>OX578141.1:123389979-124589979 GCA_951213105.1 Amaurobius ferox
ATTTTAGTGAGAATGTAATTTAAAGTGTGTTTGCTGACCGGTTGATTAAACATAGGATATGACAGGTGCTTAACTTCAAACAACTCTACACATATGCAATATATATTTGCGTATGCTAGTGCATGTAAAAAGAAAATGTATTTAATATATTGTAGACTCACAGAAAATGATCAGTTTCACATATCTGAATATAAAAACATGAAGATAAGTCATGATATTTAACAAAACAGCGTATACAAAATATGTTCATTATTTATAAAATGATCAAAATGGGAACCATATTCAGTATTTGCCTCATTGAAATTATGGCTGTGATACCAGACTCCTCTCAAAAGTAATTCAATAACATTTGCTATTTCCCAAAATTTCCTCACCGCTTTAAAATTAAAAAATCTGATGTGGGCTTCACATGATTTTCCCTATATAATGCAATTAATTTACTTCTTTCAGTGAAAAAATGATGTATAGGATTCATGGCACAATGTTTTTAACGTTTAATCATAGATTTGACGTTTTCCCACATGACAGCATATAGAACTATTTCGAAGCATCCAATTAACTTATATTTCGCGCAACTCTAAATTGACAATTATCAATATTGATAGCATCCTTAATGAGCAATATAGTCCATGCCTTAAAATATATTGTCTTGATATTACAATGACAATTGACATTAAAATATTTGAATAATTAATTCATCAATTTGGTGTTATTTTCTTTAATTTGGAATGTGTTTTCTTTCATTTTTAAAATTTTCTAATAATTATTTTAAATTCTTTCTTTGAATATTATTTATTCAAAGTTCAATTTTCTATTACTATAAATCTGTTTAATTTGTCCTTATTTTGACAAATGAAGAAATAATAATGACCGATGTGCAGCCCAGGGGGTCTCGCCTTGGGCATGACTATACATATATTTTTTACCTAGCTCTATGCACATGATGTCAGTGGGAAAGAAAACTCAGGAGAGACCAAACTTGTTAACTGCGACTGTCATTTTTCCCCACCGGCGTCACTAAATATCCTTGGACATCACTGGGTCCTATGCGCACAGCAAAATTCAAAACCCCTGCGCTAGTTGTTTACGTCTGGATATTGCCACTTCAAAATTAACAATAATTTTTTTAACTATAATAATGCGAAAATATATTGCGTTTTGTAAAGTTAGGTTCGTAGATATCTACGGTGAGATTTACTCGTAAAGAGTACAAGACCCTTCGATAGGAGTATGATATTGTGTTCAAAGAGTTTAATCATATAAGTTGACCAAAGTTGAAAATTAGCGAGAACGTTTCCTTCAATAAATCTCCGTGTGTAAATTGAAAGTTTATGAATCAACATTTGAATGGCCAATTTGTTGAATCAACTTCTTGACCTTTATCGTGCGGTTTCAGGAAATTCTACATAAACCAATCTGCGCGTGACTATCATCCATGGGATTTATCTATTACGTACGAAGACAACGATGCAAAGTTAGGAAACAAATAGAAGAAGCAACAGTTTAAGGAAATAAATCACACAATTTCCTTTAATCAAACAATGCCCGTAATCAAACAATGTCATTGATGCCACGACTGTAGAAATTTATGGCAGATATTAATATTGTGCAGCATGACTTATTTGTCTATAAACGTTCCTGCTACTTTTGCAGTATCTTTATAAATTTGAAAATTTTGACATATGCTTTGAAATCAGTTAGTATTCACTTCTATCACGATTTAAAAAGTAAAAGCGATTTGGTTAAAAATAATAACGTTGTAATAGATAAGACAATTTTTTTGATTGAATATTTATATAATACTAGCCATCTCTTCCACGCTTCGTGAGTTCGAAATGGCTTGTGGTCATTAAATGTGACACTAACATGCTTAATCACAGTTGTTGATAACTATTTTCAATTGTTAGCAGCTAGAGGACATCAAATTGTGTATTTATTGTTTTTTGAGAGGATGGAAGCTGCGAAGGATTAAAAATAACGAAAGAAATCAACACCAAAATTCTGGCTTGAGTGGGAGTTCACGATAATTAAGCAAAGTGGTTTTCAGTTTTTTTTATTATTCCTTTGCATCGTTACCACTCATTCGAATTTTTAAATTTTCCCCTTGGTTTCGAAACTGAGACGGATCGAATGGTACCAAAGCCAGGATTCTAGCTATAATGGAAGTGTTTAATAATTTTGATACATCGCCCCCTCACTCAGCTCATTGCATATAGATCTGTTTTATAACTTACTTTTTACCAAATACACGCAAATATCTATCAGAATATCATTAAATTACATTTTCACTTCCCCTAAAATGCACGTAGAAGGGAAATATTGCATTAGTTTTGAAAATTAAAGCAAATATTGATGGATTTACATTTTGGCGTTGCAAAACTGAGTCTTCTTTTTAATAATATTTGCTTGCCAGAATGACTTAAAATTAGTAACTAGAAATAAAAAATAAAAAATTTTACGATGATTTCAATCTGTGTGAACATATGTAGTGTATTCATTTATAACAAGATCAGTGGTGTAACTGAAAATTTTAGTCCCTTAAGAATATGTAAAAGGGCCCCTCAAAAGTTTTTGTCTTCCTAAAACTAAAATTTTGGAACTCAGACTGTAATTTTGGCCTCCAAAATAAAATAATTTAAGAAAATGGTCTTTTTTATGGGGGGGGGGGGAATTTTGAGGGTACCCAACATTTTCCATAAATTTTAATTTTGGGCCTAAAAAATAAAAGCATTGAAGCAAATGCTTTTATTTTGGGGGTCATTTTCAAAAGTGGAAGGATTTGAAATTTTTGGATTGTTTTTTTTAATTTCTCTTCTTTTCTTTTGCTCTTCTTCTTTTTGAAGTTTCACTTTTATTTACATTTTTGTCATCTATAGGTAATTGAATGAAAATTATTTTCAAATGTGTTAAAATAGCTTAAAAAATTATTCACTGCTTTAGCTTATATAAAAAAACTGTTAAAACCTCAAACCATTTACACTTCTTGTGCTATTCCGCGCTTTGAAGTGAAGTCAATGTCGACGTGAAACAATCGGGAAACGCATGCACACGAGTTTGACCTCGTCATTGTTCACACTTCGCGTTTGATAGGGCCCCGCGTTTATCAAATTTTGATATTTTTATTTGTATTTAACATCTAATGGATATTTTATGTAAAACTGTTTCCATATTTATCATAAAATTAAGTTTAATTAGTCATAAATAACTAAATACGAATAATTGTTATAATAACAATAAAATGCTTATATTTTCATTAAAATTGTTGAAAAAGAAATTTTTTTTGCTCTGGGCGTCGAAAATATCCCAGCTCGCTCAGGGCCCTTATGTTTCTTGAACTTTTAAGTGTCATTTAACCGCGCTTAATGCTAGTTACGCCACTGAGCAATATTAAACTATAAAATAATTTTCCATTTCCTTCAAAAATTTAGGAACATAAATGAGTGCAGAAAATTACTTTATGTAAATATCTACATACTATGCAATCTGATATTATAAATTGAATCTCATTTACATAATATTTGCATGCGTCTATTTATAAAATATTGAGACGCCCAAAATAAAAAAAAAGACTGTTTACATATTAAGTGAATAAATGTGCCATCATTTATTTTACGTATTTTTTTTTTCTCTCTGTTCAACATATGAGTGTTAAATGCAAAAGAGATCGATTGATGGGAGACACGAAGTTCTCTTTCAAACACTGTTTTCAAAACGTAAGCGTCTATTTATAAAATATTGAGAAGCCCAAAATAAAAAAAAAGACTGTTTACATATTAAGTGAATAAATGTGCCATCATTTATTTTACGTATTTTTTTTTCTTTCTGTTCAACATATGAGTGTTAAATGCAAAAGAGATCGATTGATGGGAGACACGAAGTTCTCTTTCAAACACTGTTTTCAAAACGTAAAAAAGAGAAATGTAAAAATATACCTAATTTTTAGGTAAGTAGTTATTTTTAAAGTAATTTTTCACAATAGAACTAGTTTTCTATATTTTAAATTTATTTTCTGCTTTTTATTTTGGAAGTTTGGCGTGATAGGCGGAGAATCGGCAATAATCCAGTCATTAAAAACTGAAAATTCACTGAAATTTTAAACATGTAAGCATTTTATTTTGTAATTTTAAGATATTAAACGAATGCATATCATTCCCATGAATACTAATAACAGAAATAGAAAAAGAATTTTAATTTATAAATTATAAAATATTGTATAAATTGTATATTTAAAATATTGTATAAAATATTTTACAAATAAACGCCCATAAGGGGAAAAGACCAATTCGGCAAGCATCGCAATGACTAAATGGCAGAACTCAGTAAGGTAGCACCACCCTGTGTGACAAAAAATAAGTAAAATAAGAAAAATAAAGAAATGCATAGTATATGAACTCGAAAAGAAAAAATAAATAAAATGCAGAATATATGAAAACAAAAGAAATCCAATGATATCCAAAACGTATATTCTAACTACTAACTCTTACTAAACTAAGCTATGAACTCGAGAAGAAAACAAGAAAAAATAAATAAAATGCAGAATGTATGAAAACATATTCATATGAAAGAAATTCAATGATATCCGAAACATACATCCTAACTACTAAACCTTACTAAACTAAACTATGAACTCGAGAAAAAAATAAGAAAAAATAAATTAAACGCAAAATATATGAAAACAAATTTATATGAAATACATCCAATGATATCCGAAACGTATATCCTAACTGCTAAACCTTACTAAGCTAAGCTTACTAAACCTCATTTGCGTAGAATTTTTTCCCTTTTTTTTCATAGATCTGGGAATATTTTAAGATCCTCGAATAGTTGAATTTTGAAATTTCGACAGTCCTGTTGTTGCTGAGACCCAGACCGTCTGACTTACCAAAAAGGTTCGACAGTCCTGTGTACATGTTTGTTATATTTATTTTTATGTTAATTAGGTTGGTTAGGTTGATTTATACATGCATTGGTTATATTTATTTAACTTAAATTAATTGCATTAGTTGTCATATATTTGCTACAAAATAAATTACATTAGTTTTCATTTTTCTGCTTTTAAATGAATTGTATTAATTTTCATCTATCTACTATAAAATAAATTGCATGGTTTTCATCTATTATAAAATAAATTGCATGGTACTGTAAAATAAATTGAATGGTTTTTATTTACTATAAAATAAATTTCACGATTTTCATCTACTATAAAATGAATTGCATGGTTTTCATCTACTATAAAATAAACTGCATTAGCTTTCATCTACTATAAACTAAATTGCATTAGTTTTTATCTATTATGAAATAAATTGCATTAGCTTTCATTTACTATAAAATAAATTGCAATAGTTTCCATATATCACTTTTAAAATAATTTGCATTAGTTTTCATTTTCTATAAAATAAATTGCATTAGTTTTCATCTTCTATCTGTTATAAAATAAATTGCATCAGTTTTCATCTATCTACTATAAAATAAATTGCTTAGTTAACTATTAGGTAAACAATGCTATAGTTTTAAGTATAGTGCCGTACTATGTATTTTTTAAGTTGAAAAAAGAAAAATAATATCGGGCTCCGAACTAGTATACCTGAACGATAGTTCAATGCTTAAAATGTTAACATTTATCTGACATATTACTTTATTTCAAATTATGCTTTATCATGCGTAACTATGCTATATATTTCAGTCATAATATTTAACTAACAATGACATTCAAAATGATGAATTCAACCACTTTGAAATTATAATAGTACTAGCCATTTCACCCGTACTTCGCGCGTACTTAATACCTAGTGCTCATTAAATGTGACACCTTAATCAAAGTTATTGATAACCAGTTTTAATTGCTGGCAACGAAAGGATATGAAATTGTGTATTTATTATATTTGAAAGTGGTGTAAGTTTTCTGGAAACTCCTTTGTATCGTCACCCTAATTCGAATTTTTGAAATTTTTGGTTTTATCGTTAACACCTGGAAGCTAAGACGGACATAAAGAGGCCAAACCCGTACTAGCCATTTCACCCGTACTTCGCGCGTACTTAATACCTAGTGGTCATTAAATGTGACACCTACACACTTAATCAAAGTTATTGATAACCAGTTTTAATTGCTGGCAACGAAAGGATATGAAATTGTGTATTTATTATATTTGAGAGTGGTGTAAGTTTTCTGGAAACTCCTTTGTATCGTCACCCTAATTCGAATTTTTGAAATTTTCGGTTTTATCGTTAACCTGGAAGCTAAGACGGACATAAAGAGGCCAAACCAAGATTCTAGCTAGAATAAATGTGCTCAATAATTAAACAAAGTGGTTTTGAATTTTTTTTATTATTCCTTTGCACCGACACTCCTAATTTGAAATTTTACATTTGTCCCACAGTCTCGAAGCCAAGATGAATAGAATGGCATCAAAACCGAGATTTTAACTATAGTGGAAGTGTTCGATAATTTTGTTTACATCACCCACTCACATCACCCTTTACATCACCCACTCATATCACCCTTTACATCACCCATCACATCAGTCAATCAACTCAGTGCATATTATATAGGTAATTCCTATAGATGTTCTCTGATAAGTTCTGGTATCACAGCTTTATAAGTATCCCGAAAAAGGCCCAATTTAAACACAAATACACATTTAAAACAATATTGCAAATCTTCAAATCATAAGAGGTTATAGCATAAAAGAGATATATTAATGGATGACCAGACTGTCTTTGAATGGATACATAAATGATGTGTGAAAAACTTAAAACTTAAAGCCCTTCAAAATGCCTGTAAAAGAGGATAGGCAACTCCTAATACAATGACTTAATTTATGAGTGAAAACATGAATTTTATTTGTATAATCTAGAGATGGGCGAATATTTTCCGTAAATACTCGAAGGTATTCGAAATTCTATATCTCACATTCGACGTCACTAGAAAAAAAAAGAATAATTGAGCCCTGATTAACAGTGTATTTTGGAATAAAAAGTCAGATTCTCTAAATGAAAAAAATCGAAATACGTAGAAGAACGTTTACTTCCACCAAGTGAAAACATTTTTGGATACCGAAAAAAAATAGCAGTCTATCTTTGCCTGAAGAAATTATCTTTGAAGTATTTAATCACATCGCCTTCAACAGATTTTTTAGAGCTGCTCTTTAGCACCTCTAGTTTAATTTACGACAAAAAGTAGACTAGATTCCGAACGTTTCAGAAGGAAATGATATAAATAAAAATTTATATTAGTGAGAAAGATTTACAATTATTCAATTACTACAAATAAGTTGTATCTAAAATAAAAAAGCTACTGTAGAATAATTATAATATAAAATAAAAAGTTTAATGTCTAAATTAATGTGGCCTTATTGCATTTTTTACTTTTATTTATTTTACGTTATTAATTTATTTACTAATAATCAATAACTAATATTTAATAAATGTAAATAATATGTATTAACAATGTAAAATAACTATTCGGGGTATTCGAATATTCGAGACTATAATAAGTTAATATTTGAATTCGAGAAAAGTGTTATTCACCCATTTCTAGTATATTTATAACATATAATTTGTAAAACATAGCTTTTATTGATAATAATGTAATATAATTTAGCACCATAATAAAGTATCACAAAAGTGTTTTGTAATACTTTTAGTACAACTAAGTATTGTAGTCAGGAAATGTGATAAAGTGGTACGTGATACAGTACAACTGTATGAATGCAAACTTAAGTATACTTAAAACAATATATTGTGATGAAATTAAATGTAATATTTACAATAATAAAGTTTTTACAACACAGAAATGCAATTTTTAATAAAACATATAAGCTGGTTCAAAAGTAATTGCTGAAATAATTTAAGAATTGTTATTATATAAGAGAACAAAAATTGACTTACCTTAAATATATCTATATCTTAAATTAGAAGTTCATATTTTTATATTCTCTCGAACTACACCTATATGTCTATATCACATATCTAAAGAAATGCACCTTTATGTTAACAATCACACACAAATATTAGACGTAACATTTCATTTCCCTGAAACGTTATAATCTATTATATCAAATATGTAGACGATTAAATCATATATGGTTTTAAATATTTTATTTATATAGAGCACATAATTGTGTTACTATTTGTGGAAAAAATTATAGAAATTACGAACTAGTGAAAAATTTTTAGCAATGCGTTTAACGTAGGACAGTGGTTAAATTTAAATATGATTTAGAGCCAATTTAAAAAAAAGATAAAAAAAAGACCTCAGGAGCATTGAGCATTCTTCCAGATTACGTAATAAAAGGTTACGTAATCGTGAGACGTAATAAAAAAAATATGCTTAAGTGTACTTTTATATTTAAAATATTTGAATTGCTTTTATTTGTTTCTAAAATTTTCTTCGTAATAAAAGATAATGCTTGAGAAAAATATTCCATTTATTAATAATTCCAGTGTTTGTTGCATTAGTCATTTCATGTTTTAATGACTTCCGATTTGATTCATATAGTACATACTAAAATTTAGCATTTTATATAAAAATAAAACAATGGATTGTTTTTATAATTATCTATCTCATAAGTCGTTGTGTTTCATAAGACATAGCAGAGGAATAACATGTACAATACTGTCTAGTTGCATTAGCTATATGGATAATCTCCATGAATGAATGAAACGATGTGGAAAAGTTTGGACTGACACTAATTGTTCTCTACACTACACTATTAGGTATTCTCAACTGAATTCTAAGTTTCGTTTGAAACATTCAGCATTGACACCTCAATATCTAACGTGATAATCTAAAGCAGTGTTTTTCAAAGTGTGTTCAACAAAACCCCTGGAGTTCCGCAACGTGATAGTTTCCTGTGAATGCATAGCAAAATGTGAATGCATAATTTTGACCATAAGATAAATAGTTTTTATCATTTTAGGGTTCCGTGATCAAAACAGTTTGAAAAACACTGATTTACAGATTATTAAGTTATAAAAAATACCATCTGTTTTACTGTTTTGTCATTTTTAGTATTTCCATTATACAGGGTGTTTCAGAAAGATCTCTTGAACAATTGGTTACAGACCCATAGTTGCAATTTAAGAAATGCTTCAAATAAGATAAAATTTCAGACAAAGACAATTTTGATCATACTATTAGTGACACTATTAGTGAATACCATTAGTCAACACTATTAGGTCATACTATTAGTAACACTATTTGGTGACACTATTAGTGAAAGAATCAAAATTTAACTTTTTACAAGGACCCTCTATAAAGGAAGTTCCAATTAACAAATTGTTTCTTATTCATTTAAACATCTTTGAAAAATACGGTTTTCTAATATGCAAAATTGCCTGGGAAAAAAATGTTAAAGTTTTATTATTTTTGTCAAAATAAATGTCAAAATTGTCACTTTTACTCCATCAAAAGCATCGGCGGAAACACAGATTTCAGGTGTCGTACAAAAACTGAATTTCATTAGATAAAATTTCCATTCGAAAACTTACATGCTTACATATATTTAGTAAAAGTTTTACACAGTCCCTAATTATCCATTCTAAAATTTTAATTAATGATATCTCGTGTAGTTTTGATCGTATGACGAAAGAACGTTTATTGTTTGTCTAAATGGGCTATGGAAAATACCTTTATAATTTTTCTAAGAGGATTGCATAAAAAGCTACATTTTATATATTTTTACTGAAAGGTGGCATATGACAAACATTTGCATATGACTACCTTGAATAAAGCATTTCTTAAATTGTAAACTGGAACCAAGTGTCTACGACTAATTTTTCAAGGGGTATGTAGTCGTGCAAATTTTTGAAACACCGTATATATATATATATATATATATATATATATATATATAAGAAGGATGGGCTCACAACCAAATGCATTCTAAATTACTTGAAGCGGACATATTTCATTATAGAGAAAAACATTTTGGAGAGAATAATGAGACAGATTTAAAGTAAAATATTTAATTTTTAATTTTCTTGAAAAGAAGAAATTAGTCGCAGCTACTAACCTATGAATCAGAATAGATGGTAAAAATGGATTAGTTGAAAATTTGTGGCAGTTGAAAGTTGCATATTAGTTGCGTATTGCCTCATTACGCTATCTACTTTCAGTGCAACTTAAACATTTTAAGCCAGTTGTCACTTTCTGTACCTGTAGCCTGGGTGTTTCAGAAGTAGAAAACAAGTTTATAACTCCGGAACTATTTATTTTAGACAAATATTTTTGGCAAAAAAAAAAAATTGTAAATCGAAAGGAGAATTTTTTTAAACGAATTTTTAATTATATAAATATAAATATTATATCGGCGTATAAAAATTGAATTTCAAAATGGAAATTTTTATAACACCCCTTTTACAAAAAATCCTGAATACCTAAACCATTTTCCATCGTCCATTTTTATTAACACTTTACAACAAAGTTGAAAAGTGTTTATGACTTTGTTTTATTTATTTTTATTACCCAGGCCTTTCAATTTACCCAAAGGGTGTGGTGTAGAGCAGTTACAACGGCAGACCGGGAAAAACGCATAAATGAAAAAAAATAAAACAACAATAACATAAACAACAATAAAATCCATTCGTCCTTGCAAACTTTAAAAAAATTGGTCGCTCGACCCCAAATACTCTCTTGTGTTATGCTCGAAAGAAGTTTGGAACTCATTTCTTTTTAAATACTAACATGCACTCAGTCATGAAAGACGAAATTGCGATTTCTTTACCCATTCAGATTTTTTTATGTTAATACAAATTTTTATGTCACTTTACATTAAAAACATAACAAATATAAAAAAAAGAGTGATGACATTTGTTTTGGAGACAGTCCCCTATTTTTGGCACAGAATTACCTTTGCTCCAGGTATGAAAAGTGGCGCAATCAGATTTTGTATGGCTCAATAATTCTCCTTTTTACTTGCATTTTTACTCTATACTTGCGAGAGCATGGGTCGAAATTTGACGAGGAACAATTTTGTCACGAGCTTTTAGCTCTAAAGTTCTGCTCTCGAATTACAATATTTGTGTACCAAAAGTATTTGTTTAAAACAAGTAATTCTGGAGTTATAAACTTGTTCTATATTTCTAAAACACCCTGTAAATTTACTTGCATATATTTAAAGCAAAATAATAAACAAAATGTGCAACTTAATGCAAATACAGTTTCCCAATATAGGACTGTAACCGAGTGTTACAGCATGTGCACTGGGAAGTACTGCAAGATTCCCCTTGGGACAGAAGGCGAAGTGCCAAGTCCCAGCCTCTGCACTCTAGGAGAATGTGTTAGTTAGTTAGTTAGTTGTACTGCAAGACATGGTATAACAAGTAATGTTTGGTGACAGACGAACTTGCGGTGTTGTTCTTTACGGCGCGCAGGCAGTGGTCTGCATTATCAAGCTACTCACAGACGCTGCCAAAATACTTGTAGGTATAGAAAGAGAGGCACTGGTATATCCTCTTAAATTACAGTCAAAGTCGACTATGCCAAAGTAAGAAGCTGCAAAGTTTGATTTAGGATGGATGAATGAACTCGCACTAAACATCGAAATATGAAACATTGGATCACTTTCCCTGAAGGAGGCGTAGGATGTTGACCCTAATTTTTATACATTGTACGGATTACCTAACATATATTTTTTGAAATTTTCGAAAAGAAATTTTGATTACCCCCTAGTGCACACTCCAAAATAACCATAGTAATGGCTATTTATTGGGTTACAAGTAAATTTTCTCTGTCTTAACTGTGTTCTGTACAGAGCAGCTTTCTGTTTGTTCAAATTTTTTCATTGCCTAAAATATACAGAGTTTTTTTTTCATTTTGCTGCTGTGATTTCAATCTATGTATATTGCGAAGACATTGTAAAGCTAACTTAAATCCCCACTTTTTATTTCTAAACGGTTTTGCTTCATTTGGTGTGAACCCAGCTTAAATTATTAAGAGAATGAAATCTGAATTTTTCCATTCTAAAGTCTACACACAAGCAGAAATATTGTAATTGTTAATCACAGAATCTATTATTTTTCAATTAAAAGGGCTAAAATCCATATGAATGTAACTAACACATCTTACATAGGTAGGATATGTGGTCAAGAGCAAAAAATAATGATTTTATGCATTGAAATACACAATTATCTTAATTCCATTTAACCCAGTATTCCTTTTCATAGCACATATGCTACACTTAAAAACGTTTTTGAGCGGGATTAAAAGTTTCTATATACGTATTATTCCATATTGCATCATATCCATTGCACTTATGAAAGTGTTTAGATTTTCTACTGTAGTCGGTAAGTGGTAGGACAGGACATATGAAAGCCTTTAAGTTAGCTATGTTGTATCAGCCGGACCTAGTTGCCTATGTTGAATTAAATATTTGAAAATATCAGCCGTCAGATTATTTTAATTAGCGATTTTTATACGACAGCACATATTTAGAGTAAAAAGAACAATTTTACAGTTTTTGATACGATTGAAGCCTGTGAAATTCAAAATTTGAGTCAAAAGTTAGCAGGAACATATTATCTATAAATATGCAATGATATCCTTGTAGTCTGCAGGGACATATACATATACGTACTAGAAATTTTAATATTACTATATAGTTCCCTCGCATTTGACATTTTAAATGTTTCCTACATACTGCTGCAGAATTGTAATAAAGTAAAGTATGTCGATGACTCAAACAAAATTAAAAAAACTACAAGCTCACAAAAAATAAATCTGTGAAAGCATTGAAATCCGGACTTTACATTAGTGAAATTGGTAAAATAGAATATTTTAAGTTTATTTTTGCCTCAACATAGTCAGAAACTGATTTTGCTGCTTTCTTACATGATGTTCATTTTTCAGCAAATTCAATGATTAAATGCAAAATTTGAAATTAAGTATAACATTTGAAATTCGGTATAAAAATTGGAAATAAGAAATTTGATACATTTACATTAAAATTACTGAAATATAAAAGTTTTATTTTCATAATTAAGAACGTAAAAACATTAGACAAAAATCTTTTTGCGCTGTCGAGCACTAAAGGCCTTTCCTCGGAAGGTAACTGGAAGAGCATTACATAGGCCACTGTATGACGTCAAATACGAACCAAAATTTACAAATTAAAGTTAGTCAAGCGGCAAAAACAAATTTCAATGGCCGAGCAGTTGATTACCTAATCATTCGCCAAATTTTAGCTGCCAGATTATGAATTAGTTTCCTGTTATATGAGCTCTGGCGCACCACAGGGGTGGATCACATTAAACACTAAACCGACGTCACTACATTCATGCCCGCAGGTGAGATTTGAACCAACATCGGTCAGTCAAGAGAGCACAAAGAAATCCCTTCAGTTACCAGTCCGGCCAGAGACAAAACATATCCAATAACTTATTACAGCTGTTTAAAAAATAACGACCAGGTTCAAAATTTTAGTTTTGCCTGGCGTTTAATGCTTGAGAATCAAGCCATTATCCCCGAACCCAAACATATTAAAAAATGTCCCGCCCCCTTCCGTTTCGATGCATACTTTCTGTTGTATTATATATTTATTTTACGTTTTTCCTGGATACATATTTTACATGTTTTATGGATACATTTTTACAATTATTATTGGACATGTTTTTGCCTCTTGGCTAACTGTAATATGTAAATTTTAGTTCGTATTTGGCTTTGTATAAATTTTCTATATAATGGTGCTCTTCCTGATGCCATCTGATGAAGGGCGTTTAACGCCAGAAATCGCTAAAGGATTTTTATCTAGTATTTTTACGTCCTTAATTGTGAAAATAAAACTTTCACATTTCTGTACTTTTAATCTGTTTAATCGTGGACGTGTCGCTATTTTATTTATTAATGTATTTACTTTTTCATACTACGTCAGATTTCCAGAAGTGATACAGTATTATAGCATATTTGCTACAGCAAAAGAAGTATTTAAAATTTAAATTTCCTTATTTTCCCTATAAACACGTCATTTCCAACTAAAAAATTCCATAATTTTTTAATTCAGCGCAATGCCACTCCGAGGAATACTGGGTTCAAAAGCATGACGACAAGCTATATGTATAGCAGATTCATAAATTTGAACACATGACGAGATATATCTAAAAGTGCAACATATACACATATATCAAGAAAAGTAGCAGCATATGCACATAACTTGGGTCATTTAGAATTGATAGCATGCAAACAATATAAGGCACAACTGATAGGTGCGTACGACAATTTTGGGTATTCATATATAATTAAATATTATTTTGCACAGACAGTAAACGAATACCCTCTTCTTCAAGGTGACAGATCAAATATCATTTTCAATGTGAAATATAATATATATTAAATATTCAAATCAACCACAAACATTTATATGTATGGGGGACATAATTTAAAAGGTTAGATGATAATCCATTTTTACAGAAATACATACAAATATTTTTACATTGTATAGAGAATAAATAGATGAGTCATTTTTACATAGGATTCTGTATCAAAACATTTGTGCATGGAGATACCATTTGTGCTTCCCAATTAACTATGGCTTTTTAAGGTTGGGTTATTAAAATTTTCACAACAAAACAAATCACATAGATTATTTTATAATAGCGTGTCGTTTTCGTTTTAGAGCAAAGCCGCTTACACAATGATTATCTAAGCATTATGCACCTCAAAACCAATCCAAATGTGTATGTGAAAAACAGTGTCAAATATTATTGATCATAAACTCTACAGCACAGAGCATAAAGCAGGGAGGAAAAGAGAATTCTTCTATAATATTTAAAATTTGAATCAGCCAATTAACTGCGTTTCAACTGCTTATTTTAAAATAATGTAATTCATAAACAGTACATGGTATTTCAATTTTTAAATTTTCAATCAATATTTTGAGCTATAAAATTTCATAATTTAACAAACATGTAGGTGGCTTTAAAATACACAATATCAGTATTTAAGTGGACAATATTTATTGACATTTTACATTGCGTTGAGCAATTTCAAAACTTTTAATATATATTTTAGTCAATCTTCTTAGAGTTACCGTCTGAATGGAACAATTTTAGTTCTAGAGGTATGCAAGATTCCATAAGCAATTGAGATGCCCCTATTAATTTTACAACTATATTTATATGCTTTATTTTCAGTATTATGAAGAGACTGAATACGAGTGTTATTTTCATCCATAATAAATATTTCAACCTAAATATCGTACCAATAAGTAGTTTAAAAAAAGATATGGCTTATGCGAGAATATTGACACAAAGTAATGGAGTCACAGCTCAAAAGATGGATTTATTATGGAAAAAAATGATTTGGGTTTGGATATATTTCCAGAAGTTGAATTCATTCATGGTAGTTGCTTATTATTTATTAAAATATCTGCCATTTGAATAAATAACAATAAACACCATGTACACACATTACAGCTAGTCATCTCAATGAGAAAGGAAATTGTCTTGTTGATCGGCTGACTCAAATGCAACCTATTGAAAGCGTATACTGTTCTAATCATTGCACATAAAACATACAGAATCTATAAAAATGCATGGCCTTGCTAATAGAAAAATAAAAAAAGAATCTACACGTTGAATACGAAACATTAATTCTAAATAGAAGATACATATATAAAAAAGAAGGAAACGAGGGTCACAGATAGGTGCAGCTTTGATGTGGTGCATAGAGGACGGATGGAGGTGCCACAAATAGACTTAAAAGTACACAAGATCTGCAAGACTTGCATGGAGAATAATAAGTCACTTGAAATTAGTGGAACGAATTAAACATGCTTATTTTTAGTAGCTTCAAACACCCATTTCGTCAAAGAGAAAATAACAGCATGCTTATCACAGCAAAGTTTTATACATTATTTATCAACAAACCTTTTCCTTCTGTTGTTCGAATGCATTAAAATCAGCAATGATACTGAGTCATAAATTTAAAAAAATGTATAAACTCAGTCACGAACTTCAATTTTGTCGTTATACAGTTTATAAAGTATTTCCGGTCAGATATCGCAAAATTATATATATATATATATATATATGTATATATATATATATATACATATATATGTATATATATATACATATATATGTATATGTATATACATATATATGTATATGTATATATATATATATACACACATATATATATATATATATATATATATATATATATATATATATATATATATATATATATATATATATATATATATATATATATATATATATATACACACATATATATATATATATATATATATATATATATATATATATATATATATATATATATATATATATATATATATATATATATATATATATAATTTTATGTACATTCATTTGGCTATTACATGTAATATGCAATAAAAGCAGATAATATGCAGGCATTTTATCTACAAGATGCTTATTAGATCATGAGATTCGTAAACTACAAGACCCACATTTCAATAAATTCACAATGCTACGTAGTTTTCATAATATTGGGAATATGTACATTTTATACGTATTCTGTATCACTTTAATACCAACATACTTTTAACTCTTCGTTTTTAAATTTTCAATGCAATAGGTTTTGGATAAAAAAATAATATATTGCAATATGAATGTAAAATTTTTAGGACTTTAAAAATAGGAAAATTTTATAAAAAATGAAATTTCATACATGCGCTTCATATACTTTGAATTACCTATGAAACATAGCATATTTTTTAAGTAGATGGTATATTTTATCAATATTATTGAAACAAAATTTGTTACAAATTATGAGATGAGATTTTTCTTACAGCACTATCTGATCAAATATTAGTAATTTGAAATAAGAAATACTTTAATTTCGTTTCAATGTATCTCTGTTTGAAAAAGTTTATTAAAATATTGCGAAATCAATTATTTCAGTTTTTTTCTTTGTTTTATTTTTGTGATAAACAAAATCACAAAAAGTAAAACAAATTTATTCACAAGAATCTTTAAAATAAAATTAATGTTATCTTAGCTATTTCATTCTTAATCACACTAGCTGTTATTTTATGAGAATGATTGTATAAAAATTCAAAAATAATATGAAATTTCGCTCAAACTTTTGTTGGAATTAATCTGAAATAAAAATTATTTAGTTTATAAGAGCATAAAAAGTTGATAATATCTGTCATAGACGTTTTTGCTTTTGCTGGTATAGCTGCTCTGTTTTTCTATCCTGACGAAAAGGATTCATATTTACTTTTGAAATCGGTTAATACTTTTTATCAACTTTTCATGTTGTTATTTACAAAGTATTTTTCTAGCAGATTAATTTAAATAAGTTAATTCTTTATAAAAATTTAAATTTCCCCATAAAATATTTAATATACAAAATAATATACTAAAATCGAAAAAAAAAATAAAATGTGAAGAACACTGACATCTGTAGAATGTTCGAAAACTTTTTAATATTTATTAAAACAATAAGTTAGATTAAATCTATGCATTAACCTTTTGAATAGTATATATTTATAAGGCTTTGACTGGGTATGAACATAAATATATGACTAGCATATTTTTAACCCTTTGAGTGTTTATGAACTTAAATACTATGAGTGGTATGTTTACCTAAACTTTTGACTAAGTATGATCGTAAATGCATAAGTGGTATATTTTCTGAACCCTTTGATTGAGCATAAATGTATGCAGGCAAAAGGTTAAAGATAATAAAAAGAATATTTTTATTATTTCATGGCTTATTAGATAAAAGTAATTAAAATAAATGGCCACCATCAAAATGAAGTAATCGCCTTGGTATACTAGTCACCTGAATAAATTGAATATTTAGTCTTATAATTATTTAAATAAGTAAAATAATTTGCGTTTTATACACTACAGCGATCCCCTCGATATAGTGACCAATATTACTTTAACCAGGTTTCATTGTATATTAAAAATTATGATTTAGATCAAAAATCATTTAAAAGGTTTGCAATGAGAAACAATATTGTAAAATAGTGTTTGGAGTGAATATTACATTGAAGGATTCCAAATGATTGAGCTAAAAGTATTTTGTAAATTCAACTCAGCATAATTCAGTGGCCTTAAGTGTTAATCGATTTTGATTTCATGTTTATTTAAAAAGCATATAATTTACGTAACGAAATTTATTTACAGAATTAGTTCCTTGGAATCTTTTAATATTGCCATAATTATGTAATCCCTACACCCTACAGAAAATATATATAAAAATATGCTATGTATAGTCTGCATACTATTTTAAATACAGATGCAGTGTTTTCACAATGAAAGCAATTTTAAGATAATTGTATTTTAATATCTGTTATTTCGACCTTTCAAACTTTTCCATTTATATTAAATAACAATTTTATAGTTATGAGCCGGCTGAAAATTCTGTAATTGTTTTCTTTTTAAAAGCTGAAAATTTGCAACAAATTTTAAAACTTCAAATTCCGAAAATGTTTTTGATTAGTTTTTTAATCTACATGAGACGTTAAAAGAATTTTCTACAAAAGCAACCTATTTTGCAAGAGGCACTTTCTGTTTCTAAAAATTTTACTCACAGTGAACGAATCCTCATCTTCCAGGAGTATTCTAAAATCACTTAGCTTCGTTCTATTATCTATGTAATATCCAATGCTATTTTGTTACTCGCTAGTGACACATATTAAGCAATTTATAGATTTTGTTCTGGCTTTTAATTCAACGGTTTATATATTAGATTCTAACTAATATTTGTCTGATTTTAAACAGCTTGTGTGCGTGAGTAACCCCAGTAATGTCTATACACATCGCATCACGTAGTAGTTATTGCACTATAAGGTGTTTAAAGACGTGTATATGAAAGACAAATTAATACATAGCACAGAGGATTCATAGATCAACCCAATTCACTATCATCATTCTCACTACGGAAAGGTTGCCCGAAATTTTTTGTAATATTATTCGACAAAACTCGAATGTTTTCAACATGTGGATCTTCAAGATAATCTAAATCAGCATCGCTTGCATGATCATGGTGAAAAATGTCATCATCACTAATCATTCCGGGCCTATAATTGTCATACTCGGAATCATACATTATATTCAAACTGTCAACACTTAATAACTGGTCACTATCAAACATTCTACTACTAGCTCTAGAAGATATGCTAGTATCATCCATGTCACCATCCGCTGGTCCAGGATCATTTATTAATGAGTTTAAGTCACTTAGAGCACCTTCTGCATCCGTTAAACCTTGTTCATTCAGCATGGATGCATTCTCGAGAGTGGGATCGTCAGTACCGTATTCATCCATGAGAGGTGCTTCGGCTGATTTTTCATCGTCACTTTCATCACTGTCATCAGACAACTGGACAGCTTTGGTTGCCACATGATCAATACTATCTCTCATGTTAGAAAATTTTTCAACATTCTCTTTAGTTAACTGTTTTGAAGGAATATGTAGGTCTGTGTCATTTGAAAACTTGCTATGAAAATAGGAATTAAATGATTTGTCACAATCTATGTTTGGTTGATCTTTTTTTAAAATATTGGAACACTTTTCTTTTGAACTACAGGATGAAAGGTTTTCCATTTCATTAACTGCATCTGAATTATGGTCAATTTCGTGTTTTAAAGCAGAGCTTTCATAAGTTTCGTTTGCAGATGAGTTTTTATTATCGAAGCCTTTACTAATTTTAACCGGGGTAGTACAGTCTTGTGAGTTACACTTTTTACAACTATTTAACGAATCCCCTGATTCTTGTTGGTTAAATTCCTGAAGAGGAATACATTGAGAAAATTCTTGTGGGATTTGTGAAAAAAGATGATTTTTATTTTTGGATCCTGTTGGAGAGGCTGTTTCTGGAGCAAATTTGCCACATTTCGCTAAATTTTGTGGACATGAAATTGAATGTTCGCTTTCGGTGTTTGACAAATTTCTTTGTTCTGAAAGTAATGGTGTAAATAAATTTTCAAGAGAATTTTTCTTGTAATTTGTCCGAGAAAATTTCCGTAATGCGGATGCATCAGTTTGTTGCGAAGCATTAGCTTTTTTTACTTTATTGTTTGAAGAAACTGATAAAGTTGAGGGATCGTGTACATAAGCTTCTTTTAGAGTATTATCATATTTTTGCTTAAGACAATTTTCATCATTAAAAGGTTTTTTGTTACAAATAGAATCAGATACATTGCAAGAGTTTGGGCTTGAAATATTTCTGGAAGGTGACAAACCAACTTCTGGAAGCAACTGTTTGCCGTCGGATAAAATATTATTTGAAAATGTTTCTTTGCAATTTTCAGGTATCAATACATTATTTTTTATATGATCAGGATAAATCCACTGTACACTTGAATTATAATCATAAAATGCAGGAGAAGGGGAATTAACATCTGTTCGTGAAATATCTGTTTGAAGGTAGCTGTCACATGAGGATGTAGATGAACGATTAAGTGAAGTATCAATGGAGTTATTTCGATCATGTCCCAAAAGGCTGTCATGGCTGCTACTCACTTCTCCACTTATATCACTTGTCATAGCTGTACTAACAGAATCAGCATCATGTGGAGGACTTTGTGAAGGAAAATGAAAAATTTCTTCTGGTGGTGTTAGAATTACGGGGGATTTATTTACTGGGTGAGTTCTGGGATGAGAATACATTTTTGAAGGTCTATATACTTTGCTAGTATAGAGGCTTACATTCGTATTCATCTTTTGAAGTTTATCCTGCAAGTCATCATTCACGTCAGGTGATGAATTAGAAGTAATTGTAGAGTCTTCAGATAAATTTATTGAGTTTTGTGCAAAACGAGGCCGCGACTGAGAGTAAGATTTTGAAGGAGCATTACCAATTATAGGTTTGGGTTGATTATAAAGCGAGGTTTGAGATTCTAGAGAGGAACTTGTTGAAAGATTTTTAGGTTGCCAAGGAGGTAATTGCATGGATGGGAGTCTTGGGCTACTAGTTGACAGAATCTCACTCACTGGAGCTGGATGATATCCAACTGATTTCTTCCCCCGTAAACTACCAACAGTTTCACTGCCAACATTTCCATCTGATGAACATGGCTGCTTAGATGTAGTTACACTGCTTGCAGTTTTAATAGCATTTTCATTGCTTACTGGTTTTATTACAGGTTGATTAACTTGTGTAGTCTCTCCTGCTTGTTTTCTTCGTAAAAGAAAATATGTGGTCATGTCTCCTTTTCCTTTCACTTTTACAACTCCACGGCACTGGAACACATATCCATCTTTTAACAGAGTATAAACATCTTCTGTTACCTGAAGATTAATAAAATAGTGTTAACTTAATGTTTAACTTTCAAACAAAATTATGAACTATTAAGCTCATTTGTAATAATGCAACTAAAAAAAACAAATACGTACATAGCATGAAACATAATTATTTATATTTCAAGGAATCAAAATATTAACAAAAATACACATTGAATTAAACACACAATCAAAGCAATTCATTCTATGATCTTTGTTTATTTTTTTCTTAAAATTTTATTTGATTTTGATATATAAGTGCCAGGATACAATCCTCTGGCGTACAAACTCACTATCAATACTGATATTCCGGTACTACCAATAATCCTATCAGACAAACATGTTTAATTGTTAAAACTATTATTAAAGAATTATAAGTTTTAAATGCTTCTAATCTAATTTATGAAATTCAGTATTCCACGATATTTTTTCACAGACAATTTAATGGCGTAATCTAAAGTGGAATTTGCCACTGGAAGAAACGGTGCTGGTATAAATTTAAGTTTTGAAATCGCTTTAGAGAAATTAAATGCAGTGTACTTAAAAAGTAATTATAGAATGTAAGGGCTTTTAAAATAATGATAGAATATAGATCTCCCAAAACATATAGATACTACTTCTTTTATTTGACCTTACGATGAGAAATGTATGTTCTGCACACGGTATATCAAAGCATCGAGCTCCATGTTTCATGCTGTAGTTAGATATTTTGCAGTCGTCTGCAGCAATTGTGATGCAGTACGGGTGATAATGAACGTCTCATGTTCTATGAAAATACCTCCAATCCTGAAGAGACATTTACTAGCATATTTAATGTTCATAATATCGCCATGAGAGATTGGCCTGCTTCTATCTTATAGATTGCGCTTCTCGACTGATAATCATCAACAAGCCGTCTTTGAGACATTATAAGCTCGACGTACCAGTGAAGTGAAATCAGAATTCCACATAAAACAGGCATAAGATGGGAGTGAATTGAAGCACATTCTTACTCTTATCACATTCGTGATTTGCATGTTAGATGGCATATGGGACAGTCATGAATTTATTATGTTTTTCTCCGACACCGCACCTTCCTGGTAACCAGCTTTCTTTTACATGCATTGCGAATTTTGAAGATTTTGCAAATTAATCTTTTATTTTAAGCATCGATAGATTTAGGATTAAAATGTCACATAAAGGGATATTTAATCGGTTTGTATATACATGTTTAAGGTATGTAAACAGAATAAGATTCATGGTTCCTTCCAATTTGCGTTAAATATTCAGCCTACACAAGATACAACATTATGGATTGGAATAGAAAAATAAGGCTACTAGATAAAAGGAAAAACTTAAACAACGAAATTAAGCACAAATTAAGAAACATTGCAGTATAAAGCTGTTTGGAGGATGCGTTGAATCCTCTTCCTCAGGGCTAGACAGAACACCAAAAGTCAAATATACGAAATGGACATAGATGACAATTTCGTATTTTTAACTTCGGGCTTCTTGATCTGTCTAGCGTTGAAGAAGGGGATCCGTTTCGTTTTCTGTCATGATGCCCATTTTGTCTTTTTAATTCTGCGTTTGTCAGTCTGTCTAGCATTGAAGAAAGGGATCCAACGTATCATTGTGTAACGTAGTGTTTAGTAATTCGTGATAAATTACGTTGTATAAACCTTTCCTTATCGATTTCACAAAGTATTTTTACGTAGGTGGTTCAAAAAGTAAGGTAACAAGAGCTCTCACGGGTCATGTCTAGATAAGGTGTCGTGTTGTTGCACGACAAGTCCCAATCGCATACGGCCTCGGTTACACGTGATTTAGTACAGCGTTTTCGATGGAATGTACTGGAACACCCACCCTACAGCCCGGATCTCGCACCAAGCGATTCTCATCTCTTCGGACCTTTGAAGAAGGACCTGTCAGGTCACCATTTCACAACCGATGCCAAAGTTCAGGAAGCTGAGTGGCTCTGCGACTTGGTCCCTGATTTCTTCTATGCCGGTTTCGATAGATTGGTTTACCGATTGAACAAATGTTTCTATAACCATAGTGACTATGTGTGGAATAATAATATGTACCAGTGCCTTGCTAACTTTGTGTATTTCTTTGATTTCGTGAATAAACCTTTTTTTTCACAGGACTTGTTGCCTTACTTTTTGAACTACCCTCGTACTTATTGAGGGCTACCGGATTTCTTTAATAAAATGACTTGATATTCAAGCAAAGTAGTGAAACTCGTTTTGTCTTTCGCCATAATGCCCCTTTCATCTTTTTAATTTCGAGCCTTGTTGATTTGTATGGCACTGAAGAAAATAATTTAATGAAAGAATAGTTTAAAAAGTTATATTTTCATCTGCTCCTTCCAATTGTTTCAATAAAACAAATATTTTTATCTTTCTTGTTGATTGTATAAATAACCTTGCAGCCTCAACCTGGAATCGAAACACAGATCTTCGCACTGGCTAGCCGACGCTCTACAGGAGCGGAATTGAAAGTATCTATCATCGAAGTAGACTCTGTATTCTCCATCTTCTAATGTCAGATTGATGTGCAAATGCAACTGACAATCTGACGGACCATCTCCTGCCATTTTTACCTCAGGTTAGATTCTTGCTGCTACTTGTATCCTCCAGGTGAGCTTCCTGCGTGGTCGTTGTTATCCCGATTTGAAAGCAGTGCTCAATATACCAGAGTCCACTAAATCCGTACTAGTAGTACTAAGGCCACTTTCAGACCTCAAACAACTTTGAACTAGCATACAGGGTTGATGTGCTCTGGCGCATTTGTAAGGGACCTTGCTGCCCTAACCGGCGATCGAATCACGGATCTTCGTACTGGCCATTCGACGCTCTACCGTTAAACTATTAGGACGGAATTGAAAGCTATTGTCATCGGAGTGAACTCTGCACAATTCGATGGAAAAATCGGATTAGTATGTGTAATTTGAATGCGCAGTGAATCTTGTATGCAATTTCCCAACATCATGGCGAAGTTCTGTACACAGTGTATGACAGGTTCGCCAGATGTAACATTTATTATTTTTTGTTCCAGACTAGTTCACATTCATTTTTCAGGCACAAACGTCGGATACTGTCTTAAATTATAGAATAGATTTGAAAAATTCACTAAATAGGTATTTAGAAAAATTATAAAAATTGTAAATGTGAGACTCGCGAAATTGAGCACACTTACCTTTCTTCGCTCTGAAGACATATTTATCAATGGAAATATAATAATTACGTTTGCAACCTCAAATTTCAATTAATCGCAAAATATTTGGTCTAATTTTGGTTTTTTACTATAATTATAGATGGAAACATTTAAAAGATCAAAAGTTGATATTGGCATTAGAAAATCATGTCGTGGTGTATAACTAAATATAAATTAGAAAATTAAATTCAGCTTGAAGAATGAATTATTATACATTTAACAGTACTTTTCGTTTTGATAAGCGATAGAGAGTGCTTGCATAACAAGTAAAGATGGCTATATACGACCAGAGTGCCTAGGGGGTACAATTCGAGTGAGGAACTTGGATGCCCCTCGAGTAGGGTTGGCACCCCTTGTTTTCTTTAGGGAGAGGAAGACAAGGAAGGTAAAAATCATATATGAAGTACGGACGTGAAAAATTTTTAGGGAGAGCACTGTATGGCTTTTAAATTAAAGCTGTATGGGCAGCTTTGATACGACTCTATAATTCAAAAATTTACTTCAGTTTTGACCTCAGCCTAATTTAATAACCTACAGTAATCAAGTATATCAATGAGAGTATAAAATATGAAAACGTTATTTTACCTGAATATGATTTGGAAGACCAGTACTGTCCATCCGACTAGCCACATTTACTGTATTGCCCCAGATATCATATTGAGGTTTGCTAGCACCAATAACACCAGCCACTACAGGACCAATATTTAAGCCTAGAAAGTAAAATATTTTAATATATACAGAATTGAAACATGGTTCGGGATTATATTACACGAAATCAATATCATTAAATATTATTAGTAAACTAATAAATCCTATGGTTTAAGTCGAAGAGCACAATATTTAATTTAGTCAAGGGCAGAGAAAGAAGTCCCCTTTCAGAAGCCAGTCTATTTATCACAGGGCGGGCTTTACTGATAGGTCATTTTGAGTTCCCATATCGAGAGCGGCTCCTTCGAATTTATTAATTATTCAATTTGAAATTATTACTATAAAAAAGCCGGGCTTTGAATGAACTCGCACATATGAAGTATGAGAGCTGTGAAAGATTTTAAATTAAAGCTTAATTTAGCAAAATAATTATGTAATTAGAAGTATAAAAAAATAATCTCAATATTTGAGAATCCAATATTGAGAACAAAAGAGCATATAAGTTTTTAGAATTTAAATATTAAATTAAATAAATTAGAATAGAGTAAAATAATGAAATCAAAGTAACACATTTAAATCTAAAAAAGTATTTAACATACAGGAACATGTTTAAATCACAACTTCACGCACTTTGATTAGCTGTTTACTTGTAGGAAACGCAGTGAGCATGCGCAGTTTAGAAATGGGCGTTTGAAATGAATGAATTATAATTGTGATCCTGCAAATCTGTGTGTAATTTCACGTATGTATACAACATTTTATTTCCCCATCTATTGCAGTTTTCGAGTAAAACGGATAACAAAATTCATGCAAATGTTGATTTCGTTTTGTTATGAATGGAAAATGGATTTCGCTTCACTCGTTCATAATAAATTTTAATTCCACGAGAATTACTTTTTTTGTGAAATTAAAACAATACAATTTGAAAATTCTTAAACAGTTAAAAATCAATTTTTACGTACATCCCCCCCCCTCTGTTGAATAGGGTTGATGTCTTTTCCTCCGCTCAATTCCACTCCAAGCGAAGCCCTCGAATGGAGTTGAGCATAGGGAAAATGCATAAAGAAACGATCCCTGTTAAACCCGCTCAGTGAAGCAGAAAATAAAGATACAACCGCTAGGAAATTCTTTGTTAGAGAAATATTATATCAATTTAAATCTTCACAAGTAATTATTTGTTAATAAAACCCTAAATAAATACATAGAAAAGCTGTCATCGCTTATGGAATGAAACACCAAATATTTCTATAAGTAAAAATTTAAAATGTCCAATGCCAGCTAAAACCATTTAGTCTAAATTACATTAAATTATAGAAGCTAACTTGAATCTTTTGAAGTCGTTCCGATGATTTTATTAAAGCTTAAATTAAATTGTTAAATCTAAATCGAAAAATATATTTTTAATTTCTGCTAAATTACTGTCAAATAAAAAAATTAATAAATGTTGAATATTTTTTTCATTTCTTTTAATACCAAGATAAGCAAATTTTTCACTATAGGCTTTAACTTGTTTGTAGAATGCGTAATTGACGCATTACAGCTGTTTCACTAAAACGAGTATTCTACTTTTATTGAATTTCGTAATATTAATATTCAAGCTAGTTTATTTTATTATTGAAAAATCCTCATTTGCTTTACAAGTTGTTTCTCGGATGCTGAACTTATGAAAAATATTGGTTACTAAACAATCAAAATTGAGAAAATGAACTACTAAATATAATGTAAGCTTAACTAAATACTTATTAAAAATATCTATTAATTAAAAAATATCTCTTAATTAAAAATATCTATTAATTAAAAAAATATTAAAAAATGACGTTATGTACTGGAGACGTTATAAAAAAGATTCGATTTGTTAATTCAGTACTCTACTACAGAAGTTAGGCTGAGAGAATTGGATTAAGGGACTTGTGTTGATAGATATTAAAAAAATATAAAAATTTAATTCTGAAAAGTTGTTTTGCTTGACTATAAGAAATTTAAAATTTCGAACGTAGCACTTTAACAGATACACTTTCTTTCCACTCAATTTTGAATTGAACTACTGTTAATTTTTTATAAAGTTAGCTGTTTTTTCTAAATCAAATTTCTTTTCATTCACAGTAGGCAATACAAAGATGCTATAATCTTCCTCTAATTTAGTACAGTTATTATTATTATTACTATCTACACAATAAAAAGCTGAAAACCCATGCTTGTTTGTTTGTTTATATGTACCGCTCCCTTATACCGAACTCAAAACTTGGCCTAGAATCTCGCGGTTTTTATTGAAATATAGCATTCAATCCGAGAAGTTGCAAGAAACTTTCAAAAATTCGAAAAAAAATATCAATTTTTATATATTTTTAAAAACCTCTAAAAAAAAAGGGAGAAACCGTACTGAAATACATATCTTCTTCCTCAATGTTCAATCTATCATTTCGACTTTCTTTAAATAGGGATCCAAAGGTACTTCAAAGGTCCTCGAAGAGCTTAAGTTTCGAAACAGTTGATAGTTTTTTTCTACACATTTTTAAAGACGGACAAATACCAAAAAATCTCGGAAAATGGTGAGAATGAGACCATTTCAAAAATCTAAAATTCGCACCTCACATTTAGGGCTGGGATATCTATTTCATTTTTAAACTGAAGCTAAAAGTTTCAGTTTTGGTGCTCGAGTGTCGAAAATTTTAAAAAATCGATAATTTCTTTGTTACAAAATTTCTAATTCTGGACCTATGAAGAAACGTCTTAAGAATAGCTAAATAGATACCAATCTAGAAAATCTATCTTCTAATATAATTTTCTAAATAGGATCTGCATTTTTTTTCAAACTGCAGTTAAATATATTTCAAAGGGAGGAAATGTGATAAAATTTTTAAAAAGGCCTTAATTTCTTTCATACGGATTTTCAAAGTTTTTTTTATACAATTTTGAATTCAAAATTTTATTTTTGCAGCATTTATCTTCAAAGTCTAACCTTTCATTGTTGCAAACGCTGTTGCCATTTTAAGAGAAGTTATATTTAAATGATTTAAAAACAATTAAAAATTAATGTATTATTCGAAGCTCTAATACTGCAGCTAGAGACTTTCGTTATCGTTAGCTATCGTCATCCATATATATATATATATATATATATATATATATATATATATACAAATATATATATATATATATATATATATATATATATATATATATATATATATATATATATATATATATTTATATATATATAAATATAAAATTGTAGATCCAATGGTAGAATGCAAGTAGTAACTCATAATACACTATTTTAAAATTTGCCTACAAAATACAATGAAATAAAAGAAATTCAACCATAAAGCGGAAATTATAAAACGTAGTGCAGGTCATAAAGACAAAGACAATCAACAAATTTAATATATATATATATATATAATTGTTGTGTTGTATACTTGTATATCCTAATTACACCGTATTATCCTTTTTAGTTCTCACTTGCCTGTAACACTTGTTTCGAATGGCAATGGCTCAGCTTTAATTTTGACATATTCATTGAAGTCTATTTGTCTAAAGAAGTAGACGGTAATAGTCCAGGATATAAAGGATAAATTCCGTTATGCAGAGCTTCCACTTTCGGCTTCTCGACAAGACCAGAAGCAACTATGGAATTATAGAGGTGTTGGAACATTAATGAATACGCTACTTTACATCCTGGCATCATGAGCGGAATTTGAACACACGTGTAAACTGTGTTGTTGTTGTTGTTGTTGAAACCCAGACCGTCCGACCTACCAGAAAGGTGTAAGGTAACTGTTTGGACGGTCGGGAAGTGCCACCCAATTCAGACCGGAACCCAGTGGGGGAGGCATCCACAGGGACCGTACCCTCCTTCCCCTACCACCAACCTCTCGGAAGGACTTTCGGACCCACATGTTAATGTGTAAACTGTGTGTTCAAATTCCGCTCATGATGCCAGGATGTAAAGTAGCGTATTCATTAATGTTTCAACACCTCTATAATTCCATAGTTTCTCTATAATTTCCTCTATAATTCCATAGTCCATTCCATTTTGTTACTCTAAGTCCTCTGGATGAGTCGGAGGGCCTGGGGTTTCCACACGTGTAAACTGTGGAAATCGGCAAAGCTTAAAAGAGGGACTGAAATAAAAATTGCCGAAAGTATTTAAAGGGGAATGCCGCTTCAAAGGATGCATAATAGACACTTTATACATGCACTTTATAGACACTCTATATATGCACTTTATAGATTCTATGTATGCATTTTATAGACACTTTATATATGCACTTTATAGACTCTATATATGCATTCTATAGACACTCTATATATGCACTTTATAGACACTCTATATATGCACTTTATAGACTCTATATAGCATTTTTAGACACTCTATATATGCATTTTATAGACACTCTATATATGTACTTTACAGACACTCTATCTGCACTTTTATGTCTACAGTTTTTCAAAATTCCAAAAAATAAAGGTTCTAGCTATAGTGAAAGTTCTCAAAAATGTTGATACGTCATCCCCTCACTCACTCAGCTCAGTACATGTTATACAGAAATATTTCATTTTATTGAATTCTCAAATTATTTTCAGTGAGTGCAAATTGTACTATTCACGAAGTATGAAACTGTTGTAAAGCTCCCCGGCAGTATTTATTTTACGACTACATCACTGAATGAGTTGTTACTTGTAATAAGTTTACTAGAGCATCTCTTACAAGGACCTAGCAATAGGCTGCCACCATTGCTGCATTTTTACCGAGGGTAGTAACGTCTTGATGAAGCCGTCACGCGTATTCGTCACTGATAGCACCCCAGATAGCCGGAAAGAAATCCAAATGAGGGTGTATAAAGTGTATTTTCAATTATATGTCGCAGCATAGTCTCTCATATCACTACATGAGATTTTCTACAAGCAGTGCAGAACATCCATTCCCCTGAACCCATATTCCTTGTATCTTATTAACTATAGAGCTAATCCGCAATTAAGTTCATATTCATGATCAGCATGTTCAAATGAGTGACAAATACCTACTTTTGTCTCAGAGATATTCTGGCTGTTGTCCTGTGTAATCAATCCTCGTTTGCTACGTTAATTTTCCAGTTTTGCAAGATTAATTTTCCTGTTTTATATACAATTGTTTAATGCACTTGAAATATGCTGCTTATTGAATTTTTAGGGTTTATACTGCTCAATTTACAATGATTTCTTTTATTATTAAATTGTTTGGTGCTAATATAAGTATATAATGTGAAGTACAGGATAGTATTGGATTAACATGCATATTGGAAAGTAAAGATTTTAAAATAGTTTTTATATTCATTTTACAAAGAGTATCAGGATTGGCATACATTTCCCTATTAACTTTTAAAACATTCTCCAATTTAAGCAATTCTTTCTCGAATTTTAGTAAAAAAAGTTTAGATGACCGAATAAATGGAATGATAAACTGATGATCTAATTGCGCCGAGTTCTTGAATTATTTATAAAAACCTTGAATGCGTATATATACAGTGAATTGCTTATATTGTTATGGATGTAATGCCTATCTGCATATTTTATCAGTCATTTATATAAAAAAATTCATTTTGTAACCAAATTCATGACAAATACATATTTTATGTTTATTAGAAATAATTTAGACAGTAGTTCAACTATCACTATTAAGACATGAGGTATCCTATACTCGTTGAGTACAGAAAAACATTTCAAACATAAGTATGATATAAAACTGATAATATATTCTCAGGCACACACAATGCATATATTAAAATTTATCAAAATTGAATTATTTTTAGAGGAAAGTACACCTTTAACAGGCAAGAAACATTTGAAATATTACTGAAGTTCATAACATTTTTATAATCAGCTACTGAAGTTGAATGCAATACATGTTCGGAGCTACTAAAGTCTGTATATTTGATTTTGAGGAATTTTTAACGTAAATTATTAATATTTATAAATGTAATAATTTAAGTGATGTTATTTTCGTATGGCTCAATTTAAATAATTATTACGTCTAAATAAAGATATCATCAATATTTGATTCTTAAACTATGGCATTTTTGTTATTTTTTTTAAGCTTTAATTAAGTAATTCAACATATAGACTCGATGCTTACTTTGTGATAATTCGATGTTTATTTTATAATAGCTCGATGTTAACTTTATAGCAACTCGATATTTACTTTCTAATAACTCGATGTTTACTTCATAAAATCGTTGGTCACTATGCGATAAAAACTCGATGTTTACTTTATAACAAATCGATGGTTGTTTTATAATAACTTGATGTTTACTTTATACTCGATATTTACTTTATAAAACTCGATGCTTACTTTATGATAACTTGATGTTTGCTTTAGGTAATAGTTAATTTGAAATATCATTATGCTATTTCTCTACTCACTTGTTTGCACGATATCATGCGCGAAATGTCAAAAAAGTTTTTTGAGATAAATGTCAAGTTCCCTGTTTGCAATTATAACAACGGATTTAGTTTTAAATTTTCCTGTACACCTTACGATTGAATGCAAGTGAAATAAAATAATTTGTAGTAAACTTTTTAGAATCTATTGGGATACAGAACTATGTTAAAATTAGAAAACAGGTTTCACTTTATATCAAACTTTTTAGAATTCATTAGGTTAAAAAACGATGTTTAAATTAAAAAATTAGGCTATAATTTGCAGTTTTTAGAATTTATTAGGCTACAAAATTATGTTATAAAATAGGTTATAATTTGTATGAAACTATTTAAAATTTATTAAGCTACAAAATATTAAAATAAAAAATTAGGTTATAATTTGCATCAAACTATTTAGAATTCATTAAACAAGATGACGTCAAAGTTAGGGAAAATGTTATAGTTTGTATCAAAGTTTTTATACATAATTAGACTACGAAAAGATGTTAAAATTAGAAAATATGTTATTTAAAAATGTTAAAGGTGTACCACTCCTTAATGAAAATTAAATCATTGTATAGGAAAATTAAATATAGAAAAATTACAAATTTAAAAATATATAATTACCAACTCTCAAGAAAAAGTTATTATAAGAATTTTCATTAATATCTGCAAGCTTATCTTTGAATGCAAACACCATTTCAGCCAAAATGCTCATATATTCGATAGCAGAGGCGATATTATCATCCTGAAAACACAATTAGTGGTGAGTGCAATATTTAAAACTCGATAAATGCATGCATAATTCACTTAAGATAGAGAACAGAAGATTTTGCTTGGCATATTTCGTTCGGGAACGCGCAATTTAATAGAGTTTTGAAGTCAGGGAAGATTATTCCGAGGTTGTATTTAATATCCATTTATGTATCAATTTTTAACCCGTTTACCCTCATAATTAATAGCAGGTGTTACGCATTAAAGAGTCAACACTTATTAAATACAGAAAGTGACTTTTATCACAAATAAAAAATATCTAGATCTCAACAAAAAATGCTGTGCAAGTAAAATGTAGAAATCAGGCGATTGTTTTGAAAATACTTGGATCTTCTTCTTCAGAGCAAACCTAGTTGGTAGCGCTATATAGTGTAATAAAGAGCATTAAGACGATAAAAACAATAAAATACAGAAAATATGAATGAGAAGTGAGGTGCAGGAAAAAAATGAGAAAAAGGGGGAAATAAATAAGTGTGATCATGCCATAATTCCGAGAAATATTTTTTTTTATCCTATGGCCGTCTCCGACCTCTCGGTCATAAGTCGACGAGCAGCCCAATACAAAGAAGAACGATAAAAATAGCCACTAAAAGCCTTGTCAGTAACACATAAAGGAAATCAGTCAAGAACAACAGGGCAAATGTTGAGGTGCTCTCTAGTCATGGGAATTCCATGGTCGCAAAGAGGACAGACATCTGTATCTGTCAGTTCCATTCGATACATGTGACTCTGTAAGTAATCATGACCCGTGGCAAGTCTAAAGCAAGCCACGCCAACTGCTCTATGCAAGGAACTGGGTATTCTTGCCGACTTATTTAACAGGGAGTTCCACTTTTTTCCGGAAGCTCTCTCCCCGTACAGACTAAAACGGTTAGCTTTAATAGAGTGGGATATATATCACTTTATATGCCGCACAGACAAGGGAGGATCCGGTTGCATCATTTGAGATCCATTTTTAGCCAATAAATCTGCCCGCTCATTTCCATGTATCCCGCAGTGGCTTGGAATCCACTGCAGGGAAATGCGGTTTTTGATGTTCAGTAGCTTATCTATTTTTTCCATACAATTTTTGGAAATCTTTCACATTCCCAGAGATTTAAAGATGTTAAGGTCAGAATTGCCGCCCTGGAATCAACAAAAAAGACGATATTTTCCTTTTCACACTGCTCCATTTTGTCTAAAGCTGAGGAAATGGCGGCTATTTCGCCATCAAAGTTGTCAAAGTGTTTTTCAACGGCGCAAGACAATGTAAGGTCTATTGAGTAAGCGCCAGCTCCAGTATTTTTAATGCCCCCCCCTCCCCCAGCCGAACCATCAGTATAGACATGGAGCCAAGAATCATCCGAAAAACGTTCATCTATAGTAGTCAAGGCAGTAAATTTCAATTCAGAGTCAAGAGAAGATTTCTTGTTAACAGCAGAGACAAGGTCCAAGTATCTCTCAGAAAGTTTAAAGTTTTTCAGTGGACACCAAGGGTCTGGAAAGGGAAAGCGAGCTGAAGAAAGAAAGTCAAGTGTATCATGTAATTATCTTATATAAGACAGGAAAGTTCTTTGCGTTTTCAACCTCTCCACAGCTGGCCATTAATGACTCAGATAAGTGTCCCTTCTTCTTGTAAAGATTGTTTCAGCAAGGTTTAAGGCCATTTTCCATCTACGGTCACACAAAGACTCCAAACCAGATTGAAGTTCCATAGCGGTAATTGCCGCAGATCTTGTACCTCCAGTAATAAATCTCAGGATACAGTTATGGAAAATATCCAATTTTTTCGAATTTGTCTCTGAGATTGTTATAAGTGCTTCGCCACCATACTCAACTACCGGTCTCACATAAGTCTTATAGGCGGTGCAAAGGACATCCTGAGTAGAGTCCCAGGTTGTGCCGGCCAATCGTTTTAGAAGTTTAGCCCTGTTTTCTCCAAGTTCATTATGAGTTTTATTTGCCTTTAAGTCTAACTTGATATTCAGTTTGCTACACTAAGTAGGCACACATATATGTCAAAAAAATATTTACTTTTATATTCTGAGACTAATTAAAGACAGGTGAATGACAAGGAATAAAAATACATGTTCAGTATCAAAATTGTTCAGTTTTATAATATTTAACTGCACAAAATGATAACTAGAACACAGCCAAACTCTTGAAATGGTGAATAAGGACTTTAGTAAAAAATAGTAATACTTTAATTATATTTTATTGCCATCTATGTACAGAAAGAGGTGTTAAAATTTAAAGACAGGTGAATGACAAAAAAGATAAGGGGCAGTTGTAAAAAATTAATTTAAAATATTACTCTAATGCAAAGTGAATTTTTTACTACTGTTTGTACTTTAAATTGTCTAACTTAATATAAAACATCAAATTAAAAGAAAACTAGAAAATGAAGGCTTGTAAATGAAGTTGTGATTTTATTATTTGGCTGTTGGGACACACAGGGAAATGGCATTTGATAAAAAATACTAAATTTAAAAAAATATATATATATAAATTGTAACTTTAGATAATGGGTGACAAATATGAACTACAATATAGTAAAACTGATCAGTGTCCAAAATCAGTCCCAAGTCATGCAAACTTTTATTAAAACACCTGGGACATGTAAAATTCCCGTTTACAGAAAATGACCCATATAATAGTGAAATATGCAGTACATATTACAATATGCAATAGTGAAATATACAATATACAATAAAGAAATATACAACGTATAACTAGGAAAAGGTAGACAATTATTTTCAAAAAAGTTATTTAAAAAAAATAAGAAATATTTAAAAGGGTCATATGGTTGAGACCCAGACCGTCCGACCTACCAGAAAGGTGTAAGGTATGGACGGCCGGAAGGGTCATATGGTGACAAAGGCGTGTATACGTCATTATCGATGGAACTGATAAGCATTTTTATACTCATTTGCATACTTATTTCATACAGTAATACGAATTTTCGGAAATGACATCTCTAGAACCGGAAATTGAAATACTTAATTAACCCCTTCCCCATACTCTCTCCAAAATTTGATGCTGAATTCACATCAGTCAATATCTAAGCTAATCTAATCCATATCAGTCAATATCTATAGCCAAGCTCTATAATCAATCCTGAAAAAAAGATGTTGCAAGGAAAATGTTCATTATTTTTTCGGAATTCACATCTCAAGAACCGGAGGTGAAAATATTTAGTGAGACTTCTACCCCCCCCCCCCTCCACCGCAATTTGATGTTGAATCTATATATTGCCATCTAAGCTCTATTTCTAACCGATTCTGAAAAAAAATAGACGTTGCAAGAAAAATTTCTGCCTTCCGAAAGTTAAGCATATGATTCAAATTTCAAATAGCAAACGCATCTGTGGCTTTCACTGAGTGAAACTTACTGCTGTCGACGATGAGGATATGAAATATAAAATTATGTGTCCAATAGCGATTTGCTACTGAATATAAGAAAATTAGGTGTAAGGTGAAAACGACTCATTTGCACCTAGGAGTTTTAGTACTCAAAGAAAATTTTTCGAAGAGTGCTAGGTTTGATTTTGGATTAGATTAGCTTTATGCATAAAGAATACTCTTGGAAGATACTCAACGCTGGCGTACTATAGAAGGCTTGAGGCATAACAGCCAATTAAGGAAGTAGCCAAATTATTTTCTGTTGATCATATCTCATATCTCACATATGAAAACAATTCCAAATAAGTGGGACAGTTATCTGGCGACCGTTACAGGTCGTCCAAGGGCTATAAGATCTTCTGATAACCAATACATCGCATTAATGGTCAAACGTAATCGTCGAGCGACTGCACCAGCTCGCTGAGCATTGGCTAAGTAAACAATAGAAATGTCGATATCCACTAGTACTGTTAGGCGAAGGTTACATATTAGTAGACACTATCCCTGGGTATCACAAGTGTGTGTTCCTTAGAACGTTAAAGGCAGAGGAGCACTATTAATGTGATGCCGTCAGCATAAGACTTGGACAGAAGTGGTCGAAAGCATTCTTGACGGATTTGTCATAATTTTCCCTAGATTCAGACAATAAATAGGTACAGGTCTGCAGAGAACGAAGAAACCAGCCCAATAACATCACTGGACACCACGCCTTTAATCATGGTAGTGTTATGGTATCGGTTGAATTTTTTGATAGAATTTTCTGAATTGGTAAAATCTCATCGATTTTTAAAAAGGGTGATACTGAGAATATTTTAAATTATAGACAAATTACTGTCAATAATGTATAATATTACAGCCCTGTTCAACCTTTTTTGCTAAGGTTTTTGGAAATTTACTCTGCTAGATTTGTTGATTTTCTTGGTAAACATAACATTATTCACTCCAACCAGCTAGGGTTTCAAAGACAAAATCGAATGAACTTTCAGTTTCGACCGCTTTCTACACTATTCAGTGTAAACTTGATAATAAACACTCAGTTCTCAGAACTTGTTTTGATTTGCCAAACGCTTTTGATACTATACATCACCTACATCTCTTATCAAACTTGACTGCATTGGCATTAGAGGTAGAACAAATATTTTGTTCAAAAACTACTTAATTGATCGCCAACAATTCGTCCAGTTACGAAATGTAAACTCTAGCTATGAAACTATCCTCACTGATGTCCCAGAAGGCTCAATTTTAGGTCAGATTAATTTATGATTTATACAGAGTGATTAAAAAAATGTGGGTCAAACTTTTTGAGGTGGTAGTACACGCCAAACCAAGCATTTTTCACCATAGTTTAAGTAAGTCACCATAGTTTGAAGTAAGGCGAAAAGGATGACTTACAAGTTATAAAATGACATTTAATAAGCAATAATTACAGTAATGGCTCAAAAGAGCGACCGCCAACCTTAATCCACGTCTCACAGCGGCGATGGAGAGATTGGCGAACTCTCTCGAACAAAGCAGGTGTGTCGCGCACTTTGGCAACAGCGGCCGAAATTCTGGCGACGAGTTCCTCTTCAGTTTCAATAGAAGTGTCATAGACGAGACTCTTGAGATATCCCCACAAAAAGAAGTCAAGACACGACAAATCGGACGATCGCGGGGACCAAGCTATGGGACCACGTCGCCCGAATCCATCAGTCCGGAAAAATGACATCCAGATAGTTCTTACCTCTCACCCAAAATGGGCTGGTGCTCCATCGAGCTGGAACCACATACGCCGCTGGATGTCTGTTAGAACATCCTCCAGCAATTCCAGCAAGACCTCCTGCAGGAAAATACGGTGCATTCTCCATCAAGTCGTTCCGAGATAAGATACGGCCCTATTAGGCAGTCGCTGATGATTCGTGTTCACACATTAACAAAAAATCGTCGATGATGCGCATGTGGATATGTTTGATGTGGGCTTACACTCACCCACGCATGTTCATTGTAGATGTTAAATGTGCCATCACGTACGAAGAAGGTTTTATCCGTGAAAAGCACAGTCGCCGGAAAATCTGGCTGCGTAGCATTCTATCTCAGGAACCAGCGGGTGAACTCCACACGACGAGGATAATTCGCTACAATCATTGCTTCGATTCGCTGGAGATGATATGGGTTGTTGTTGAGACCCAGACAGTCCAACCTACCAGAAAGGTGTAAGGTAACCGTTTAGACGGCCGAGAAGTGCCACCCAATTTAGACCGGAATCCAGTGGGGAGGCATACACAGGGACAGTACCCTCCTTCCCCTACCACCAACCTCTCGGAAGGACTTACGGGCCCACATGTTTAACGTGGGAGATGATAAGGGTGTAACTGCAGCCCCCGCCATACCGTGGATTGTGGCACACCAAGAGTATGTCTCATTGCTCTTGGGCTTGTACCTGACCAAACTGATACTGTATCCAGAATCGCCTTTTCCACACTTGACGTTCTAGCACTCCTTGCTCGACCTGCATCAGACCTGGTAGCGAGAAAAAATCCCGATTCACAGAGTTGCCGATGCAAGCGTTTGAATGTTTTACGGTTGGGCAACCGCCTATGGGGGAAACGTTCACCGTACACTCGTTGTGCCTCTCTGCCATTCCCATTTGCAGCTCCATAGATGAAATGCTTTTTGACTTTTCCCTATATGTAAATTCCTCCATCGTCTCAAAAGTTTGAGCTGCGAATAATTGCTGCAAACTGATAAGGTTTTACATTCGGTGTTACGAAAATTTGCATAAGGGTTCTTCTTCTCCCCAGATGAACTTTGAATACGTGGTTTTCTTCTTCAACCAGAAAATAACACCCAGAATGACGCTTTTAAGTTTACGGTGCGGCCGCTTCTCAACGAGTAAGCGCCTTATAACGCTTTTACGTTTCATTTCTGATCTGGCAAACTATGACGAAAAATGTTTGGTTTGGTGTGTACTACCACCTCTTAAAGTTTGACCCATCTTTTTTTAATCACCCTGTACAAATAACATTTGCTATGTTTCCGTTTGTGCTGCTAAAATAATTTTTGCTGATGCTACGAGCTTATTTTTTGGTGATAAAATATTTCATACCTTTGCCATTCAAGTAAATTCTCAAATCCATAACTTTATAGACAAATTTGATCAAAACTTCCTAACTTTAAATACTAAAAAATCTAAGCGTGTTCTTTTTGATAGGAAGAAATCTGCTCGTGGCATGAATGATTATTTATATAAATGGTTACCGCATTCTTTTTCTTCGGGTCGGATTTTAGAGAAAAACTTAAAATGAAATGTTGACCACATTTATAACAAAGTGAGAACAAACATTGAAATAATTGAAATAAAATTATATTTTTACCTATGACTGTTTTAATTATGCTCTAAAACAGTTTAATTTTACCCCATTCATCCATCCTATTGTAATCTTGTTCGGGGAAAGCGCTAAACAATAGGATGAATGTTTTCTGGTAGACACTACTACCTAAATATGGACTCTGTCCATATTTCTGGTAGACACTATTAGTAGAAATATAGACAGATTTCGCACTTTGCAAAAAAATCAGATGCGTGTAGCACGTGGTTTTCCGTATATAATGCAATTAATTTACTTCTTGCAAAGAGAAGAAAATGGTGTATAATATCTGCATCTACTACAAAATAATACATTGTATATTTGGAGCTTTTCCGAATGACAATATGTAAAATTACTTCGAAGTACCTAATTAACATATATTTCGCGTAACTCTAAATTGATAATTATCAATATTGATAGCATCCGCAATAAGAAATATAGTTTACATATTAATTTTTTTTAATAATTTATTCATTAATTTGGCGTCAATTCCGTTAATTTAGTGTTATTTTTGCAATTTTGACTATATTTCCGTCAGTCTGGGGCGATATACCGCCAAGTGGGCGATATTTCGCTAAATTAGTCGCCAAGCGTTAAACACAGATGGATAAAAGAGCTTTGTTGCTGTTTCTTATCCCACTTGACCGACAGCAACATCGGATCAAGTCCATGAACCCATGAGTCTTCAAAAGATGAAGAACTACTCCAGGACTGGAGTACAGCTGACTCCTCTGGCATCCAATACATGTCAAGGCATGGTCAGGAGAGGCCTGAGCCAAATTACACTTCGGGAAAAGGGGATAAACCTTAGAACCCAACACATGCCGAAGAGCACGAAGTCTGGCCAGAGCAATCTGTTCCCCCTACTGCCTGCCCCAATCAAAGCAGCACCAGGAAGGCTACAATCATACCACTCATGCACGGGGGTCTTTCTCCAAGTGGAGTTGATTTCAAGTTTGACTCGTGAGGCAAGTTCCGAGAAAGAAAGACAACCACCGTCAATAGAACTCATAAGGCTGCCCTCCCTGGCCAGACCATCCGCAACCTCATTACCGTAAATGTCTACGTGAGATGGCACCCATTGAAAAAATATCCTATTATGGGCACACAAGTAACCCAAATGCTGAACAATATTCACTGTCGTTCCGTCACCATGTCTCCACCATTCAGCCAGGTGCTGAATAGAACTACGGCTATCACTCTGAATCCAGATGTCTGCATTGACTCCCTCTTTGACACAATAACTCAAGGCCTCCTCAATGGCTATGAGTTCCGCCCGAAAAACTGAGCAGTAGTTGGGGTTTCTCCTACATGTCCTAATGCCGTTCCCCTGTTAGATGTAGACCCCGTTACCGGAGATGGAGCCATCACCCCTACTTCCATCAGTATAAATCTGCAACGCGTCACCGGGAATTTTATAAATTGGTTTCCAAAGCGAGCTGTTTAAAATAATCTGGATGCTGCGTGCCTTGAAAAGAGCTTTTCTTATATATAAAGGACCATTAGCGAATTGTTCGTCGTAACATTACAAAATTATTACACAAGTATAATGTGAATGGAACGAACTTGAGATCTACGAGAATAAAGTTAACAAATTTGTCGCATAATATTGCATGAAAAGTGAACATATTTCACGATAGTTAATAATATTTCTTAATTTCATCTGATATATTTTATAAATGTATTAGGAAAATGTGCAATACCTTTAGGTCACTAACATGGACCATTTTCAAGTGTGCTGTCATTTGCTTTCTAATGAAAAATTACATAAGAAATGATCATTTACTTAACATGATTAATGGTTCTGATTTAATTTTTTTTTCAAAATGTAATTCGAAAATATGGGCGTCTTCGAACATTCGAGTTTACTTAAAATCAATAGATTTCTAGTATTCATTGATTGTAATATTTGTACCAAATTTCGTTCTAAACGCTCCATTCGTTCTTGAGATATCTCTTCCACAAACTCATAGACACACACACACTAACGCACACACATATACATACATGCACACAAGCGCACACATTCACATACATACTTATACACAAACGCGTGCGCGCACACGCACACGCAAACACACGCAAACATTCAGCCATCACCTCAAAAACGTTCGATTCGAGTTCCGGGATGCTTGAAACGTGCTATTCCGTTGAAAACTCGAATTTCCGACACGTTCACAGTACTTTCCCTATACTATGTACATGAGGAAAGTAATAATGACTATTTTCTTATATATCATTTTATTTTTTTTTATTCGAACATCCATCACTATGAAATTTGTTTTCGCTATAAAATTTTGCCGGTAGTTATTGTCTGGTTTTGTTTATGTTTCAACACATTCATTACAATCTGCATAGTAGTATACTTTTTGCAAACGTCCACGATCACAATTATAATACTCGAAATATATACTACCTTTATCTCGTACAAGTAGCTTATACCTAAACCTCAATTCTACTGGATCAAAATCATGGAATTCTTTTCCACCTTTCTTAAAATCCACAAACAGCGAAAATAGTTTTAAGAAGTACTTAAAATTATTCCTCTTGTAACGTTTGATCGTTTTGTGAACACAAAGGGACCCGCTTAAACTAGGCTCCAGATCACCACAGGGCTCCACAACAATGGGGTACTGTGCTCTTCACGGGTGAATCACGGTTTGATGTACAGAGTGATAACCGATGGTTATTAATTTGGAGAATGCCTGAAATTTGCTATCACGCCAGTAACATCAGCGAAATGTAAGCATACAGAGGCAGCGGTTTGATGGTTCGTGCTGGGATTGCTGTAATCGCCACATCTTCCCTCGCGTTACTGTGACTGCAGTGCTGAATAAAGATGACATCCTTGCTCTATTTGCCCATTTATTGCAGCCATGGGTCCTGATGCCATTTTCATGGACGATAACGCGCGAGTTCACTGGACTCTCATTGTCGGCTAGTATTTGGAATTTGAAATATTGCTTTGTATTGAATGGCCATCGAGATCATCCGACTTGAATCCCATCGAGCATTTACGGGACATGCTCAGGAGACTTTTAAGTTCTCCCCATGACCCTCCCCGGATCCTTTACGAGCTAAGAACATGTATGCTCCATGAATGTGCACAGATGCCCTAAACCGCCATAAATGATCTTATTTTTGGCATAAATCGACTCTGTCGGGCATGTGTTTCCAGCAGAGGTCATCACATTTCGTATTGACAAACCTCCCCAATGAGCTGTTTTTGCCGCCCAAAATCCTATGTTTTTGTTTATGTCTGTTATTTAATTATTTATTGATAATTTTATTTGCATTTCCCCACGCTAGTGTCTTCTGTTATACCCTATGATCTGTGAAAGTTTCAATGAATTAGAATAAATAATTTACTATTTGTCCGCTTTTTTCACTTTGTTGCTTTACTTATGGATATGAGTATATTTCGCTTTGCTTTGGAATTCGCGTTCCTCAGCACAAACAAAGTGCTGAATTTACATTTATTCTGAAGATACTCCCGCTGTAGATACCAGCATCCATTGACCGCTTTGGCGTTTATTATGCTCTTGTCCGCATGGAATAGCCGATATCTGCTATAGCAGCAAGAAACTTGCTATGGCCACAATTTTTGCGAACTTTTACGGAAATTGGCAATTTCAGGCCTTCCACATGGCCGGCATAAAATTTACTTACAACATAGCTCAAATGATACAAAGCGGTGAAGGTAAAGTTCATAAACACAAAACTCATTTATAAGAGGAATTCCCAAAATTCGGAAGGAATTGTCTTCCGAATTTTGGGAACGCCCCTTATAGGCAAGGTTCGTGCTTATGCCGCTTTATTCGATTAGAGTTGGACACATTCCTGTATATAGACCTGAAACGCATCGTTTTCAGGGACCTTTTACTCGGAAGCTGTTGGGGTGTGCTTAAAAACTTTTCTAAGAACCCGGTATATAACAATGATCTGCTTTGCCAACAATACTTCAAAATATAACACATATGTCATTAAAAGATTATTTTATATGGTATAAAAGAATTTCTCAGGTCCAAAAAGAGTATTCAAAAATACATACAATTACTCTATATTCAGGCATCAATCCAATTGCGGCCATATATGTGCTCCCAACTGTTTTGATCTTATCAATGGCTTTAAAACGATCATCGTCAAGTAGCTGTAAAAAATAATTACCCAGCGTTAGCATAAGTATGTATAAATTTTATTTGATAAACAAATTAGCAATAGACAAAGAATAAATGCAGGTCTTAAAAAGATATCGAAACACAAAATGCTGTGATAGTGTAAAATGGTAACGAGTGATTTTTCTTCTGTATTTCTTATTCAAAACTTTTCGTCAGTTTTTGCCTTCTATTACTTTGAGGCTTGTAACATTCAATAAATTCCAATAATCTGGTTAATGACTTGTTTGTCTATTACGTTATATTTCTTCCAGTCATGGTTTAAATGTGTTTAATTTTTTTTCTGCCTAATTCTTCCATTTCACGTTTATTTTTTAACACTTTACAACAAAGTTGAAAAGTGTTTATGACTTTGTTCATTCTGTCTGTCTGTCTGTCTGTCTGTCCGTTAGCACGATAACTGCCGTAAAATTGACTTAATCAAAATGAAATTTTAGTATGTTGTTCAGACGGTCTGTAGGACCTATGGGAATATAAATGAATAATATCACCCAATTAGTTTTGGATTGAACCCGGGTTGAAAAAATGAAATACATTGAGCCCTATGGGGCCTAATTTTTCAAACATTTTTTAAGCGGATTTAAAATTCACAAATTGCTTCGAAAATTTTAGGTAATATTCAAATTGTTCCATAAAATATATAAAAAAAATTCTGCGAAATATATAAAGTAGTTTTTTAAATAAAAATTAAAGTAATAATAACGCCTTTTATATGAAGCGATCACGTGACCATTATATGAAAATATCACGTGACCCACTTCAAAATGATACATGGCATCCATCTTGTCTCAAAATCGTGATTTTTAAAGTTCTTTTTAATCCATATTGTGTGTTGTATCCGTCCTAAGACCACTTTATTTCTGCTTAAAGTCTGTGCATCTACATACTGAAACAACGCAATTAAAATATATTTGAGTTTAAATGTTCATCCGAAGTTGATTATTTCTACAACGAAGCCTATTTTCCACCTATGTAAAATATAAACAGCAAAATATGTAGAATGAGTTGTATTAGAATTGCTGTATTGCTTCAACACAAAATCATTTAGTTCATGAAGTCTGCATAGCTGATATGAATGAAATATTCATTGATTTTACAAAGAGAAGGACGATTTTTTTCGATGAAGTTTTACGCATAGAACTTAATTACTTGTAGCTCCATGGTCTTAATTTTTAAATAAAATAAATTATTATAGTATTGTAATGAATGACATGAATGGGAAATTATTTATGAATGAAATGCTGCTTTTATAGAGAGAGCCAGGCGTGTTATTTTTTCTATGACGTCATTTGAATGAATTTCAGTTGTTTTCGCTGAAGTTTTCAAATATAATAAATTATCGTAGTATTATGAGAATTCTAAAATTATTACCGTTGAATGTATCACATTTCAGAAATGTTTAAACCAAGCAATTTATATTTCAATACCGTCATTTGAATGAAGTTCATTTTTTTCGATGAAGGTTTAAGTTTTCAAATATAATAAATTAATGTAGTATTGTGATAAGTTTTAAAATATTACCGAGGAATGTGTATTGCATTTTAGACATGTTTAAATAAAATTGCATTGAAGTTGGAAAGTGTTTCATAATCAATGCTTTAAGCATGATTGATCTTTCTGGTTGGTTTTATCGAACTTATTTTCCTGTCTATATCTCTGGTTTAATTTTATTCCATCCATTTCCTCTCACTAGGTGGCACTCCATCGCTATATTTTAGCAGTCGCCAGCACGTGTTAAGCTCATTTGTCGTGTAACTTTCAGATCGTTTAATAACCTTAACCTCAATTTGCTCGAACTGAAAAAAACCCATAACGTGTTTCTGAAACAAATGTCTGCGTTTTTACATTTTATTTACTCAACTATTTACTACTAGAAGATAGTCGTTTCGTATCAGAGAAAGTCAAAATAATAGCTAAATTGTCCTATCAGCCGCATAAGGTGGGACACAAAGTACCGCATGTGTCTTCTGTTTTTTACTTTCCCTATAGTGCATAGTAATGTATGGGAAAAGTGTTGGAATCATAATGAAAATAGGAAGTCGAGTGTTTCTGTGTGTATCTGTCTATCTGTGTGTCTGTTCAATGTATGTATCCATTTTAGTTCAAAACTATTCGACCAAATTTAACAAAATTTGGTAGTAACTCACTGCTGTATTACGCTAGTGCTGATTAGATTTATAGTATAACCTGCCCTTTTTGCAAAACGGCCTACAACATTATTAAAATCTAAATTAAAAATTAAATATTATTAAATGTATTAATCAAACGCTTGTTTTACACGAAATTTTTGACGATAAAAAGAATAAGATCAATTTCATCACTCTAACACGAACCATTCTAGAGATATTTCAGTTTTTGTTTGAAAGTACGAACAGTTGCGAAGGTATAAGGAATGGAATTACCAGCAAATTCGGTAGCATTTCAAATAAGTGTCATAAAAAATGTAATTAAACTCTATTGTGAAACAAAGGTAAATGATTTTGAGTCTACAGGGAAAGTCATGTGCTGGCCACATTAGATTTCTGTTTCCCTCTTCGTGAGAGATTTCATTCCGTTTTGCGCTTTTTATTTTCAAAAAATTTGTAAATTTAAATATAGAACTTATGAAATATTTTCCTTTCTATTTGCTTTTTCTTAATAGAAACTGGAGATTTTGTATCCTTATTACTTTCCATACATATATAGTATAATGTATAGGTAAAGTATTCTGGCGGGTCGAAAATTCGAATTCGAGTTTTTAGCAGAAGAGCACGGTTCAAGCATTTAATGCTTTTAAGGTGATGTCTGTGTGTGTGTGTGTGTACCCGTTAGTCTGTGGATGTTATACCCCCCCCCCCCCCGGTCGAATGGAACGTTTCGAACGTAATTTGGTATTATTGTCACGATTCGTGAATACTGGAACACTAAGTTGAAACGCAATCGAACGTTAGGAAAATCCTCCGATTTTCGAATGAATTTTTGGAGAAGTAATGAAAAAAATCAGGTTAGTCAATAATGTTAAATAAATAATCATTTTATGCGCAATTTTTTGTTCTAAAATGAATGATATAAATTTTAGAACGCTAACTTAAAACGTTCTCTAGAAATTGCACGTTTTAAAAATAAATATATCTAAAAAAATTTATAAAAATAAACAGTAGTAAATGCCTTGTTGACCTTGGCGACTAATTTAGCGAAATATCTCCAATTTGGCGAAAATTTTTAAGTGGTTCCAAATTGGCGAAAACGTTGCCAAATTCTCAAAGCGACGCCAAATTTACAAAAATAACGCCAAATAGATGAATTAATAATTAACATATTTTTGCATAATGGTACATATTACTTATTATTTTTACATAATGGTACATGTTAGCAATATTTCCATTTGTCAAGTTAGACTTTTGCGAAATGTAAGTTAATTTGGTTCTTCAAAAATAATTTTACATGTTGTCATCAAGAAAAGCGCCAAATGTCAGTGTAATTTTCAACGTTACAAACATTGTGTTGTAGATCTTGTCCATTATTATTTCGCATTGAAATAAGCAAAGTACTTGCATTGTATACGGAAAATCATGTGCTGCCCACATCAGATTATTTTTCATCTTTTAAAACATATTTAAAATTTATATAATGCCCATCTGTAAATGCACAGGTTGGAAATTTTGCTGTCTTTTTTCTAATCGTAGCATATCCTAAACTCATATGAGGCGTTTTTAAAGGATGCCTGCCACTGGTACTTTCTGCCCCTATTCACATTGCTTCTTTCCTTCATTTTTATTCTTTTACAAAACACACTACGTCCTTACAAGTTAATATTTCGATTTAATTGTTAATGAAAACAAACGTTAAGACTAGAAACATAAAATAGACACTTCTTTAATATTTGCTAATTATTTTTTTAATATAGCCGTTTTGTACTGAAAAGTAAATATAAAAATCTGACTGTCAGCCTATTGCTATCACTGATTAATGCAATGACTTTATTTCTTTCACAGCACAATAATTGTGTACAGGATCCACAATACAATGTTTTTGGTATTGAAGCGCTTTTGGCAATTTATTAGCCTATTCATAATCACGTGTAAAATCTTCATCGAAATACAACTATAATATTCCATGAAATAAATGACTATTGGCGGATTATTTGAAGTCAATGCACAAAACTATTACAAAAAGTAAATTATCTTGTTAATGGAACTAACTAGATCCACTAGAATGTTGTTAAGAAATTTGTTGCGCAATACTGCAAATCGAAAGTGAACCATTAGATAATATTTACTACTTTTTTAATTTTATGTAATTTTTAGGAAAATTCTATTTGAGAAACATACAATATCTCGAAAACTATTAGTGCTAACATGTGTCTGTGTGTCATGCTAAAGTGTGTGTGTGTTTCATTTGTTTTCTAAATTACGTACTAATTACGTATAAACTTAGGTATGAAATTAATACTTATTTAACATTATTGGTTGTCCTGATACTTTAATAATTTTTCAATAATTCATTCGAAAATCGTGCAATACTTTGAGAACAGTTCATGCTGGCATTATAAAGTTTATGCCATTCGTTTTCTAATAGAAGATCGCGTATGAAATTATTCTTTATTTATCATATTTTAAGGTCTTAATTTTATAATGATTTTTTTATATATTCATTCGAAAATTGGTGTGTGGGGGGGGCGTATTCCAACATTTGATTACTTTGATTACGATTAAAATCAATAGAGTTCCAGAATTCACTGATTGTACTAATCGTACCGAATTACATTCGAAACGTTTTATTCGTTTGAGAGATATAGCATTCACAGACGCACACACTAACGTACATAAACACGCTAATATACACACACACACTAACATACATAAACACACATATTAACATACATACATACACTAAAGTACATAAACACACACACTAACATACATAAACACACAGTATCATACATACGCACTAACATACATACAGACACAACCAAATAGACATCACTTTAAAAATGTTCGATTGAGTTCAGAAATGCTTAAAATGGGCTCTTCTGTCGAAAACTTCAATTTGAATTTTCGACCCTGTCACAATATTTTCCTTATACATTATACTATTATATACTATAGGAACAGTAATAATGTAGAGTTTAGCACAAAACTCGCTATTTAAACGGAAGCACATGTTTACAGTCGATTTTATTAACGGCAGACTAAAGACTGGACGGCGGTTAATGCTTTCTCTTTAGCATATTTGATTGCAGATGACAGCATATAACGAGCTATCGACTGGGACGTTTACACCCCGGAGGTCTTATCTGCCGTAGTCTCACCAACTAAGTAAATATGTCACAAGTATTAGCATTTTAACATAGGATGGATAAGTCCTTAACTTGGCTCTAAAATCAAATAGCGTAAAAGAGCGGCTTCCACTAGACATTTAATTGAAATGAACAGCAGTGGATTTATCGCTGTGTTTAACGCGGAACTTGTTTTCTAACTTTGGCGAAACAACACTCTAGCTTTTACTTTTTTGCTTTCATTTGCTTACTTATTACTTTCCCTATATACATTGTGTAATATATAAGGAAAGTATTATAACAGGGTCGAAAATTCGAATTCGAGTTTTCGACGGAAGAACCCATTTCAAGCATCCCTGAATTCGAATCGAACGTTTTTGAGCCATGTCTGTCTGTATGTGTGTGTGTGTGAGCCTGTGGATGCAGTATCTTCAGACCCTATGCCGAACCGATATTGACTTGTATAGCCGCCATGGCAGAATTTACCCCTTTAGTAATATGTCATCTTCTTGTATCCATCATATCTTAATAAGACTTTTTTTAACAAAGTGTATATATCTATATATACACACCACCTCAAAAAACTTTCGAGTTGAGTTCAGGGATGCTTGAAACGCACTTTCCCGTCGAAAACACGAATTAGGATGTTCGACCCGGTTACAATATTTTCCCTATACATTATACTATATATTTATAAGATGTAATAGCATATTCGGTAATTGATAGTCGTAGTAACTTTTCGGGAACAATCCTTTTAGCAATTAAAAGAGAACTAAGCAAATTTATAGATTTTAGAATTCAACAAATAAAGGGAATCAGTTATCTAACATTCACTGCAAAATATATAAAATTTACTAACTTCGTCAAAATCAGCTATTATTTCATTAAGCAGTCGTAAGCATTCCATTCCTTGGTTGTTTCCATCCAGTTCCATATAAAATTCGTGAAAATTGGGAATAGATGCGAAAACAACCCCAACTTTAGAGTAACTTTGGTTATACAATTCCTTTAAATATGAAATCATTTATTAATTTCAAATCATTTATTCAAATAAAAAAAGGCAGTAACTAATTATTTAGAACAAAGAAGCAGCTCACCATATTATTCTTGAACTGATTATCTAAAAAGTGAGTGGCAACATGGGCAGGAAGTAAATTAAATAGAATTCTTCTATTGCTGCTTTGCAATTCATGCATTTCCCCTTTTTCTTCATTGGCCTATAAGTAGTAATTGTTAATGCACATGATTAAATTAGACGAATGCAACTAAATGCTAGACTGAAAACTAACCTGCAAATTCCACAAGAAATCTAATCTTGATGTCCATTCAACTTGCCTACCATGTATAAGAACAGCAAGCAAGAAATGCAGTATAACTACTAATCCAACAGCATGTTCAGGAACGACAGACCTGAGAGGTCAAGGAAAAATGAAAACATTTTAAAGTTATCTGTTAAATTTTTCTGGATGAATTAAGATGGGTACCATTCCAATTTTCAAAAAAATAGTTTTTTCTTGTATGGTTTAATCCTAAAAAATATCTGACATGTAAAGAAAGGGAGCCAGGGCGAAATTTTCTAGTTCAGCTTACGCACTTGCATGCACGTTTCGCAGGCATTTTATCCACACTGATTGGGAAACATCTAGACAACGACCAAAGTTGGGATGGATCCATTGTGTGGACAAGGTCATTGAGGTATTAAAAGATTTAAAATTGGGGAAACATTGGTTCAAGGGAGACAGCTTTGAGGGATTTTCTGAGGAAAGTCGAGGCCCACAGTGGGCTGTCGAGCCATTGATGATGATATTGCAAGGCTGACTTACTTGTGCTTGAATACATTGCTCAAGTTTTCCTTTCAAAAACATATTTATTATTTGCTTTCAATCTCATGTTATTCTTTTAAATTTTTTCTAAAATTGTTAAAATTGTTTAAGTTAGCAACAGGTTTTTCACGGCGATAAAGGAAAATAATTTGGCTGATCTGCATTAATATATACGGGTCCAATTTCAAAACTCACATTCTCCATTTTTGGTCGAAATAAGTAATTTATAAAGGATTCCCAGAAAAGTCTCCAATAACTTTGTAAAAAAAGGTCTATGACTGTACACGTTGGGTCTATTAATAGTAAAGTGACCATGCCCGATCAGATATAAGTGATTTCAACGCCCTTAGCAGATAATTTAAAATATTAGGATGTTGAACTCGGCAACAAAGAGAAATAGACGAAAAAACCCAAGAACAAAGTTGTACAGCTGTCTAATGGGTGGGAATTAACAATAAAACTGTTACAAAAACATTTATTTGACTCAATAGGGTAATTTAGGAATTGTTGTCTATTGAGGAATGATACTATAAGCAACACTTACATGAAAAGAAATCTAGTGTGAGCCTGTTTAAAACACCTTCCGAGATAATGCATATTTGAATTCCAGCAATAATTGTACCACATACAATCATTGCACTGTGTTAGAGGCTCGGCTCTGATGATTCAGCTTTTTGACAGGCATATTTTGCCTTCCGTATACACGTTTCGTTCGTTCATGGTATCCATTAATACTAGCTAGACAATGATCTAAAACTTTGTAATTTGCTTTTTTCATTTATCTCGCTTTGTTGCTGAACTCGGTATCCTAATTTTTTAAAATGTCCACTAGGAGCGCTGCAATCACTTTATTCAGCGAGGCATTGTCATATTACCATAGATGGCTCTAATGTGTACACTTATAGACAAAGTTATTAATGTTCTTAAGGATTTTCCTAGGAATCCTATATATTCTTGTCGTTCACGTTGGCAGACATGAGAATCAAATAATATTAAAGTGAAGAAGTCCCATTCTCTTATACTTACTTAGCGTTCAAAATATCATTGAGCTGCAAAACTCTCATTCTCTACTGTGAATCTTGCTGCAGAACTCACATTCTTCATTCAGCTAACAGGAAGGCTTTATTAGATCATCAGCTGCCCCGATAACTTTTCTATTACCTTTTCAATACGCAGTGTCATCGAGGGGGATTCAGATGTGTGTTTACATTTAATTTGCTTATTCATAATATTGAAAATTACATTGAAGTTTAAGTTGCTCTAAATAGTCTATTAAGCTTTTACGAAAGTAAGAAATGTGGACAACCCAAGAAAAAGAGTCGATTTCTAGTTCAATTTCTTATGGGTATGTATATATATATATTGCAACAGATTTTTTTAGATACATTGAAATATGCATATTTTAGGTTATCTGATTTTTTTTCATTGCATCCAAATATGGAGCATTAGCACAGTTTGTAACAACATTTTTTTAATTACTCTAGTTTTTTATTTTATATGAATTTTTAAACAAAAGTATCAAAGTCGGGGTTTTCGATCATGCAGTGTTATGCTTCATAGCATCACAACTTAGAGGCGTATTCGTTATCATAATGAGCAGTGACCTATTTATAGAGTTGTTAATGTTTTTTATCTTAAAAGGAGTTTTTAGTATTATTTGTACGCTATACTTTAGATTTTGGAACATAGATTCTGATTATATAAGCGTAGTTAAGTATGCTTATTTCAGAAATAATTGAAGTAATGTTTTGCTTTGTTTCCGTGATGTAATGTGTTTCGAAAGCAACGTAATATTTCAATTTTTAAATTCCCCCCCCCCACACACACACACACCACCCCTCCTCATAATTTTAGTCATTTCACTAGTTTAATCATGTAATCATTTTATGTTTAATCATCTTCTAATTATGCTAGAGCTCAGTTTTAAAGATTATACCTCTTAACTTGAGCTAACAAAGGTCGTGTACCCGAATTGCGTTCACCCGCAAGCTTATTTAGGACTTACCACTCTCGCGCAGCAAGGTATTTATTTTTTGTTGTAAGCTGGCATAGCAAAAAAGCATTGTTTGGTTTTATTGAATTATCTGCATGTTCCGGTGTTATTTTAATCAGAGGTTTACATCTTAAATTCCGGGCAACGCTGGGTACATTTACTAGTCACAAATAAAATAGTGAAGCTAGCTAAATTGCATAAAATTACTAAGCATGACATTTACAAAATAATTTATAAAAATATGCTGATAAAGTTTTAACAATGACAGTTTTTTAACCTAATAAAAAAGAATCTTACCCGACATGTTCGTCGTAACAAGCAAATAGTTGCACTTGTATAACTTCAACAGTGACAATGAAAATTATCGTTATGATTAAAAGAATTGATCCTTTGATTAATATTGGTATGCGTAGAAATACAACTACAGCAAAATAAGTCAAAATGCAGCTGATAATAATGTATTGGGGAAGAGGACAATAGTAATGCTCATAGAGGAAGGACGTTTGAGATGTAGTTGCTGAAGGACTACACTTCGGTTCTGTGTTGCAGGAAAACTGAAAACAATATATTGATAAGTATTAATTCACGAGAATTTACCTTTTAATACATATTTGTAATTTCAAATATTTTTTAAAATACATTTCCAAATACACAAAAAAAGAAATCTGGTACAAAAATATCAATGTACCCCTAAACATTTGTCCGAGAACTGCAAAACCCATCATACAGGGTCACAAAAATACCTTAGATTTTTACTTCCTTCAATTTCCTTGTTTTATGAGCTTAATATTTATAAATCACCTATTATCGTTTCACCTATTATCGTTGTGACCATTCACTTGTTTCTATCAGGCCGGGATACTATAAATAATAATATTTTTTAGCAGGGGAAGGGGGACGCGAAAGCAGTTCAACTGACTGTAAAAGAGGCACCAACTGAATAAACAGAGTAGGAAGATTGAACAAGAGGGTCCAGCGAGTGACTTTTGGGGATAATGGTGTAGGCTTACTTGAATTCCGCGTTTGTTAAGGTTCAGCTACTGTTTATAGGTATTAGTTATTACGAACATTTATATGAATTGAAGGTAAACTTGCAACACATATTATACACTGGCTTCCAAAAGTTAAGCACGGACGGTTAAATCAACAAAAATGGAAAAGTAAAGCTTTGATTAATTCAAAATTGTACATGAAGGTAGCAAATGTGTTTATACATTAAAGAAAATAAGAATTATATACAAAGATGAAAAAAATATTTACTTTTCGTAAGTTTATAATGACGTCACAGTTGGGTCATTAACAAAATGATGTTTAAATGAAACAAACCAAACAAAACTTACATTAATATGGTATGTGACCACCCGGGTCCTTCATACAAACTTTACAATGATTTTCCATGCTTTCAACCATCGCAGATGCGAGCAATGACCATTCCTTCATTAGGACAGTTTCCAACTCTCTGAGACTGGCTGGAGAAGGTAAACGTGCAAAGACAGCACGCCCGAGGGCATCCCAAAGGTTTTCAATGGGATTAAGGTGGGGAAATATGCCGGCCATTTACGAGAAATGCCCTCACTTTCCAGGTATTCATCAACCATGTTAGCTCGATGGGGAAGGGCATAAGAAGGAAATCAGGACCAACTGCTGCAGCGCAGAGTCTCGCAATGAGGTCTCGAACTTCATCCCGCTACCGCGCAGCCGTCACAGAGCCGCCTTTAAAGATGTGCAGCTCTGTGCGATATCCTATTGAAATTCCAGCCCACACCATGACGCTGCCACCTCTGAATGCGTGATGTTCGATGACGTTCTTGGCCTGATTGCGTGTGCTTTGTTCGTTTCAGACCTTTACACGCTTATCATCTAATTCCAAGGCAAATCTGGACTCGTCCGTGAACAGGACGTTGCACCAATCAGAGACAGTCCAATTGACATGTTGACGACACCACTTTAATCTTGCCCCTCAGGCTTGGATGGTTAGTGGAACACAAGAACGTGGTACTCGAGCGTACAGTCCCTTCAAGTGGAGCTTTCGACGCACATTACTGGCAGATATTATCTGTCGCTGCAACCATGGAAGTGACAGTTGTGGAGGTCGCTCGTCGATTCCGCTTGGCTAGCAATATACCGATCATCAGAGGGGGTGGTAACCCTTGTGCGACCGGACACAGGTCTCCGGACAACTGTTTGACTTATTTGGAATTGTTTCTATAATCAAGAAATTACCGAATGATCAACGCCAAAGAAAATAGCGACATCTTTTATTGACTGACCTGCTTCAATGCGTCCGACAGCATGCCAGCGCTAACTATTTGTCATTCTTCTTCTTTCAGCCATAGAAACACGAATATCATCAAAAACAATCCTACAAAAGTTATAAACACTTCGTATCAGCATTTAAATGCGCCTCCTCAAACCCTTCAGAATGCTGGTGTTTTCAACGACTGCCTACTTAGCATATATCCGGACAGTCAATCGTGATTGGCTGTAACATACGATAGTTGTATACTGCCATCTACATCCGCAGCGTCTTTCAGCCACTGAAATTCAAATACACTTTCGAAAAATGAAAATTTGCATTGCGTGCTTAACTTTTAGCAGTAAATACATACATATATATATATATATATATATATATATATATATATATTCTCAAAATGAAAAATGGAAAAAAGACGGACGAGGAAAGCTAACGAGCTGAGTGCCAAAACATAGTCGAAGGGGAGGGGGGGGGGGTTGTGACCCCTTCTAAATCCCGGTTACAACATGCTGCTAGGCCGCGGCAAGCACACCCTCGAAACAGACCCCGATACACCACAAACATGAAGTTGAAACGACCATAAACGGCCATCCATTAATAAAGACCAATACTCGAATCCTAATTAGCTTCACCTAAGGCAATTAAAATGCAATATGAACGTAAAATTGTAATAAAAATTACAAACACAAAACATACACACCAAGTCGCTCATTACGCCAACACTGACATACGACAAGTCTTCAAATTCTAAAACTCAATATTCGCAACATATTGTAAGATGCAAATCACTAATAAATATCCATTTCAACTTCCCAATAAATCCTCAAATACTGACTTTCCATCGATTTCGTAAATTCCCGAGATGTGTTGTTTCAAGAAACTCCTTGGATAACCCTTTCCGATTGCCTCGCCAATAAAATTACGATCGCTAAAAATTATTTTTTGTTCATTAGAAATAAGTCTTTTATTTCTCAAAAACTGATTAATCACGATATTACGATAAATATTTTTGTGGTTGTTGGATTCCCAACTAATTAAATAATTTACTTTTACGTTAAATGTATTCCTTTTATCGTAAATGTCAAAGATGACATTTACGATATATACCATTGAATAACAGCAAGTTCTGAAATAAAAAGTTAGGATACTTCAGAAGAAGATTTACGAAATTACCTAGAAGTTGTTTGCTTCCATTAAGTGAAAAAATGTTTGACAATTGAAAAAATAATTTTGTATCCTCGCTTGAAGGAGAATAATCTTTGAAGTATTTAATCACGACGCCTTCAACAGTTTCTTCAGAGAGACTCTTCAGCACCTCCGGTTTAATTTGTGGCAAAAACAAAATTACCGACTAGATCCTGAACGTGTTCGAAAGTTTGCTTTCTTAAATAAAATTCTGCAGTAAGTGAGAATCATTTACAATTATTCAATTATCGTAGTTAAAAAATAGCTAAAACAAAAAGCTACAGTAATATAATTAAAATTTAATATAAAAAATTTCATTTCTACATTTTAATTACACTTTTCACTTTTTTATTGTATAATAGTATTAATTCCTTTATTAATAATTAAAAAATTATATTTATTATATATAAATTTGTTTATTAACACTTTGAATTCAGGTATTCAAATATTCGAGATCTGGTAAATAAGTCAAATTCGATATTCAAATTCGAGTAAAATGTTATTAGTTTAAAAAATGGGATTTTTCGCAATTTGCAACATTGTTAAACAGCTATATTTTCCATTTCACCGAAAAAGTGTCTTTAAAAATAAACCGACACTGTAGAAAAATAATAAAATAAATTTTAAAAATACTATAAATAGGTTTCAAAATATAAAGAATTGATACTTACTATATTTACTTGTGCGACCAAGAAGATCAAAACTATTGTCAGTACAATAGATGTCATTCGTAAAGGAAAAAACTGGCTTATATCCCACCTAATAAACTAGATATAAAACATAAAATATATTGTAAGAATTGGGGAAAAAGTATAGCTTTAAAATTCTATGAATATTATAATTGTACATTTGAATTCATTTAATGAAATTCAAACAATTTTAAAATGATGTTCACAAAATATTTGAACATAGTATCACTTTGTAGTGTAATACACATGCACTGAATATTTGTTCAGGGCATGAATAATAAAAAAAAGTAAAAGTACATAAAACAAACATGTATACCTTGATTTTTGCACCCAGAGCCAGAGTAATTACAAAAAATATCCAACAAAAAGCAGAAACGAACAATATCACCATTAATAAAGATCTGAAAAAATGAAAAATGAAGAGTAAACTGTGATACTACTACTGCTTGATTATTTAATTAAACTACCAAATTCCATTCACACACACACACATATATATATATATATATATATATATATATATATATATATATATATATATATATATATATATATATATATATATATATATATATATATACAGGGTGTCCTAAAAACATTGACACCGGCTTTTATTCCTTAAATATTGATCTTAGACATATATAATAAATTACAAAGTTTCGTAGAAAAAGGTACAGCATTTTATGAAATCGATTAAAATTTTCAAGGGAATTAAATTTTAAGATATACAACATTTAAAATTTTTATACGGCCCCCGTACAAAAACATTTCCAATGAGTAAAATATTTTATGATAAAGTGCAAAATTTCAGCACTTTATCATAAAAAGTCAGAGATATGAAAAGACAAAAATGCTGACTTAAACCACTTTTCGGTGCATCGGCATAGGTTCTCAGAGGGGAAAAATCATGTCTGCAGATCGCGTTTCAAGGGTCATACACAAATTACGAAAGAAAACAATGATTATATATATAAATAATAATTTTGCTTTTTATTGGTACAAAAGTATCTACACTGTGTATAAATAATAACTTTGCACAAAGATTATAAAGCGTATTTAAAATGTTTTTTATCCATGCCAATACAGAGGTGCATTAGCCTGATAACACTTCTGTGCACTCGATCAAGTTCTTGTTCGGTGACGTCACGACACCCATCTTGAATGCGTTGTTGCAATTCTGCTTTATTTAAGGGAGGTGACAGATAAACAGTTGTGCGTAAACAACCATACAAATTAAAATTCATAGGCGTTAAATCAGGCGATCTAGGGTGAAATTCAACTGGCCCATGCAAGCCAACCCACTTGTCTGAAAACTCTTTATTTAACCAGTGTTTCACAACTGTAGTATGATGGTAAGCTGGAAATCCGTCCTGTTAAAACGATACATGGGAAGTTCTGTTAGGGGCAGTTCATCCATAAAATCAGGAATAACCGTATTCAGAATCTCACTAATATATCTGTCACATGTCAACGTACCATCATACAATATGGGTCCAAGCAAACGGTTTCTGAAAATTCTACACCATACATTCGCAGAAAATTGCTTCTGATGATGAATATCACGTACCACGAATGAATTTGTGTCACACCAGAAGTGCTCATTTTAAGGATTTATGCATCCATCTTGTTTAAAACAGCATATGTCAGTCAGACAGCATACGTCAGCATACGTCAAACAGCATACGTCCGGAAAGAGAGATTTGCATCTTCCTGATTTAGAACCCACTTACAAAAATCTAGACGACGTCGATAATCTGTTGGCTCCTGTCCTTGCACAACATGAATGTTAAACGGCTGCCATTTATTCAGTCTCAGTATTCTCCACACTGTTGCATGTGGTACGTTCATTTCTGAAGCAGCGGTACGAACACTACTATGTGGATGACTGCAAAAGTAAGCCAAAATATCAATTTCTACATCAGCTGACTGAAGTCTGGACCTACCTAGTCCACCTACACGATGTACGCTTCCTCTTTCACGCACTCGTTGCACCAATCGGGAAATAAATCTCCCAGAAGGACGTCGAGAATTGGGAAAAGTACGTTGATATTCCCGTGCAGTTTCGTTAGCATTCTGATTGCCATTTCAAAGAGTTCTTCGTTGCTGTATTGCGACATACTATCGATACAGGCTAACTACACACTCAAAATGTATCAGAAATGTGAAATACTTAAGGGTCGCTTAGACTGCCGGGCTGTGCACTCTACGCTTGCGTAAGCGAAGTGATTGATCAATAGCAGAGCAAAAACAACTTTCTCAGGTGATGATGCGTCTGTTGCGATTGTGTAAAGCACCGATCAGAGGCAGATATTTGCATATGCATACATTTCTAAGCTGTTTTAATGTTCATTTTGATTGGGCCATTTCCAAGTTTTATTCTGTAATGAATCATGTAAAATTCTAAGGTATTTTACAGGAAGCATATTTTTGAAAAATTGTAAATAAATCTAAAGATAAGAGGCAGATATTATTTGCCTATGAATCATTTCTGTGTTGCGTCATTTACACTCTTGCTGTAAACATTTACATTTTAATTTGTGATTAATCCCTCACCAACTGTGTTTAAACATATCTCTGGGACTTTTCATGATAAAATATTAAAATTTTGTACATCACCTTATTTGTGTATGCGGCACATTTTACTTATTGGAAATGATTTTGTACGGGGTCGTATAAAAATTTAAATTTTGTATTTCTTCAAATTTAATCTTCTGAAACTTTTTATCGATTTTACAAAATTCTGTACCTTTTTACTCAACTAAGCAATTTATTATATACGTCTAAGATCAACATTTAAGGAATAAAAGCCGAAGTCAATGTTTTTGGGACACCCTGTACATATATATATATATATATATATATAATGCACAAATTTCTTATTATATAATAGAGTAAAATATACAGTAGAAAATAAATTATATATTATAAATATATGAAATATAAATACTATGCTATACTTATATACTAGTAATATATAAATACTACTAAAATATAATTTTAAAACTTAGCCATATTATATTACCTGGTTAGAACAATGGCTTGTAAACAGCCCATGAACAGGAGAACAGTTAAGCAACAACCCAAACTGTTTGCAAAACCTTCATCTTTTTCATTGTAATACTGAAAAACAATGCATAAACGCAAAAAATGACTTACAATACAACAACGAATTTACATAATAAATTCATGTGAAATTTTACAGAAATGTGCATTACAAATAAATTTTATCAAAAGGTTAAAATGCATTCAAGTGCAAGTAACCCTTATTTTCATTTTTAAAACTGGTTTTTGTTCATATTTGCTTAAGAAATAAAACTGTAGAACCTAATTTGAAACCATATATAAAGAAGCAACAGCAATAAAATATTACGCCCGGAATATTACCTAAAAGTTCTCTTACACTAACTTGACATTCCCTAGAATCATGGTAGTGACGTATATCCTAGTATTAAAATGCCAATATATTCTTACCATATGCAACACTACCATTCATTTTATATAGGGCCTTACCTGGGTATATGGGATATAACGAGATTAGACTGATTATAAAAGGAAATGTGGACTAAACTGTTAATTCCAATTGTTATTAAAATACCTGATCATATTTTTATTATTAGTTTTTGTTTCATGAATTTTGTTTTATTGTCCTTGCCTCTTCGAGCATTAGGTTGTTTATTTATATGGCATGTACTTATAGTCTTGTGTTTTAAATGACTAGTAATTATTGTAACTTCTGATTATCAAGAATTGTTATTTAACTGTCCTTTGCTCTCTGGACAATAGCCTATAATTTTTAGTTGGCTTGTTATTTTTAAAAAGGTTCTATTGATTTTAACTAAATTAATGGCTGTTGCATCTTGCTACAAGGAACACTCGTCGTTTATAAGTAAAACAGTTTTTTGATTTTATTATTACTGTGGATTTCGGTGCCTCTGCTTCTAGGAGCAATAATTTGTATATATAATGGTTATTTTTAAACCTTAGTTAATTGCTATAATATCTAAACTAGTAGTGATGATGTTTTGTGTATTTTACCACATTGGATACATTCCCCTGGTTTGGGTCTGGGTACAGTTATTAGGTTTTACTTGTGACTTGTTGTTTCGAACGCAGGATCATTATATATGTTCTGTTGTTTGTGTCTAGTAAATTTATTGGAACACACGATTATTGTGATTTTGTTATCGTTTAACACAGAAAAGTGTTCTTGTTTGATGCAATTATGGCTGTTTTTTCCATCTTGTTGGGGATGATTGCATATAATTGCTTTGGCAATCTTGTTTTATTCATTAGCTTTCACTTTAGCTGTCCGGCAAGGCAGGGTGGCCTGTTTAATCTTCGTCTGTTGGGGAGTCTATCCTCCGACAGCACAATCAGATGCTCTAAACCAAAACACAAACTATACAGTGTGTCAAAGAAAGTCATGGGCCAGATCAATAACTCGAAAAGTATTTGGGTTATCGTATATTTTTATGGAGGTGTATAGGAAACCTCTATGGCGTTACACGATGAGGCAACTTTAGAGGGTATACAGGATTATCTGGCTTCTTATTAGAAATAGGGGAAAACCAATTACAAAGTTGTAAAACGTTTCAACATTAGCACTAAGCATTTTAGTCCCACAACAAAAACTGCGAAATAACTCGCTAAATAATGATTCTAAAAGGGGAATTTTATTAAACAGTTTTTAACAGTGTAAATGTTGATAAATTGGAATACACGCTGAGGCATCTTATTATACGTGTGCAAAAATGCATAGTTGCTGAAAGTAAACGTTTTATATTGTGTATATTATTTGTATTATGTATAATATTGTATATATTATTACAATTTTATTCTGCTGCTACTGTACGGTCTGTAAAGATACAAATACGTTATACAATTATTATATAGATATATTTATTTTGATATTGTGTGAGTTACTTAAAGAAATTCCATTGACTGAAATCATTCAATAAAAATAATTCTTTTTAGATTAATCAAACGTAATCGTATTTCAACAAAGCCACTAAGACGATTTGAAAACAATTCTTGACTTTTTAAAACTTTAATAAACAATTTTGCTATGAAATTACCTGCATTTCTTTCAAACTATCTTTGAAACATAAAGTTCTGACATTAATATGGGTTGATTTTTCTTGATCAACACTTCTGGCCTCTATAGCTTGAGCGAGATACTTATTCACTCGACTTGTTGGCTGATGATAAACAGTAGAATGCCTAACATAAAAGAAAATTAAATTAAGCAAATTCATGTTTTTGCAATACATATTTACCACTTTTTCGTAAAATCAGAAAAACAGTACAAGAAATTATTAAAAATTTCACAGGAAACACCACTTCATAATAAAAAAACTCCAATTAGAAAAGGAAAAAGAACCTCCTAAAGTTATGTAAAAGTTATTAATTCTCAAAATAGTCTGTTCCAAATTTGTGACGATAGTTTATGCCAAGAACCAAAGCTATACTTTCAGGTCTAGGGTATCCTGTTGAAGGATCCTAATCCTGATTTATAACTTCTTGTACTTCGTAGGGGATTTCGTTTTACCATGAAGTAATGCTTTTGTAAAATTTCAATAATTGTTGTAGAATTACTTATCAACACGATTATCGAACAATAATATATCAGGCATTGCAAATTGTACTTTGCCGGCGAGCATCATCTATTCATGTTTATTGTCTATTTTGTTTATTCCACATTAAATTTATCTTCAAGTTTTTAAAAAAAGAGGTATGTACCTCCCACCAAAATACGCAGCAAGAGCTATCGTTGATTAATATCAGTTCAGTGGTTAAGGCTGTAGGTCCTTTCAAGAAAGCTAAAGACTTGTCATTCCTTTACGGAGAAAAAAGAAGCACGTCTTTCGCTTTCTTAGGTGATGAGTTAAAAATCCCTGAAAATCTTTGTTTATAGCGTCAAGTATAATATATACCAGCCACCTACGGATTTGAACATGCTGACTTGGCGAGGCGGAACGCTGCTGCGTTTCTAAAATATATGTCATCCCATGACTTTCTACAGGGTAATGAATTTCGATACAGTACTGTTTATACACTTCTCATTTAAACAATTTGATAATCTATACGTCATCTTTTGCTGTTCCCGAGACATTCTAATATCTTTAAATGTCAAAATATTTCAATTATACGACTTTAATTGTTTGATTATACTACACAATCAGATGCTCTAAACCTCAGGGTCAGCTGTGTGGCCTCGGCTTTATTGAAAAAACGGTTAGTTGGTATTGTTCGGACTTTATTAAAAAAAACTGTTGGTTCGTATTCAGAGGGGCTCAAAACGGGCAAATCCATCCAAATTCAAGAGTCAGATTTCTGAACTCATTAGAACACATTAGCGTGCCGATTATCCGAGAAAGCTCATATTTTCACTGACTCATCACTTTTTGATGAAGTTGAAACGTTAACTCTCTTGATATTTTTTTTTTCAGTGAAACCGAGGAAAAGAAAATAATGATGATCATCTTCCACTCATACAGTTAGTAAAAAATATTCTAGCTTCAGAACCTATTATGGCATAATACGTTCAACATTGGCTGAGAGAACGAGCAACAGGAAATGATGGATAACATAATTATAAATTCAGTGGAAGGAAAAATAAAATAACGAAGAGGTAGATTACATCTATCCAGAAGAAGGGTCAAGAATTTCGCAACCGGAAGGCCTAAATGCGTTTCCGCATTGCCATATATTGAGCAGTAACATGAGAGTACACCAGATACATACAATATGTACTAAACAAACAAAAACTTAATTTTACATATTTACCATATACAGGGTGTTTCAAAAAAGGGAACAGCGGGAGGGTTTTTTTTAGCTGTTGATTGTAGACACATTTAAAAATAAATTCCAATTACAAAAGTACTTTAAATAAGGCAATAAGTTGTGAAATAATAATCTTAATGATGCGCAATAGTTTTGAGATAAAGTTTAAAAATTCACTTTTTATACAGCCCTTTTAACGAAATAAATTAAATTACGAAAATGTTACCCATACCATATTTAGTAAAACTGACAAAATTTGACTGTAATATGATCAAATTTGACATAGTTATCATTGATTAAAATTTTTATTGGGAAATATGGGGGTATATGCAAATCAATTTACATTATAGAAAGTTACAAAAACTTTTACTACTTATTCAAATGTATATTTCATGCATCCAAGAAACTCTGATACATAACTAGAGTTTAAATTATAGCGCTATTCCAAAATGCCGAACTGTGTTAAATGATTATGATTTACGACGAATATAATCTCCTAGTTCTAAACGAAGCAACTTATCGACATGCAACATTACAATTTTAAAAAATTAAAGTACATGCTTATTTTCCCATAGATTTTTTAGATAAATATCTAATAGACTAACTAAATAAAATTTATCAGTTTTTTACTTTATTTAAGGGTTAAAATAAATTTTAATCAGAATAATATGTCGGTCCTTAATAGTTTCAAAGACAAACGGCTGAAAACATCGTTTCAAAACCGTATTTCTGTGAATCAGTACAATTTGTAAACGGCCCCTAGATTCATGAATTCCGGTGATTACAAGAGTACTAAAAAGTCACTATAAAGTGGTGTAACTTTAACTATAAAGTGTTGTAACTTTAGCTATAAAGTGGTGTAACTTTAGTGGTGCAACTTTTCCAATTTACTTCATCTTAAAATTTGCACTTTTGAGATCCAATTCTTTTTACTTTTACAAAATGAAGTATGACCATAATTTTTATGATTAATTTAACTTCTTTCGCGCTAAAGGGACTGTATAAAAATTAATATTTTTAAATTTTTTACTAAAATATTGCACATTATTTTAATTACTATTGCATAATTTAATATCTTATTTAAATAATTTTTGCAATTGGAACTATGTTTCTACATATAAAGGGTTCAAATAAATCCTCTACTGCTCACTTTTTTGAAACACCCTGTATATTATTTTTCATACAGTACATATTTCTTTAAGGGAAAGAATAAAAAAGAACCTAGGCATTCTTTAAAATCCAAACAGGGAAAATAGCTCCGCTGATTCGATTCCATGTCATGTGTAACGATATTTAACAAACTACTGATCAAAAAAGTCAAAATGTGGCGAAGCTTATTTTACAAAAGAGCGCCATTCGTTCTGATTGCAAAATATTTTTAAAATTCGTATATTTTATCTGAATTACGCTGCTTTGTGAAAATCTGCCCAAACCCTCCAATTTTTTACAGTGGGAATACTTACTTAATCTGAAAGGGAAATATTAATATTAGCCATTAAAAACTCCTTTTAAGCTTTTTAAATTTAAGTAACCAGATACTCATTGAAAATCAACAACCTCACAATTAGCACACCCAAAAATTTGTGAAGTTTTAAATAATTAAATAATTCGATTTTTGCAGTGCGAATTCTTAAACTGTTCACTCGTCACACAATTTCCAATATCTATCTCATTTAAAACAGGGTATTTCTCATTAAATCGTCTAATCGAACATTACAGAGTCCGGAACCCCTAAAATGCAAAATATTGCGACGCAATAATTTTTTTACTATTTTCCATTATACGACCCATACTGTTACCAAAATTCAAGTTAATATCGCTTTACGAAGTACTCTATCCAAACAGTCCATATTTCGAACATTTTGGTGTGGAGCTTCCACTTCTCTTCAAATTTAAATTTTAGAAGGAATTATTTTTTGCAATGTGTCTTATCGAATTGCACATCCATGCGTCAGATTTTGTGTTTCTATCTCGCTTGAAAGAAGAAGTTTTTTATTTATTCTTCAAATCGAGCATTTTGGTATGCGGTACACCTAAAGTAACACATATTGGAAACGTGAAATTGTACACATTCTTCTATTCAAATAATCTAGCCTTGAACTAAATTTCTAGTCTCTATTTCATCGCGAATTGTGTGTTCTATCATTTCGTATTTCGAACGCTTTGGTGGTGTTGTTGTTGTTGAGACCCAGACCGTCCGACCTACCAGAAAGGTGTAAGGTAACTGTATGGACGGCCGGGAAGTGCCACCCAATTTAGACCGGAACCCAGTGGGGGAGGCATCCACAGGGACCGTACCCTCCTTCCCCTACCACCAACCTCTCGGAAGGACTTACGGACCCACATGTTTAACGTGATCGTACTCCGCATGAACACGGCGGCATTTGTGGTAGCGTGCAAATCTAGCGCGCAAACCACGGGGATACCGCACCCGAGATGGCCAACAGCACGCGGTGTTCCGAGGTCGTCACCCACCAAGTACTAACCGCGCCCGATGCTGCTTGACTTCGGTGATCTAACGAGAACCGGTGTTTTCAGCACGGTACGGCCGTTGGCCAGAACGCTTTGGTGTGGAGGACTCCCTTCTACTGAACATTTTCAGAAAATTAAATTCTTTCCGGAGGGTTTATTCATACGATTAACCCATGAATCGGATTTAAAGTCTCTCTCTTACCTAAAATAAGGCGTTTCTTATGAATCCACAAATCGATCATTTTGGTGTGCGGCACCCCTTAAATTAGCAAATAATTGAAAAAGCAAATTTTACATTTTCTTCCTTTCGAGCAATCCACACTTACACCATATTTAAAGCCTTTTATCTCATTGCAAAGAATATATTTCTACCATTTCACCTTTCGAACGTTTTGGTGTGGCGCAATACTTCTAATGAACATTTTTGAAAAATTTAATTTTCTTTCGTTGTACGATTGTCTCGCGAATCATATTTCAAGTCAGTATCTCATTTAAAAGAAGACGTTTCTTGTTTATTCCTCAAATCGATCATTTTGATGTACGGCAACCCCAAAGTATCTAATAATAATAAAAAATGAAATTGTACACTTTCTTCCTTTCAAACAATCTATTCTTAACCAAATTTAAAGTCTCTACTATCTCATCGCGAAGTATGTTTTTCTATCATTTCAACTTTCGAACGTTTTGGTGGGGGACACTCCCTCTGCTGAACATTTTTGAAAAATTAGAACTTTCCGGGTGGTTTAATCACTCGTGTATCGAATTTCAAGTCGATATTACGCTTAAAAGACGGCGTTTCTTATTTATTCGGCAAATCGAACATCTTGGTGTTGTTGTTGAGACCCAGACCGTCCGACCTACCAGAAAGGTGTAAGGTAACTGTTTGGACGACTGGGAAGAACCACCCAATTTAGACCGGAACCCAGTGGGGAGGCATCCACAGGGACCGAACCCTCCTTTCCCTACCACCAACCTCTCGGAAGGACTTACGGATCCACATGTTTAACGTGATCATACTCCACGTGAACACGTAGGCAGGTTTGGCAGCGTAGGGAATCGAATCCGGGCCTACCGAGTGCAATTCTCGCGCACTAACCACTGGGCTACCGCGCTCTGAACATTTTGGTGTGTAACACCACTAAAGTCGCAAGTATTGGAAAATTAAATGATTGGCCCATGTACCGAATTTCAAGCCTCAATCACATTTTAAAAGAGACGCTTCTCATTTGCTCGGCAATTCGAACATTTTTGTCTGTGGCACCCCCTAAAGTGGCAAAATTTAGAAAACCGAAATTATACAGTTTCTTTCTTTCGAACTATATACCCATACACCAAATTTAAAGTCTCTATTTCATCGCGAAATATACTTTTCTATCATTTCACATTTCGAACGTTTTGGTGTTGAAGACCCAGACCGTCAGACTCATCCTAGGACTTGAGCAACCATTTGGACGGCTGGGAAAGAACGTTTTGGTGTAGAACACCCCCCACTACTGAACAATTTAAAACGATTCGATTTTACCAGAGTTTTATCAAACAATTCACCCGCGTACCAAATTATAAGTTTCTATCTATACAAGTGTCTAAAACAGGCGTGAGAAACGAACGGTCAGACGGACACTTGGCAATCAAACGTATATATAGATTATTTATTAAATTCAGTTCTAATAAAACGTTTACAATATTATTTATTCCATTAATTGTTCACATTTATATATGATCGCTTTTTTGTTCTCTCTTTTATCTCACATTCTACCCCTACCAAACTTAGCAGGAGAAATCGCTACAACAAAACTTCAGCTAAAATTTTCATTCAGGAGTTTTTTTTTTATGTTGATGCATAGTTTATGAAATTTTTCATTGAAACATATGGTCTAATTGCAAATTTGAAATGCGGGTTTAATTGTCTTTTTTCTAGAATTTCCATCCACATGAGCCAAAATATTAGAATTTTATACAGTGTACACATAGCCGTGTACAAGCATTAAAAGTTGCAATGTGCACCAACCTCCATATAAAATCATAGGTCGAGTTCAATTTAAAACAGTGCAGATACAATTAAAATTTCAACTTATGAAATAATGTATTATGATATGTGCATTCATCGATTTACAACGCAAACTCTATTTATAAATATATATTTTACATAATTAAATAACCTGTTAGGATATTTCATTTTGCCATTATTTATATCTTTGCTTATTATTTCTAATTTTATATACACATTTGTATTTGAAATATTGTTTTAATATAAACACAATAAAATTTATCAGTGATTTTAAACCTTTTACATACTATTCAAATTGGTTTTTGCATTGACATCAGTAGTAAATCAGTTACGTACGAAACATTTTTCCACCAACTACATTTGCAATTTTTTTTTTTTTTAAATTTCACCCACAGTATTTACCATTTTCATTTTAAAAAAAAAAATTATATTTATTTCTTTTCATGTAGCATTCACATATTTTTATATTTTTAATCTTTAACATCTAATATCGATTTTTAACCAGAAACACACACTTTCTAAACAGAACAAATAGTTTCTGTTGCAATTGAAAGCCTTCTCATTACAAAGGCGGAAAGCGTTCCATGATCAGAAATGGCTAAGCGATGAGCAGACAGCGCTAATTGCGGTAGAGGGAAACTCCCACCTTCTCACATAGCACTGCGAGAACTCGTTAATGATCTTAAAGATCCTCAAGGGTTCCTACAGGTTTCTTAATTGAGGAGGAAGATGTAATTGAAAAAAATCGCCTCCCCCATGCCACGTTGCTGGCCACAAAAGAATGCGTTAGAATGAGGTCATGCCCTGCTCGTCCTGTTATACGATGTACGGATTTACATTTTCTTGATTCATCTCATCAAAGCCGTTCGCAAAACCCCTTATATATTCGTAACTCTGAGCGCTCTATAAACTTGAATTATATTTTCCTATTTATTGCTAGCAAAGTCAAAACTATTTTGATTAGTTATTATCTATCATTTGATAGGATTTTTGTATTTCCTATCAGCATTGTTTATTGAATCAAAGATAAATTATATTTATTAGTGTGTTTTATATATTTGATTTTTAAATTACCTATTTATTCATAATTTAATTTGCAATTGTTTGAACAATTCTCTTTAACAACTTCTGAAGCATCATACATGAGTTTTCCCAGCAATCATCTAATGCGAGAGTACATCCTCTCGAGTCGCTCAAGAAAAAAAAAATTCCTAATTTCACCCAATTTAAGTAATCTCCAAACTTCATAATATCCTATGTTTTTCTTAAAAATGTTTTTGACTTATTAACGTTTATCTAACTATGCTTTTAAATTAATGTCTTCTTACTTTTGTTATTTTAAGAATTTATTTTAATTATCTCACCTTTACTGCTTATTTTATATCTTACCTTACTGCCTATTTTATAAAATTTATTGAATTTTGAAAAGTAGTGCCGACGCACAAGTGACTTGTATTTCAAATCAATCACCTGTGTGCGCTATATTATTTTTAAAAATACTGTCTTCAAATTATCTAATTTCCCTGGTTTTATTTATTTATATATTTTTTTTTAATTATATATTTCTCTTTGAATAATTTAATTGCTTAGATCACATATTTTTCATTAGAAATTTTATAACATCACTTATTACTTTCCTTATATACAATAATGTATAAAGAAAGTATTGTGACGGGGTCGAAAATTTGAATTCGAGTTTTCGACGGGAGAGCAAGTTTCAAGCATCCCTGATCACGAATCGAACATTTTTGAAGTGATGTCTGTGTATGTGTGTGTGTGTGTGAGTGTGTGTGTGTGAAAGTGTGTGTGTGTGTGTGTGTGTGTGTGTGTGTGTGTGTGTGTGTGTGTGTGTGTGTCAGTGAGTCTGTGGAGACGATGACTGACGAACAAATGGACCGGATTCGAACGAAATTTGGTTCAAAAATTACAATCCGCAAACGCTGGAAGCCTATTGTTTTTATACGCAATCGAATGTTCAGAACCCCCCTAAATTTTCGAGTGAAATTTTGAAAAAATCATCAAAAAATCAAAACCTCTAATAAAGTTACGCAAATAGACATTTCTTATGTAATTTTTCATTAGAAAACGATTGACATAAATTTTAGAACGCTAACATGAACCCTTCTCGAGATATTGCACATTTTTCGAAAAAAATTATCAAAAAATCATGTAAAATAAAAGAAAAATATTTCCTAATGAGAAACATGTTCACTTTTCATATGTAATATCATGCGATACATAGGGTGACATCATTCTCGTGGATCTAGCTCGTTCCATTCATGAAAAAAGATACTTTGAGAATTACTTTTGTATTTGAACGCCAATAGTCATTTATCTGCTGTAAGAATAACTTATTTCTCCATCCATAATGCTCGGCGAGATTCTGTCGACGAATTTGGTGAAATTTCGCCAACTTGGCAACTTTTTTAAATGTTGCTAAATTAACGAAAAACTCGCCCAATGGATAAAAATGACGCTAAATCAATGAAAATGACGACTCATTGACGAAAATTCAATATCTTGGAAATAATATAAATTATCTACTGTAAAAATAATCTATTTTTTCTTTCTACTGTAAAAGTAGTAAATTCATTGCATTATATAAGGAAAGTCATGTGCTGCCCACATCAGATTTTTCTATATTATTGCATATTTTCTTTATCAGCGTACCTTCTTTTCGTAATTTTCTCTTCTGTTGATATAGTGGTAATTTTCATCTCCCATACACATTCCTATGTTTCCATTTTACCATTTCTTTTTATTGATATTGTTTTCAAATCCTTTTTCTATCATCGTACCTTACTACTTTAATATTATTTTTGGCCGCAGCCAAGTTTGCGCCTCCCATAAGATTGCATCTGATTTCGATTTTTATTTACTGCTCATAAACTAATATCTTACTTAATGTCGCTTAGACACCGTGTTGTCAGTTAAGTGCCGCACTTTGTCACTTTTGTGTGCTGTTTTCTTTGAAAATTTTTGAATTTTTTGGTCGTAAACAACATTCAAGTTTAATGTCAATTCTGCCGCCTCTATGTCCAGCCTATTCAGTTTGTATCACCACTCGATTCACTAATGAAGTTTTTAATGCTACAATTTATTGATATATCTGGTCTTTGGTTTCACAATTCTCCTCCTGCCAAAAGTAGCAGAAACACGTGATTAATAAAAACAATTAGTCAGAAAGATTTTTATGACAATGACATAGCTCTATTTCAAGTTTGTATTGCAGGTTTTTAATTGTCTTTTTGGGTTTGAATTAATGTTCATATAAGCAATCAAAAATGTTATAGTACTTTACATAGTACACATAGTAGTGTACCATCATCACTATTTGCAATGTGCACCAACCTATGTATAAAATCATAGGTCGAGTAAAATTTTAAACAACGCAATTATAATTAAATTTCTATTTATGTAATTATTTATTTTGATATGCACATTCACCAATTTATAAACACCTCTCCAACTTCTATACATATATTTGATATTATTGTATTACTTGTCACGAATTTCCATTTCCTCATTACATATTCATCGATGCTACTAGTATTATGAATAAAATTATTTTTATATGTATTATTCACATTTACTTTTTTAAACTTTAACACACATTTTCTTAACAGCAAACAGATACTTTCGTTCCTCTATTTTCCTCTAAACTATTAATCTCTTCTTTTTCAACACGGTACGCTAGAGAAACGACTTGCTAGTTTCAATAATTGACATTTTCTGCTAATGACTTCTCTCATACTTCCCATCTTGCACCCGTAGATAACCTAGTAGAACTGGGATATCAACGCTTGCACCGAACTGCGACCTCATTAATAATTCTAACGAAAACACGCATTTACTCAACCGTTTTTTAATCAGGTGTGTAAATGTTGTTGTTGTTTCTAATCCCCGTGGTGAAGGAAAACCTTACACAATTTCCAATAGACCCCTGGTCCCATGGCGAAGGGTAATATGCAGCTTCACTTTATTGAGGCTCCCCAAGGGCAGAAGACTGATTAAACCTGGACATCACAACATCCATGCCCGCTGGCGGGATTCGAACCCACAACCCAGCAATCAAGCGATCAGACGGAAACACAGGCCCCTGACCGCTCGACCACCGCATCGGCAGGTGTTGTTGAGACCCAGACCGTCCGGCCTACCAGAAAGGTGTAAGGTAACCGTTTGGACGGCCGGGATCATCGGCAGGTGTGTAAATGCAAACTTTAATCGCCGGAATTCTCACCCAGCCAGACCTCCAGCGAATAAGGTGGAGTTTACTAGAGACCAATCTGCAACCAGTGCTTCAGGCTAACAAATAAACACCCAGATAACCTGACCAACCCGTAGCGAGGGACCAGACGCTGTTCTCCTCCTCATTATGGGCCAGAACACTTTTTATCAAGAACGAATACTTGCTGAATGACTTTTAGTGATGTGAGATAGAATATATTCACTGGTCGAAAATAAGGACAAAACACGATCTTCGATGCTACAAGACGCTAAAATCGCCCACGCAGTGACGTCCACCGATGACATGCTGAATCTCAACAATTTCTCGGAGTGATAAAATTTTGGTGAGCACATCATCATCTCTCCCTATATTTATTGTTAGCAATGTCCCCTGTCTCCATCACCTCATTGAATCAGTCTGGAACCAAGAAGTCTTGCCCGAAGATTGGAAATTGAGTATCATTTGTCCTATCCACAAAAAGGGAGACGTTTTGGAATGTGCCAACTACAGGGGAATCAGTCTTCTTTGCATTTTTTATAAATTGATATACTCTTTAGTAGACTAATAACTTATGCAGAAGACATTGTGGGAGACTACCAATGTGGTTTCCGCAGAGATAGATCTACTACTGAACAGATTTTTAACATTAGGCAAGTGTTGGAAAAAGCTAATGAATATGGCATAGCAACTTACCATCTCTTCGTTGATTTCAAGACTGCCTATGATTCAGTAAACAGAAAACTATTAATTGAAGCTATGAGAGAATTTCTAATGCCCGATAAACTTATAAATTTGGCTAATATTACTCTTACCGAAACAAAGCTTAGTGTAAGAATTCAGAATAATCTCTCCGAGCCTATTACTGTTTCAAATGGGCTCAGACAAGGCGATGCACTGGCCTGTTTGCTTTTCAATATTGCACTCCAAAAAATTGTGAAAGACTCTAACATCAATACCCGTGGAACAATCTTTAACAAGTCTGTGCAGATTTTTGCGTTTGCTGACGACATTGACATTGTAGCACGCACTCCCGAGTTACTTAAGGAAGCCTTCACATCTTTAGAGGCCGCAGCCAGTAAAATGCATCTAACTACTAATGCATCAAAATAAAACTAAGTATATGCCCTGTGGTAATTATGACTGTCCTTATTTCGAAATTGGGGTTTACAAGTTTGAAACTGTAAGCAATTTAAGATATTTAGGATCTGAAGTTAATACTCTCAATGACATTATGCCCGAAATTCGTGGTAGAGTTACAGCTGCTAACCGATGTTTTTTCGGCCTTAAAAGGTACTTAAAGTCTGACTTCATCAGCAGAAAAACGAAGATTATAATCTACAAAAGTTTAATCAGACCCATTCTTACCTACTCTGCTGAGACTTGGGCAATGACAGAAAAAGTTAAAGATATCATTTCTGTTTTTGAGAGAAAAATCTTGAGAGGTATTTTTGGTGGCTTAAATTGTAACAACATCTGGAGAAGAAGAACTAACTCTGAACTTTATAAGTCTTTTAAAGAACCAGATATAGTCAATTACATCACGATTCAGAGAATTAAATGGGTGGGTCACCTGTGCAGGATGGCCGAAAGCCGTACAACAAAAAAGATCTTTTCGGCCAGACCATTCGGCACCCGTAAAAGAGGAAGACCTAAACTCAGATGGCTTGACTGTATGGAAAAGGACTTTAAAATTTTAAAAGTTTTGAACTGGAGGTCTTTGGCCAGGGATAGGGGAGCCTGGAGTTCTATTCTGCGGAAGGCAAGGGCCCATCCCGGGCTGTCAGGCCACTGAAGAAGAAGAATGTCCCCTGTCTAACCCCTCTGGACAATCTAAACAATAAATCAATTAAGAACATTAATATTTTTCTGACACTATTTAGAAGATTGAGAAAGGTGTTTAAGTAGTAATTGTATATATGATTTTGTAAGTAATGTATCTTTAACTTGTAAATAAATTATACAAGGTGCCCACTTACATCCGTTACACCCCCCTTAACTTCTAAACGGTGACAGCTTAGGCCATAAAGTTGGTGTCTAGGTATAGTAAAAGGCTATGCGCTACTCGACGAGACAACTTACAACGCCATCTATCGGCAAATTTTGGAATTAGCGGTCCTATATCGTAAACGGTGAAAGATACGTGAAAAAAGTCAATCAGAAAGTTGTAGAGCACTCTCGATTTAGTACAAAAAGATACATTGCGCACACTAATACTCAAAACAGAATGCAAAAAATTAACATTTGTTTGATTGTGAAGCGAAGCGAGGAAAGACCACCTTACGGACTAAATACGAGCCTGTGTTGTGGCGCAGGGGAAACGCACGTGATTCGCATTCATGAAGATCATGGTTCTGTCCCCACCGGTTGCGTGTTTTACTGAATGTCTCTACAAACCATGAAAACTTTCTGCTGATCTTGCAAAATCGTCTCTCTAAACACGCAACTCAACTTAACCATGTCTGGTATAAAAATCACATGGATCTCATATATTATGCAAATGAGGATGGAACGTCATACCTGTTCACTAGAGACTACTACTATAAAAAGGATGTCTCTGCTGGGTTGTACGTTAAAGCGGAGAGTTATGGCAAAATTGGGCAGTAACGAGTATTGCGAGATGTTGTTAATTTACGGTGAATGTGGGCGTAAGGCAAAATCAGCTGCAAGGCTGTATCGTGAACGTTTCCCTCAAGGCCCGCATCCTACACGGCAGACCATCTTAAAAGTTGTAAAACGTTTAAGGGAGACGAGTTGCGTGACCAGCCGACCTCGAATTCGTACACCTCGTAATGTAGGACGCAAAGTGCAACCTGAAGATGTGCTAGCATACGCTCTCGCCCATCCTCAGAGCAGCACAAGAAGTCAGTGAAAATGGTGCAACTTCAAAATCACGTGGTGCAACTTTGTGATGAATAACTTAGAGGTCCACCCAACATTCCTGGCAGACATAATATGGACGGATGAGGCATGTTTTTCGAGGAATGGAATGCTTAATAGACAGAACGTTCATACCTGGTCGCTGGAAAATCCGAGATATGCCGTCGAAGTTCGACATCAACAACGCTGGTCGATTAATGTTTGGTGCGGAATTTTTAATGACAGGCTCATTGGACCAGTATTTTACGCGGGCACGTTAACGGAACAATGGTACTTGTAGCTTCTGCAGGATGTAATAACCGACTTTGTTGAGAATCTACCGTTGCACCAACTCCTCAATGTATGGTTCCAACATGATGGCGCACCTCCTCATAAGATTGCAAACGTTCAGCAGTACCTAATAGAGACATTCCAGAATCAAGTCATCGGGTATGGTGGTTCCGTCGAGTGGCCCCCGCGCTCACCTGACTTGATCCCATTGGACTTCTTCTTATGGGGACACATAAAAGGGCAGGTATATGCGACCCCTCCGCCAACATTGCAGGATCTTCGACGACGCATTACTCATGCTTGTGCGTCCGTAACACCTGCCATGTTGCACAATGTGCAGCGAGAAATCCAGTCCAAAGTGCAAATGTGTATAGTGGCTAACGGAGAGCATTTTGAGCAATATGCTATTGTAAATAAATGATCCTGAAGACAGGGAAGTGTCTCAGTTCTTTTCTTCTATTCATTGTGACATGACAATTTTCGGAATCGTGACCAAACAAATGTTCATTTTTTGCATTCTGTTTTGAGTATTAATGTGCGCAAGGTATCTTTTCGTACTAAATCGAGAGAGCTCTACACCTTTCTAATTGACTTTTATCACGTATCTTTCACCGCTTACGATATAGGACCGCTAATTCCAAAATTTGCCGATAAATGGCGTTGTAAGTTGTCTCATCGAATAGCGCATAGCCTTTTTACTATACCTAGACACCAACTTTATGGCCTAAGCTGTCACCGTTTAGAAGTTAAGGAGGGTATAACGGATATAAGTGGGCACCCTGTATGCTTTCAAACCAGAAAACAATTAGTTCATGTAAATGTTTGGAATTCTACACTTTCTTTTCTTGCATGAATGTGTGTTACCTTTCAGAGACCAAGTGGAGTTATCAACACCACATCGGGAAAGAAGTTTTCACTGTGAACCTTATCTCATGCCACTTTTTTTAAACAACAGATATATGAGTTAGCGTGGGGGGTGATTCTACGTTCTTTATTACTCATCGCTCCAAATACGTTTGTAACATTTTTATTTACGACCTTCACATGCTGTATAAATGCAAATTTTTATTAATTATTTGCTGCTCAATATTGAAATAATCTTTTGATTAAATTATTATTTATTATTTTTATCTGATTTACGTATTTGTCAGAAATGCTACTTTTTGAGTTTGGGATTATTTTTATTTTGTACTTTACATTTATGATTGATAACTAAATAGTTATAACTTTTTATCTTATTTTAAATTGACATTAGAATTCATTTCTCTAACAACCTCCAATAAACATAATCCCATATACTATAGTGTGCCCGCAAAATTAGAATCTAGGGCTACGTTCTCCCGAGATACAGTAGAAAATTCACTGACCTCGGCTGTTGTTCAGACTTCGATTTACATTTACTTTTTTCTTAAAACTAATTTTGACTTTATTAAACCTTATCTAACTGAAAGCTTAAATTTATTTTTTTAAATATGTTTTATTTCTTAAATATATCTGATTATTATATCTCTTATATTTTATATTTTTCACTGTCGGAGAAAAATTATTTTTTATTTATTTTGAGAAAAATATTTATTGTCTATCTGTTTATATATCTATCCTTAAATCTATTTTCAAAGGAATCAATTTATATTTTACATATCCGACTACCTTTATATTGCATTTTCAATTAACAATTTTGCCCTGAGCTTTCGCCATAAATTTTGTAAACTAATGTGGCTCACATAGATGGCTTGTATTTTAAAACATTTCATCTTTATACGATGCAATATTTTTTTCAAAATATTGCCTGGATTCTTTTTATATTAAATTTATTGAACTTATTATATTGTGTTTAAACATATGTATTGAATATTTATATATCCATACTTATCTTCATCAGCTCACTGAATTGTCTTTTACTTTTTCTCATGATTTCTTTTACATGACTTAACTCACAGGCGAGATGAGCAGTATACTAATCTTCCCGTTCATTCGACTGGATGAGTCGTTCATCTGTCTCAATTGCGTCACTTTGCCTTCCAGATTTATGATTCGATTCACTTCTTGAATTTTGAATTGTTCACTATCTTGTTTGACTCGTTTCTAATTTGTTTCAATTTTGTACCTATGATTTTGTTTACTTTTAACAATATTTATTTACTCACTTATTTTGCTAAACTTATTTTACCTTGACCTATTATTATTATTATTATTATTATTTTATTTATTCGTAATTAATATTATTATTTTATTTATTCGCAATTAATATTATTATTTTATTCGGATTTATTTTATCGCGGGCCTATTATACGCATATTGTTTATAATCGACAACTGATTATTTATTTATTTTCAAATAATTTATACATTATTTAGTCATCGCTGGTGCCATTCTTGGTTTGCTATCTGTTTATATATTTAGTTTTTTTATACAACTTTAAGAATTATTTTATATGATATCGTGTTCTTAACCATTAATCGTGTGCGATTATCGACCTTGCCTGTCTGCTGAATATAATTTTGTTTCATAATTTAGAACTTAAAATTAAAAATGATATTAAAATTGTAAAAGCTTAAAATTTTAATTGATTAAAAATTTTAAATGATAATTAATTAACTATTTTATTCATTAATTTATTTGCTCTCATTGTTTTCCTTACACCTTATTAAATTATGTCTTCTAATTATATTCTATGTGTCTATCTGTTACTCATTTTTATTTACGTATTTTTTAAAATTGTATTAAATTAAGCTAATGCTTTGAACTTGATTATTTTTATTTAGAGTAACTTTTATAAATTCAATGATTATTTTACATTTATTTTAAACTTTATTTACATATATTCACTTATTTTGAAACCTGTATCATTATTTTTAATACATTTAATGTATAAAATGTGTATTTATAAATATTCTTGGCCTAGAATAGAACCACTGATCTTCATTCTTATTTTGCTTTATTTTTAGCCTTATTATCCGGGTAATACAATTGTTTTGGCTTCGTTGTTTGGTTTTTAACAAGTGATTTATTTGTTTACAATATCTTTTTGATTATTATCAAACCAGTAGTGATAATATAATTATTTGTGTTATGTATTTTCTTCGCACGTATCATTATTAGACTGAACCTTTTTATTTTCATCCTTTAAATAGTATATCCGTTAGCTCGTTAAAACAATTGATTCGCGTGGACCGTGATTTCCATGGCGTCGGAAATGTCATATTTATTAGCCATAATAAATATGACAATAAATGTGACATTTAGCGTCCATGTCATATTTATTATTAATTATCAAATTATTATTCCAACCTAATTTTATGAATGATTCCTCATATCTTTCTTGTAGAACATTAGGTTTAATAAACTTTATCCAGGTATACCGTAGCACTAATATGAACTTCTTTTGTTATGCTTTTGAAATTTTGAATCAACCCAATTTTCATATTTTTATTTACATAATTTTAACTTCTTTTCATTAACACTATAATTATTTTGTTTTTATTTATTACAGTTCAAATTGCCTAATTATAGAAGAATCGATCTAGTGTTCTCTTTTTCATACTTCATCATTTTGGACTATGAATTCGACAGCTGTTCCTCTTAACGAAATATTTACAAGAATTACTTTATTCTTGCTATTCCATTTTGTCAGACCAGTAAAGTACTTGAACTGCCAAACGAAATACTAAACGACCTTCTCTTTAGCACCGCTAGATATCTGTAAAACCTGTTTCACAAGGATGTTTGGAGTTGCCATATTTATATTTTTTGTGGGGCAATAATGTTTTCCCTAAGATTTAGCTGCGTTATCTCTGGCGATTTTTCTCTATTTTTCTAAACTTTAATGGCATATAACACTATGTTTAATTAATTTATTCCTTTCTAAAATAATCATATAAAATACACTAATTAATATTACAATAACACAATTCAATTAATTTATATTTCACTTCCCTTTTATCTGATTTAATATCTATTACATTAGAATACTGGGATATTTCTATGCACATATCATTTGGATACTTTTTATCTCTAACTATAACTGCTTTAAACACACCATTAATATGCATCATTAAGTACACAAAATTTACCTACCATTTTATTATATAAAATCATAACAATGCATTTTGGATCATCGGCACATACACTTTATCTTTTAATTCTAATTATTTCTAGTCATCACCATCTGGAGTCTAATTTCACTTAGGATTATAATCTTTATATTTAGTTTTATAGATTAATTTTAACTTATTCCATGTTAAGAAAATTCTTGGCATATTAATATTATGTTAATGTTTCATTGTTTTGCAATATGACTATAAATTAACTCTACTCTAGCTGAAAAACGTCACCAGTACCAAAATGTAACACTATTTAACTAACTACTGGTCAAAGAAACCAAAATGTGGCGATGCTTATTCTGCAAAAGATCGCCATATGTTGTGATTAAGAAAGTTGTTAAAATTCATATAGTTCGTCTACATTATACTGCGTTGTGAAAAGCTGTTAAAACCCATCAATTTCTTACAGTGAGAGCGCTTACTTAAGCTGAAAGGAGAATATTAATATTGGTCATTAAAGACTCCTTTTGAGCATCTGAAATACAATTCTTTACTTATTAAATTTAATTTTAACATAACATTTACAACATTATTTATTTCCCAAATATGAGATTTTCAAAATGTGAGACCATATGTCTGTCAGACTTCATGATGTGAGACTATCATTCTTACACCTGACTGATTGACCAGCTCTTATTGCCAAATTTCACTTCATAGTTTTTAACTTCGACCGAAAAGCCAAATACATACAGATGACACATACCTCATTTCCGCACGTTGACTGCATCTTGCGTCGTCATGACTTAAATACACACTCAAACAACTCTAACTAATACTTGCTACTTTCAACTGGTAACTGAACACAGATAAAAACGGAACAATCTGGTCAACTGACGACTTATATCTCGTGAAATCAAGGACTGTCCTCTTTAACTTTTAAACATCGTCTGCTAGTCTTTTTAACACAACATAGATGAAAAGTGTTTCTGACTTTGTTCATTCTGTCTCTCTGTCCGTTCGCAAGATAACTGCAGTATAAATGACTTTAATCAAAATGAAATTTTAGTATGTTGTTGAGACGGTCTCTGGGACATATGGGAATGTAAATGGATAATATCACCTAATTAGTTTTGGATCGAACCCAGGTTGAAAAAATTGAATACATTGAATCCTATGGGACATAATTTTTCAAACATTTTTTAAGCAAATTTGAAATTCACAAATTGCTTCGAAAGTTTTAGGAAATATTCAAATTATCCCATAAAGTATATAAAAAAATTTCAGCAAAATATGTTCGGTAGTTTTTTAAATAAAAATTAAAATATTAATTGCACCCATATTATATGAAGAGATCACGTGACCCACTTCAAAATAAAATATGGCATCCATCTTATGCCAAAATCGTTATTTTTAATGTTCTTTTAATTTATATTTAGTGTTGCATCCGGCCTAAAACCGCTTTACTTTTTATTATTTTCTGTGCATTATATTCTGAAACAACTCAATTACAATATTTTTGAGTTTAAGTAATCATCAAACTTTGATTATTTCTACAACGAGGCCTATATTTTCATGTATGGAGAATGTAAAGACATTCAGCTATAGGATGAGTTGTATAAAAATTGCTGAATTTCTTTAACACAAAATTATTCGGCTCTGGAGTCTGCAATATAGCTGATATAAATGAAACATTCATTGATTTTACATAGAGAAGCAGACAATTCCATAGTGGTGTAATTTTTTCGATGAAGTTTTAAGCATGGAGTTTTAAAGTACTTTTAGCTCCATAGTTTTACGTTTTTAAGTAAAATAAATTATTGTAGTAGTGTGATAATTTAAAAAATAATATCGCCGCTGAATGAAAGGAATAGAGAAAAGTTTATGAATGAAATATTCACTGCTTTTATATAGAGAGCCAGGCGATTTATATTTCGATGATGTTATTTGAATAAAGTTCATTTGTTCTCGATGAAGTTTTCAAATATAATAAATTATTGTAGTATTGTGATAATTTTAAAAATATCACCGCTGAATGTATCGCATTTTAGTTATGTTTAAATAAAATTGCATTTCAGTTAGAAAGTGTTTCATAATCAATGCTTTATGCATGATGGATCTTACTTGTTTTATTTTAGCCACAATTTTAAACATAGCTTCAAGGAATCCTGCCTTCCTTCTTGAATTTATGTGATTTTTATTTGTTGCAGTCACACCCCTCATAAGTGACGGTAGTTTAGGGGAAAGGCTGAAAGTGTAGCCGAAGCATGCTGTTTTTATTGCAAATTGGTGAATTTATTAGTCATAAACTTTGTCTAAGTTTACTGTCAATGCTGTCGCCTTTCTGTCCGACCTATTATTATACAGTTTGTCTCCCTATCCAATTCACAATTGACGTTTTTAATGTTCTAATTTATTAATTTTGGTCTCACATCATATACTTGTTGGAAATCGGGTTAAAAATAGATAAGAGTGTTACTAAGGCATTACTATTGCACATTTTACAAAGTTGGATTAATTCAATGATTGAAGAATTATTTTAAATGGAATTACCATCATTTTTATTCAAAAAATCTGAACACAACATCCTCTACATATCGCAAAATCTGAAGATTAAAATAGAACTAATGCTGGCCTTGCAAGAACATTGATTTCTCTAAGTTGGGGTCTCTAAAAGAGTAGGATATTTCAATGTCTATCTTTCGTAATTACGATTTTGTGTCCACATCTGTTGAAAAATGTATAATGCTTGCATACTGGGGCTTCAGACATTCCACCCATTCATGCTAATTTTCATAAAAATTATATATATATATATATATATATATATATATATATATATATATATATATATATATATATATATATATATATATATATATATATATATAGATGTTTCTTTAATACGAAGCATACATAAGGAATTAGGAAAGTGTGCAGAAATGAATAGTTAGATATACTAAACTTATTAGAGTAAGAATGTAAGGATGACAATGCAATATACATTTAATTTACTGCACAAATGCAGCTAATAAATAAAATGTTTTCAATAAGAAATATTAAAATAGTAAATCCAATGGTAGAATGGAAGAAGTAACTCATAATACACTATCTTAAAAAAAAATTTATGCCTACAGAATACAATGAAAGAAAATGAAATTCAACAATAAAGAGGAAATTATAATACATATTGCAGTTCATAAAGCTAAAGATAATCAACAAATGTCAATGGAGAGGAATCGAAAGAAGGAATACCAAAATATTCAAGCATTAAGGCTTGCACGTGGAAGATCTCTAAGCTTAAGAATAGTTCATTTCGAAAAAATTCGTTATCAAGTCCTAATATTTTAAACAAAATGAACACAAAAATGCTTGTTTCAGAAACACAAGATAGATTTTATCTATAAACATGTGTTAATAGGACGACAAGCATAAAGAATGTATTTGTAGAGTTGAATGTATTTGTAGAGTTGATAATTATGCTAATTTTATAAATCCACACTTGGGACGTATAGTTACTGGAAACTTAGCCACAGCTTATAATTCTTTAAGAACATTAATGGCATTTGGTACAAAATTCAGGTTACCTTCTTGTAATAATTTTAATAAAGTCTTAAAATCAATAAATCTTGACCTTGATAAATATATTTATGGATTAACTTCTAAATATGCTCAACCTTTAGAAGAATTTAATATGTGGAAATTTACTATTTTAAAGTCTATTAAAAATGCCATTTGGAGTATCAATTTATCAAGATCTATATAGTATAATATGGCTAATATAAAACACTTTTTAAATGATTTACATAAATCTTTTGTTATTAATTATGTTGATAAAGCCTCCAATAATTATGCTATTATCTGTAAAAAATTCTATATACAATATCTGTTAGATTATTTAAAAAATAATAGTCTATTTAAACTTGATTCATACTCTGTTAATAGTATCAAATTGAAAATTATCAATATGTATAGTGATTTAGATATTAATAATAAATTTTTGAAATTTCCATATATTGTGCTTATTCCTAAATTTCATAAAAATCCTATTAAATTTAGAACTGCAACTAGTGGTCATAATTCATACTCTACTACTGTTAGTAAATTATTACTAAATTATTTAAATGTACTAAATAGTAATTTACGTGGTTCTAGTGATAACTACATTATTCTCAATAATAGTTTTTTTTTTTTTTTTCTAATGGCCAGGCATTGACTCTCTCGTCTTCGCCTATACATCGGCCAGAACCGTGAACCTCTTAGCTGTCATATCACGTTGCCCCAGTGAAACCAGTGGGGGTGGGAACACATTGCGCCCAACAACACAAACATCCATGCCTGAAATGGGACTCGAACCCACAACCCGGCGGTCGAACGACTACGAAGAGACGCTTGCCTTTGACCGTTCGACCATCGAGTCGGCTTCTCAATAATAGTAAAGAATTAAAAAATAAATTAACATGACAGGGTAAAATAATAGGATTTCAAAGTTTTGATTATAAAGATATATTTAAAAATATTAGGATTACTGATATTATTAGCTTTATATTATGCCTATATTACTAATCTTTCTCACCTACCTAAATTTACCAATTTTCCTAAACATCTCCATTTTGTTCTTTTCAAGAATTATATATTTCAAGGAAATAAATTATACTTACAAGTCTCAGGTGTTCCACAAGGTGGCTGTAGTAGCAGTATGTTAGCTAATTTATACCTATATCATTATGAAAAATTCTATACGTCTACAGATTATAAAATTTACAGATATGTAGATGATCTGATTTGTCTTGTATTTACTGATAACTATGTCATAGATATAGATTTCTATCCGGATAATTTGGAATTAATACGTAATGAAACTACCATTAGTAAAAATATTAAATATTTGGATTTAAATCTAAGTATAGAGCCTACTAATGGGATAGTTACTATTTTATATGATAAAAAAGATTCTTTTAATTTCAATATTAATAAAATATTACATTTTAATTCCTGCAACTCGATTCAATTGCTTAGAAATATTATACTTAATCAACTTTTTAGAATTTATAGATTATCAGATAAAAAATTTCATGCTTTGCACATAAATAACCTCCTACTTACCAGTAAATTATATAAATATCCACCGTATTTAGTAAATGGAATAGTTAATAAATTTCGATTAGTCTAAAATTTTTAATATTCTCGCCTTAGTATCTTATTTTAGCCTTACTTCTACATTCTCTTGTTTTTTCTTTACAATTTATATTCATCTTTCTATTTTGCAGCTTTTACTGTAGATTATTACATTTTACTGCCATTGCGTAGTACGGTTTTTATTTCTCATTTTGGCAGCGGTAAATCACTTCTTTACTCTTCAGCGTATGGCAACATTGGTCTCGTCTTTTTTTGCTTATCACGGTTGCACGTTGGGGTTCATTTTAAGGTATTTATGTTTCCTTTCTATTTTTTCAATCTTTATGCTTGTCGTCCTATTAACACATGTTTATAGATAAAATCTATCTTGTGTTTCAGAAACAAGCATTTTTGTGTTCATTTCGTTTAAAATATTAGGACTTTATAACGAATTTTTTCGAAATGAACTATTCTTAAGCCCAGAGCTCTTCCACGTGCAAGCTTTAATGCTTGAATATTTTGGTATTCCTTTTTTCGATTCCTCTCCATTGACATTTGTTGATTATCTTTAGCTTTCTGAACTGTAATATGTATTATAATTTCCTCTTTATTGTTGAATTTCATTTTATTTCATTGTATTCTATAGGCATAAATTTTTTTAAGATAATGTATTATGAGTTACTTAATGTATTATGAGTTATATATATATATATATATATATATATATATATATATATATATATATATATATATATATATATATATATATATATATATATATATATATATATATATATATATATATATATATATATATATATTCACTTTGTTATATTCAATAATTATATATTTCAAGGCAATAAATTATACTTACAAGTCTCAGAGGTTCCACAAGGTGACTGAAGTAGCAGCATATTAGCTAATTTATACTTTTATCATTATAAAAAAATCTTTTACTTCAACAGATTATAAAATTTACAGATATGTTGATGATCTGATTTGTTGGGTTGGTTGATTGGTTTTTACAGACAATTGTGTCATAGATATAGATTTCTATCCGAATAATTTGGAACGAATTCCTAATGAAGCCACTATTAGTAGTAATAATATTAATTTTTCGGATTTAAATCTAATTATTGAACCTACTGATAGGACAATTACTAATTTATGTGATAAAGAAGGCTTTTTTAACTTTAACATTAATAAAATATTACCATTTAATTCCTGTAACTCGATTCAATTGCTTAAAAATATTATACCTAATCAACTTTTTACAATTTATAGATTATCAGATAAAGAATTTCATGCTATGCATATTAATAAGCTAAAAATTACCAGCAAATTATATAAATATCCAGCATATGTAATAAATGGTATAGTTAAAAAGTTTGGAATGGTTGAATATACTTAAATTCTCTCCTTAGTATCTTATATTAGCTAGACATCCACTTTCTCTTGAATAAGCATTACCATGTATTTACATCCCCTTATAATTTAGCCACTATGTTTTCTATTATCATCTGCCCCATTATTTTGTAGCTCTTAGTGTTAAATATCACCTCTTATCGCCTTTTCACATTACTGTTATTTATTTCTCATGATTGGCAACAGCAGTTCTCAACTTTTTATTTTTTGAGATTGGCAATATTGGTCTCTTTATTCAAGGTTCCAATGGATCAGACATATGCAGTGTTTTTTTCAGGTATTCTTGTTTCCTATAATTTTTCAATCTTTATGCATATGGTCCAAGTTATCAGAGTTTACAGATATAATCTATCACAGATATCAGAAACATGCATTTTGTGTTCATTTAACAAAATACTTGGACTTGAAGAAGAGTTTTATCGAAATGAACAATTCATTTGTTAGGGCCTAGGGCTTGTCCACGTGTAAAGCTTTAATGCTTGTATTTTATTTGATTTTCTATTATCAATTCCTTTTCATTGATGTTTGCTGTTTGTCTTCAGCTTGATGACTAGCGGTTTGCATTTTATTTTCCACTTGATGGATGATTCTCTGTTTGATACTTTTTCATTTGTTAAGCATTTCTTAATGTTGGGTTTTTTTAGTTGCAACTTCTCTCTATTCTATGATTAGATTTTCAAACTATTATTATTATTGAAATCATTATATTTATAAGCTGCATTTGAGCAATAAATCAAATGTATTTTGCATCGTCATTTTTTATTACTTAATATCTTTAGTATTTTTAACTATTCATATTTGCAAAGTATACTTAATTCTTTTAGTATGCTTCGGTATTTATGAAACTATTATTTGCAATCTATTCAAATTTATGCTGCATTTGCACTAAATTTAGTAATAAAATAAGTTGTTATTTTTTTAATTCTACTTTCGCCCAATGTTAATAGAAGAATTCTGTTACTCGCATTCTCCTATATTTTTTTCGGTTATTTTTATTGTCTATATTAATATATTTATTGCTGGATTATCTGTATTATAAATTGACCTTCCCCTTACTGTTTATTAATTTAGTTAAAATATTTTGTTATAATTAGTAGATTGATATTATTCTTACTTTAAGCTAATAATATACTATTCTTAGTTGTAATATGTCTAGTGCTGCCATCTATCGTTATATCTTCTTACTATTTCTTAATTTCGATTTTTTGATATGGGTAATAATATTTGTATTTAGTATAACTGTATTGGTGAATTATTGAAGCTCTTTTAAACTGTACTTTTCAGTACAATCATTTTATTTTATTATTACATATTTGGAATGGATTTTAAGTGAATTTAATTTTTACACTATATGTATTATTAAGTACTTAGTGTTTTATTTAATCAAGTTCAGAATTGATAGTAACTATAATGTGAAATCTTTTATTATTTTGTAATATCCTTAGCAACATTTGGATTAGGTTTTACATGGATTTAGTTGTTTATACTTATTTATCTATACGCAATTATTTCACTTCTTTTATATTATGTTCTCTATGTTATATTGTCATACTAATAATTATTCGTATACTATCATGAATGACACAACTTATACGATTTAGTTACTGGCAAATATATTTATATTTATTATTATATAATTTGATAGATATTGTTCGGTATTTTCGATTCATGTTGGGAATTGTCTAGACCGATATCAATTTACCAACATTGTGCCATGGATAGTTTGAATATAATAATTACCCTGCTAAAAATTATAATTTCAATAAACGTAAGAATAAAAATTGCAAAACTTGCCTTCTGCTTCTAATACTCAAATCACGAACCAAAATAGCCATTTGCCTTTCTGTAAAATTTTTATTTGCATTTATCGACTATCGTGTAACATTTGTAATTTATCCTATATAGGACAAACTAGTAATCCCATTCATTTACGAATGAATGTTCACAGAGATCATGTCAAAAAATATATCCTCAATAATAATTTTTTTCCAACATCTAATTAAATAGAAAATAAACATTTTGCTAAACATGGTTTGAAAAATATTACTATACATATTTTGGATATAAAAACTAATACAGCTGATAGAATTTTTTTTGAAAACTTCTACATTAAATCAAATTGTACTCTTTTTCCATATTGATTAAATCAATTATATCTAAATGGTAATATTGTAAAAAATAACTTTGTAGATAATCAATATTCTATTTTTAATCACCTTTTCTTGAAACCCCATTTAAATAATAGAAACTCAGTTAATCTCAAAAGATTTAAACCAGGCAAAGGAAGCTCCTTACTCAATCATTATAAAGCTGAGATTAAATGCTTACATCATCAATTTAACAGCACTTATCAATGAAAATTAATAAAATCTTGGGTATTTGCGGTTAAGGAAAAATATTTAAATAATGTTTATGCCATTTTCTTAAAATTAAATCTAACTAATGAACATTTTAATCATATTTTCTATGATTTGCTCATTACTAGATCAAGGTATTTAAAAATAAAACTTAATCAGATTCATAATAATAATACGCTTACTAATTCTTATTGTGTGATATCTTTTAAACATCCAATTTATAATTCTATAAATTTTGGGTCTATATTTAAAAAATTCAAACACTTATTGCCTATTGAGGATTTGAATGTTACTAATACTTTTAAATACAACAAGCCTATTGGTAGATCTATTTTTAATTACAACGAAATTTCATAATCTCTCTCTATAGATAAAGATTCCATGTGTCAAATGTAGATAATGATCGTATTTGCAAAGTAGACAAATATGTTGCATATATATATCCACACGTGGGCCATATAGTTACAGGAGACTTAGCAATAGTTAAAGACGAAACGCTGAGAATCATTATGTCATTTGGAACAAAATTCAGGTTACCATCTTGTAATAACTCTATTAAAGTTTTAAAGTCAATAAATCTTGACCTTGATAAATATATTTATAAATTAGCTTCTAAATATGCTCTGCTTTTAGAGGCATTTAATATGTGGAAATTTTATTAAAATTTAATCAAAATACTATTTGTAGTATTAAATTGTCTAGATCTATATATAATATTAATAATTTAAAACATTCCATTAATGATTTACAAAGTTCTTTTGTTATTACTTATGTTGATAAAGCCTCTAATAATTATGCTATTATCTGTAAAAAATTCATTCTATATGCAATTTCTGTTACATTATTTAAAGAACAATACTCTATTTAAACTAGATTCAAACTCCATTAATAGTATCACACTGAAAATTATCAATATGTATAGTGATTTAAATATTAATTATTAATTTCTTAAATTTCCATATATAGTGCTTATTTCTAAATTTCATAAAAATCCTATTAAATTTAGAACAGTAACTAGTGGTCATAAAAATCCTATTAAATTTAGAACAGTAACTAGTGGTCATAAAAATCCTATTAAATTTAGAACAGTAACTAGTGGTCATAAAAATCCTATTAAATTTAGAACAGTGACCAGTGGTCATAAAAACCCTATTAAATTTTGAACAGTAACTAGTGGTCATAATACTCCACTACTGCGAGTAAATTACTACTAAATTATTTAAATGTAATAAATGATAGTATACGTTTTTCTATCAATAACTACCTTATTCTAAACAATAGTAAAGAATTAAAGAATAAATTAACATCACTAGGCAAACTTATTGGATTTCAGACTTTTGATTTTAAACAACTTTTTAACAATATTAAGATCTCTGATCTTTATGTAGTAATTTTAGCTCTATATAATACTTATATTACTAATCATTCTACTCATACTATATTTACCAATTTTCCTAAACGTCTTCACTTTGTTCTTTTCAATAATTATATTCAAAGTAATAAATTATACTTACAAGTCTCAGGGGTTTCACAAGGTGGCTGTAGTAACAGTATATTAGCTAATTTATACCTTTATCATTCTGAAAAATATTTTATTTCAACAGATTATAAAATTTACAGGTACGTTGATGATCTGATTTGTTTGGTTTTTACAGACAACTGTGTGTTAGATATAGATTTCTATCTGGATAATTTGGAACTAATTCCTAATGAAGCCAGTATTAGTAATAAGATTAATTTTACGGATTTAAATCAAATTATTGAAACTACTGATAGGATAGTTATTAATTTATATGATAAAAAAGACTTTTTTTAACTTTAACATTAATAATATATTACCATTTAAGTCCTGCAACTCGATTCAATTGTTTAGAAATATTATACTTAATCAACTTTTTAGAATTTATAGGTTATCAGATAAAGAATTTCATGCTATGCATATTAATAATCTAAAAATTACCAGAAAATTATATAAATATCCAGCATAATTAGTAAATGGTATAGTTAAAAAGTTTGGAATGGTTGAATATACTTAAATTCCATCCTTAGTATCTTATATTAGTCAGACATCCACTTTCTCTTGAATGAGCATTACCATGTATTTACATCCCCTTATAATTTAGCCTCTATGTTTTCTATTATCGTCTGCCTCACTTTTTATCACCTTTTCACATTACTGTAATTTATTTCTCACGATTGGCAACAGCAGTTCTCAACTTTTTATTTTTTGCGATTGGCAACATTAGTTTTTTTATTCAAGGCTCCAATGGTTTAGACATATGCAGTGTTTCTTCAGGTATTCTTGTTTCGTATAATTTTTCAATCTTTATACATGTAGTCCAAGTTATCAGTGTTTATAGATATAATCTATCACTGATATCAGAAACATGCATTTTGTGTTCATTTTGATAAAATACTTGGACTTGAAGAAGAGTTTTGTCGAAATGAATAATTCGATTGTTTAGGCCTAGGGCTTGTCCACGTGCAAAGCTTTAATGCTTGGATTTTATTTCATTTTCTATTATCGATTCCTTTCCATTGATGTTTGTTGTTTGTCTTCAGCTTGATGACTAGATGTTTGCATTTTATTTTCCACTTGATTGATGATTCTCTGTTTGATTTTTTTTTATTTGTTAAGCATTTTTTATTGTTGGGGTTTTTTGATTTGCAACTTCTCTCTATTCTGTCATTGGATTTTCAAACTATTATTATTATTGAAATCATTTTATTTATAAGCTGCATTTGCACAATAAGTTAAATGTATTTTGCATCGTCATTCTTTATTACTTAATATCTTTAGTAGTTTTAACTATTCATATTTGCAAAGTATCCTTAATTCTTCTAGTGCCTCGGTATTTATGAAACTATATATATGTATATATATATATATATATATATATATATATATATATATATATATATATATATATATATATATATATATATATATATATATATATATATATATATATATTAATATATATATATATATATATATATATATTAATATATATATATATATATTAATATATATATATATATATATATATATATATATATATATACAGAGGGAGAGAGAAAGAGAGAGAATAAAACCAATACTCACCTTTTCTTGAAAGGCTTTCTGAGTTTATCTGCGAAAGTAGACTAAATAAAATGATTGGTATTAGTAAATGTGTAACATATTTTCTAAATATTAAAATGACAATTATATGTGAATATCAATTAACAATAAGAAGTCAAATACCATTTTTGTGCCTGGTTTTTCAGCAGCAGATCCACTAGCCACTGCCATGTTTGAAAAAGGGACATCCATGCTGTATTTTATAGAATGTAGAAGCTGAACCACGACGTTTGACACGTTTTTGAAAGAAAGCTTACGGCGATTTCCTACTCCTCGCATTGGCAAGTTATTGAACATCAAGGGCTGAAATGAAGAAACAAATCTAAATTGCTTTTGTGTTGAGCATAATTACATGATTAACAAATATTGTGAAACGCTAAAATACGATGATATATCAATGCTTATATCAACATGAAGCTTTTAGACTATTAAAAGTATGATTATCAAAATGTCTATCCGTGGATTTACAACGTGAATACTAGGTCAAGGAAATAAATGTTGGTCTTTAATGAGCGATACGGCTGTTAGCATAGAAGTTATCGAAAAAAAATATTTTTAAATATCACTATGTTTTTAATTTTTCACAAAATCCGCCCCAAACCAAAATTTTGTTTACCTTGGGGTTTCCTAACATGATTAAAAATGCTAATTTTGGCTGTCAAAGTTATAGGTTTGTGTCAAAGGAAATTAGGAATCTTGGAATGAATGTTGTAAAATTTTAATTTAAAAAATTCAATTAAATTTTAAATTATTTCTAACGGTCAAAAAATCCACCCACTGTAACTTTCGGCTTTTCTGGGATTTAAAATGCAAATTACGTTGAAGAAAGTTGAAGTTGGTCTTAAATAAAAGATGCGGATATTGGAATAAAAGTTACCGAAGTGAAATTTTAGAAAAAATATTATATTTTTAATTATTTAATATTAAACGGACATTTTAGAGATTTTAAGGATTTTCACACTAATTCCTTTCGTATCGGTCGGAAAAATTATCGCACAGACTCAATCATATCACCAATCTTAGTACGAAGAACGGTCTTTAAAATTATACCTGAACAGAGTTCATAACAATGTTTCGCGATTTTTTCTGATTATTTTTTTTAAGATAATTTCTATGAAAATAATGCCTAATAATAAGTGTGTTTTCCATTTCAAGTCATAATTTTTATTTTAAAATTTGACATGAAGGAAAGTTTTCACAGTCAGACTTTGATATTTCAGGAGGATCAAAATCTATCATGTCTCTCTCTCTTAAAGCAAAATTATTTATCTGCCTTCATTTAACGTTATATGGTAAATGAAAAGATGCAGGAAGATATAATTCCCAGGGCCACATTTTCCCTTTCAGCACTTCATATGAAGAAGTTTTGTCCATATGAACAACGTATTCTTGGTAACGGTTTGTCAATAGTTTGATGATAGCGGGAATTGAAATTACTTTGACTCACGAAGAGCTTTACGATGACTTCGTGAAAAAAAATACTTCATTTCGCTTCAGTTAGGGACAGGATAATAGCCGGGTTTTATAGACGCGGACAATAAAGTGGGCTACGGGGGAAGAAAAGGGTGTTATTAGCGTCCATCCTTAGACGTGGCTGCTGAAAAATTCCCATTGAAACGCAACAGCTAACATGCGACCGTTAGCTCTAAATTCAACTAGTAAGGTGTAGAAATAAGAAGTGATTATTATAATAAGCTGTTACATGATTTATAAATTGTGTGAAGTATGAAAAAATAAATTATATATTAACATAAAGATTGAGTTAGATATATTGTCAGTGTTTTAATATAAGTGTGCATGAATTTTGACGAATTGGTAAAGTATAAGATCCAAGGAATTCATAATAATTCATAATTTTAAAAGGTTTACACTAGGGTTTAGTTTCTTCTAGAACAATGATAAAATTTAGAGAAAACCGGATAAAATGTGCAAATCAACTAGTCCATGGCAGAAAATTATATAAAAATATCAAAACTAAAAGTGAAATAAAAATACTTTTCTTTGCAAATCTTAGGTAAGTATTAAAGTTCATTAGTAGAGTTTATTCAAAAGTATTGAGTTTTTCTTTATTTAATTGAAATATGTACCGTTTTATTTAAAATCACTGGTGATTAATGAAATTATCATCAAAAGTTATCAGCAAATTTTTTCTTTTTTCTTTTTCATTCAATTTTCTTCATAAATTTGAAACTAATATTTAAAGAAATCAAAGTACCTGAATCTATTTGACTAATTTAACTAGTTAATTGACTTTGTATTAAAAGATATAAAATAGTAAAAGGCAGATGAGGAAGAAATATTCCATCTATATAATAATTGTCTAATGCTTTTATTTCTTTCTAAACCCTTAGAAAATTGAAACTTTACATTGCACACTTATAGTATCGTCCATAAGACAGAACCTAGAGGATAGGAATTTCCTATCTGGCTTCATTAGGTTCTGTCCCATGGACGATAGCCATGGAGACAGAATAGCTGGAGTTGAGAAAATGGGAGGAGGTCTAAAAATCTAGCTATACCCCCCCTTCCGATAATCAAGAAGGCTAAAACTTTGCATTTTATAGTATCGACCACAAAGCGAAACTGAATCAAACCAAATTTCAATTAAGAAGAACATTTCCAACGTTAAGCTTCATTGTTAAACAAAATGAAATCAATGAAAACAATACAGTAACCTCTCGTTATCCACGGTTTAGGTTATACGCGGTTTGTGAAATGAATTCGAACTATTTAGAAAATAATGACTTTAAGAACTTTTTTAATCGAATCTGAATAAAAAAAAATATTTTCATGTGAAAACGTTGAATGAAATTTTCTTCATTCAACTAACCAATAAAATTTTAGATATAAATCGTATTATGTAATGACTTTTGACATTTAAAAAGGTTTTGAAAGCTTAGTTGAAACTTATCAGGTAATTTACGAAAATCTTGAAAACAAGAAAAAATAGCTATCAATCACATATTTTAATTCTCCTCGTTAGTCTTCATATTTACATATTTTGGTACGTGTTTTCCTTAAAAATGTTTCCTTTATACGTTACCAAATGTCTAAGTATTTTATTTCATTTATTTTATAGCCAATAAAATTATGCAGCCTCTGCTATAATTCAGAGTTGGCTACTAATTATGATATTATATTCCTCGTTAATAGGGGGATAAATGGATTCATGAGGGCATTTTAACCAATCATTATTTTCGTACAGATTATTAGTCTTATTATCCGCCATATGTTGGTGGAACGGAACTTTCGCGAATAATAATTGAGTACTGTAGTTGCAACTAAATTTTTTAAAGGTGTTAATTTCTCTGTCATTGGCAGGCTTAATACTACTATAATAGATTTGTATATAATCTAGAAACATATTCCTCTATAACGTTTGTTGAATAGTTAAAATTTATAGCTATAAATGTATTAATCTTAAGTAATCTTAGTGTTTTTGTGGTAGGGTTTGTAAGTTCCTTTCAGGGTGAAAAAATATCCAAAAGAGAAACAAATTTTTTCAACTATTTTTAGAAGGCATGGAAAAGAAACACAAACGGAATTTTACGTAGATTCTTAAACCTTAGGTATCAGCCAATTCGAACACTAATTGGCTGATACCGAATATTTTGCAATCTCCCATTTTAGTTATTATATTTGGATATATAATTTAGTTATATTTATTGGTAATTATTAAATTATTAAATATTAAACTATTAAATAATCTTTATTATTATTATTGTACATGATGCTATAAGTCGATTCATTAAACTTGGGCTCGGGTGCCTTTTTGTATAAATTATAATTTAAATATATCTTGATAAGAATTGCCATAACTAACAAGAAAGATCAATCATGCATAAGCATTGATTATGAAACACTTTCCAACTGAAATGTAATTTCATTTAAAAATTTCTAAAATGTGATTCATTCAGTGGTAATATCTTTTACATTATCACAGTACTACAGTAATTTATTATACTTAAATATTTAAAACTGTATCGAAATATAAATCATCTGATTCTTTATGCAAAATCAATGAATATTTCATTCATATAACTTGTATTCCAGACTCCAGAGCTAAATAATTTTGTGTGAAAAAAATTCAGCAATTCTTATTTAATTCATCTTACAATCGCTTGAGATATTTGCATTCTGCATATGTTAAAATTAGGCTTCCTTGAAGAAATAATAAAAGTTTAGGGATCATTTAAAATCACAACTATTGTAATTGCATAGGCACGGAATTTAGATACACAGATAATACACAGATAATATATATGTGTATGTGTATGTACTCAAAGTATTGGAATCGTGCCGAAGATCGGAACTCGAATTTTCAAAGTATCTACACGTTTTGGGACTTCTAGAACACGAAAAAACTACTTTTAGGAAGACGTCTGTGTGTGTAAGGGTGTATCTGTGTATGTTTCTGTGTGTCTGTGTGAATATTACATCCACTCTAATTGAAAAACTAATGGACCGAATTTCATACAATTTGGTAGGTATGTTTTTTGTGGGAAATCCTGATGTTCATTAGATTATAGTACGATTCGTAATAAAAGAATCTGCCTTCTTTGCGAAATGGCCGCAGAAATTGCCTTTATCCACTCTAGCTAAAAACTAATGAACCAAATTTAACAAAATTTGGAGTATAATATTTCAATAACCTACAAGTGATTTATATACCAAATTTAACAAAATTTTGTATATAAATCATTTGTAGGTTATTCTACTACGATTCGGGAAAAAGGAACGGGCTATTTTTGCGAAATGGCCAGCAAAAATCGTTATATATAAAAATAAAAGACTACGTGTGCTCAATTATATCAATTAAATTCCTATTTTATATGTGATTTTTGACAACAAAAAGAATAAGACTAACCCCATTACTCTAGGACTAGCCGTTCTTGAGATATTCTAGTTTTTTCGCGTTTTCGCTACGCCACCTTTGACAATAAGTCCAGCTATCAAATGAGAACCAAATTTAAGTTTAACGTGTAAATTCAATGTCATTCAAAATACTTATGTTGTGCAGATAAACTCAAATTATCATTGAATAAATAAAGAGAACGAATATGAGTCTGCAGCGAAAGACATGTGCTGTCCACATCAGAATTTTTAACAATATTACACCAATGATTTATAGAAGTGAACGGGGATTATTTTCAGGCCATTTCGAAAAAAATGTATGATCTATATTTAAAGATCCATCAAATTTTTGTCGAATAAAATGTTCAACAAATTTAAGCTGTGTACCAAATTTTAACTCTCTAGGACGTAGGAAAGTGCATTTAAAATGCCATCAATTAAATTTATCATGAAGAGTTATATAAAATTTAAAAAAAATGAAAAATTGTTATCTACCAAATTTATTCCAAAATATGAAGCCACTCCCATATGCAAAACGTTTAAACAAATGGAGAGATATTTATTATATAATATCTCTCTCTTTTCTTTCTGGAAGATATCCCAAAGTCAGAATTTAATTGAATTTGTTTTTTTCCCTATATTAAATAATTTTTTTAATTAAAAAACTACTTAACATATTTTACTGAATTTTTTTTATATATTCTATGAGATAATGTGAATATTTCCTAAAAATTTCGAAGCAATTCGTGAATTTTAAATTTACTTAAAAAATGTTTGAAAAATTAGGTCCCATAGGGTTCAATGTATTTCATTTTTTCAACCCGGGTTCAATAAAAAACTAATTGGGTGATATTATTTATTTATATTCCCATAGGTCCTACAGACCGTCTGAACAACATACTAAAATTTCATTTTGATAAACTCATTTTTACGGCAGTTATCGTGCTAACGGACAGACAGACAGACAGACAGACAGACAGACAGACAGACAGACAGACAGAATGAACAAAGTCATAAACACTTTTCAACTTTGTTGTAAAGTGTTAATAAAAAACATGTTACAAATACTATATTTTTAGGGCTCAAAACTCTTCCAGAAAGAAACTAGTTTTTCTAGAACAATTGAAAAAATAGGAAAAAGCGAAAGAAATATGTCAAAAAGCCAGTCTGAATGTAATGCCAGAAATGTAAAGTATTAAATATTTGGAAGGATTAAAATGATAGAACCAGGATTGCGGGCGGATTATCAGCACGCTAAGCAGGTGGGCGATAGTATACAGGTGGCCCCATATCTTACATACCACGCCCCATGTTTACATACCACGCTAAGCCGTTTGGCGGCAACCGAGACGGGGACCCCATGTCTACGGATTAGCCCTCAGCTCTACATTCGAGCACGTAGACCGCCGACCGAAAAATGGATATAAGTGAGAGTTGCTCAACGTTGAAGGTCAGAATTGGTCAAGGCAGGCTGCTGGAGTTGGACTAGTAAAGAGTAAGCGACTGTAGCAGTGTTAAGAGTTGTGTGTGCGTCTCTGATATAGGAATTCGAAGGAGAGCTCATGTTCATCTGGTATATGCAAGTGTAAAGTGTGACAAAGCATCGGTGTTACCCAAGTTATATGAAAGAAGATCAGGTACCGTACAATTAACTATATGAGGATAACCTTTTTGTCTAAATTTGTGTTTTTAAGGAAAAGCTAATTAATGCATCCCACCACGTGCTCCAACCAAATATCAATTCATCTGGCATTACACCCCCCGAACTACCCTTGAGATGTATTCCACTATTGTGATACTATTTTAATTTGTAAACTAAAGAGTGTAAATTAAGTATGTGATAAATAAATGTTTGTTCCTTTACTATTAACCTTATTTTTTAGTTTGTTAACTTAGTATCCCGTTAAGCACAAAAATGGGTGGGTTTTGCGGCCACCAACGCAATGTACACAGCAGTAAGTTTTTAGAACAGATTACATTATAATTTTAATAAATTAAATTAACAATCGGCACACTAACTACAAAAAAAAAATGTAGAATACAATATGAATAATACAATTTATATAAATACTGTTGAATCTTGATATAATGAAATCTTCTCCTACATTTCTACAGATCATGTACAAAGTTTCAATCTAAACTTTAATTCAATTTACATTAGTGTTTCAAAATTCAGATTCAACTAATTAGTTTTCTAAATCTTTTTTCCATCTAAAATCCAACATTATGTGATATTCAGCCATATACGAGTATTATATACTATGTTCGTGCAGGATTATATTACGCAGACTTGATTGGTGCTATATGTACTAAATCCTAAGTGTCAAAAAGTATTTAATGCTTTTTATTTTACATACAATTCATAGTTTATATAAAGGGAAAGTAATTTAACTTTCGAAATTTGAGGAAATTTCATGTTTCTGACTACTTTGAATGTGGCGTAGTAAAAATACGAAAAAAATAAAATGTATCAATTGTATTTTATAATTGTATTGAATACTGTATTTTAACAAGCATTGCAGGTTTCACAATGATGATATGTTCTGATGACACGACTTTTTACGGGTATTTGTTGCTTTCCGTATACGCGTGACGTTCGTCTCTGGTGTTGATCCTTACTAATTAGACAATGCTCTACAACTTTTTCATCTATATTGCTTCTGTTATACTAACTTTTTTATTTCTTTACTATGGGCATTGCAATCGCTTTTATTCGATCGGGCATGATCACTTTGCTATAGGTAGACTTAATGTGTACATTCATTACACTTTCCTTACAAGTTATTGGGATGCTTAAGGACTTTCCCAGGACTTTCCCATTACCAAAAGTTAGTTATATTAGTCTATAAATTGTGTCTATTGATGTTTTAACATTTTTCCATGCATGTAATCCATTGCTTCTCAAACTTCAAAATCTTGTTCAAACAAAGCAATCAACTAATAATAAACTAATAAATCAAATGCTTCAAAATAAATTGAAACAAACCTTGCGCCGATGGCTTGGTGGTACAATAAAGTAGGAAATGACATTATGCTCTCTTAAATATGAATTTCTGTCAGCACCACGTCCAGATTCGACTTCATATTCACCATGGAGATAATCAAGAGTTGCTTGAGTCACATGAACACGCCTAAAATAATAAAAGTATTGTTCAATTACATGATACATATACATTATATGACACATAAACACGCCTAAAATAATTAAAGTATTGTTTAATTACATGATACATATACATTACATGATACATGACACATTTTAGCGACATTTATACTTCTACTCTGCGCTAGAGAAAAGTATCGTGGTAGTGATTGTTACTTATGCCCCTTTCCTTGATAGATATGCTTTTAACAGTTGATTTAGCAAACCTTATTTAATTTGACCGATGTAGCCTAGGAAAAATATGATGATCGTGATTTAATCACAAATCGAGTTTTTGCCGTAAATACATCGGTGGGATCGTATATATCAGAAATGATGTTCGTTGGTCTGGGGGTGGGTGTTAAGTCGTTAGCCCTTCGTAATCTTAAAAAACCACTGAATAATTTGGAGTAAATTTGGGTAGCAACTTTCATATATGTGAACGCAGAAAAAATGTATATAGTTTAGCTATAGAACATAATTTTGTTAAAATCGTTGGTCCGTAATCTCGAAAACCAGTTAAGCGATTTGGACCAAATTTAATTGGTATACTGTGCAGATGTGAATGCAAGAAAGAGAGTTTTAAAACTGTACATAGTTTGGCTCAAAAGTCAACGATTTTATTCAATTTGTGATCGTGTTTTCTTTAAAGTGTTTTTTCGTGCACTTTTGAAAAAAATTATAAATGATATTTTCTTATATTAATAAAAAAAATTCGACAAATTTGCGAAAGATATTCTTTTTTTTCACGAAAAGATATCCATGAAAACCTGCAACCCGTTCTAAAAAAACTGAAAATTGAAGATCCGCAAATAATTGCATTTTGTAAAATAAGTTCAAAACAACTCGATGAAATACAGCCATATTTTTTACTCTAAATTTCTGCGAATAAGATTTACGTATTAATATTAAATAAACATACATTATTACACTTCTAGATTATTGAGAATTTTGTTGCCAGATCACGTCCAGTCACGGTTGATATTTGAAGTTGTAAAATGTAGAAAATTTCATTAGATCAGAATATTGATAAAGACATAAGCTTGCACATCACTAATGGGGGCACGAAATATTATGACATTGCAAGAGACACCAATAAGATGTCTGGTAACTGCTCATGTAAATTCGCCTCTGAACATACTGTGGTCCAGTGGCGTTTGATACTTAACGTTGTAAAATGTAGAAAATTTCATTGGATCAAAATAAAGATATAATCTTGCACATCACTACTGAGGGCACAAAATATTATGACATTATAAGGGACACCAAGGAGAAGTCCGGTAACTGCTCATGTAAATTTGCCTCTGAACATACTGTGGTCCAGTGACGTTTGATATTTAACGCTTTAAAATGTAGAAAATTTCATTAGATCATAATATTGATAAAGACATAAGCTTACCATCACTACTGAGGGCATAAAATATTATTACGTTATACGGGACACCAAGAAGAAGTGCGGTAACTGCTCATGTAAATTCGACCATGAACACAGTGGTCAAAGATCGTGAGAAACATATTGCATATCTTTGATCTAAATGCTTACCCAGGTTCTCCACCAGCTTCCATATAGTTGGCTAGTGTGACATCATTGCTCCAAACATCATATTGCCATTTGCGTAGACCAAGAACTCCGCATAAAACGCGTCCTGTATGAATTCCCACTCGCATATTCAAGTGCACATCTGTTGCTTCTACTACAGAGCTGCAAAGAGAAAAAGCAACAATGAGGGGCACGATCTCGTTCCGCGTTAGAAGTGAAACTTCTTAGGGTGATATGAAATTATCAATGAAAGAGTGTAACAATCATATAGTGGTAAATGTACTTATCTATAATGTATTTTAACAAATTCAACATATCTGCATTTTAAATATATAATACACACAATACATAAAACTATAATCCAGATAATATGATATGTGAAAAGAAAAATCATTAATACCACAAAACATTAGCATTAAAGTTATTAAATCCATTTAATGTAAAACTTAAATGAAAATTAAATTCTGTTAGTAAGCATTCACTTGCGCACAATTTAAAAATGAAGTTATTGGTTTATAACAACTGAAATAAAGATAGATAATTCATCGATTGTAACTGGTCTAAGTATCTATAAACTTACACTAAAATGGTATGCAAAATGTGCATACTAAGCTCCTGGTTCATATCAAAATTTGTTATCTCTAAATGGATAATAAATGGAGTTAACACTTACGCAATTACGTCGATCATGTCCAAGCCCATTTCCACTGCACAGTGGGCATGGTCTGATCTGGGCTCCGGCAGTCCACTTACGCAGTAATAACAATCACCCAGAATCTTAATGCGCAAACAGTGGTTGTCCTGCAATAAAAATGAATGGTCCGTTAAATTGGAAAAATACATACACCTTGCTTTCACAGTTAATATCTTTTCAAAAGATAAAAATATAAGTCATCTTTTTCAATAGCGTAACTAGACTTTTGGTACTTTGGAAAATACAATTTCAGGACCCTTTTCCCCATAATGAATTGTGTTTTGTCCTTAAGCCAGAAATATGTTCAGCTCAATAGGCGCTCTCTTCTCTTTCTGCGTACTGGAGTGATCGCTCAGTCCCGCTCTTGGGCCCAGATTAAAGCAGGGCCAAAGTTTCATTTTGATCAGTAACTTCTGCTTTGATATAAAGAAGATGAAGCAATTATGTGCGATTTGATCAGTATTTAACAGGTGATAATTTCACAATTTATGCAGAGTGCAAATTTATATATATTTGACTACAAAAGTAATAAAAATGTCATTTTCACTAATTAAAATACACTACTAATATAAAATGAAAAATCCTGATTATTATCCAATATTAGAGTTCAGTTAGGTGGTAAAGGATCGCAAATTCTCAATCCTTTACTATGAATAGGGGCCCCTGAATGCTTGTTTGGGCCCCTGGTAAGACTTAGACAGTTTGCTACTGGTCTTAGAAATAGCTAAGTAGCCTTACCTTTCTTGACTATTTGTGTAAAAGATTAGATGTTCGATCAATCGATTACGGATGGGCTAGCCCAGTGGTTAAAGCACGAAAATTGCACTCCAAGGATGCGAGGTTGTTTCAACTCAAGGTACTTTAAACAAGGATTCAACTATCCCCGTGAGTGCCTGGCCATTTGAAAAAAAAAAACTATCCCCGTGTTTACGTTGAGTGCACACACCATCGAGAAGGGATTAGATTAGAGAAGGACTAATTCCTTCTCGATGTCACACACGGTCCGGAAGTTCTCCGAGAGGTTGATAACTTCAGGGTTGGTTGGTAGCTTCAAGATTGGTTGATAGCAGCAGAAGGAGGATACAGACCTTGAGGATGCCGCCCTCACTTGATTCCGGTCGAAATTAGGTAGCACTGTCTCGAGCAAAGGGCTATTACTCCTCGAAGGACCCCGTACAAACAGATACCTATAATTTACACCTTTAAGTAGGTCGGGCGGTCTGGGTCAAAAATAAGAAAAATCAATCGATTACCATTGCTATGAATATTTTGATATTGACGATTTAGAAATCATGTTTGAAAATAGTGAAATAAAACTGCATCAGCGACAAATCTAGTTTGGTTGCAGTTGAAATTTTAATCTCTAATCCTTTGAGAAGCATTATATTAAATTATTTAAAATTAATCAAGCATCTTAAATGCGCCATATACATCAAATAAATATGTTGTGACACGTCACAATACGTTATTATTTCATTTTTCAAAATTAACATTTTTTTATAATTCATTAAATATTTTATTATTTTAAACTTAATTATTTTATTTTAGTTTTAATTTATTATTCAAAATTATCTTATTCAAAATTGCTTTTATTTTTTATATTCATTAATAGGCCAATTGTCTCATTTTCTAAATTAAATTACAAACGCGCTGCTATTCATCCATGTTTTTCATCAGTACTGTGAACGCCTCTTTTGAATACGGCTGGATAGCAGCATTCCTTTTCGACATTTGGCAAAATCTGGTTTCAGGAGATACGGAATTTTGATTCATCTGGCACTCACTCTTTAACCTCCCTGGTTGAGTGAGAGTTTAGTTTATTGTGAAATGGCAACTAAGCGAACGCTTCAGCCAATCACAGCGTGCCATGTTGAGCGGGAAGTTTCCTTTGTGTGAGAGAGCGCGGGGTTCTCTCTCTCCTAAAAATCGTCAAGTATAGAGGTTGTTTTCGTTGGCAGGGGGCCCTGGTGCCCCTTGCTTTGCCATTTTTGCTTTTGTCGTGATATATAGATGAATTATTAAATTTTAAATTGTATGTTGTTACCTTATTGATGTTGCATCACTGATCAATTATGAATACTACTGTTTGAAAAATGTAGGTATATGGTTGAAATATACAATTATCTTATTGAAGAGTCTGGTGAAGTGCAGATTCTATCATGTTACTTTGTGCAGATATTAAAATCATCATTGATCCAGAACAAATACAAAATTGCAAACTTTGTTCCATCGCATTTTGATCATGTAGTGAAGCTAAAAATGAGATATACGGTTGTCTTGATCTACAAAACTGTAGTTATTATCTTAAATGAATTTTGTGATTCTATGTTTTAATGAGAGAAGCTTGCATCTCTTCAGCTTCAAATATATATTTTGTTCAGCTAACATGAGTTCCTTTATTTGTGATTGGCAGTTTTATAAGCTGAGTTCCTCTTCATCTTCAAGGATGTTGGGTCGTGATATGTTTGAGGGGTGCATTATGAAATTGCACTGGGATATTGACTTATAAATTTTGATTACAATGAAAATTGCTGTCAACAAAATCTATATTGATTCATAATTAATACTACATTTTCAAGTGCAGAATAAATTGTACAATTTAAGTTGAGTGTTCATAAATGTGAACAATTATCAGTAAAAACTTGAAATTCAACATTGCTGTGTGTACTGCATGAATTAAGAAACAATATTAAGTGATACTAGTGACAATTTATTCATCGACCAAGTAGATAAAAATGAACAAGTATGAGAATAAACATTTATTTTTTGAACTACAATAAAGAATTTTTTTATTTCAGTGTTCTTACATTTTTTTAGAGATACATTAAATATTATCTTAAATTTTTTTATTCTTTTGATTTTGGATCCGCAAAGTATGTACAAATTTGTATTTCATATAACATGTACTTAAAGCCTCTTGTGTATTCTTTTGTATGATGTCATTTTTTTAGGCGCTCACATGCAAAGGTTTAAATTTTATTTAAAAAATTACACAGCGCAATTTTATTTTATTTCAAAATTCTTTCCCCATTATACGATCCCCTTCATTAAGTTATTAATTATTAATTAAATAAATTTTCCTTCCTTTAATTGCATATGAGTGTCCGACCAGGAATTAGATGTTGAGGTGGAGGTTGTAAATTGGATTTATATCATTTTATTAAATTCCCTTTACAGCCCTTATCACAACAAAATACATACAAGGTTTCTGGGAAAGTCCTTATGTATTGCAATAAATATGTGCGGAAAAATTCATAAATGTATACGTTATGTCTACAACGACCTTAGCGGATAATTTTGGCGAAAAATTTGGGAACAAACTATACAACAAAGCGAGATAGATGAAAAAAGTCAATTACAAATTCGTAGAGCATTGTCTAATAAATGGGAATCGACACAAACTGTTACAGAAGGCATTTATTTCACACAATAAGGTTATTGGCGAATGGTTGTCATATCCAAGAATGCTAAAATAAACAATACATACATGTACAGAAATGTAATGTACAGTCTATTTAAAACGTTCACCCATCACTAACAATGTACGTTTGAATTCGTAAAAGAATATTACCGCGTACTTTGAAAAGCAATGCAGGCGTCACCGTATTACAGTCCCTTATGATACGACACATTTTACAGGTATTTATTGCCTTTCATATCGGCATTTCGTGCGTCCCTGATGTCGATTCTTATTAATTAGATAAACTTCTACAACTTTGTAGACATTTTTCTTTTATCTCGCTTTTCTGCAAAATTTGTTATTCTAACTTTTTAATTCTTAGCTAGGGGGCCCTTCAATCACTTTCATTCTATCATGCATGATCATTTTACTATATATAGACATAAAGTGTATACTTTTGGACCTTTCCTTACAAAGTTATTGACTTTCCTGGGAACCCTGTATTTTCATGTTAAAATTGTTGTGATCTTTACGCCCTCTCAGGAGTTTCAGGGAGCACACCACTGAGCCAGGCACCACTGGCCGAAAACTGCATATCCCAAATATGTGCCTAATGCTGGGTATTTAAATACGTCTTCAAATAAAATGTAGCCCAGAAACGGGATATTCTATAAATATGTCACTGGATATTTCATAAATACGTCTATTACAAAATCCAAAATGACGTAAATTTACAAAGAAAAGGGAAGTAAATGTTATTTAGTATTTCAAGATGAAAAAATATATGTATAGTGCTACAATCTTACTCGATAAAATAAATTTATTCTTACTTGTTTCGGAATAAAAGAATTCACATCGTCTGAAAGGCTTGTACTAAAAGAGTTCGTAGAAGTTTCCTTTTAAACACTGGAATAAAGCGTATATTTTATTCGATTTCGCGAAAATACTATTTGAGAATAATCCTGAGTTATGTCTATAACGTACTTGTAAGGTTTCTTACGTTTTAATGTAAGGATAGGGCAAGAATAATTTTCAATTTGAAGCTATTTCTTCCTAATTAACAGTTCCATTTTCCAGTTAATATTAGAGTCCCAGAAAGTAGTAAAATAAAATTTGTTTTTCAATGGATTGAGAGTTTATCTCAACCTCGTCAGTACAGCACTCAGCATCGGTAGACTGTTTTTGCACTTGTTAGCACCATCAACTTCTACAAGATGAACCTCTGTGGTGAGCGACTGTATTGATTGAGCTCACCACAGAGCAAAATTAAACTCAGACTGCAAGATTGAACTAAGACTGTATGGGGCTGTAAGATTCAGTTTCGGCACAAAAAAGGTTTTCTCGCTGCCAGTGAAGTTAACGGTTAATCGGTGTTGGCAAGGGTAACCGTGGATCCATTTCGCCAATGCAAGTTGCTCCACTAAGAGCATAATTCCAGGTTTTACTATAGTTTGATAATAAAAATGCATAGAGTACATTTATTTTGTAATATAAGTTTTGTAATAATCCCCAAATAAATTTTAAGGCTTGTTCTTTGTTTCATCGGAATCAACTATCGTTAATCCCTATTTGCTTTTAAAATACATCCTTTGGTAAAAGTTTTAATACTCATTAATACTTTAAACAGTACTCTGCAATTTATCTATATTAATAAAATTGAAAATCTCTCTGTCTGTATGTTTGTCTCATCATGGATGGGTAGCCTTTAATGGGTAGCCTTGGAATAGCTCCCTTAAAATTTAGTCCCTGTTTCGAGTTTCTAAGACCAGGGGTTGTCGAGATATTAATAAAAACCCACAATTAAAACTTCCATAGAAATAGATTTATGCTGATGACATTATTTCCGCAAATTTATTTCAAGAAAATTATATGTTGCTTAGCAACGCGATTAAATCAAATGTATTTATACAGCAGACGATTTTTATTAATTTTTTTCTGATTTATCTAATAAAGAAAAGGATATAAATATAAATTTCACAAATGAACGGCATTGCATATTTGACTGGATTGTATAAATCACAGCCTTTGAGTTTAAAGATTATCAGAGTTATTAACATTTTCAATTTCTTTTGTCATGAGTTTTATTTCGGCAAATATTTATGAAACTCATATATTGTGTTTAACCAATTATTGAAATAAAATAAAAATGGTACGGGTATATTTTCTAATACCATTTCAGATACCCGAATCGAATTACTTTGTACAAGAATGACATTAACAACAGTGGATTTTATAAAAGCGATTTATCATTTTGTTCTATTCATTTACGTAAGGAACTTAATATCGGAAGATGTCGTGTTTCTGTTTATCTGTGTGCGGTCTGTAGCGGGAAAGCTATGCGTCGACAATGAAATTTGGCACACAGGCACTATATATATATATATATATATATAATAAAAGTTTCAAATTCCAATAAAAGAAAAGAGAGAAGCTGCAACTCGATAAACTTAACTTTCTGAAACACCCACAAAATAAAAGTATAAATCAGCAAATCATCAATCAAATGGAAAAAAATACAAATTACGAGTCATCAACTTAAAGAAAATCAACACCTTTCAATGGTATGGAAACGATAATAGAAAAACAAAAAATCAAGCATGATTGCTATATACGTGGATAAGGGCTAGGCCTTAAAAAATGGACTTGTTCACTTCGCAAAACTCTTCTTCGGGTCCAAGTATTTTGACGAAGCAAACACAAAATATGTATGTGTCTGAAGAAATAGATAGATTATATCTATAAACTATTTCTAATTGGACAACATACATAAAGAAGGAAAAATAACAGAAAACATGAATATCTGGAAAGAGCACAGCATTTGCCCGACCCAGTCAAACCCTGGAACCCTGAATGAAGAGACCAGTGTTGTCATTCGCAAAGAAAAAAGAAATGATCTACTGTTGCCATTAGTAAGAAATGAAAAACAGTAATGCGGAAAGGTAAGAAAAAGTAATAATATACAAAAGGAGCTACAAAAAAATGGGGCTAATAAGAGTAAGGCTGATGTTTAAGAGGATGTAAAAATAAAAGTATTATTAATACAAGAGAAAGGTGATGTCTGGTTATATAAGATACTATGAATAGAATTCATGAAAATCCAGCTAATCTAAACTTTTAACTATACCATTTACTAAATAAGAGAGATATTTATATAAATTGCTGGTAGTTTATATATATATATACATATAATTTTGTTAAAAGTTCTACATATATCTTAGCAATCTAACAAAACACTATTTTCGATTTCATATATAATTTCAATTTTTGTAAATTTTTAAGTGATCGCATTTCGTCATCGCAAAGGATCTTACGAGAGGTTTCCGCGCGTTCAACAGAGATTCGACTGTCTAGCAGTTGATTTTAGATACAACTTCCCTCCTCATTTTCTTGCAAATTTTTCCTATCTACTGCCGTAGATACGCAGACGATCGAGCGGTTTACTAGACATTTTGTCTGGAGCAAATATAGCTGATTGCATAAGTGCATTTATATTTTTGGGTTTTCTAAATTTACGAATTCAAAATATGGCAATCTACTTTTTTATTTGATGTTATATTATCAATTGTTCTAAAATTTGACTAAAATTTGATGAAAATTAACTTAAACAACAATTATTTTCGGATGTAAAGGAACTTTTTTGCGGTTTTAAATATTTTCATTATTTGTGCTCCGAGATTGATTTTAATTCAAAACAGACTATTTGAAAATTGAGTGCTGTTATCTGCATCTGTTATATTTAAGTAGCGGGCGCTTATACATTGGAAATATAAAAATTACGTTGTTTCCGGAAAATATGGCCAATATATAAATTGGTGATTTAGAGGAGAAGGTCGTGGTGCTGAAGTTGTTGCAATTAAGATTGAAATTATGCCCATCGGTAGATTTTAACGCAGAACATTGAGTCTCTTAAGTGACGGGTTTTGGTCTTGTGCTTTGGGGGGGGGGGGGGGGGGTATATGATGGTCGTTGTAAAGATGTACACGGATTGCATGCAATTTTCACTGTTATTTTCACGAATAAAATTAACTTAATTTGTTATTTTATGTAACCACTCTGCTTTAACTCCTGAAGAACACTGGATACATTTTCTAATAGTAAATAGAATATTTCCAAAATTTTCAGAGAATATTTCACAAGAATATTTCCAAACGCATATATGGGAAAATAATAGCTGAAATAGTATATGTAGTAGAACAATAATAACAGATAACCCAGTAATAATTTTGAGAACAAATATAACGTAAAAATACTATGGTCCTAATATGGTTGCTAGTTTTCTCATCAATATATAGTAAATTATTTTTCGATTGGAGACCAACTTTCATCCAAATATTCGTATTATCATTCAACGTGAGATATTAGACAATATCTGACGTTTAATGATAATGGGTAGAAATTAGCACATCAGTGATATTTGTGCAAATAAGAGAAATAATTGGAGAGATACTAGTTAATTTTGTTGTTATAAATTAGCTTAGAATCACCTTCTTTATGGGCACACATGATCATTCTGACTTTTTCTGTGTTCAACAGAATCACCAACTATACGGAAACTATATCATGTATCATCAGAACTAATATATAAAATCTTAATATTGAAAATTCTATAAAATTCATCTGATGCTCAAGTCTATACTAGGAACTGCACAAGAGCTTCTTTGAAGCTAAAAGGTCTTGTATGAAATCAGATCTTTTCATTTCTGGTCCTGAAATGGAATATTTTTTCTCGATTGCAATTAGACTTTGCCCTTTTATCTCCGGCAACATCTTTTATGGACGGCGCCACTCGTTGTCAAAAACTATACGTTTTTTTCCATTCAGTTTGCACCTCCTTTATGAAAACACCGAACGTTGGAGTCATATTTAGAAATGTATACAAGAAAAGCATTCCATCAACTGCAAGGATATCTGTAACAGATGGGTTCTTATTTTCGATTCCATATTTTAGTGCCCTCAAAAGTATTTACTTTCATTAAAATGATGGCATCATATATATGACAGAGAACAAACGGTACTGGTGTCAAAGGTTATGACAAGACACATTGCATTTCTATTTTTATATCCAGTCATAAGTACAGCAATAAACCTATCAAGTCACTGTCTACTTTTGCTTTAATAGTTTTTCCATCCCATTTATTTTCCGTCTAAAGATCTTCTCGTTGGATGCAAATATATTTATTTTGCTTCGTTTCCCACGATGTTTCCTTTACTCTTTTAATCTTAATTTGCTTTTTCTTTCAACCTAAAGCGGAAGCCCAGAGACGCAAACTGCTAAAACTCAATAATTGTGATGCACAAGGATAAACAGCAGATGTGTATGCAAGACAGAGATGGAATTTGAAAATTTTCTGGTAGATTGACTTTTTCTAGCAACGATTGGTGGTATAGAAGTGGCTATAAGACTTATGGTAGCAAATATAATGTGATAGCAAATATAATATGGTAGCAAATATATGTATAGCAAATATAGTTGGAGAAATTGGAGTTTGATGTCATAAGTCTCCTTATTTTCAAAGTAATTTTTTTTTTTAAGATTCTGCAGAAAAGTTAATGATATTTATTTTTTCAAATCATTACCTAGATAAGCATACTTCTAGAAAATTATATTTTGGGCATACGATTAAGAAATTTAGTATAAAATATTTATATTCAAAAAGTATTAACTTATATAAAGAATAAAGACATCTCTTTATCTAACTTCGTATGACTAAAAATATTTAAGATATTCGCAGTAATAGTAGGCACACAGTAACTTTTACATTATGAGCCTGCTCAAATTAGTTTGCTTATATCATACGAAATGCCCCTTTTAATAATATTTTGGAACCAAAAATAGTTAATTTTTTTATAGTGTTCCTAATTTGAAAAAGCATTACGTTGTGCCTAAATGTATTTTAAATACAAAAGTATTTATTAATATTTTTCTTGCATGTACAAAATAATTTTTTTGAATGTACAAAGTGTTCCAACTCACAATTCGAACACCTCCTGCATTACTTCATTATTTATACTCATCAAAATGTCCGGTGACCTATTGGTCCTAGCAAGACAGGGCATTTATTTGACAATTTTTTTCAACACAACATATACCGTCCGTTCTTTGCTTTAAAAACTCGTATTTTTTTTCTTCTAAATATAATTTTTTTTTTAAAAGTAGTATTTTGCTGAAGTATTTGTAAAATAAGAACCTGGTCTAATTCATCACATAGCAAAATGAAGTAGTATCCAGTTTTACTTTCCCTGCAATACATGGTAATGTATAGGGAAAGTATTGGAATCATGTCGAAAATTGCAACTCGAGTTTTCGACGGATCTACACGTTTCGAGACTTCTAGAATACGAAAAACTATTTTTAGCGTGACATCTGTCTGTGTGTCTGTGTGTCTGTCTGTGTGTCTGTGCAATGTATGTATCCACTCTAACTCAAAAACTAATGGACCAAATTTCATAAAATTTGGTAGGTAAGTCACATGGATGTGACCCTGGTGCTGATTAGTTTTGGGTACAATTCGTAAAAACAGAACTCGTCTTTTTTTGCGAAATGGCCCATAAAAATATCATTTATCCGTTCTAGTTAAAATACTAAATTACCAAATTTCACAAAATTTGGTAGATAAGTTCCTTGTTGGATACTCTGGTGCTAATTAGAATTTGGTATGATTCGGAAAAGAAGAACCCGCCTTTTTTTACGAAATGGCCCGCAAAAATTTCATGTATCCACCCTAGCTAAAATACTAATTGACCAAATGGTAGATAAGTTATTTGTGGGGCACTCTGGTGCTGATTAGATTTTGGTACGATTCGTAAAATAACAACCTGTCTTTTTTTACGAAATGGCCCGCAAAAATCGCCAAAATCTAAAAAAAAAAAAAGACTAAGTATGCTGAAATGTATCAATTAAATTCTTGTTTTATACGCAATTTTTGACGAGGAAAAGTATATAACACACTCCATTATACTTTAGGACTAACCGTTCTCAAGATATTTGAGATTTCTTGCATTTTTGTTACGCTGGTAACGCAAAAATGTCCAATTACCAAATAAAAACAAAAATTGAATTAAAAATGCAAATTTAGTGTTATTTGGTGCAATTAAACTCAATCCAATGAATTATTAAAGAAATAAAGAAAATATGAATTTAAGTCTGCAGGGAAAGTCGTGTGCTGCCCACATCAGATTTTTTTTATTCGTAAAAATGCATTAATGCGCTAATTATATTACTGGGAAATATATCACATTTGTAAATGTTCTGAATATTCGGATGGAAGTTTCTCACCAATAGGGGGAGGGGAGAACAATTTACGATATATTACTGAGCAAACTCAAAGCGACATTAGGACCTAGGTATTTTTGCGCAATAATTGGCTCCTAAATTATTATTGGGTTAATACTATCCTGTCAGTATTATTCTGCAATATAGGCTTTCGTCTAAGGGCCTAGGACGATCTTTATGTCCCGAACCGTTAGTAGTAGATATTACTTTTACTTTCCCTACAATGTATGGTAATGTGTAAGGAAAGTATTGGAATCGTGCCGAAAATCGCAACTCGAGTTTTTGGCGGATCTACAAGTTTTGGGACCTCTAGAACACACACAAAAAATGTAGCGTGACGTATGTATGTGTGTCTGTATGTCTCTGTGTGTGTGTCTGTCTGTGCAGATTTTGTATCCACTCTAACTGAAACACTAATAGACCGAATTTCATATAATTTGGTAGGAAGGTCTCTTGTGGGTCAGTCTGGTGCTGATTAAATTTTGGTATGGTTCGGGATAAAAGAACCTAACTTTTTTTGCAAAATGGCACGCAAAAATTGCCTTTATCCACTCTAGCTGAAAAACTAATTGACCAAATGTCACAAAATTTGGTAGATAGATCACTTGTAAATTAATCTGGAATTGATTAGATTTTGGTACGATTTGGGAACAAAACCCTGCCTTTTTCGCGAAATGGCCCGCAAAATTCTTTAAAAGTCTACGTATGCTCAAACATATCTATTAAATGCTTATTTTATACTTAATTTTCGACGACGACAAGAATAAGATCAACCCCATTACTCTAGGACTAGCCGTTCTCGAGATACTTTAGTGTTTTTGCATTTTCGCTACGCCACCTCTAAAAATAAGTCCAGTTACTAAATGAAAACGAAAATTGAATTAAAAGTGCAAATTCAGTGTAATTTAAAATAATTTTGGCTGTTATTTTGTGCAATTAAATTCAATCTAATGAATTATTGAAGAAATAAAGAGAACGTGAATTTGAGTCTGCAGAGAAAGTCGTGCTGCCCGCATCATATTTTTAATTCTTATAAAGTAAACTAATAACACACAATTAGATACTTTCATTTACGTAAATATTTTAAATAAGGTCACAATTTATCTTATGGCAGTTTTACATCGAGAAACGTATTTGTCTGAAAAATACGAAATGTAACTTTCTATGCGATTTCTCAATTAAAAAATTTCCCAATTACTAAACATTTCTTCGTGCATTGGCATATAAAACTGAACAAAATATTTGATTATTTTACTTGCAATATTTGCCGAGATATGAAACATTGAATTTTATGACTTAAATCACTTTCCCACGTCTTCGAATCCATCATTTAGGGCAACCGTTGTTGTTGTTGTTGTTGTTGTCTTGTCCCTAACATTACATTTAAGGAAGAATGAGTGCACTGCTTCTGAGGGCAACCGTTGAAGGGCAGTATAAAATGTTGCCCCCAGGGCAAAAAATAAAATAAATGTCGTGATGGATCGAATACTATAAGTTTCTGTCCCGTGATCGATACTGTAAGGTTTTGTCCCATGATCGATACTATAAGGTTTTGTCCCATGATCGATACTATAAGGTTTTGTCCCATGATCGATACTATAAGGTTCTGTCCCAGGATCGATACTATAAGATTCTGCACTATGATCGATACTATAAGTGAACTTCTGGGTACTCTATCGATACTATAAGTATGCTTCTATTCAGTATTCTAGATTTTTTTAAAGGTCTTGCAAGACAAAAACATGTTCTACAATTATTATATAGATAAACAGAAGTAATTCTTTAATTTGTGAACGCTAAGTTCATGAATAGAATACATTGCATTTTATGTTACAGTTTATATTTAGTCACCTGGTGTTAAAGTCAATCTCGTCTGTTAAAGTAACGCTTTGATGGAAAAATCGGAGTATTTAATACCAAAACCTAAAAAATCTGATGTGGGAAGCACATGACAAGGAGTTAGGGGGTTCACTAAGGATTTCCATCTCCGGTTTTGGAGATGTTACTTTTGGTTTTTCAGAAAATGTGTAAAAGTGTACGAGATATGCAAAAAGAAGTAGAATTATTATTAGTTCTATCAGAAATGAAGTGTATACACCATTTGCCACCATATTAAGGCTTCTTCATAAAATTCTTATATTTTTATGTTTCTGTCCATTTAATGATCAATGTTATTTTAAATGGAGTTTTATGACCGCACACGTATTAAAATTGAATCAAATATAATAATATATGAAATCTAGTAATTCTGAAATTAAAATACTTTCAGCGTTCTAGTCAACACTATCGATTTCATTCCTTAGCATTTAGTTGATGAAACAGTTCTATACCAAGCGCTTATACATTCCTGAGACCCATTCTTGAAGCGCGTAAAAGGCATAAAGGACAATATTGCTTCAGAGTATTTAAAAAAGGTGCCTTAATCGCAAATTTGGATTATATTTATTTTGCGGAGTTGAAGTAATTCTAGATTTTCAAGAACCATTGTTATATATATATAAATATACACTGTCATAAAGATTACACGGCTAAATATTTCTGTAACAGTTGGCCCTAGATCCATATTTTCAATTCAGGAAATCCTTTAATTAAGGTAGATTATCATTGTATGCAAATTTTGCTCATGTGACCTTTTTTTGTAAAATAATACAAAATTATGTAACTTTTTATATGGAATTCTGACAAATAAATTTCAATTACAAAATTATTTCCATAGCCAAATTAGTCAAACAAAAAATTCCATTGTCAAACTATCAAAATTAACCAAGATATCATCAATGACAGTTTTTGGCAGACAATTGTTAAAGGTATAAAATGTTTGATAAGATATAGAATGTAAATTTTATCTAACAAAATTAAACTCTTGTAAAAATTCGCTAAATGTGTTACTAAATAGGATGGATGGACTGGCCGACAAATGCTATCGAAACATCATTTCAGTACTCGCTTCTAAAAAACGAATTTAATTTCATTAATTTGCGTTGTTTTTATCAATTTGGCGACATTTCCGTCAATTTGGCAAAGTTTAAGAAAAGTTGCCAAGTTAGCGATATTCCGCCAAATTCGTAGCTCTGAATTTGCACATCTGAAGAATAAAACATCCTGATCCGTTTGGATATACGAAATGAAAATACTAAAATTGTATTAGAAGATATATTCGTTCTACTACTCTTTTTCTGTTTCAACAATCGGATAAATAAAGTTATTGGTAAGCACAATTTATGAGTTTATTAGCTAAACACAATATAAAAGCTTAAAAACTCTTTATCAAAATAAATGAAAGTGATGTACGCAATCCGCAATTAATATAATTAAAAGAAAAATTAAACCGTTCTTTTCTGAAATATATTTTTATATCCATTTATTTATTATTCAAATCGAAGACATAATAATTAAAATCAACAGACAGATGTAATTTAATTGCGTTTCTGAGCAACATGATATAAGCTATAATCTTCCTTATAAAATGCATTAAATAACCATTCTGATTTCTTTATACATTTCATTGTTGAGTAAATGTTTGTGAAACCATGGAGATATATTTCCATTTAAATTCATGTTTCAAACAATTCATGCTTTCAGACAGTGACTAATTTGCGCAAAAATCCTCCATCAAACTCAGAAATAAAGTTTAATTCACGTTGACGTTTTAAGCAAACGATTTTTATCCTTTCCGTTTGGATAAACCACGGAGTTAGAGAGTAGAACTCCTAGGAAAAAGTTCCGTTTTTCATCTCGACAACCTCTGGTTTTAGAAACCCGAAACGTGAACCAAATTTATGGGGGCTATTTCAAGGCTACCAACAAAATTTCATTAAATTCAATTTAGCCGTTCTCTCGTGATGGTGAGACAAACGAAAGTTTCGTTTTTTACTAATACCTCGAGAATCACTGGTCGTAGAAACTCAAGTCATGGACTACATTTTAAGCGGGGCTATTTCCAGGTTACCCAAAAAATTTCGTCAAATTCGGTTCAGCCGTTCTCCCATGATGATGGGACAAACAGACAGACAGACAGATTTTCAATTTTATTTATATAGATTTCCTTACAAACGAGACCAGGAAGTTTTATTCTTCAGATCCGCCCGTGAAGATGATTTTATACAGCAAGAATATATATTCTTAAACTTCTTTTTAGGAGTATTACATTAAATATTTTAATAGAATATTTTGATGGACAATGTCATTTAGTATAGTATAGGAATTTGCACATGGTCGTGAAGTTTAAGTTCCTTTATATTATACACTCCGTACAAAGAACGGGTATACTGCTAGTATAGAATAAACTATAATAATATATGAAATCTAGTGATTTTGGAAATAATATATTTCATCGTTCTAATCAACACTATCGATTTCACCCTTTAGCATTTAGTCGAAGCAGTTCGATACTGAACGCTTATGCATTCATGAGATCCTTTCTAGAAGTGGAGAAAAAACCATGAAAGATAATATTGCTTCGGAGTGTTTTAAAAAGGCGTCTTAAGCGCAAATTTGGATTATGTTTGGCGGAGTTGAAACATCTCTAGATTTTACAGAACAATTGTTAAATATATCTCTCCAATGCACTTAAAATTCAATTTATTATCGATTTCGACTAAGCGTATAAAAGGGTGTCATAATATATAAGCATGAGTCTCGCCAAGCTTTTAAATTTGAAGGAGAAGCGATTTCGTATAATGAATAGAACAACATAAAGACTAAATATGTGAATAGGCTGTCATATGGTGCCACATAATGTGTACATTTTATTTTTGATGAAACAATTAAGCATTTATATTTATTTTTTATTTTTTTATATGCTTATTTCGTACAGTCATACGAATTTTTGGAAAAACGGGAAGTAGCATTTCCAAAACTGGAAATGTAAATCCTTGCTGAATCTCTCTACCCCCTTTGTAATTCGACGATGAATCCATATCAGTCATCATCTTAGCTCTATCTATAGCCAATTCTGAGAAATAGATGATTCAAAGAAGTTTCTATTTAACCAAAAGTGAAAAAATAACGGGGATATCAATCCATCTACCTCCTTTGGAATTCAATACTAAATTCATATCAGTCATTACCCAAGCTCTATCTTTAGCCAATCTTAAAATATAATGTAAATACTAGAACCTCCCCCCCCCTTCCCAGAAATTAATGCTAAATCCATATCAGTCATCATTTAAGCTCTAACTACAGCCAATCCTGAAAAATTGATGTTGGAATGAAAATGTAATTTTTTTAGCCGAAAGTGACATCCCTAGATCCAGAAGTGGAAATCCTTATTGAGACTCCAATCTCCTGTGGAATTTAATGCTGAATCCATATTTGTCAACATCTAAGCTCTGCTATAAGTAATCCTGAGAAATAAACGTTTCAAAGAAATTTCTAACCGGAAGTGGAAAAGGGACCGGAAATGGTAATCCTAAGTAAACCATCCAACCCCTTTCAGAATTTGATTCAGAACATATCAGTTATCACCTAAATACTATCTATAGCCAATTATAAGAAATATCTGTTTCAAGTAAATTAAAAATTTTAACAGGAAAGGGAAAATGCACCGGAAGTGAAAATTTTTGATACCCCCTCACACATAAACACACACGCACAAATATCACCACCACCTTTTCTGGAATTTGATGCTAATTTCATATGAGTCATCATCTAAGATATATCTATAGTTGATTCTCATAATAGATGCTTAAAATGTTTTTAGTTAAAACAATAGTATGACAAAGTTTTTCTATCAATCGCCAAAGAGAGCACAAACGAAAAATCGTAGGTCTAAGGGGATACGTACAGCTATCAATAAAAATCCGTACACTGCTCGTTATTCCGGCTGCTCGGATAGTACAGTAAAACCAAATACACTCTGTTGCATATATATATATATATGTACCCATAAGAAATTGAACTACAGCCGCAAAACTCGGCATGTATGTACCGTTTGAAGAAGTATGCTAATGATTAGAAATTAGGAGTAAAAAGTTTTATTAAGAAATAGTGGCAACGAAGACTTTTTAGTAAATAGTAAATTCTCCCCTGGCAGTTATACAAGCCGATATTTGGTGCGGCATAAAGTCAATTAAGTTGCTCATGTCCCTACGCGGAAGATTCTGCAAATGGTCAGCTAATTCAGTGGTACTACAAATGGTCTTCAGTGGATCTACAAATGGTCAGCTAATTCAGTGGTATTCTGAGAAGGCTGCAATTGCCAAACTGGCATGTCCCAGACGTGTTGTATTGGTGATGGGTCTAGGGACTGCTATGGGAGAGTATTAAATCCTCGAAGAGACTGTTGAGAAAGTCGTGCTGTATGTGGTCGGGCGTTGTCTTGTTGGTAACTGGAACCAGGGTGGCTTGACAGCATAAACAGAACAATCGGCTGCAGAATATTGTGAACGTACAAGCGAGCAGTCAGATTGGCTTGCAGCACAACTAGAGAAAATCGGCTGGCAAGCGAGATGGCTCCTCAAACTGTCACACCTCGTGTGATGTCCGTTTGCCGCTCGAAAATAAATTCAAGATCAGAACACTTGCTAGTTCTCCTTCACACTTATGCGGCGGTCATCAATACTGAGAGAGAAGCGGGATTCATCTCTAAAGACAACATGACTCCCATCGGACACTGTACAGGTTGACTGAGCTCGACACCAATCCAGACGGCTCTTCCTATGTTATGAGGTCAGTGGTAGGCGCCTGAATGGACGTCGACGCCTAATCCTACCTTCTGCCAATTCTCCGAATAGTATCCTTTGATACAGGATGCATGGTGGATGGCAAATGCATTCGGATGACCGATGGCTACACTATTAGTGTGGACGTGGCTCCACTCCTGACTGCACGATCCTCCAGAGCAGTTATCAGTCTGGGGCACCCTGAGCCTCTGCGACGGTTACATATGTCTTTTCTGATCCACTGTTGCTAACACCGAACAACTACCATGCCGCTCCGACCAAGATGCCGACTGAGACGTCTGTTGGATTAACCAGCTTTCCTTAAGCCTATGAAGCGACCTCTCTCTAAATCTGACAAATATTCGTGATACCGTTGAGTACGTCTCAAAGGAATCTGTGTACACAATTTGCAGCATATTTTTGCAACATAATGTATATCATTAAATAATACTACCTTCTATAAACAAATATGCACCTAATTGGAATAAGGGGTCGGTTGTCTTCATATTGCACATTGTAGAAACACGATGTTTTAAAGGAACAACACACACTTTGATAACAGATTTTAATTTTTCAGATCAAATAACCCAGAAATTATATAAAATATATGTATTTTACTCAAGCTGTTGAGAAGTTATAACTGCTTGAAATTTCGAGCTCACAAATTTAAAATGGATCTGCCGTTCTTCTTTTATATTTTTCGAAATAATTACACTAATAATATAATTTCTATTTCATATTGTTATACTTAATAACCCAAACAAAATCTATACAATTTTTCATCTTCAAATAATGTTTCATTATTAATTATTAATTATGAAATTCATATTTGAAAAAAGAAATATGAATAGAAACGTGGGCAAATTTTAACGCAATCGATGCAGCGATGTCAGAAAACTTGGTGTACAAAATTTCAGTTCCACTGCTATCTGTACTTATATGAAATATAGATCTATATTCAAAATTGCATCATTTTGAAGCTTTTGGGGAACCAGACATCAATTGCCGATAAAAACTGCTCGAAAGGAAAACTTCAGAATTGCAGTGCAAACAAAGTTTGGGCTCTTGGCATTCGGGCAACGAGAGATAAGACATTTTGTTTGCATTTGCGTTCGGAAAAAAATCCATAATTTAAAATGTAATGACAAGTTTGAAAATCGATGCATCTTAGATCCATACTTGCCATGTCGGTTTCTTCCATAAAACTTTACATTTAATGCTATACAAGCTTTAATACAAAAACTCATGCACATAATTACTCATAGCAAATCATTTTCAGCAATTTCTCCTTCTGAATCATGTTTAAAATGGTATTTGGATTTCGAACTCCAATCAGAAGTTGAAATCAGAAATAATAAATTGTGAAGTTTAGAATTAAACTTAATGTGCACTGTAAGACAAAAACATCGACGCACTCCGTAAAATAATCCGATAGTAATGAAACTATACATGCAAACACTTATCGACCGAATATGCAAATGATCAAAAATTCGCAGTCTATGAAAGAATGGTCGGAACTACAGCGCATTGAAACTGAGCACCATGGTGGTGTATATAAGAAGGGAACTTCGCTTTCAGGAACAAAACGTGCAGTGGATTTCGATTGCATTTACGTACCTTGACTGTAACAATGCCTCGCCGGCAAATTCGCGGCCACTACGAGCATATGAAGGAGTTTGAACGAGAGAGTGCGGTCGGAATGCATGAGTCTGAATGGGCACACCGACGAATCGCTCGGCATTTGAGTAGGAACAATGTAGCAATTAAATGATGTTGGCAGGAATGGGTCCGGAATGGCAAATTTCAACGGTAAGCGGGCAGTGGGCGGTCTAGACCGGCGACAGAATGGGAAGATAGAGCGATTGTCAGAGCAGCTGTGATGGCACGATATTCATCGTTATCAACCATCCAACGTGTGACAAGCACGGAAGTGACCACCCGGACCATTCATAGAAGACTAGGGAAGCGGAATCTATACTCGCGACGTCCATTACGCTGCCTACCACTGACCAGTATGCACCATCAACAGCGATTGCAGAGGTGTCGGGCCCGATCAACATGGAATTGTTCGTATTGGGAACGAATTGTCTTCAGTGATGCGTCCCGTTTCCTGAGTCTCGACGACCAGCGCACACGTGTCTGGAGACAACCCGGACATCGTCAGAATCCTGCTCTTACTGTCACACGACCCGACAACAGGGAGTTATGGTCTGGGGTGCCATTTCGTTTGATAGCCGGACCCCTTTGATAGTCCTCTGTGGCACCATCACAGCACAACGGTATGTTGTCGGCATTCTACGACCCGTTGTACTGCCACTCCTTTCGCGACACCCCGGTCTAACTTTTCAGCAAGATTATGTCAGGCCACACACGGCACGCCTCTCTATTGATTATCTGCGTGTTTACGACACACTTCCTTGACCTGCCAGATCCTCAGATCTCTCGCCTATTGAGCACATTTGGGCTGAGATGCGGCGTCGCCTGTGACCATCCCAGAATGTTGACGAATTAGCTCGTCAATTGGAAGTCATTTGGAACGACATCCCTCAGAACACCATTAGGCAACTTTATGCACCAATGTCACGTCGGGTAACAGCTTGTATCAAGGCCAGATGTGGACCAACGCCATATTGACGTGCTCACTTTGTGTTGATCTTTCAGTGCAATAAATCATCCAATTGTTCTGAAATTCTAATCATTTCTTTTTCTGTACATCCACATTACACGTACCAAATTTTATCGCGTTTAGATAATTATTTCTTGGTGCGTCGATTTTTTTGTCTTAGAGTGTATATATTTCTTCAAATTTTATAATTCACTTGAGGAATGTGTAAGCAAAGAATAAATTTATATTCTTGGAACTTTGTGCGGTTATTTAGATTTGGGATTATTAACAGGTTTGGATATTAACAGATTTGAGATATCTCAAAATAGAATTAATAATATATTTTTACTTACTATCGACTTGTTAATTGCATTTAAATAGCTGATAACCGCAAAGAATTTTCATGCAAATTTTATATTCTATAACTATTTTTGAAAGTAAGCTATTTTATAAAATGTTTGTAATCCTCCTCGAAAATGCAGCCGCGATAATTAGACAAAGCGTTGAAAGTCCAAATATAGATTTTTATAATTCTGGCCTAAGCTTACGAAAAATAAAAACGTGTTAAGGTCAGGTCACCAAATGCTTTAATGTAAAACGTATTTGTATACTAAAAAATAAAAGCCATTAGTCATACAACATTATAGAATTTCTAAACATTATAGAATTTCTAATTGAATCAGTTTGAAAATAAATTTTTTTAGACGATTCGAATAAAATTCCACTGATTTTCCATACACTTTCACTCAACTTCGTGAGAAAAATTAATAGTGGCCAGATGGTCGTAAATTATTTAGCTTCATTAAATCTAATTACTATATTGATGGTTAGAAACGTCTATGCTACCTCTAAAATTTACGGGCACTCAAGCCCACAAGACTTGTGTTAAGATCTGTTTGCACAGAATGGGCCGTGTCAGCGCAATAGAAAAATTATAACTGCAGATTATGCGTGAACTTTTTTTTATTACATTACATACAGAGAAGGATCCCCCCCCCAATGTTTTTATCGTGTATCTCCCGCATATATATGATCAGAATCGCATAAGTTCATATTTAGCATAATGTTGACATAGGGAATCTTCCGACATAAAAAATAGGTACTGCTATTTGAACTTTCGGAAATAATAATTTTTCTAAATATAAATAATAATCTTCTAAATATAAAGACGACATTTTATGCAAAGAAACGCACATTTATTCATATTACTGGTACATGTAACGAAATATGCGGCAAATTTCTTTCTCGAATTCAAATGTGCATTTTTGCTGCTGAAGGGCATTTTGAACAGGCGGTAACATTAGATTTCTGAGCATATAAGTGTTTTAGGATAAGATAGAAATTCGCCAATAGTCATATTGTGTGAAAGAGTGCCTTTTGTAACAATTTTTATCACTTCCTACTATGCAATGCTCTAAAACTTTGTAATTGGCTTTCTTCGCCTATCTCGCTTTGAAGCCGAGTTCATTTCCTAACATATAAAATTCTCCGCCAGATACATTTTAATAACCTTTATTCGATTTATCATATAGTATAGTCACTTTTTACCATAGATAAAGCTAAGATCAAGACTTATTACCCTTTCTTAAAGCTTTTCCTGGCCTTAAGTTATTGGAGTGCTTAAAGCCATTCCTATGAACCCTGCATGTATGTGTGTATATATATATATATATATATATATATATATATATATATATATATATATATATATATATATATATATATATATATATATATATATATATATATATATATATATATATACACATACATGCAGGGATGGATATACACGCATTTGGATGTATATACACGCATACATCCAAATATATATATATATATATATATATTTGGATGTTTTGGCCATGTGGCTGTATCGTTGAGCGAAACACATTTGGAACCTCTGTGGATGCAAAGATCCTTGAAAAGCTGGATCTACAGAGGTTCTATCCAAGTTCATATTTTCGGATTGTATCTTTTCTCTTATTTTTTTGTTTTTTTTTGTCATTTTAATATATTGAGCCTCCAGATTTTGATAATACTTTGATGTTTGAACTTTATTTTTATGCATCGCCCTTGAATATTGATAAATTCATGTGTATTACTGAAATTTAAAATTAAGATCATTTTGTCTTATATGGTAGCATTGTTCTCCTTTAGTCTGATATTTCCTTTCATATCCTCTTTACTTAATTTTCCTCCGTATTGTTTTTGAACCAGGGTATGACACTGATCATGGTTTAAATTAGTCTTATTATTTTTATTTCATTTTTATTTTTAATTTTATCTTTTTTATTATATATATATATATATATATATATATATATATATATATATATATATATATATATATTATATATATGCGAGTGTGCATGTGTAGCCTATCAGAACACTGAATATTATTATTCACTTTACTTGTGTCGTACAGTCCAGCTAAGAGTAAAATTAAGCTTGGAATAATATCAACTATAAATAAATAAGAATCTCATTTATATAAAAGACTGTCTTCATATTGAACTAGTATGGTATGACGAAAAATAATAAATTCTTATACTTTTATCAATTTTTACTCCTATTTAGATACATCCTACTAGCATATTTTACACCCACTAGCATATTTTCACTTTGGGTGTTCTCACTCTGTTCCCATGTCCCTTTACATGCCAAGTCGTAGTTGTTCTCAACGTCTGTTAAGGAGCACACTGTTTTTGAGCTAAGGAAGAGAGCTAAAGAACCCTTGAAACAAGTCTAATCACCTAATTTTTTCATTCCTGCTTTCTTCTAGAAAGCATCAGAAAGTTATATTCTCACAGGCAGCAGTTTTATTTTTTGCAACACTCAAGTCAATCAATATATACGGAATAGTTAAGTTCTTTTCAGAAATTTTATTTACTTACGCCAAGAAGGAAAAGTGGTTGTTCTTGCAGCGGCTCTTGAACTACAATAGTTTTTGTTATAGATGTAGAGTCTCATGTTTGATGTCTGATATCTTTTAAAGCCTCTTTAAAAGAGGTGAGGATAAATAGTATTGGATTTTACTACTCATTTTAAGGTTGGTTGTGGTAGCTAAAGCATTCCGACTCACGGAGGAAGAATGCATTTTGTACCGTTTAATAGGGTTAAATTACTTTAACAGGGTTAACAGGGTTAAATTACCTTAAAACCGCTAAACAGGGTTAAATGTTTTGCCCCTTTTCAGTCAACTTGAGCTATTTTGGTTGATCGCACATAGGGAGAGACGAGACGACTTAAGACAAGTCATTTTTGTGAAAAATCGACTTGAGGATGAAGTTAATGTAGTTTATTATGGGTCAGTTGCACACCTATCGAAACGCTCATCTAAAGCGATCAATGACTGTTCGAGACAAAACAGTGGGTATACAGGGAATTGTGTCTTGTCTCGCAGAAGCTCGAGACATTTTATTTTACCTGAAAGGATTTAAGTGCGCGATGCGCACATTCATTACCACTCTACTGTCCAGTTATATAAGATTAAAATGCGTCTGTTTGAAATAAAACTAGATGCCGACAAACTTATTGCTTTTGTTTGTGCGTGGCTTGCATTATCCAGTTTCTTGTTCAAGGGTCATTCCCAAAAAGAAGCTATTGATCAATTACGGGATGAAGGTTTCTATTTTGATTAATGGGAAGTGTCTCAAACCACCCCTTTTTTCTCTAAACATAGTTGCTGATATTAGCAACGTCTTCATAACTCACAATATGGACTCAATATGGTCAAATCTCTATAAAACTTAAATACGTCTCAGAAAGTTTGATGTAAAATATTTCATCTCTGTCGTTTCTGTCTCGAGACAGTTTCGTCTCTTCCTGTGTGCAGCTAATCATAGACTTGCAAAGTTCCAAAACTCCTTAATGGACATATTTTTTTGCGAAAAGTTCTAAATAATTACTTCTAGTCTGAGTTAGTAAAAGTCACAATTTTTCTGCCGCCCAGCATTGACAAAAGTTAAGTTTTATACCTATGGTTAACTCATCTCATCTCATACCACTTTCATGAAGATAAAGTGAAAAAAACCGGTTGATCACTGTGACGAAACTTTGTAGTGTGGTAAATAAAATTGATTTGTTTTACTGAAATATATCAGCGTCTTCTTATTCCTTTCCTTATATCAATAAATGATGTGAAGAGATTGTGCAAAATGCAATTTTTTGTCTAGTATTTAAGCCGCTTACAGTGCTAAATTCTTGACAGCTAGTAGTTTAAATATCATGGAAACGCATGTTCTGAAAGGTTTACTTACAAAATTTGATTAATAGAAGGTTTTTAGATGTCATTGTAGAAGTGTTTGAAGTATTAAAGTATTTTGGTACCTTAATTATGGTCAACTTGAAAGAGAGGGAAGTGATAAAAGTAATTCCCAGACTATTATGAAACAATGTGCATAAAATATTTTCCCAATTGTATTCTTTTTTAACTGCCGTACATTATTACAATACAATGATATATGAAATAAAAAGAATGAAATATTTTTTTTATAAAATCAAATATTTAAAAAAATAGTTCGTTTTCAAATAATTATTTAACGTTTCAACTACAAATTTACTCATTTCTAGTTTTCACATTTTCATAATTTTGAAATATTTTAAGTAATTTGGTATATTTAGGTATTTAAATTTAAAATTCATTTATTCGTACTTCAAAATTTCAAAATTTTAATACTGCTTAATATTATTTAAATTGTTCGAAAAATGAGAATGCTTCTGGATGAGAAAACACGTTCCAATCTTTTAAATAATATTTTAATTTTCCATTTCCCTTATGTTTCCATTTTCAATTAGCTGGATTATATACCCGCTATTGATTCCTAGCAAAATCTTATTTTAAAGTTGCCTGTGCAAGTCCTGTACTAAATCCAAAGTCGCTTATATCACGTTATTTCAATATTAGCTTTAGTGCGTTCATTGTTAAAGTGTATTTTTAGACAATAAGAACTCCTCCACAATACAACAATGGCAAATCTTCAACAATTTACCAAAACTGTTTGTTATGCAACAATAATGTAAATGCAATTCATTTTTTTTTTTGTATTTAAAACAAATTGACAGAGCGTTAAAATTGACGTTTTCTAAATCAAATCTTTCGAATCCTATAAATTAAACTTTTCTTTAGATGGCGAAGAAAATAAGGGGAAAACAAGTCCCGAAGTCAAGTAGAGTCTGTTCGAGGTCTAACCCTTCTGTGAAAAAGAAGTTCAAGAAAAGCAAAAAGAAGACAAGAAGTGCTTTGACGAAGATATGTCCAGAAACAGTTGTCGAACTGTTAGCTATATTTGCCTGTGAAGAATACGACTTTGGAGTGTATGGAGATGAGGCGGTGGATCTCATATTTGTAATAATCTGCCTCATTGTCTTGAACTTGGAAGAAATGGAGAAGCAGCAGAAGACTAAGAAGAGAAAATAAATTATCCACATCTTGTTATTCATACGGATGTATTTAGATCCAAAATTTTGAAGAAAGGATTTAATAAAAAAAAATTATACTCAAAAGTTAGTTAAATTCTCTCATATAGTGCTAAACAAACACATAGTGTTATACATGTCGTTTTACACACACATATATATATATTATAAAGCATTTTCATCATGGTTTTAAAAGCATGCAAATTCTGAGAAGTTTCTAGACTTAAATAAAATAAACTGATATGATTTAAATACATTTTGGTTGCCAGAATTTTGTCAAAAGTAAAAATTTGTTTTTAATACTTGTCACATATATCAAATAAGAGTTCTTGGTATTTTAGTTTTCGTAAAAGTTAAAAGTAGTATATAAGAGGGATCATAACCCTTGAAATATATGTAGTTATTCAATTTTTCTGTCTGCTTCTATCAAAGAAATACGCAAATGTGTAGTATAGTAAATTATATGTGTAGTATAGTAAATTACATTTGTATAGAAAGTATATGTAGTATAGTTAGTTACAAGAGTTTAACTGATTGGGAAAGAAAATTTAAGCATCAAAATGCTAAAGCTATTATACGTTTAAAGATCTATTTATTTCCTATCTATATTATATATACTAATTGCCAAGTGTCCGTCTGTCCGTCTGTCTGTCTGTCTGTCTGTAACGCTTTTTTCAGGCACTTCCCGAATAGATAGAGACTTGCAATTTGGTACACGGCTCGGCCGTTTGATAAAAATCCCTGAAAAAAACGAATTTTTCGAAAACGTCCTATAGAGGGGGTGCCTCACACCAAAACGAACGAAAAGTTGAATGATAAGAAAGCATGCTTTGTGATGAGATAAAGACTTCAAATTTGGTGTATGGGTAAATCGTTCGAAAGGAAGAAAGTGTGAATTTCACATTTCTAATATTTTCTACTTAAGGGGGTGTCGCACACCAAAACGTTCGAAAAGTGAAATGATGGGAAAGCATGCTTTGCGATGATATAGAGACTTCAAATTTAGTGTATGGGTAAATCGTTTGAAAGGAAGAAAGTGTGCAATATCAGATAACCAACATTTTCTATACTTAAGGGGGTGCCACACACCAAAATGTTCGATGTACCGAATAAATGAGAAACGTCTCCTTTAAAATATGATAGAGGCTTGAAATTAGGTATATGGACTAATCATTTGATGAAAACACCCAAGACGAATATAGTTTTTCAAAAACGTTCGTTTAAGGGGAGTGCTCTAGAGGAAAACGTTCGAAAGGTGAATTGATAAGAAAACATACTGCGGGGTGAGATAGAGATTTGAAATTTAGTGTACGGGTAGATAGTTTGGAAGAAAGAAGGTGTACAATTCCAGTTTTCCAATATTTTATACTTTAAGGGGTGTTGCGCACAAAAATGTTCGATTTTCGGAATGAAGTAGAAATATCCCTTTCAGAACGAGATAAAGGCTTTATATTTGGTATATGGGCGAAACATTTGATAAAAACCGAAGCAGAATGGAGTTTTTCAAAAAAATATATTTAAGGGGGGTAGGTACTCCATAGAAAAACATTCGAAGGGTGAAATGATAGAAAATGTATACTTCGCGATGAGTTAGAGACTTCATATTTGGTATACGGGTATATAGTTTGAAAGGAAGAAAGTGTGTATTTTCAGTTTTCAAACATTTGTTATTGTAGGGGGTGCCGCACACTAAAATGTTCGATTTCACGAACAACTGAAAAACGCCTCCTTTAGAGTGTGATAGAAGGTAGAAATTTAATATATGGACTAATCATTTGAAAAAAAAAATCTAAGATTATTACGGTTTTTCAAAAATGATCATTTAAGGGGGTGCAACACAGAAAAACGTAAAAACGTTCGAAATATGAAGTGATAGAAAAACATGCTCCAAAATAGGATAGAACAACAAATTTGGTGTACTGGTAGATTCTTTGAAAGGAAGAAAGTGTGCAAATTTCAGATTTCCAATATTTGCTACTTTAGGGGGTGTCGCACGCTAATATGCCCGATTTTCGGAATTAATGAGACACTCTTGCTTTTAAATGTGATAGAGGCTTGATATTTGGTATATGGGCCAATCATCGGATAAAAAAACAACACGAACAGAGTTTTTCAAAAATGTTCATTTATGGAAGGTACTCCAAAGAAAAACGTTCGAAAGGGGAGATGATAAAATAGTATGCTTCGGGATGAGATAGAGACTTTAATTTGGTGTACTGGTAGATAGTTCGAAAGGAAGACGTACGCAATTTAAATTTTCCAATATTTTCTTCTTTAGGGGGTTCTGCACACTAAAATATTCGATTTGCCGAATAAATATGAAACACGAATTATTCAAAAATTTACATTATTCAGGGGTTGCTTATTGCGAGACCGTTGATTTTCAACGGGTATTCGGCTAGTATATACTAATTGCCATGTGTCCGTCTGTCTGTCACGCTTTTTTAGGCACTTCCTGAATAGATAGAGACTTGCAATTTGGTACACGGCTCGGTCGTTCGATAAAACTCCCTGGAAATTTTTAAAAACGTTCTCTAGAGGGGGAGCTCCACACCAAAAAGATCGAAAAGTGAAAAGATGGGATAGCATGCTTTGCGATGAGATAGAGAATTCAAATTTGGTGTATGGGTAAATTGTTTGAAAGGAAGAAAGTGTGCAATTTCAGATTTCCGATATTTTCTACTTAAGGGAGTGCCGCACACTAAAACGTTCGAAAAGTGAAATGATTGGAAAGCATGTTTTGCGATGTGATAGAGACTTCAAATCTGGTGTATGGGTAAACTGTTTGAAAGGAAGAAAGTGTGCAATTTCAGATTTCCGATATTTTCTACTTAAGGGGGTGCCGCACACTAAAACGTTCGAAAAGTGAAATGATAAGAAATCAGGCTTTGCGATGAGATAGAGACTTCACATTTGGTGTAAGGGTAAATCGTTCGAAAGGAAGAAAGTGTGCAATTTCAGATTTCCAATATTTTCTATTTAAGGGGGTGCCGCACACTAAAACTTTCGAAAAGTGAAATGATATGAAGCATATTTTGTGATGAGATAGAGACTTCAAATTTGGTGAATGGGTAAACTGTTTGAAAGGAAGAAAGTGTGCAATTTCAAATTTCCAATATTTTCTACTTTAGGGGGTGCCGCAAACCAAAATGTTCGATTTACCGAATAAATGAGAAAAGGCTCCTTTAAAATGTGAAAGAGGCTTGAAATTTGGTATATGGGCTAATCATTTGACGAAAACACCCAAGACGAATATAGTTTTTCAAGAATGTTCGTTTAAGGGGGTGCTCTAGAGTAAAACGTTCGAAAAATGAAATAATAAAAAACATGCTTCGGAATGAGATAGATGTATCAAATTTGGTGTAAGGGTAAATAGTTTGAAAGGAAGAAAGTGTACAATTTCAGTTTACCAATATTTTCTACTTTAGGGGGTTCTGCACACCAAAATGTTCGAATTTCGAAATAAAGGAGAAACGCCCCATTTAAAACGTGATAGAGGCTTGATATTTGGTATATGGGCGAATCATCTGATAGAAATCACAAAAAGAATAGAATTTTTCAAAAATGTATAGTTACGGGGGTGGGTACTGAACACAAAAGTTCCTGAAGTCCCTTCGGTAACCTAGAAGGCTGAATATTTGAACACATATAATATTAACTACTGAGCAAAACTTAACGAAGGCAGATTTTCAACTTAAGAGAATGGGGTTTTTTCAAAAACCTTTCCATACTCTCCAGAAGCCATCTAATGACCTAAAAGACTGAATTTTTGCACTTTTCTTTATTCCTCCACTCTAGGAGTGATGAAAATATGGAGTTCTCTAAAAGTCTTTCTAAGCCATTCTGAAGTTCTTTCGGTAACCTTGAAGGCTGAATATTTGAACACATATAATATTATCCACTCTACAAAACTTAACGCAGACAGATTTTCGACTTAGAGAATGGGGTTTTTTCAAAAACCTTTCCAAACTCTCCAGAAGCCATCTAATGACTTAAAAGACTGAATTTTTGCACTTTTCTTTATTTCTCCCCTCTAGGAGTGCAGAGAATATGGTGTTCTCTAAAAGCCTTTCCAGGCCATCCTGAAGTTTCTTCAGTTACCTAGAAGGCTGAATATTTGAACACATATAATATTAACCACTGAGCAAAACTTAACGAAGGCAGATTTTCAACTTAAGGGAATGGGGTTTTTCAAAAACTTTCCAGACTTCTAATGAACTAGAAGACTGAATTTTTGCACTTTTTTTATTCCTCCCCTCTAGGAGTGCTGAAACTATGGTGTTCTCTAAAAGTCTCCAGGCCATCCTGAAGTTCTTTCGGTAAACTTGAAGGCTAAATATTTGAACACATATAATATTAACCACTGTGCAAAACTTAACGAAGGCAGATTTTCGACTTTAGAGAATGGGTTTTTTTCAAAAACCTTTCCAGACTCTCCAAAAGCCATCTAATGACCTAGAAGACTGAATTTCTTCCCTCTGATATTACAGTCCATGTGACAGAACCTAACGGAGCCGAATTTTCGAATAAAATGACAATATTTTCAAGAATAAGCGCCATATATTGTCAAAGAAAAGAACTTATTAAAAAAGTTGTAACTGTATTCTTCTAAGGTGTTAGTTTTCTTTATACTCGTATGCATAAAATAGCCTTCTGCTATGTGCTTTGCATCATATGGTTTTTTAATTATAATTCATTTTATCTCCCTCGAACAGTATAGAATTTAAATTTTATCGAAACACATTTTTACTTTCACTACATGCATAGTATAAACTATAGGGGAAGTACTGTGACGGGGTCGCAAATTCGAATTCGAGTTTTTGACAGAACAGCACGTTTCAAACGCCCTTGAACTTGAATTGAACGTTTTTGAGGTGATGTCTGTGTGTATGCGTGTGTGTGTGTTGTGTATGTGTGTCTGCAATATTTCACGAACGAATTGTGCATTTCAAGAGTAATCTGGTACGATTATTACGATCCGTGAGTACTGAAACTCCATTGATTTTAAACGTAAACAAGCGTTTAGAAGACCCCCCCCCCCCAAATTTTCGAATGTATTTTTGAAATAATCATAGAATAATTGAGACATTCAATAATGTAAAACAAATAATTATTTTATACGCATTTTTTGTTTCTAAAACGAATGACACACACTTTAGAACGCTAACTTGAGCCGTTCTCATGATATTGAAAGCTTTTCAAATAAATGTACGAAAAATTTACATAAAATGAACAATAGTATATAAAAATTGCAACACTTGGCGAGAAATATGACGACCTTGATACTAATTTGGCGAAATATTGGCAACTTATTAGTTTGGCGAGTTTTCAATGTGGTGCAAAATTGGAGAAATTGTCGCTAAATTAGCAAAAATGACACCAAATTGATGAATTAATAATTACTATATTTTAATATAATGGAGTATATTGCTTATCAGATGTTAGGTTATTAGTTAGAGAGTTATTAATATTTTCAATTGTTAAATTATATTTAGGCGAAAAATAAGTTAATTTGGTACTTCAAAATAATTTTAAGTGTTATCATCCAAACAAGCGTCAAATATCAGGGTACTTTTCAACTTTAAAAACATTGTGCCGCGGATTATGTCCATCTTTATTTCCCATTGAAATAAGTAAAGTACTTGCATTATGCAGGGAAAGTCATATGTTGCTCATCAGATTTTCTTATCAGAACATATATTTTGTACATAGGTTTCTGTTTACAAAACAGTTCATGGAAAATCTTTACAGTCATTACATAGAAATTGCATGCATGATAAGTAAAATATGCTTTCTGCCTTTGCTTGGATGATCTATCTTTTTGTCCTGAAGTAAGAGGCCTTTATCTGGTTCCGAAACCGTTTCAAACTTTTAATCAGCTGTGTATGCTGCTACTAACGAAATATTTAAATTTCAGAGGAAAACATTGTTTTGAGAAAATGGGCATTGAATATTACTTAGTATAAATCATTTAACAAAGTAGAGGCGCACTTTTCTGGTCACAACTTCCCTATTTTGCAACTGGCTTGTTTTAAAATGCTGGTAAGATACCTATATGTAATATTAAATCATAGAAACCGATATTTTAAAAATAAAAAATGTGCATTCCCTCTTAAAACAGAGTTTCAAGATAAAAGATAAACTGCATGAAAAGCATTATATTTTTATAATCTCACTAAAGAATTAAATATAGTAACAATCGTTAACACTGTAACTATCACACATTTTTAGACTGTGGTGAACATCTTGATGATCAGAATCACGGCAAAAGATTTCCACTAAAACCTTACCCGATTTCAAATCGGGTAAGTGTTTAGATTTGCTATAAACATAAATACTCACGTTGGAAAGTTGGTCAAATCTTCCAAATAATTCATTCAACAAACGGACTAGTTCTTGAGCAGTGCACTGGGACGCTAAGACAGTAAAACCCACAATGTCCGCAAAAAGAATACTGCAAAGAAACAAAATATCATTTAAAATAAGCATTATATCAATTTACAATGGACAACAAATGTGAAATACCGCAAAGTTTAGGATCCAATTGGTTTTTACATCCTAAAACCAATTAAAGACAAACCATAAAAAAATATTTAGAGAGTATGGGAATGCCATGGTATACCCGATGGTTCTTCAACATTATTTAATATAGACAGCAAACTTTTTCCTACATACTGCAATACATGTACTTCTTGAACAGTCAATAATCACGCGTAAGATCCATAGAACAAACCATTTACTTCTTGAACAATCTAATAGTCTTTATTAGTCTTAAACTGTCTTTATTATTATTTTCTTTAGTGTCACGTGGTTACACTAACCCTAATTTTGGGTGTAACTCCTACCTGAATCTCTAAAATACAGTTTCGTTGACATGTATAAAGAGATTGGGCACGTGTAAAGAGAGATAATATTATAATATTGGGCACGTGTAAATATATATTGGGCACGTGTTATAATATTGGGCACGTGTTATAATATTGGGCACGTGTAAAGAGAGATACGTCTATTAAAAGACATCTCATGTAGCGAATGTGGGGACAATTTTCGTGGTTCCATTCCTGCGAAATTTGAAAGTCTAACACAACTGGATTTTGATTTGCCTTCTCGGAGGCAGAAAAAAATATGGGAGGAGGGGAAGTCGTGAAAGGACTTTTCAGACAGTTCAGAAGCCCCCTTAGGAGGCTGAATATTTGCGCACGTATAATATCGACTACAGGACATAATCTAATTGAACTGAATTTTCAATTTACCTTCTCGGAGTCAGAGAAAATAGAGGACTTTTCCTGCACATTTTCCAGACGTTTCAGAGCTCCTGAAAACCTTAGAAGGCTGAATCTTAGCATACATGACGATGGTACAAAACCCAACGGGGGGGGGGGGGAAGAACCTAACGGGTGTGACAACCTAATGGTTAAAGCACGGGGATTGCACTCGAAGGACCCGAGTTCAATCCCGACTCTGCCTAACTATCCCTGTGTTCACGCGAATTACGGGCACATTAAATATGTGGGTCTGAAAGTGCTTCCGAGAGGTTGGTGATAGAAAAAAGAGATTACGACCCCGAAGGATATCGCCCCCCACTGGGTTCCGGTCTAAATTGGGTGGCACTATCCCGGTCGTCTAAACAGATACCTTACACCTTCGGGTAGGTCGGACGGTCGGAAGTTAAAGACTAGAAAGAAAGAAATTTCCTAGCGAAGTCCAATTTTTTATTTTCCCTCCCGGCGTAAAGAAAATGTTTTTTATTCATCTAAAACCCAAAAGAAAATGGGACAAATTTTCTATTGTAAAACCTAAAATTAAAAAGAATCAAATTGTCGAGTACCATGTACCATAGTGATACCCGCTATATAAACAAACTGATATATAAGTACAAATAGCATTTGTATGAACTTTTTTTACAAGAAATCAACAGATTTTATCTTTAAAAGTTTGTTTATAGAGAAGAAAATTATAATTCGCCGTATCCATCTATATAGATTCTGGGTCTTAGGAAGTTAAAGCCTTTCCAGACCCTTCAGAGGTCCCCTGGTGACTTAGGGGGGGCTGAATGTTTGCACACATAGAGCATCGATCATAGAACAGAACGTAATGGAGTCGGATATTTTATTTGTCCTCCTGGGGGGGGGCAGAGAAAATGGGTTTTTTCTAAAGACTTTCCAGATCAAGAAGCCTCCTTGTGACTTGAAAGATAGAATCCTTGCGCGCTTTTAGTATCGACCCCAGAACCGAACCGATTTTCGACTAATTCCCGGGAGGGGATGAAGAACGTGGAGGGATGATTCAAAAAGTATTTCTATACTTTTCACAATTCCCCGATGACCCAGAAGACTGAAACTTAGCACACCTACAGTATTGACTACGAGACATAACCCAACTGAGGCAATTTTCGATTAAGATGACTGTCCTCCCCGCTATGCGGCATGCATTGTCAAACAAAATAAGTTGTAACTTTATTTTTTTTTAAGCACAAGTTTCTGTGTTTATGACAAACTTGAGATAATTAGTTACATATAAATGGTTCTATACTACAATTTCAAGCTAAACCAAACTTGATGCTATATTTTTGTGTTATAAATAGTAAGCACTTGAAAATGCAGAAATCCAGGTGTGAACCAAAGTGTCCTTTACTGGGAGCCTTCATATGGTGGCAAATGATGTGTGCACTTCATTTTGAAGGGAACATATATGCATTTTTATTCTCTTTTGTTTACTTATACAAATTTACCTACTTACATAGTCATACAAATTTTCGGAAAAATTGGAAGTGGCATCGCCAGGACTGGAAGTGGAAATTCTCAGTGGACTCCCCCATTTCCTAAAGAAATTGATGCTAAATTCATATCAGTCATCATCCAAGCTCTACGTCTTTGTAGTAAGTAAAGTAGTATTACAACAGAAGACTCATGATGTTGCCATGCTCTGTTCTTCTGTCAAGTGACTACTAGCTTCTGAGATTAATCATAGGGCAGATATAGTCAATCCTAAAAGATGTTTCAAGAAGTTTTTGAAACGTACATGAAAAAATTATTGGAATTGAAAATCCTTAGTAAACCCTACATTTTCCTCCGAAATTTAATGCTTAATTCATAACTACGATAATGCTGTAACCATGATGCTGGATCCATTATCTAAGTTCTATCTATAGCACACTCTGAGAAATTGATGTTTCAATGAAAATGTAAATTTTTTAATCGAATGTGACATCTCCAAAACAAGAAAGGAAATCATTAGTGAGTTCCCTAATCACCTTTGGAATTTGATACTGAATCCATATTAGTCACTATATATATTCTCAATCTATAGCCAATTCTGAGAAATAGATGCTTCAAGAAAATGTTTTGAAGACTGCAAAAGGAACCGGATGTAAAAATTATTCATGAATCATATTACCCCCTCTATAATTTGGTGCTGAATGAAAATCAGTTATTCTAAGCTATATCTATAGCCAATCTTGGGAAAGATATATTTAAAGTAAAATGAAATTTTTGAACCGGAAATGGAAAAAAAAACGAATAAGGATCCTTAGTGAGCCGCAATTTCCCTCTGAAATTGACGCTGAATCCATATCAGTCATCATCTAAGCCAGTGTTTTTCAAACTTGTTTGGTCACGAGACCCTTCTGAAATTCATTTTGATGGCTGAATTCCAAAATGAGAGGAAGTCTATTATGCTCCAATTATGCCTGTAAATTTTACGCGTATTTTTAATTTTTAAGATAATTTACACGAAACTATCACGTCGCGGACACCCTGGAATACTATTGCGAAACCCCAAGGGTTCTGGAAAATACACACTCTGGAAAACGCTGATCTAAGCTGTAACTACAGCCGATCCTGATAAATGTTGTTGTTGTTACTTATCACCAGGTGATGAAGAGCGCCTAAGCACCACGTCCACTAGACCCCTGGTCCCATGGCGAAGGGGCGACAATTTGCAGCTTCACTTTTATTGAGGCACCTCAAGGGTGGAAGTCTGACTTTGCCTCGACAACACAACATCCATGGCCGCTGGCGGGATTCGAACCCACAACCCGGCAATCCAGTGATCAGGCGGAAACGCATAAAGCATGTCCCTGACCGCTCGACCACCGGATCAGCGATCCTGATAAATATATGTTCCAAAGAAACATTTTTAGTAAAGACAGTAGTATGGGAAAATTTTTGCCACCAACAACAATAAATTTAGTGAAATTATAAAAGTTGGAGCTAAGTTGCGGTTTACAAATTTGCATGACCAAATGCGGTTTACAAATTTGCATGAAATTTAATTGCAATATTTTTAACTGTTCAAAGATAACTGTGCAATAGTTTTAACTCTGTATTATTTTCAACCGTACAAAATTCAGATAATCTAGTTTTGATGATCTTATTTCGAGTTATTAACACTGGGAGCATACTAATTTAAACCTCGAAATGAAAACATGATGCTCCCATCGAATGATTAAGTAACCGCCCTCTCCTGAGTCGCCACTTCGAATGGGAAAAGTAGCGCAAACTCTATCCGATGTTTGAATCTTCCTCCGACGAAAAATTTCCTGGATATTTAATTATAAGAGAGTTGAAGCGGAATGTTCTGGTTAATGACTGACAGATTTTCGACTAGCGGTTGATAAGACTAAATGATTTAGATGAGGATTCCGGTAATGGATGTATTGGCAAAAGATCCAAAAGTCGCCTTGCCTGAGTAGCAGATCTAGAAAGTTGCAATGATTTCAGAATATTGAGAAAGAGTTTGCCTGTGTGAAATCGAGGTATTTTCCATTAGCAATATTTTATGCGTTGCTTTGAGAACAACGTCAAATAATATTGGTCGGCATAATCTTGATGCATTTTAATTGGGAGTATCTTCCCAAATTATTTACTGCTAGAACAAATTGTACGGCGTTGCACGGATCCTAAATAAGCGAACGCTGTAATATCAAATACAGTTCGCTGTAATATCAAATACAGTATTTTAACAGTTCGCTTGCTTAAGAAATTTATAATTCATGAACGGATGGTTTCAGGAAATTAATTAGTTAATATATATATATATATATATATATATATATATATATATATATATATATATATATATATATATATATATATATATATATATATATATATATATATATATATATATATATATAAAATAAAAATAATTTGAAAGTCCAATGATAGAATAGAGAGAAGTTGTAACTCAAAACTCCCTAATTTTAAAATATGCCTACATAATACAGGGTGTCCGGGCTAAAAGTATCCAAAAGTAATGGTTTATAATTACAGAACTACTCATTAGAATGTAATAGACTGCTCTTCTGTGGATTGGAAATCCCTTTGAGACTTGGTGAGATGTTCTTTTTATTGAAATAAATTTTTTAAAATTCTAATGAGTAATTCTGTAATTATAAGCCATCACTTTTGGATACTTTTAGCCCGAACACCCTGTAGAAAAAAGTATTAAATAGAGAATCATCAATCATGTGGAAAATAAAATGCAAATTTCTAGTCATCAAACTGAAAATAATCAACAAATATCAATGGAGTGGATTCGATAATAGAAAATCAAATAAAAGCCAAGCATTAAAGCTGTAGACGTGGAAAAGCACTAGGCCTAAATAAGTTGTTCATTTCAAAAAAATTATTTGTGAAGTCTAAGTATTTAATCAAAATGAACACAAAATATGCATGTTTGGGAAGAAAGAAATAGAAAATATCTATAAACTCTTTCCACTTGGGCGACATGTATAAAGAATGGAAAATTATATCGGAAACAAGAATACCTGAAAAAACACAGCATATGTCCTATCCATTGGAGCCTTAAATGAAGAGTATGTTACCAATCGCAATAGATAAAAGTAGAGAACAACTGTTGCCAATCGTGAGAAATAACTAACGGTAATACGAAAAAGCAATAAAAAATGATATTCTAGAGCTACAAAATAATGGGGCGTATAATAAAATAGAAAACATAGAGGCTAAAGTATAAGGGGATGTAAATACAATCTAATGATTATTCAAGAGAAAGTTGATGTCTGATTAATATAAGATACTAAGGAGAGAATTTAAGAATATTCAGTTAATCCAAGCTTTTTAACTATACCATTTACTAAATATGCTGAATATTTATATAATTTGCTGATAATTTTTAGATTATTAGTATGCATAGCATTAAATTTTTTATCTGATAATCTATAAATTCTAAAACGTTGATTAAGTATAATATTTCTAAACAATTGAATTGAGTTGCAGGAATTAAATGGTAATATTTTATTAATGTTAAAATAGTCTATTTAACACTTTACAACATAGTTGAAAAGTGTTTATGACTTTGTTCATTCTGTCTGTCTGTCTGTCCGTTCGCACGATAACTGCCGTAAAAACGACTTTAATTAAAATGAAATTTCAGTATCTTGTTCAGACGGTCTGTGAGACATATGGGAATGTAAATGAATAATATTACCCAATTAGTTTTGGATTGAATCCGGGTTGAAAAAATGAAATGCATTTAACCCTATGGGACCTAATTTTTCCTAATGGGACCTAATTTTAATGAAATTTTTAGGAAATATTGAAATTGTCCCATAAAAAATATGAAAAAAATTTCAGCAAAATATTCGGTAGTTTTTAAATAACAATTAAAATAATAATTACACCCACATCATAGGATCTTCGGATGAGTCGGACGGCCTGGGTTTTAGAACCATATCATAGGAAGAGATCACGTGACCCACTTCGAAATAAAATATGGCATCCATCTTGTGTCAAAATCGTGATATTTAAAGTTCTTTTTCATTTATATTTAGTGTTGTATCCTTCCTGAAACCGCTTTATTTTTGTTTAATTTCTGTGCATCTGTAGTCTGAAACTGCGCAATTAGAATATATTTGAGTTTAAATGATCATCAAACTTTCATTATTTCTACAACGAAGCTTAATTTTCACTTATGGTGAATGTAAACACATGAAGCTGTAAGATGAGTAATATAAGAATTGCTGAATTTCTTTAATGCATAATTATTTAGCTCGAGTCTACAATATAGCTGATATGAATGAAACATTCATTGATTTTACATACGATTGATTTTACATACGCAGACAATTTTATAGCAGACTTTTCCGATGAAGATTTAAGCATAGATTTAAATTACTTTTACCTCCATGGTTTTAAGTTTTTAAGTAAAATAAATTATTGTAGTATCGTGATGAATGACAGGAATCGAAAAAGTGTATGAATGAAGTATTTACTGCTTTTTCATAGACAGCCAGGCGATTTATATTTCAATGACGCCATTTGAATAAAGTTCATTTTTTTTCGATGAAGTTTTCAAATATAATAAATTATTGTAGTATTGTGATAATTTTTAAAATATTACCGTTGAAAGTGTCGCATTTTAGAGATGTTTAAATAAAGTAGTATTGCAGTTGGAAAGTGTTTCATAATCAATGCTTTATACATGATTGATCTTTCTTGTTTATCATATAATTTAGTAGCTATCCCATTAGTAGGTTCAATAATTAGATTTAAATTCAAAAAATTAATATTATTACTAATAGTGGCTTCATTAGGAATTAATTCCCAAATTATCCGGATAAAAATCTATATCTATCACATAGTTGTCAGTAAATACTATACAAATCAGATCATCAACATATCTGTAAATTTTATAATCACTTGAAATAAAAGAATTTTCATAATGAAAATGCTATAAATTAGCTAACATACTGCTACTACAGCCACCTTGTGGAACCCCTGAGACTCGTAAGTACAATTTATCACCTTTAAATATATAATTATTGAAAAGATTAAAGTGGAGAAGTTTAGGAAAATTGGTAAATATAGTATGAGTAGATTGATTAGTAATATAAGCATTATATAGAGCTAAAATTACTACACAAAGATCAGAGATCTTAATATGATTAAAAAGATCTTTAAAATCATAAGTTTGAAATCCAATTAGTTTACCTAGCGATGTTAATTTATTCTTTAATCCTTTACTATTATTTAGAATAAGGTATTTATATATATATTGCTAGAATGACATAAACTATCATTTATTACATTTAAATAATTTAGTAGTAATTTACTCGCCGTAGTAGAGTAAGTATTATGACCACTAGTTACTGTTCTAAATTTAATAGGATTTTTATGAAATTTAGGTATTAGCACTATATATGGAAATTTAAGAAATTTATAATTAATATTTAAATCACTATATATATTGATAATTTTCAGTTTGATACTATTAATGTAGTGTGAATTTAGTTTAAATAGAATTCTTTAAATAGTCTAACAGAAATTGTATATAAAATTTTTACTGATAATAGCATAATTATTAGAGGCTTTATCAACATAAGTAATAACAAACGATCTTTGTAATATATATATTTTTATATCGCAATTTAAAAATCGTGACGTATAGAACACACGAGAATTCACGAAATTTCGTCTATTAAACATATGAATTCCGTTCAAAATTCGTTTGAAAGCGAATTTTTCGATCTTTCCGATAACGTTAAGATAAAAACTCTGTGATAATATTTTCAGTCGCTAAGGAACCGATTTGTGTGAAAATGATAAAACACAAAATAACTAAAAATTTAATTCGAATTTTAAAAAAAAATTCACCGAAGTATATTTTCCTGGATCCCAAAATACCCTTGTATAAAATTTCATGGCTGTACGATGCTCGGATTTTCCACCACAGACGACACAAACAGACATCTTTCCTTATTATTATAGATACATATTGGTTAACGTGTTGTATATTTTTGTAAGACCCGCCAGAAGCCCCCCACCCCCACCCACTCTTGACCTAGAAGGCTACATTTTTGTATACTTATAGTATCGACTACGGTACTAAACCTAAAGGAGACGGATTTTCGATTTACCGCTTCCGAGGTGGAGATAAGGGAGGATCGAAAAAGTCCTCCCGGTCCCTTCAGAAACTCCTCTGTTGCCTTAGAAGACTGAATCTTTGCGCACATAGTATTGACAGCGGTACAGAACCTAACAGAGATGAATTTCTGATTTACCACCCCCACCCCACCCCCACGGGTATGGAGAAAAGGGGTATTTGTATAACGTACAGTTTAACGTAAAGTATGTTCAATATGCCCACAATCTGGTACAAGAAAGAACTTCCCGTTGCTCATTCACCAGCATTACGGGTGAACATAGGGCAGTAAGAAATCGTGAGGCTGCGTAGTTTCAGTGCAGTTGTCGTGTGGTATACTGCGGTTTCATCTGAATTCGCCATATAACTATATAGTCTCGTAATAATCTTTATTCAAACACCCTGCCATAGCCTTTTATTTGCCTCGCTGCACATCAAAGTATACACAACTGATAATATAGACGATCATTTGTGAATTTTCTCACATATTTTATCTGCCGGAGCAGTTTTGCGGGTCACAGCCATCATTTGCTAACAATACTTACAGTAACACCTAGATCTTTATATTTACACCATTTGTTGCTGCAGAATGTCAATTCTTACTCATTCGGTAATGGTCTACATACTTTCTATTTTTTTTTCTATATCTTTCATACTTTCCGATGTAGAAGTGCTACTTTCTACATTTTGCCGCTAGGGGCGCTGTCGTCAGTCGCATCTGGTAGCATATAGTCACTTTATTAAAACGATATGCAACTTTCATAGCTCTAGATCGAAACTTATTTAGCCTACTTACAAATTTACCGTACACGCAGTACATATTTCCTTATATGTTAGTTGAAAATTGTTCAAAATTACTTGCATTAAACACATTATTTTTTTCACCACGCATAATAATTTATAATTTAATACTAAAACCAAAGTTTTCTTTTTTATGCGATATTCCTATTAATCATACATTATAAATTTTTGGAATGTAATTTTAAGTTTTATGGACAAAATACAATCTATATCTGTTTATCTTGAAAATGTCTTGAAACTGGTGTCAAAGAGAAACCGACAAAAGATTAAGGTTAATAAGTATTTATGTCAGACCATATTTTTTCTGCAGTCGAAATTAAACTAATCCTCTCCGCCAGAACTGCTTGCTCTTCCTTGTTAAAAGCGCTATGCAGATGCCCACCAGCTACAAAGCAAAGATCCTTTGTGTGTAAAAACGACTTTACACATATATCTTTAAAATGCAAACTTTTTAATATCAATTTCTGGGGATCCATCAAACCGATTTTTAATTATTTTATTTTTATTATTATTTGACAGCATGTTGAACTTTCTAGATCAATCAAAGAATGCGAAATTCCAACCCCAAAATGCCACAATTAAAACAAGCTGGTTTAGAAAATTTTGCTAGTCATATAATGGTTATACAGCAAAGTCAAATACATTCTCTAATTTCTAAAGTTGCATGCTTAGATAATGGACGAAAAATTTTGAACATTACGTTCAAACTTTATTTATTTATTATTATTTTTTTGCTTCCTGTGTTCAACTTTTTATTTTCCCTACAATACATGGTAATGTATAGAGAAATCATATCGAAAATCGCAACTTGGATTTTCGACAAATCTGCACATTTCGAGCACGTTCTAGCTAAAGAACTAATTGACCAAATTTCATAAAATTTGGTAGGTAAGTCACGCGTGGCTTACCCTGGTGCTGATTAGATTTTTATATGATTCGGAAAGAAAAAACCTGTCTTTTTGAGAAATGACCCGACAAAATTGTCAAAACATAGAATAAAAGACTACATATGCTGAAATGCATCCATTAAATGCTTGTTATCAACTTAAGATCAACCCATAAGTCTGAAACTAACCGTTCTTGAAATATTTTAGATTTTTGCATTTTTGCCACGTCGCCTATGAAAGTATATCCAGTTGCCAAATGAAAACGAAATTTGAATTAAAAGTGAAAATTCAGTGTCATTTTACATAATTATCCGTGTTACTTTGTGCAATTAAAACCGATGTAATAAATTGTGAAAGAAATCAAATAAATTTGAGTCTGTAGAGAAAACCATAAATGTAGAGAAAACCATAGTTTAGTCAAAATGATTGTGAAAGATAGAGCTACCAATATTAACATTTTCCCACCGTTTTCAATTATGTTTTACTTTTTTCTTGCTTGTATGTTTTACAGCTGGCTTAAACGTCTCATTCTTTAAGTTACCATTTTAGTAAGCTTACTCACTATTCTGTTATTTCTATTCCTTCTGTCATCTCTTCTCTTCTCTCTTTGGTTTTTTTTCATTAATTCTATTATTTCTTTCCTCCGTGGTTTTTACCGTTCATTCTTAGTATCATGTTTCTCGTTTGCCTACCTCCTTGATTTTAACTCTGTCTTTTCTCCTATCTTCAGCCGCGTATGTTATTCTACGCAGATGCCGAACTTACTTAATAACCTTTTGCATGTAATTTTTTTTTATAGAAACGAATGACATAACTTACAGAATACGTACAGCTCAAAGTTCTTCTAAAGAATAAAATTAAAATAGATTTGTTAAAAACAGCCTATAATATAAAAAACTGTAAATATTTCTCGGACGAGGGAAGGTTGTACTTCTTATGTGTCTTAACGAAGAACACTGCTTTTTGCCTTCAAAACTGGTGAATTCTATTAATTTTTATATTATATGCTACTTTTAATGAAGCTATTTCAATTTTATAACTTACAGAATCATAGCATACTCTGTTCTTGAAATATTGTATATATGTGATCTAAAAAAGAGAACATCTTTAAAAAAACATGCTTACTATTATTAAATGGCTGAATGACTTGTAAGTACTTTTCAGAAAAATTAAATGCACACCATTTTTGGTAGTTACGAGCCGTTCTCGAGATATTAGAAATTTTACTTTTCCAAAGGGAGATAGATATCCACGGAAATGATGATGCGATTTGTATAAAATTTTGTATGTTTATTTTACTTAGCAGCTAGATCTAGTAATAAGAAATGTATATTATTGTTTTCCCATAATGTTCAAATTTGTTAATCTGTAGGTAAAGTCAGGTGTTGGACATATCAGGTCTTTCAAGTCAATTGCATTAAAAAGATTATAATTGTGAATACCTAAGTGGGTAATAAGACATGCTTTAAAACTCCCTTCTGTAACACCCTTTAATAAACTGCGAATATGATCGTGATGCTAACACTTGCTTGTACTATGATATTCATTTTCGAAAATCATATATTCAAAATTTTATAAATCTCTACCAGTAAAACAAAGCTGTCCTTGTTAAGCATAGTAAATCATTTTACTAATTATAATAAAATTAGGCAAATGACAAAGAAAAAAATTCATGCGATGAACATTAAAAGCACTTGAATATTTAAAAATAATGAGGCTATTTAATTTGGCTTTAGTTTTTTTTTATCAAACAATGTAGTAGATTTTCCTTTTAGCAGTTTTTTTTAGATAAGATGTTTTTGCTCTTTGTTCAAATCCCTCTGTTTTTATGTTCCCTTAATTGCTTATGCATTTTTTTTTCTTTTCTGAGCAAGCTGAAAATGTTTGCAGGCATATAGCACGTCTCAGGAAGTGAAATAAAACAATTTTAATTCATAATTTAATATTTTGTATTTCAGTTAAATATCAAGATTTTAGTTATATACATATTTTTTTTAAATGCATATATTTAAGTTAATATATAAAAAAAAAATGAAGATTGCACATAAAATTTTAATTAATTAGAGCAAATTTATTAATTAGAGATTGTTACTACTATTATTTTTGGCAGTATGCTAGTTTGGTATACTTTTCGAAATAAATATTGAACCTAATAACACCTTTAAATTTGTTGTGTTGTTAAAAATAAATTATTTAATAATAAAAAGCATTTAACATTTTGGACTTAAAAAATAAATAAATTTCGAATTTTTTAGTGGAATGATCCAAAAGTCATCGAAATTTTAAGAACACTTTATTGTTATTTTCAACGTTTTCTACTTACATGTGTATGCATTTGCATACTTACATCTCTATGCATCTGTATGCATCTGTATGTAATTTCTACTTACACCTGTATGCAAAACTGTAGCTAGGGGTGGTTGGGGGTTAACCACCCAAAATTTTTGATCAGCTGTACTTTGAATTGGCAATTATTTTGTTTTATAAATTTTTTCTTATAGTTATAGTATCAAATTTTAAAATTTCTTGAATTTTAAATTTGTTGTCTCACTGTGACCCATCCTTCCATAAGTAAATCTAGAAAAAATTAAATTTTGCAATTTACGAGTGAACCGAAATAAGAAAAATCACCACACACACACACCTTCCCACAGGAAATTTTTTCTGGCTACGGTCCTGGCTGTAGGCATTTTTAATGAAACAATTTTTTTACACAAATGTGGAAAATTTAAAGTTTCTACTTTGAATATTTTTATAAAATTTGTGCCTAAACATGAGAGAAAAAACACAATTTCATAAAAATGAAAAAGGTTTGCTTGTTTATAATGATAGCAATGCTTGTTTACATATTTAGGTTTTGTATTTTGGGTGTTTATATATTTTAAACCTATATAAATTATCGTCGATTTGTGAATCGTTTTATTTAGATCTATTTCTGAAACAAAAATAGAAAAGCAAATTGAAAAATGTACTATCTGCCCTTAAATAGTGGCTGTTTTCAAATTAGTGACAAAAAAGTGATCAACTAAAAAAATGGAAGTAGTGACCAGGTGAGGCACCTGAATGGCTCCCAATACCCAGGCCCAGATACGGCCGGAAGGATTTCTGCAGATTTTCCTATAGCCCGGACTCGTTGGATTTGTTTTTTCCCTTATCGATAATGTGTACTATAAGCCTAAGTTGAAAGGGCCATTCATACTACTTATTTTCCTGAACCAATCTCGGACCTCGTATCTTGGCCTGCCTGCATCAATACACCCAGTGGCTTTGGCTCGCGGAGGTTATAATAACCTATTATAGAAACAATTGCAAAGTTTTGCATATTGGATCCATATTAAAATGCGAAATCCAGAATTGTAGCCCCTTCCCCTCCCATTCGTCACATACCCCATTTCCGAGATCCTGCCTACGATTATGATTACACCAGCATGGCCGTATAGCACAGATGGAATTTGAGCCCTGGCCGTTTCTCATCTATATACCAATGCTGTGGTCATCCGGTCAGGTGTAGAAGCTCGATTCATCTCGCAAACACAATACGACACCATTCGGCGGCAAACCATATTTCTTGATTGCACACCGTTGCTACTGCGAGTCATCTGGCAGTTGAAATTTGAGCACTGGCCGTGTCTTCTCCACATACGGAAGCGGTGATTATCCGCTTCGAGGCAGTTTGATTCATTTCTGAAAACAATACGACACCATTCGGATGCAGACCATAATTCTTGACTGTGACACCGCTGCTTCTTCGAATCGTCTGGCGATGGGCCGCGAAATTACCGAAACTGTCTACAGGTTGTCATAGTTCTCTGAACGCTGGACAGAGAAGATATCGGAGAATTTGCTAGATGAAATTTAGGATAAAGGAACATTAGGGAGGGAGGGGTGAGATTGAGAAAACAATATCCATCTTGATCTACACATTACAATTTTAAAAATCTGATGTTGGCAGCATATGACTTTCCCTATCTAAGACGATGAATTTATTTCATCGTCTTAGATAGGGACACTGAAAAAGTTATGCATAATATCCACTCAGAATGTTTTCAACGTCGATTTGTACATTTGGCGCTTTTTCTGGTGTCAGCATGCAAAAATATATCAAAATACCCAATTAACTTATATTTTGCGTAACTCTAAATTGACAATTATTATCAATAGTGGTAGCATCCGCTATAAACAATACAGTACATATATTAAAATATTTTAATAATTAATTCAACAATTCCGCGTCATTTTTACAATTTTGACTATATTTTCGTCAGTCTGTGGCGAAATATCGCCAGGTTGGCGACATTTCGCTTCATTAGTAAACAAGTTTGCCTAAGTTTTTCTTATATATAAATGACTATAGGCGAATTGTTGGGTGTAAAAATTCAAAGCTATTACACAAAATATCTTCTTTCGTGAAGGGGACGAACTAGATGCATGAGAATGATGTCAATAAATTTGCGTATAATATTGCGCATGAAAAACAAAGAAACACATTTCACGGTAATTAATACTTTTAATTTTATGTAATATTTTTTATAAAGTTATTTGAAAAACATGCAATATCTTGAGAACGGTTCGTGCTGGCGTTTTAAAGTTTGTGTCACTTATTTTCTAATGAGAAATTACATAAGAAATGATGATTTTGTAACATTATTGAAGATTCTGATTTTTTACTGATATTTTTCGAAATTTTATTTATACATTTGAGAAGTTTCCGAGTATTTGATTCCGTTTGAAATCAATAGAATCCCAGTTTTTATTGATTGTAATATTTGTACCAAATTCTTTTCGAAACGCTTTATTCCTTCGTGAGATATCGAATTCACTCACACACACACACGCACGCACACACAGAGAGGCATCATCTCAAAAACATTCAATTCGAGTTCAAGGAGGCTTAAAACGTGCTCTTCCGTAGTAAACTCGAATTTGAATTTAGACCCCGTCACAATAATTTTCTTATACATTATACTATGTATGTAAGGATAGTAAATATTACTATATATGACCTTCTAACAAAACGCAATTACTTCATAACCCCCATACGCCCCCTTCCCCAACAAAACCTGTCTTACTAACAGAGAAAATCGCAATATTTTGAATCAGAAATAAAAAATTAACAATTTCCACAAAGCGTTAGGGATAATCAAAGAAATTAAATTAAATTTTCTCAGATTTTCTGCGTTATCACAAACTCGTTAACATTCTACAAACGTCGCTTGCGCAGAATGCATCGCCAAATTTGTCGCCAAGTATGGCACACAGATAGATATATTGGTTTTTCTTATGAGAATTCCTTACTTCCTATGGAAAATTTCCGAAAAACTTAGATAAGACGCGGAATTCTTGACCAATCGCTTACATTCTCCATATTTCCCAAACTCACCAAAATTAAATTTAAAAATTAAAAGTTGCCAGGCTGCTAAATTTCACCAAATTTGTCTATAATGTCGCGAACTTTGTCTCTAAGCGTGACAGACAGGCAGATATAAATATTGGATTTTCTTCTGAGTTATATCACCCCTAGTGGCGACATCTAGTCAAGAAAGCGGGTCACGTGGATATGCATATTACAACCCACCCCCTCCGCGTTTTTAATCGCACTACAATACTTAGGGATTTATTTATTTGTTTAATTTACCTTGCAACTACAGATAATAACCGATTACAGTATCCACAAAACATAAAAGTATAGAACATAAAATACAAGAATGCTAGACAGCAAACATGTCAAGTACATTAAAACAAGCTTTTTTTAATTGGTAGGAGTCAAAATAAAAATATCAATATCAGGACAATATGTATTAAAGAGATCAACAAATTTATAGACAAAAAGCTCTGAATGTAATTGTGTTTAATAGTAGTATTATGGAATAACATTTTGTATCTAGTAACAGGTATATACCTAGTAACAGGTATATACCTAGTAACAGGTTATATCTAGTAACAGGTATATACCTAATATGCCTGCTATTAGGTGTAAAATGTAACAGGTATTTGGTAAAAGGTAGCCAAGTAAGAAAGTAAAATTGGACAATCTATGTACATTACAGTACAACAATACAGTATTGTTTAAAACTTTATAGTAAACCAAGGGGGAAAACCATTTTCTTTCTTCTAAGAGACATATTAAATTTTTGCCTAAGTTGACTAGTATGCACATCATATGGATAATAACCGGAAATTATGTAGTTAATAGTATGTAAAAATTTATTTTGGACTACTTCGATTTGTTGAGAATGCAAATCGTAAATAGGATCCCAGATCATAGAACAATATTTAAAAATAAGTTTAACAAAAGTATTTATAAATACAAATAATAACATCAGCCCTGACAATGCATGATACCGTCTTAATGTGACACCAAGTCTTTGATACGCTCTTAAGGGCGATAATGGTAATGGTAATTAATAATGTTACTGCTGTTGTGTTATATATCGTAATTAGGGAAGGGATTTTGCCAAGAAATTTGGTACGGCGGGGCCATACCAAATCCTATGACAGCATTCGCAAGTACTTCTCACCCTGATTAGGAAATATTGGTTCTAAGCAGTTCCCTGTAGCCCATGAATATCGCTGAAAATGTTCAGGCTTTAATCGGTGGGGAAATTGGAAATATATGCGATAAAACATTTATTTTATTGCAGATTTCAACAATTAGGTATAGATGGCGCCAGAGATACCGTTCCTCCCCCTCTATGTCTTTCTGCGAAAACTGCTTGAGTTCGTCTTGTGTTTTGGGAAATTTTATGTTCTGGAAAGTTATACTTTTTATTTACTTTCGTGTACTTTCTTATGATTTCGAATTCATTATTCTGATATATTTATACAATTTGACTTAATACCAATAACGAAGAGTGGTAAAATAACATAAAACCGGGGGGCAAAATTAGCAAATAAAAAGTTTCAAACTGTATATTACTTTCCTTATATACATAGGTAGTATAATCGTTTTGGGAAAATAGTGTGACGGGGTCGAAAATTCATATTCGAGCTTTCGACGGGAGAGCACGTTTCAAGCATCCCTAAAATCGAATCAAACGTGTTCGAGAGGGTGTCTGTATGTATATGTGTGTGTCCATGAATCTATGTATGAGATATCTCACGAACAAATGGAGCATTTCAAACGAAATTTGAAACAAATATTACAATCTGTAATTACTGGAACCCTATTAATTTTAAACGCAATCGAATTTTCGAAACACTCCCAAATTTTTGAATGAAATATTAAAAGAATCGTTAAAACATCAGAATATTCAATAATGTTACGTAAATGATCATTTTTTATGTAATTTTTCATTAGAAAAAGAATGACACAAACTTTAGAACTATAGCATGAACCGTTCTCGAGATATTGCGCGTATTTCAAATGAATTTATGAAAAGAAATCGCATAAGATTAAAAACGCATTAACTACTGCGAAATGCTTTAACTTTTCATATGTAATATAATGCGATAAATTTGTTAATATCATTATCGTGGGTCTAGTTCATTCCATTTACAAGAGGACATTTACTTTGTTTGGGGGATAGTTTTGTATTTCGACGCCTAACAATGCGTCAATATTCATTTCTAATAAAAGCTCTTCTCTCCGTGTGTCTGTAATGCTTGGTAATAAATTCAGCGAAATTGGCCATTAATGTCGCAAAATCTCGCCAACTTGGCAATATTTCGCCTCAGATTGACGAAAATATCGTCAAAATTTCAAAAATGACGCTATGTTAACAACCTGTAGCAATGCATTTATGGCTACCCGCATTAAGCCATGTCTCTATCGTCTTGGGATATTGTTAGATATGCTTGCCCAAGTTCTTGAAGAAGATTTTCTGTTGTCTGCTATAGTTGTGCCAGAGACTGTAGATGACGTCCCTTCGCTGTCTTGGACATTTTCTCTATTGCGGTAAATCTGGGGCTCTGGAAGGCCATGGTAGCATGCTGGTACCGTTGGCACATTCTATGAGACGTTTACCGTGACGGGCATTTCGTAATGAAATAAGGCGTTATTCACACCAGTTATGAAGGAGATTGCTGGAGGTTCTAATATTTCAGTAATACAGGGTGGTCATAAAATAACGTTCCCTGTTTGGAGGCGTCTGCAGCAGCTAAAACTAATGAAACCAAATTTCAAATACAGACTGTGGAAGGTATGGGGAGTTGAATTTCGCAAAAAAAAAAAATAGTACCAAAAGTCGTCGATAGGGGAGATTTTGGCGCTGTCGGAACCGAAAACGAGTGAATAATTACAATGTACACACTCAAAATGGAGTATGCAGAAATTCAATAATGTTTTAGTAATAAAAAATGAACATACCATGCAGTTATGAATGAATTTATGAAACTCACAGAAAATAATCTTCATCACCGTCTGAGTTCTCCGTCTGAGTCACTTGCCGTGTTTTGCTTTATATCAGCTACCGCGTTTGCCAGATTACTACGAAACTTTAATAATTTACATACGTAGGTATGATATTCCTGCAAACACTTTCTCAGGCAAAGTAGCGTTCCTGTGTGTTGCAATTTTAATATTACTCAGGGGTTGTATTTCCGGCTTTAGTAACTACAGTATAATCCTGTTTCTCCGACTAATGGGGACCGAGAACAGATCAGATACGGTCAAAATCAGTTAACACGGAAAAACATTCGTTTGTTTTCACTGTACAATTTAGTGCTGACATTTGCAACAATGTTCCCCTCACGTCTAGGACCTTTCTCATTCCTGTTATTATGGAAATATATACTGCAAGAAAAAGAATATGTACAATAAATACATATATGTAATTGGGCATTTATTTTAGTGCATACTGTACATACCAGTGGAAACCAAGGGAGGTTCATCACCCGCAGAATCCATCGGAAACCATTAAAGTTCCGAGAAATGATATTTAAAAAATTGGGAAACAAAATATTTGGTTACTAACCCTTCTCCGCACACTTTCCCCCAAAATAAATATGGCGACGCAGCTGTTACATACTTGCTGTACCCTCATTCTGCTGTTTGGTGTATCGCAGTGATGTCCGTTTAGGAAATTCTTAACCTTTTGCTTACTTGTGGGACAGCGTCCATCCCAAACGAAGAACCTCTAAAAAAACAGGTATTTGACATGCCCTATCCCAAACAGCTCGATCCCCCTTTGCAGACATTGGCATCCATGGACGCCAAAGCCAGTGAAGGGGGATCGAACTGTTTGGGATAGGGTAAGTCAAATACCTGTTTTTTGAGAGGTTCTTCGTTTGGGGTTGACGCTGTCCCACTCATAAGCAATAGGTTAAGCCTTCTGCTAGACATATGTCATCCTCCTCCTCCTCCTCCTTCTCTATTTCACACTCGCTTTTCCTCACACACTAAATGTATAATCCTATTTCCCTTTGTTCATCCTCATTCATCCTAATCTTAAAGGCATTCAGCTGTAATAGGTTATGAAACTAGAAGATTTTTTATTAGCATCATGAGCGAAATATTAAGTTTATCATCATCGACTTCCTCGGTTTCATAAAAAAAAATCGAAATTTCACGAGAGTTACTGTTTCAACTTCTTAAGAAATAATATGCCATTAAAAAAAATCTATCTCGGATAACACGGAACCTCGAATAACCGGGACACGGATAATCGGGACTCTACTGTAGTTAGAATCCATACTTACAACATGGGAATATCTTAATTTTATAACCATTTATGCACCGAAAAAGCGCTTAATTCTTAAGTGTTATTCAAATGAATATGTTTATTATTTATACCATACTGCTTTTACCATTTTAAAAAACTATTTTGAAAAGAAAAACAGGTGGTAAAATTTAATTTCCTAACCAACTAAAGCAACTGAAACTATTATCGAGCAGTAAATGCGATAGCAGGTACGTTTGTGATCATCAAATTTATATAAAAGAATACATCCAGAAGCTGTTATGCCTAAAATATCACAGGTGTAAATTATTTCTGGAATCCAGGCATGAAACAAACGATGGACGTGGGCACAATCGCTGCAACTTCCACTGCACTGTCATTGAGTTTCATTGACTCGTGCACTTCTCCGTTCTTTGAAAGTTGATCGGAAGAAGAGGTAAAACTATTCATTGAGTTTTTTTATGGGAAAATATCCAAGGACCATTACTTATATTGACGGACATATTTATAATGTATATTACAAAACAAATCGCCCAAGTTTTTACGGTTGCTTACTTATTTGCCCAGATAACAACTGGGTGGTTCAGACTATTCCGTTTATAATGGTGCAGCATTAGAGCTGTATTCATTAACAGCTAAACACTCCCGCCAGTGTCTCAAGGGATCAATAGAGAGTATTGATTGAATCAAATGTAGAGATCGTGATTCCTAACCCCCCCCCCCACACACACACACACACACCACCACACACACACACACCTCCCCTACAGAGGTAGACCACTTAATAGATATATCTTACATAATAAAGGGAAATGCTGTGTAGTCTGCAGCGATAAATCTAAGCATCGTACGGCCATGAAATTTAGTACACAGGTATTTGAGGACCCGGATAAATACACCTCGGCGAATTTTTCTTTTTTTTACCTCGATTTACAGCGATTTTGGCAGAAATTAGCGCAAATCGATTCCTCAGCGACTTAAATATTATCACAGTTCCCATCTTGACACCATCGGAAAAATTGAAGACTGTTCTTACCAACAATTTTTAAATCGAATACGAGGGACAATTTCTCCATTTTTATTATTTTTTTATATAGAGAGAAATTTGTATTTCTACGTGACCTGCTATATATATATATATATATATATATATATATATATATATATATATATATATATATATATATATATATATATATATATAGATATATGTATATATATATAAATACATGTATATATATATATATATGTATATATATATATAGATATATATATGTATATATATATATATAGATATATATATGTATATATATATATATATATATATATATATATAGATAGATAGATAGATGTATATACATATATATATAGAGAGATATAGATATATGTATATATATATATATATATACATATATATATATAGATATATGTATATATATATATATATAGATATATGTATATATATATATATATATATATATATATATATAGATATATATATATATATATATATATATATATATGTATATAAGTTCCGCATACATATCAACATTCCAACAAATAGAAAATTTCAATTTTCAGGCTAATTATTGTAATATTTTAAATGATCACATTCAGTGATCGCAATGGACAATCTCGCACTTCAACGGTGATTCAATATTATCTTCCTCTCGATCAAATGCATTTTAAAGAAGGGCGAGCAGGATGCGCACAATGGATGGGTTCTTGGCATTCGGGAGGGAATTTCCGGAGTTGTCCTACACGTTTTGAATCATCTTTTTTTTCTGCTTTGTGTATAGCCTTCTAAGTGAATTGAGTAGTAACGTGTGTGTTTATTTACGGCAACGCCTTATAATTCGTTCTAGTTATATATGTGAATTATATAGTGAAAATTATAATTAAAAGGGTTCCAACTTCGCTTTAGCGGTTTGGGATCCCTCCGTAGGTTGAGGATGGGGAGGGGTATTACATTTCTAATCCATCTTAACACGAGTATTCGGCGTGCTATATAGCGTTCTTAAATGGTTTGAGAAACACGCACATATGATACAATACAAGTTCTAGGAACACGAAATATTTGACGTACTACAAAACGTACTAAAACGGTATTATAACACCAATATTGTGCATGCCATTCGACCGTCAATCGCTGTGACAAATAGACGTACTACAAGAAGTGTTCTGAACATATTCATAGAACTAAATCGGAACGTGCTATTAGCATGTTTCTAGAACGGAACGTGTTCCGAACGTATTTGTAGAACTAAATCAGAACGTTTTCTGAACATACCGGTGCTACTGGATAGTACAGAGTAGTAACTTAATTTATCCTTAAGGGATTTAATATTTATTCTAAGAAGCAAATATAGTCGGATCCGGTTATAACGAACACCAATGCAGTCAATAATTTGCTCGATATATCCTGAAATACGTCATATTTTGATCAAAACTTTTATCAACGCAGTGAAGCCAAATACAATAAATGCTTTGATATAACGTTGATCCTCCTACAGCTACCTGTGGTACAACGAGAATTAAAATACCTCTTTTTTCTTATCTGTAATGACCTTTTATAGATCGAGATAAGTTCAACTGATGTATATACTTTTCTCACTGGTTCATTAAGCTGAAATGGGAGCAGAATTGTGGCTAATATTACGCCAGACTTTATACAGAGTTTATATATAAAATCGAAAATTTGAAAATACGCTTTAAAGCTAAATATCTCCTGAAATATTTTATCGATTTTGATGAAATATTTTCATAAAGGAGACATTCTGATGTAACATTCTGATGTAAATTTTACCCTGTTACACTTACCATCTAAAGAACGAGATTTAATATGTTTATGTTATTATGTTTATTTTTATCATTAATGACCTCTTATAACTCGAAAACTATTCAGCCGTTTTATATTCTTTTAACTGATTAGCTGCTTATGCACAAAATGGCATGCACAAAGGTATTAAAAAAATTGGTATTTTAACTTTTTTGCTAAGTTAAATTAGAATCATGTTAGTTGCTAAATCTAATTTATATTTTGTAATAGAGTAAAAAGTAACACAACAATTTTCAAGTTAATACGACGTGTATTTTTTACATAAAAAATAAATGCCATAAAGATGTTCTTTCATAATATTTCAACTGCAAACTTCAGTTCTTAAACTGATAATTTTCGTAACTTTGGCATTAATTGTTAATACAGTGAGTTCCACAGTATTTAAATTAAAAACCACATGTGTAAAAGTATTTATATTCACATATGCCTGTTGAAAATATATGAGAAGCATAAGTGTACAATTTTTTTAAATCAGTACTAGCTAGTTACCTGACATTTTCATGCTTTTGAATATATATTTTATGAAATGGACCTTCTCTAGGTCTGATGATATCTGCTTTCATTTCCATAGCTACATGTTGAGGTAGAACGCTTAGTAACAGCCGCTCCTGAAAAACAATGAAAATATTTTGAACATCTAAAAATTTCAAATATGTGGATTTAATCACAATTCAGAAATAATCGTACACGTACATCATACTAAAAGAAGAATAAAGAAAAATGTAGAACGATTGCAGGCAATAGTGTTTACACATGTCCAGCAACTGTAATGCAGAAATTAGAAAACCAAACAACATGAAATTATTGATACCCGAAAACGCAAATAAAATTCTGAAGCATGAAAATATTACTAACAATGCCCAAATGTAGTAAGATTTTGCCCAATGAGAAGGTTAATCCCAATACAATTCAGCCGACTAATGGAAAATCTAGAACCTGAAATTAAAAGTTATAAAACTGCAAATAACAAAATGTTAAGAATATTGCAAAAAGAACTGGAAGAAAAAAACTAGAGCAGCTGCACCAGAAGTACATCCGCAACGTAGAATGTGTCTTTTCATACGGGGATAGCCAATGGAACAACTGTTTACATAAAAATTTCATCTATTTCTACAAACTGCCAACAGTGGTCTATGATATAAAAAATAAATTACAAGGGGCATACACTTGACATCTTGGTATCTTACAAACATAAAATCTAAACACGAACCACCTAATGTTCGTCCGACCCAGAAAGTGCGACCTACCAAAGTTGTAAGGTATCTGTTTGAACGGCCGGGACAGTGCCACCCAATCTAGACAGGAACCCAGTGGGGGCGACATCTACAGGGACCGTACCCTCCTTCACCTACAACCAACCTCTGGGAAGAACTTTTAGAACCACATATTTAACGTGCCTATACTCCACGTGAACAAGAGGACAGTTTTAGCAGAGCCGGGAATAGAACTCGAATCTTCCGAGTGCAATCCCCGTGCCTTAACCACTGCGCTGAACCACATAATACTGTTGGTGTAGTCTACAGAGCATCCCATAAGAGTGGATAGACACTACTAAAATGGACTCCAGAAGGTGCCTAGACCGCCAATATTCTCTTTTCGGAACTGGAGAAGACATGAAATATTCGCAAATTAGAAAATCAAATATGCAGTGGTGCCCATGATAGATTTTTATAAGAGAGGGGGTGCATTACTATGGGCGGCCCTGTGCGTTATTCGAACTCTTTAATTTAGCTCTAGAGGCGCTACAATATATTTAATCGAGCAATATATTTAAACTCAATATATGAACTCAAGGACCTATCCTTACAAAGTTATTGCCGACTTTTTCAAAGAACCGTGTATCAAAATATTTTTCGAAACTTGTCAGAACAAATATATGTCCTGTAATATATCTAAAACCTTTAAAAAATGGACCAGGAATGTCAATTTTCTGGGAGAAAACCTAAAACATTTGAGTTGTATATATATTTTTTTTTGTTGATCAAACTAAAGATAATACATATGTACCACCGGTGCTGTATTAGCTATAATACACGGTAAAAAATTGATACAAAAATTGATACAATACTTTGGTATTACATTTTAATACTTATTAAAGATTGAAAACTTTAACTGTTATTTCTGTCAAAAACTTTGCTATAAAATTAGTTTTATGAATTTTTTTCCCTCGAAACATCTTTTTTACAGGATTTACTAAAGATATAGCTAATGATGACTGATTTTAATCCAGGGTCAAATTCCGGAGGAGAATGTGGGGAAAGGTTCACTAAGGACTTCCACACCGGTACTGACATATCTATTTAACGAAATTGCTAATATATAAAGCTTAGATGACAACTGGTATAACTTCAACATCAAATTTTTAAGAAGGTAAGGTATAGTTCATTAAGAATTTTCGCTTCCACTTTTGGTTCAAAAACTTCATCTGAAACACATATTTCTCGGGATTGGCTATAGATAAAGCTTAGATGATGACTTATATGGATTCAGCATTGAATTCAAGAGGAGTTGGGTGTTCACCAAGGATTTTCAATTCCGGTTCTGGAACTGTCCCTTCCGATTCAAAATTTACGTTTTTCTTGAAACATCTATTTCTTAGGATTGGCTGTAGATGGAGCTTAGATGGTGACTGATATGGATTTTGCATCAAACTCTGGTGGGGTTAGGTGCGTTTCCTAAGGATTTACATTTCTGGTTTTTCCCTCTCATTTCAAACTTTTTTTTAGATATAACTTAGATGGTGACAAATATGGATCCAGCATTAATTTCCATAAGAGCACGGGGGAGGATGTAAGAGTATGGGGGTTCACTAAGGATTTCCACTTCAGTTTTTTCTTTTTACTCATTGTTCAAAGTATTTCATCTTGAAACATATGTAGCTCAAGATTAGCTATAGATAGAACTTAGATGAAAACCGATAGATTCAGTATAGAATTTCAAAGGGAGAGGGAGGGGTCATTAGGGATTTTTATTCCAATTCTGGAAAGGCCACTTTCTGATTTTCCGAAAATTCGTATCATTGTACGAAATAAGTGTGCAAAAGAGAATAAAAATACTTAAAAGTCCCGTCAAAAATTAAGTGTATACAGTATTTGCCATCATGCAAAGGCTCCTTCATAAATTTCTTGTTTAAAAGGCGGTGCTTGTCTATACTCGAAGACACGAAAATCAGTTAAAAACGTTTGCGCTCAATTTCATCCAATTTTGGCTTTAAGTTTTATGGATTTCATATACGTGAGACTGTCACTCCTGTCGATTGAAAATTCCCTGCCATTACCTTTAAGTTTCCCTCCGCCTGGTTAAAACCGTGTATAATCGCATCTTCTCCATGCATGAAAGAATAGAAAGGTGAGAATTGAAATGTACTCTATCGATTCTATCCAATACTGTATTCTGGATTTCCCTTCATCTTTACACATACGTCTCAAATGAAAATTTCTCTCCTCGCATTTCCCATTATTTTCTCCATTTTAAAACCATCTTTCCTCAAAATTCCCGCTGGATGCACAAAAGGATTTGAAATTTCTTCTTACGCTGTCCAAGCACCATTTAAATATTCGAAGCAGTGGTTGAAAGCAAAGAATGCGCTCGAAAATTCTTCACTTAAAGCAAATTATATAAAAGAAGATAACTCGTTAATAAGAAAATATTTTACATGTTTCCGTGGTTATTTTTTTTATCTTCCAGCATCGGTTTGAAAAACCAAGATAATGACATCGTTCTAAAAGTCCCCACAGGGAATAGAAAATGGATAAGATTTCCCTTGGTGGCTTGTCTAAGCGCCATTCAAACGTAGGATGCATGTACTGAAAGCAGAGAATGGTGCTGAAAGTATTTCGCTGAAAGTAAACTATATTCGCTATTAGAAAGAAAGTTTTCTAGATATTTACACTACATAAAACGTTGCCGAGCTTTATATATATATATATATATATATATCCCGATAATATATGTTATCGTTTTGATAATGATTCACTATTAAATTTAAATTTTGCTGAAAAGAGCGGCAGTCTGAGATTTTTTAGTTCATTTTCGATGTACAATTCATACCACGAAAATTAGTTAATGTTAGGTATTATACTACCAAGAAAACAAGTGGGTGTTCGCACTCTGAGTCAAAACTATACAGGGTGTCCCAAAAAGATTGAAACGCGCTTTAATTCTTTACCTGGAGATAAGTGGGCAATATAAATTGCAAAAATGTTGAAAGTAAGGTAGGAAATAAGACTGCGTTAATGAAATAGTCCTCCCATTAATTTACAAAAAGTTACACTTTTTAAATTTTTATACGACTCCCTTAGACAAATTTGGTCAATCAGAATTTTTTTTATTTTTAATGCAACGAGATCATTAAAAAACCGTATATCTGTATCTTCAAAATTGAGCGAGTTATATTTAATTGAAAATTGAACATTGTGAATGGGGACCATATATCAAATTGGAAATGTAAATTTGTGACTTATCAACGAAAAAGACAAAACTGGATGATAATACATAGGATACCCAACCGCGCAGTGAGTACCACTGCTTTATATGATCTCTGTCTGTGTAATGCTTTATTTAGATGCATTTGTGATGAAAAATTTTGACACATATTAACGTATTTTTGAACTAAACAATTTACATCGTCAATTTGTTTATGATCCCTATTTTCACTGATGAAAAAGTCTTTCACATGGTACGGAAAAGTGGCATAAGTCAGATTTTTTCCTTTATCATAATTTAATTGATTTTAAAGATACAGATATGCGGTTTTTTTTAATGATCTTGTTGCATTAAAAATAAAAATTTTTTGATTGACCAAATTTGTCTAACGGAGTCGTATAAAAATTTAAAAAGTGTAACTTTTTGAAAATTAATGGGAGGACTCTTTCATTAACATAGTCATATTTTCTACCATACTTTCAATATTTTTGCAATTTATATTGCCCACTTATCTCCAACAGGTAAAGAATTAAAGCGCGTTTGAATCTTTTTGGGACACCCTGTATACATACCACTCAAACTATATACATACTACTATCACTATATACAAACCGCACTATATACATTTGCCGCAAATTGCTGCAGCGGGTTTTGAAAACATGAAAGGTCACTGATTTTGACAAAATTTCGTTTTATAGCTAAACTATGTACATTTTTCGAATTTTTACTTTCCCTACAGTACATGATATTGTGCAGGGAAAGTATTGGAATTGTGGCGAAAATCCCGATTCGAATTTTCGAAGGATCTACACGTTTTGAGCACCTCTAGAACTCGAAAAACTATATTTAAAGTGAAGTCCGTGTGTTTGTGTGTACACTGTATGTATCCACACTAATTCAAAAACTAGTTGACCAAATTTCATAAAAATTGGTAAGTAAGTCACTTGTGGGTTACCCTAGTGCTGATTAGATTTTGGTATAATTCGAAAACATGAACTTGCCCTTTTTTTTAAAATAGTCCGCAAAAATCGTCAAATCCTGAAATTCAAAACTACATATGCACAAATTTATCACTTAAATGCTTGTTTTAAAAGTAATTTTTGAATAAAGAATAAGACCAAACCCATACTCTTAGGCTAACCATTCTCGTTATATTTTTGTTTTTCATGTTTTACAAGATCGCCTTTGGAAATAGGTCCAGTCGCCAAATAAAAACAAAAATTGAATTAAAACAGCAAATATATAGTATAATGCATAAGGAAAGCAATGTTGTTGTTGAGACCCAGACCTTCCGACCTACCAGAAAGGTGTAAGGTAACTGTTTGGGCGGCCGGGAAGAGCCACCCAATTTAGACCGGAACCCAGTGGGGAGGCATCCACAAGGGCCGTACCCTCCTTCCCCTACCCCCTTCCTCTCGGAAGGACTTACGGACCCGCATGTTGAACGTGATCGTACTCCGCGTGAACACAGTGGCAAATTTGGCAGCGGAGGGAATCGAACCCGGGCCTACCGAGTGCAACTCCCGCACGCTAACCACTGGGCTACCGCGCCCCTAAGGAAAGCAAGGTGACGAAGTTGAAAATTCGAACTCGTGTGTACGACGAAAGCATGCCTCAACTTGAATCGAGAACTTTTGAGATGATGTGTGTGTGTGTGTGTGTGTGTGTGTGTGTGTGTATATGTTAGCATGTATGTATGTTAGTGTGAGTATGTAAGTTAGTGTGTGTATATATTTTATCATGTATGTATGTTAGTGTGAGTATATATGTTAGTGTGTGCATATATGTTAGCATGTATGTATGTTAGTGTGAGTATGTATGTTAGTGTGTGTATATATGTTAGCATGCATGTATGTATGTCAATGTGAATATGTATGTTAGTGTGAGTATGTATGTTAATGTGTGTATATGTGTTAGTATGTATGTATGTATGTCAATGTGAATATGTATGTTAGTGTGTATATATATGTCAGCATGCATGTATGTATGTTAGTGTGAGTATGTATGTTAGTGTATGTGTCCGTGAGTCTGCGGATGCGATATCTCACGAACGAATGGAGCGTTTCGAACGAAAATTTAGTACAAATATTACAATTGGTGAAAACTGGAATCATATTAATTTTGGGCGCAATCAAATGTTCGGAAACCCCCCCCCCCACACACACCAATATTTGAATGAAATTCTGAAAAAAAATTTTTTAGAAAATCTGAGCTTTCAATATTGTTACGTAAATGATCATTTATTATGCAATTTTTCGTTAGAAAACAAATGACACAAACTTTAGAAGGCTAACATGAACCATTCTTAAGATACTGCACGTTTTCAAATACATTTATAAAAAAATTACATAAAATAAAATGTAATAAATTGTGAAATAGGTTCACTTTTTATATTCAATATTATGCAACACAATTGTTAACATCATTCTCGTCTATCTAGTTCGTACCACTCACGAGAGAAGATACTTTGGGTAATAGATTTTTGTTTTGACACCCAACGATTCGCTAATTGTCACTTATTTATAAAAGTAATAAATTGTGAAGTAGGTTCACTTTTTATATGCAATATTATGCAACAAAATTGTTAACATCATTTTCTCTCCGCTTCTCTCCGTCTGTCTGTAACGGTTGGCTATAAATTTGGCAATCTTAGTCTGGCAAAATATCACCAATTCGGCTATATTTCTTTTAACGCAGATTAACGAAAATATCGTCAAAAGTGCAAAAATGACGCTATTAACGAAAAAGACGCCAAATTGCTGATTTTTTTAATTCATTTGAAAATTTGAGTCTTTCAAATTTGCGTTAAGGACACCCTGGCAAGGAAAAGCTTCAAAAAATCGATTTTTCAATTTTACTACCATTTTATAGATCACTTCATTCTGAACACAATGATATATAGTTTTAATTATTTACCATGATTAGAAATAGCAAAACTTGGATTAAAACAGAGCTCACTCTGCTTCCTTTGCTGGCCATACCCACTTTTTAAACGCAATTTTCTCAAAATGTAGTTTTTTGAGTTTCGGGTACAATCATTAAAAAAACTATGAGAGATACAGATATGAAATTTTATATGCATTATTAGCTCATAGTATACTATGTTTTGTACCTCTTATTATATTCATGTTGTTAAAAAATTATAATTTATGCTAATTTTAACTAACAAAATTTTGAGAATTTCCATAGAACAATGTAATTTTTTGGATAATTTAAAAATTATCACTCCTACAATACAAATTGCAGGTTTAATAGTGACAAACATAAATTAGTATATTCTGAAAGTTTCATGTCATTGTGGTGGCAAAGATTTTTTGTAAAATGTACAGATAGGAATTTTTTCATAAAAAAAAAATATTTTCCTTTCATAAAACCTATGATAATGTAAAAAGTACACATAGTAATGAAATTATTTTGCCTATTATTTTCTCAAGAAACATATCTTGATCATAATTAGGCAAACAAAATTTAAAATAATTCTTTTGTGTACTTTTGAGCAATGATTTCCGTGAAAGCATAAAACCACATTTTTCGTCGATTTCCCTTGCCAGGGTGTCTTTAAAATTAATAGGACTCCAGTATTCACTGATTGTAACAATCGTATCAAATTATTTTTAAAACACTTCATTCAGTCATTAGATATCACGTCCACAGGCTCACCGGCACACTAACATACATACCCAGAAACATACATATACACACAGATATTACGTCAAAAACTTTCGGTTCAGGTTTAGGGGTGCTTGAAACGTGCTCTTCCGTCGAAAACTCGAATTCTAATTTTCGACCCCATCCCAATACTTTTCTTATATATTATATGGTATGTTTGGTTATAATTAATTAAATAATTTTTTTAAAGAGCAATTTATATTAACACTAAAATTTAATATTTAGCGTATTTCCAAAAAAAAAAAAAAAAAAAAATTCATGGTGAGCTCCCCTCTGAATTTCATTCCAGCCCCTTTTGTATTTAATTTCTGGTTACGTGTATGATTTAAACAGCTAATTTAACTGCAAATAAAAGTTAGTCATGCATGGCTGGATAAATCTTTGGCGCCAGGCCGCCATAACGTCTAAAAATCAGATCATGTTACTCAAAATTTTTGAATAGGATATAACTGTTTCCAAATTTTGATTTGTGAAAAAATGTCACGTTTACAGTGCAATCAAAGTTGGAATTCCCATAGGATCAAAACTCCCACTTCCAGTCATGATGAGAATAAGAATTTTGCAGTGTGCAATCACCAACGTATATGTTCTGTAACTCCAAAAGAAATTTTAAGGTATGCTCATAACAATAAGGCATGGATTAAGTAGTCGCAAAGCATACACTCCAGACGAAAAAAAACTTCTCTTAATATTAATTTACCTTTCTTTTTCTTTTTTCCCCTACGCCAATTCTTATTTACTTCACGTTGCCCCTTTTTGTCTGCATTTTTGTTCAACGTCTTTGACGGGCTCGTTCTCCCAGAGCACGGAAACTTAACACACAGTTTTATCACGCAGAAAATTTTATCTATCGAATTTTTACGTCATTACGTTACGTCGTTATGTCATTAAACGTACATCATGACTATGTTTTTGCCCTTGTCATGCATTTTCTTTACTAATTATAGTTCAGTGCCTTCAGATGAAATTTTCTCCTGGTTCTAACGCGTCGATACATGTGTAATACACATAGGATTGTACGTCAATTACGTCAAAATAAAATAAAAATAAAAAGTAAAAAATAAAATATGAAAAAAAAAACAAATTTTCCAATGCAAGGAAAAATAGAAAATTTTAATCATACACGAAATTGAACTAAATTAAAGTAGTAGACAGATACAATTCAAAATATTATTAATAAATCTTATCATTATCCAAAATTAATATTATGCAAAACTGTCAAAATTATTTCATCTATATACACCCTCTTTTTCCTTTCCACAATTTTGTATAACATCAATTGTGAATAATGATGAGATTTATATAGTATTGTTTTGAATAAAACCTGCCTATACCCTTAATTTGGGCCAGTTTCGCGTGTGATCAAAATTTATTTTCTACTTTTAAGTTTGCCACTGTTGTGCAGGAGAGGACATGGAAAAACTTTTTTTTTCTCATAATTTATTGTTATTTTAGTTTACGTCATGGAGGTAGAAGTAAGGAGTTAAAACTTCATATTAAGAAAACGCCAATATCGTTTGAGACAGTAATTCATGTGGCGCTGGGATAAGATAAATAATCCTGCTGTGCATGCATTTCTATAGCGAAAGGCCTAAAATACTTATTTAAAGTGCCAGTTTTGTAAAAATAAATTATTAGAGCAATGCAAAGTAGGGCAGAAACAATAAACAATATTCCTACCCATTCAAAATTATTTTACCTTTCAATTTATTTTTATCTCCATATATTCTATACTCTATCCCACAACTATAAAAAATACTGATTAATTATACTCATAATTAGGGAAACCTTAATTTAAAAATAGCAAAATATGCATATACTAAATACTATGCCTTTCTGTTGTGACAACTAGCAATAGCAGCTACTTTACTAACACTAACCACACCTAGCTATAATTCTCAAAGCATTGTGGCATTTTCAAGCGTTTCACCCATAGGAGTTTTATCTCCTTCTTTCTAACTCCGGCGTGGTTTGCATGCTAATATATACAAATGGCGCCGAGCACAATTTTTAGTCTGTTTTTCCCAGTAATATTTCAAAATAACTCAGGAAAAATAACCTTATCCTGCAGAATTACTTAAGTTTGGTATCTAGAGTTGAGGAAAGGAAGCTGAATGACAATATATGATACCTAGAAGTTGAGATGCAAATAATAACTGGGATTAGTGTGAGACATAGAAAATACCTTGGAGTGGAAAAATACAATTAGTTAGGTTTCAGAGGTTATCTAGAAATAAAGGCCAATTAAGGATTAGAAGGATTACGTTGTCAAAATGGGAAATATAAGATTCACCCTGGAGTTCCTACTTAAATTTAGTGGTATCGGAGGTTACGTGGAAATTAAAACAAATGAGAGATGAGAGAAACGGCGTTATCAAAATATAATTGTTCTTTAAAATGTCCCTATTATTACTTCCTATATATACATAGTATAATGTATAGGGAAAGTATTGTGATAAGGTTGAAAATTCGAATTCGTATTTTCCACGGAAGAGAACGTTTCAAGCATCCCTGAACACGAATCAAACGTTTTTGTGATGATATCTGTGTGTGTGTATGTGGGCACGTTTAAATATCCCTGAACTCAAATCAAAAGTTTTTAAAGAGAAGTCTGTGTATGTATGTATGTTAGTGTGTGTATGTAAGTCAGTGTGTGTGTGTGTGTGTGTGTGTGTGTGTGTGTGTGTGTGTGTGTCTGTGTCCGTGAACCTGTTGATGCGATATCTCACGAACGAAAGGGGGCGTTTCAAACGAAATTTGGTACGATTATTACAATAAATAAATACTGGAACCTTATTGATTTTAAGGGCGATTAAATGTTCAGAAGACCCCACCACCATCATCACCACCGCCTTTTCAAATAATTTTTTGAAAAAGAATCATTAAAAATTCAAGAGTTTTAATAATCATGAATAAATAGTCACTTCAGACATATTTTATTTTTAAAGAAAATTAATTAATTTTGAAACGCTAACATGAATTGTTATCGAGTTATTTACAGATTTTTCGAATGAATTTTTGAAAAAATCATTAAAAAATCAGAACATTTAACATATTAAATAAATAATCATTCCATATGTAAATTTCTATTAGAAAACGAATGACGCAAACTTTAAAACACTAGCATTAATCGTTCTCAAAATATTGAACGTTTTTCAAATAAATATTTCGCAAAAATTGCATAAAATTAAAAAGTAGTAAGTATCATCCAATAATTAAACTTTCCATATGCAATATTACTTAACAAATCTGTTAATATTCTCTTCCATCTAGTTCGTTCCATTCACGAAATAATTTATTTTTTATAATTGTTTTATATTTTCAATACAAAAAAGCATTATGCTGTGGATGTCGAACACTATCATTTCATTGTGAAAGGAATAAAATCATTACATCCCTAGTGGAATTTAAAATTTGTTCAATATTGGATCAGTATTGTATATGTTGGCATTGCATTGGAAATATTTCCAATGTAATCCCAATATTGGGCGAATATTGGGGTTAGATTGGTCTCCAATATCGGTTAATATTTTCATTTCATTACAATATTACGCCAATATTAGTGTTACATTGGAAATATTTCTAATGAAACACCAACATTGGCGTAATATTTCCCCAATATTTTAAACCAATATTGAGCCAATACCGTTAAAATGTCCACTTTCTCATATTGGTCCAATATTGAATTACTACTAAGGATCATGTAGGGAAAATCATGCGCTGCCTACATCAGATTTTTTTCTATATTTGAGTTCGAATGGTGTATCTCTGAAAATTATTTCTAAGTTTTCCGTTCATAACTTTTTTCAAAACCAAGAAAGACAAAAACTACTTCCCTAACCCTTCCCCTGGTGTGAAGACAAAATTGAAAAAATTGATATTTTCGTCCAAATCTTGAGCGGTTTTTTGTTTGACATCCCACACACTCCTTTTGTTCAAATTTATTCAAACGACTTTTCTTCCTCCACCGCGCCAGAATTATTTTTTTTTTCAGTTTGCATAAGAATATATCGTTACTGGGCCATGAATTCGAGTCTGCATGCCAAATTTCATGGTTGTTGGTTGGACAGATTAGATATCAAAGACGATGGGCAGTGGCGAAGCTACGGACTTGCAGAACCGCGCTGCAAGGGGGGGGGGGTGCGTAGGCGGTTTGGAGAGATTTGGGGGCGCAATATTAAAAGGATCCAATATTAAGATGTCTCTGTGTATGAGTGCAGTCTGTAGTTAAAAATTTAAGCGTCATATGGCCATGAAATTTGGTACACAGGTACTTGAGGGTACGAATAGATTCACCTCGACGGTATCTTTTTTTAAATTTTGAATTAGAATTTTAGTTATTTAGTTCACATTTCCGTTGCGATCGCTAAAAACATCATAAAACGCATAGAGAAAAATGCGGCTCGAATTTCCTTCGAGACACGACAGCAAGATCATAATCAAGCGTCTCGCTCGTGAAACCGTGAATTCCAGACGGCTGGCGCTTCGTTAGTAGGATTTAAAATTCAAAAATATAAACTAACGAGTTTTACAGGTAGATATTTGAATTTTTAAATATAAGACTTTTGTAGTATTATAAGCATTGTTGAAAAAATCACATTACTACGACAATTACTTCTAAAGTTAGCAAATAAGATTTTAAACCGACGTAAAACAAAGACTTGGAAAGGGTATTTTTATTTTCTTTGCAGATAACGAGCTTTGTGAATTGAATAGTACAGTCAACCCTTCTATAACGCGATTGATTTGTACCGTGTTATATGGAAACCGCGTTTTAGGAAACTCAGATGAGTGCAAACCAGATTAATTCGTACCGTGCTATATGGAAGTCGCATATCGTGTTCTATGGAAACCCCGTTATAAGAAACTCAGAATCAGTACAAAACGGAGCAATTCGTACCGCGTTATATGGAAACCGCAATGCTGTATATTTCTGCATTTACAGGGGATTTCCCTGATAACTGAAACTGAAAAATAGTGATATACATAGATGAAAAAACAGAGAAATTCCCCATTAATTTCAACCGCAAATGTGTAATAGTAAAATTCATGCTATAGGGAGACTGCTTAAGCTAATTGAATTGTATTATAGAAAACCGCGTTATATGGAAACCGCGTTTTATGAGTTCCGCGTTATGGGAGGGCTGTCGCAATTTTTGCTTCGCGTTATATGAAAACCGCGTTATGAGAATACCGCGTTATAGGAGGGTTGACTGTAAAGGGCGTTTATCTACAACCTGGGTGACGCCGGTTAATACGTTCTAGTAAAAATATAAACACGACAATTTAATTTTATCATATTGAGGACAAAGGATACGTTGTACTACGTTTTTCCCAATTCATCGATGAATGCGGGATAAGCAGGTCTACGTTTTTCAACCAGCGCTCTATTTCTGAAATCTTGCGCATTGCGTTTCTCTCTATGAGTCTGTGACATAAGCAGCGGAATGGCACCCTGTGGAGAAATCGCAAAATATCCTTTAACATTAAAACATTTACGTATTCAACCTTTTATATTAAAATAGCATTTATGCATAAAATATATAATGAAACCTTCTATATTTTGAAAGAGGACATATTACTTAGCAATGATGTGACATGATAACAAGAGGGCTGAGTGGAAGAGGAAGACAAAGGGGGCGCGATATTTTAAGCAGCGGTGGGCGCAACCGCTTGTTTAAAGTACCTTAGGCGCAACCAAACCAAGCTCCCTCACTAGAGGTAGAGTAGAAACGGACACAGAGGTAGAGTAGAAACGGACACAAAGGGTTCGTTGATAAGGTTTCTACTCGTAAACTACGGAACCTTAAAAATATTGGCCTTAAATCGCCCCTCTGTCAACCTAGTCCAGTATTATGTCGGACGTTTCTATGTCCAGTCCACCCACGCAACGAGGACTTCATGAGAGAATTTCCTATTTTGGGTCTCACAAATATGGTATTGTAGAAGAGATAATTAGTTTATGTAGGGACAATCACAATTTAAAATAGCTTCCAATATTTTCTTCACGATTGTAGAAAATTTGTAATTTAAAAACGTTGAGTCTAGCTTACATTTAATAAGTTGAAATAATTTATATTTTTACAAATAATTTAATACTGGGTATTTCAAAACGATTGCACAACTAAATATCTGTTGATTGGTTGGTGGTAGACCCATGATTTCCATCTAAGGAATGTTTTAATTAAGGAAAAAAGAAGTGTTTCAATAAAAGTTTCAATTAAGATCTTAATCGTGTGACATCCTTAGATAAAATTAACTGGAGTGTAGTTTCGAATCGACTTTCTCATATCGTAATCCGTTCTCAGTAGCTTTTTTTTTTTTTTTCAAATTTTATAAGAACATTTTTAAAAAATCGGTACCATATGTCAAATGTTTAAAAATATGAAATCACCCGAGATTTCGACATGTAATTGAGGACTGTATAAAACGTTTGCTAAAAAGAAGTATGTATGTTAAATTTTCGAATGCAAGTCTCATTTAACGAAATTCAATTTTATACGACCCCTGAAATCCATCGTGTTTCCATCCTGTTTAATACAAAATCGAATCAAAAGAAATCGATCAAAAGAAACTGTTTTCGTCTTTCTTTTGATCAGGTGGAAGTGGTTTAAGTCCTATAAAGTTTTTCGCGGTCAACCTAAAGATTACTTACGGTTCTTTTCTACTTCCGATTCAGTCTCCCCGTTGGCCTAAAAATCTGAATCTTCGTAGACTTAGTATTTACATACTTATAATATTTAGCATCAGTTTGGCAATTTTGACCACATTTTTGTTAATATGTGGTAAAATATCGCCAGGTTAGAGATATTTCGCTATGTTAGGCGCCAAATTCTCCAAATTCACTGCCAAGAGTTACAGACAAACGGATAGAACAGCTTTCTTATATATAGATGACTACTGGCGATTTGTTAGGCGTCAAAATACAAAACTATTACTCTCCGGCCGTCCAGTTAGTTGCTCAAGTCTTCAGGATGAGTCGGACGGTTTAGGTCTTCAAGGTATCTTCCCTCGTGAATCAAAGGAACTTTGATCCACGAGAATATTGTTAACACATTTATTGCACAATATTACATATTAAAAGTGAACATATTTCACAATAGTTATACTTTATTATTTTATGTGAGGTTTTTTATAAATGTATTTTAAAAATGTGCAATATCTCTAGAACGGTTCATGCTAACGTTCTAATGTCTATGTCATTCGTTTTCTAATTTAAAAAATTACATTTATGAAACATTGATCATTTGTCTAACATTATTGAAGAATTATTGTAACTCACTGATTTTTCAAAATTTATTCAAAAATGTGGTGGTGTTCTAAACATTCGATTGCGTTTAAAATCAATAAGGTTTCAGTATATATTGATTGTAATATTTGTACCAAATTTTGTTCGAAAAGCTTCATTCGTTCGTGAGATATCGCGCGTGCATACACACACACTCTCTCTCACACATACTTGCTGTCGGGATGCTTGAAACGTGCTAGTCCGTCTAGACTCGAATTCGAATTTTCGACCCCGTCACAATACTTTTTTTATACATTACACAATGTATACACTCATGTCCAAAAGTTAAGCATAATTCGTAAAGTGAGAAAATTTCGGAGTTAATATGGATACAGTGGTTCACAATCAGTTGTGGGGAATCGTGAGACGAAGATAAATCATTGTGCATATGCAAAACAGTTCACTCGACGTCGACATGCGCAAAGCACCGGCGCACGTCGGAACGAGTAAAAAACGACCTCGAGCGGCATAGCCAGTTGAGGCAGTATTTCGCAATTGTTGTGGTACGGAGCGTTGTTAACAATCAAAAAGGACGAAAGATATCACAAAGATGCCAAATGGACATGTTTTGAAGGGACGAATTATTGGAATGCTGGAATCTGACCGATCCTAAATCGAAGAGTCTCGAATTCTAAATGTGCCTTAGTGTGTGATCTCCAAACTGTGGCAGAGGTTCCAAACCACTGGAGATGTTACCCGACGACTAGTACCAAGTTGGCCAAGGATAACAACCGCTCAGCAAGACCGATATTTGGGGATAACTGCGCGACGTCAGAGGAACCGTTCTGCCAGACAACTGGGTTCAACTTTGACAGCAGCCACAGGAGTCACTGTTTCGAGAAAAACTGTTTACAGGAGACTCAGACACGTTAGTTTCTATGCCAGACGACCAGCAGTTTGCATCCCCCTGACGTCTGCACAGAAACGCCCGCGTTTACAGTGGAATTTGGAACATCGGCAGTGGAGTGGACAACAGTGGGGCAATGTCATGTTCAGTGGCGAGTCGAAGTTTAGCCTGTAAACTGATTCTCATCGTACCACGATCTGGAGAGAACGTGGAACGCGTTTTCATCCGGGAAACATCACGAAACGACATCGTTTTCCATTTGGGGGAGTCATGGTCTGAGCAGGCATCATGATGGACGGCCGCACAGACCTCCACATCTTTGTCACAAGGTCAGTTACCAGTCCAAGATACAGGGATGAAGTCCTTGAGCGTACCATTTGATTATTTCGAGGTGCTGTTGGTCCTGATTTCATATTCATGGATGATAACGGCTTCCTTCCTCACCGTGCGGCCTTGGTCCACGACTTCCTTCAAACTGAAAATACCCAGCACATGCAGTGGTCTGCCAACTCTCCTGATCTGAATCCAATCGAGCATGTGTGGGATATGCTCGCGAGACATCTTGCAGCCCTCCGCTACCCACCAAACTCAGTTCCGGGATTGAAAACTGCTCTCCGTGAGGCTTGGTACTCTTTGAGCACACAACTCATCCAAACCCTCATCGAAAGTATGGGAAATCGTTGTGCAGCATGTGTGGCTACCCGAGATTCCCACACACCGTATTAAACCACAGCATCACATTGTTTTAATCATTCTATTTCACCGAGGTTGACACACGTATTATGACCCCGGCCGTCCAACTGGTTACTCTAAGTCCTCTGGACGAGTCGGACGGTCTGGGTCTTCAACACGTATTATGACCCTTTTTCTTTCAACTATTTTCTTTGGATAATAAAAGTCGTTATTATCCTTGTTTTGCATTGATTTCTTCTTCTATAACCTTATTACACCCGCATACCGCGTTTCCTTCAATTCCGATGTAGATTTCCTGAATTTTTCACATAAACAGCAACTATGCTTAACTTTTGGACATGAGTGTACAATAGGGGAAGTAATATATATATATATACATAAATATAAATTATTAAATCCAAAGTTAGAATGTATGTAGTAACTCATAATACACTATTCCAAAATTTTTCTACAAATACAAAGAAATAAAAGAAATTAAGACAAAAAGAGGAAATAATAATGCAAGTCATAAGGACAAAGACAATCAACAAATTTCAAAAATGAGGAATGCAAATAAGAAAACAAAAAAATCAAGCAAAAAAGCTTGCACATGGAGGAGATTTAGGCTTACGAGATTAGGCTTACGAAAAGTTCATTTCGAAAAAATTCTCGTCGGGTCCATATATCCTTTCGAAATGAACACAAAAATGCTTGTTTCTGAAACACAAGATAGATTTTATCTATAAACTTGTGTTATATGGACGACAAGCATATAGATTGGAACAATAAAGGAAACATAAATACCTCAAAACACACCTCTTCAGCGCAACCATGACGAGCAAAATATGACTGGATCAATGTTGCCATATGCCAAAATGAAAAGATGTGATTTGCTGTTGCCAAAGAGAGTAATAAAAACTGTACTGCGCAAAAGCAATAAAATGAAATAAAATGAGTTATTCAACTGTTAAAGCTTCGAGATAAAAAGATGAAAATATAATTGCAGGAGAATGAAGAAGTACGGCTAAAATAAGATAATAAGGGGAGAATATGAGAATTTTAGGCTAATCGAAACTTATTAACTATACTATTGACTAAATATGCAGGATATTGATACATTTTACTGGTAATTTTGAGGTTATTAATGTGCAAAGCATGAAATTTTTTATCTGATAATCTATAAATTCTAAAAAGTTGATTAAGTATAATATTTCTAAACAATTGAATCGAGTTGCAGGAATTAAAAGGTAATAATTTATTAATATTAAATTTAAAAAAATCTTTTTTATCATATAATTTAGTAACTATCCCATGAGCAGGTTCTGTAATTAGACTTAAATCCAAATAATAAACATTATTACTAATAGAAGTTTCATTAGGTATTAATTCCAAATTATCCGGATAGAAATCTATATCTATGACATAGTTATCAGTAAATACAAGACAAATCAGATCATCTACATATCTATAAATTTTATAATCAGTTGAAGTAAAGAATTTTTCATAATGATATAGGTATAAATTAGCTAACATACTGCTACTACAGCCACCTTGTGGAACACCTGAGACTTGTAAGTATAATTTATTACCTTGAAAGATATAATTATTGAAAAGAACAAAATGGAGAAGCTTAGGAAAATTGGTAAATTTTGTAAGATTAGAATGTTTAGTAATATAAGCATTATATAAAGCTAAAATGACATCATATAGATCAGTGATCTTAATATTATTAAATAGATATTTAAAATCAAAAGTTTGAAATCCTATTATTTTACCAAGTGTTTTTAATTTATTTTTTTAGTAATAATTTACTAGCAGTAGTAAAGTATGAATTATGACCACTAGTAACAGTTCTAAATTTAATATAAACTCTTTGAGTTACACGGCTTTAGTTAAATGCACTAAAAAATAAAAAATCATTTTCAGTTATTACAACATTCTTGGTCATATATGACTAAAAATAAAATCATTGGCCGCCCATAAAATATTTGTATTTTGGTTGGATATGCCTATTATTTAGCAAAGAGAAATGGTAAATATGTTTTGAAATGAAATTGTTTAAGCAATTGTCAGCATATTTATATATACATATATGCTTAACTATATATATATACAGGGTATCCCAAAAACAATGACCTCGGCTTTTATTCCTTAAATATTGATCTTAGACACATATAATAAATTACAAAGTTACGTAAAAAAGGTACAGAATTTTATGAAATCGATTAAAATTTTTTAAGGGAATTAAATTTTAAGAAATATAAAATTTAAATTTTTATACGGCCCCCGTACAATAACATTTCCAATGAGTAAAATGTGCCACATACACTAATAAGGTGATGCACAAAATTTCAGCATTTTATCATAAAAAGTTCCAGAGATATGAAAAGACAAAAATGCTGACATAACCTACTTTTCGATGCATCGACATGGGTTCTCAGAGGAGAAAAATCATGTCGGCAGATCGCGTTTCAGGGGTCATACACAAATTACGAAAGAAAAGAATGGTTACATAAATAAATAATAATTTTGCTATTTACTGGTACAAAAGTATCTAAATTGTGTATAAATAATAACTTTACACAAAGATTACAAAGCTTGTTCAAAATATTTTCCATCCATGCCAATACAGAGCTGCATTCGACTGATAACACGCCTATAAAGCATTTCTGCGTTGCGCCATTTGCATTGTTGCTATAAACATTTACATTTTAATTTGTGATTAATCCCTCACCAACTTTGTACATATCTCTGGGACTTTTTATGATAAAATGCTGAACTTTTGTACATGACCTTATTAGTGTATGGGGCACATTTCACTCATTGGGAATGTTTTTATACAGGGACCGTATAGAAATTTAAATTTTGTATTTCTTAAAATTTATTTCCCTTGAAAATTTTAATCGATTTCATAAAATTCTGTACCTTTTCTACGCAACTTTGTAATTTATTATATATGTCTAAGATCAATATTTAAGGAATAAAAGCCGAGGTCAGTGTTTTTGGGACACCCTGCATATAAATAAACTGACGGATTCTCAAATCAAAATTGTCAAAGTATTGAATATTTTTATATCAATAATTTTTAGCCATCACAACATTCTTGGTCATATATGACTAAAATAAAATCGTGAGGTACACATAAAAAAATTGTATTTAGACACTAGCAGCATACCCGTTCTTCGTACGGAGTATTTAATATAAAGAAACTTATAATTCGCAATTATATGCAAATTCAGTTAAAATATTAAATTTATTGCTCCTAAAGAGAAGTTTAAGAATATATGTTCTCACTATGCAAAATTATTTTCACGGGCAGATCTGAAGAATAAAACATCCTGGCCCCTTTTGTAAGCAAATTTACAAAAAAAAAAAAAAAAGATTTGAATCAATATACGCAACCCCGTACTACTTATACTGTCGCAGATTAGAAAATATGCCAGTGTGTTAGTAGAAGATTACTCGTATTACAATTTAAGTCTCAAAAATCTTTGCCAAAATAAAAGAGATGACGTAATAAATTGAAAATATCAATAATCCCCGTACTCTTTACACCAGAAGGTCGTAATTGATTCCAATATATGCCAATATATATCAAAACATATGCCAATATACCTGTACTACTTATATTCTCGTAGATTAGAAGATATACCCGTGTATTTGTAGAAGATTACTCGTACAACGTACAATATATGAGTTTAAACAATTTTTGCCATAATAAAACAATTGTACAATAACTTGAAAATATCAATAATCCCTGAATCAATAATCCCCGAAAATATCAATAATAATAACGTTTAAACCTGAAGACCGTAATTGGTATTAACTAGTCAAAAATGCTATAAGAAAAATCAAATCGTTCTTTTCTAAAATATATTTTTATATCCATATATTTATTATTAAAATCGAAAAAAATAATAATTCAAATTAACAGACAGATTTAATTTAATTGCGTTTCTAAGCAACATGATATAAGATAGAATCTTCCTCATAAACAGCGAAATTAAATAACCATTTTGATTTCTTTACACTTTTCATTGTTCAGTAAATGCTTGTGAAAAATAACCATGGAGATAGATTTTCCATTTAAATTCATGTTTCAAACAATTCATGCTTTCAAATAGTGACTAATTCGCGCAAAAATCCTCCATCAAACACAGAAATAAAGTTTTAATTCAAGTGGACGTTATAAACAAACGAATTTTATCATTTCCGTTTGGATAAACAATTGGATAAATGAATTTATTGGGTAAACAGAATATGAGTTTATTAGCTAAACACAATATATAAGCTTAAAATCTCTTTGCTAAAATACATGAAAGTGATGTATGCAGTTCGCAATTAATATAATTAAAGAAAATCAAACCGTTCATTTATAAGATATATTTTAATATCCATTTATTTATTATTCAAATCGAAAAATAATAATCATTAACAAACACATTTAACTCCATTCCTTTGCCGAGCAACATGATATAAGATAGAATCTTCCTCATAAACAGCGAAATTAAATAACCATTTTGATTTCTTTATACTTTTCATTGTTCAGTAAAAGCTTTTGAAAAATAAACCATGGAGATAGCTTTCCCATTTAAATCATGTTTCAAACAATTCATGTTTTCAGAAAGTGACTAATTAGCGCAAAAAATCTCCCAACAAACTCAGAGAGAGAGAGAGTTTAATTCTCTTTCAAACAATTTTCAAGCTTTTCGTTTGGATAAACCACGGAGTTAGAGAGTAGAACTCCTAGGAAAAAGTTTCGTTTTTCATTAATATTTCGACAACTTCTGGTCTTAGATACTGGAAACTTGGGTTAAATTTATGGGGTCTATTTCAAGGCTATCCACAAAATTTCATCAAATTCGGTTCAGCCGTTCTCTCGTGATGATGAGACTAACGAAAATTTCGTCTTTTACTAATATCTCAAAAACCACTGATTGTAGAGACTCCAAACATGGACTAAATATTAAGTGGGACTATGTCCAGGCTACCCACAAAATTTCATCATATTCAGTTCTGCCAGTCTCCCATGATGTCGGGAGAAACAGACAGACAGACAGACAGACAGACAAACAAACAGACAGGCAGATTTTCAATTTTATTTATATAGACTAGCAGCATACCCGTTCTTCGTACGAAGTATATAATATAAAGAAACTTATAATTCGCAATCATGTGCAAATTCTGTTAAAATATTAAATGTACTGCTCCTAAAGAGAAGTTTAAGAATATCTGTTCTCACTATGCAAAATTATCTTCACGGGCAGATCTGAAGAATAAAATATCCTGGCCCCTTTTGTAAGCAGATTTAAAAAAAAAGAAGAATTAAATCATTATATGCAACCCTGTACTACTTATATTGTCGCAGATTAGAAAATATGCCAGTGTGTTAGTAGAAGATTACCCGTATTACAATATGATTATCAAAAATCTTTGCCAAAATAAAGGAGTTGACGTAATAAATTGACATTATCAATAATCCCCGTACTTTTTATACCAGAAGGTCGTAATTGATTCCAATATATGCTAATTATATATCAAAACATATGCCAATATACCTGTACTACTTATATTCTAGTAGATTAGAAGATATGCCCGTGTATTTGTAGAAGATTACTCGCACAACTTACAACTTATGAGTTTAAACAATTTTTGTCATAATAAAACAATGGCATAATAACTTGAAAAAATCAATAATCCCTGAATCAATAATCCCCGAAAATATCAATAATAATAACGTTTAAACCTGAAGACCGTAACTGATATCATCCAGTCAAAAATGCTATAAGAAAAATCAAATCGTTCTTTTCTAAAATATATTTTTATACCATTTATTTATTATTCAAATCCAAAAAATAATAATTAAAATTAACAGACAGATTTAATTTGAATGCGTTTCTGAGCAACATAATATAAGGTAGAATCTTCCTCATAAACTGCGAAATTAAATAATCATTTTGATTTCTTTACACTTTTCATTGTTCAGTAAATGCTTGTGAAAAATAACCATGGAGATAGATTTTCCATTTAAATTCATGTTTCAAACAATTCATGCTTTCAAATAGTGACTAATTCGCGCAAAAATCCTCCATCAAACACAGAAATAAAGTTTTAATTCAAGTGGACGTTATAAACAAACGATTTTTATCCTTTCCGTTTGGATAAACCACGGAGTTAGAGAGTAGAACTGCTAGGAAAAAATTCCGTTTTTCATTAATATCTAGACAACCCCTGGTTTTAGAAACGCAAAACTTGGACCAAATTTATGGAGGTATATTTTAAGGCAATCCACCAAATTTCATTAAATTTGGTTCAGCTGTTCTCTCGTGATGATGCGACAAACGAAAGTTTCGTGTTTTACTAATATCTCGAGAACCACTAATCGTAGAAACTTAAATCATAGACTAAATTTTAAGAGGGGCTATTTCCAGGCGACCCACAAAATTTCATCAAATTCGGTTCAGCCGTTCTCCCGTGATGATGGGACAAACAGACAGACAGATTTTCAATTTTATTTATATAGACTAGCAGCATAACCGTTCTTCGTACGGAGTATATAATATAAAGAAATTTATAATTCGCAATCATGTGCAAATTCTGTTAAGATATAAAATGTATTGCTCATAAAGAGAAGTTTAAGGATATCTGTTCTCACTATACAAATTATCTTCACGGGCAGATCTGAAGAATAAAACATCCTGGCCCCTTTTGTAAGCAAATTTACAAAAAAAAAAAAAAATTGAATCAATATATACAACCCCGTACTACTTATATTGTCGCAGATTAGAAAATATGCCAGTGTGTTAGTAGAAGCTTACCCGTATTGCAATATGAGTCTCAAAAATATTTGCCAAAATAAAAGAGATGACGTAAAAAATTGAAAGTATCAAAAATCCCCGTAATCTTTATATCAGAAGGTCGTAATTGATTCCAATATATGCCAATATATATCAAAATATATGCCAATATACCTGTACTACTTATATTCTCGTAGATTAGACGATATACCCGTGCATTTGTAGAAGATTACTCGTACAACGCACTATATATGAGTTTCAACAATTTTCGTCATAATAAAACAATTCCATAATAATTTGAAAATATCAGTAATCCCTGAATCAACAGTCCCCGAAAATATCAATAATAATGATGTTTAAACCTGAAGACCGTAATTGATATTATCCAGTCAAAAATTCAATGTCAATGAAATTTATTTTATATACATATTCTTATTATTTAAATCGAAAAAGGTTTAATAAAAATCGTATGCCGCATAACATATTGGATCCGTTGCTAAGCGACATGATATCATTTGCTTTAAATAAATAGATGGCAACCATATCATCTGAATAATGCAATCTCCATGGAAGGTTTGGCGACATTTTCGTCAATTTAGCGATAACTTAAAAAATCGCCAAATTTATCGCCAAGTGGGACTGTAGAGCTGATAGTCCCATTTTGTGACGAATTGACGAAACATCATTACAATACTATCCCCTATCAAAACATAATTAATTTCATTTATTAAGCGCGATTTTATCAATTTCATGATATTTCTATGGATTTAGAAATATTTTTATCAATTGGGTGATATTAAAAAAATTCCTTAAATGTGTTACCAAGTAGGATGGATGGACTGACCTACAAATGCTACAGAAATATCATTTCAATATTTTATTCTAAAAAAACAAATTTAATTTCATTGATTAGGGTCATTTTTATCAATTTGGAGGCATTTCCACTAATTTGGTAAAGTTTAAGAAAAGTTACCAAGTTATTTAGGGATATTCTTCTAAATTCGTAGCTCTAAATTTGCAGAACTGAAGAATAAAATATCCTGAACCCGTTTGTATATACTAAATGAAAACACTAAAATTGTATTAGAAGATATATACACCCGTTCTGCTTCAACAATCGGTTAAACGAATTTATTGGGTAAACACAATATATATGCTTCAAACCTCTTTGCTAAAATAAATGAAAGTGATGTACGCAGTCGGCAATATATATAATTAAAAGAACAATCAAACCGTTCATTTATAGAATATATTTTTACATCCATTTATTTATTATACAAATAGAAAAAATAATAATAAATATTAACAACACATTTAATTTCATTCCGTTGCCGAGCAACATGATATAAGATAGAATCTTCCTCATAAAATGCGAAATTAAATAGCCATTTTGATTTCTTCATACTTTACATCGTTGAGTAAAAGCTTGTGAAAGATGAACCAAAGGGGTAGATTTTTCCATTTAAATTCATGTTTCAAACAATTCATGTTTTCCTATAGTGACTAATTACTGCAAAAATCCTGCACTAAACTCGGAAATAAAGTTTCATTTCATTTTGGCGTTTTAAACAAACGATTTTCATCCTTTCCGTTTGGATAAACCACGGAGTTGGAGAGTAGATCCCTTAAGAAAAAGTTCCGTTTTTCATTAATATCTCAACAACCCCTGGTCTTAGAAACTCGAAACTTGGACAAAATTTATGGGGGGCTATTTCAAGGCTATCCACAAAATTTCATTAAATTTGGTTCAGCCGTTTTCCCGTGATGATGAGACAAACGAAAATGTCGTTTTTTACTTATATCTCGAGAACCACTGGTCGTAGAAACTCAAAACATGGACTAAATTTTAAGTGGGGCTATTTCTAGGCTACCCACAAAATTTCATCAAATTCGGTTCAGCCGTTCTCTCGTGATGATGGGACAAACAGACAGACAGACAGACAGACAGACAGATTTTCAATTTTATATATATATATTAACAGAATTTTAAGGAACAATAGATGTGGTAACATAAAAATGCCATATATAGGATGAATTTTTAAATTAAAATTTTTAAAGAGAAATTCAATTTTATTGAATGTAATCATTCTTATATATGTCACTAGCAGCATACCCGTTCTTCGTACGGAATATATAATATGAAGAAACTTATAATTCGCAATCATGTGCGAATTCTGTTAAGATATTAAATTTATTGCTCCTAAAGAGAAGTTTAAGAATATCTGTTCTCACTATGCAAAATTATCTTCATGGGCCGATCTGAAGAATAAAACATCCTGGCCCCTTTTGCAAGCAAATTTACAAAAAATAAGAAATTGTATCAATTTATGCAACCCCGTACTACTTATATTGTCGCAGATTAGAAAATATGCCAGTGTGCTAGTAGAAGATTCCCCGTATTACAATATGAGTCTCAAAAATATTTGCCAAAATAAAAGAGATGACGTAATAAATTGGAAGTATCTATAATCCCCGTAATCTTTATAGCAGAAGGCGTAATTGATTCCAATATATGCCAATATATAACAAAATATATGCCAATATACCTGTACGACTTATATTCTCATAGATTAGAAGATATAATGCATTTGTAGAAGATTACTCGTACAAAGTACTATATATGAGTTTCAACAATTTTCGGCATAATAAAACAATGGCATAATAACTTGAAAATATCAATAATCCCTGAATCAACAGTCCCCGAAAATATCAATAATAATAATGTTTAAACCTGGGGACCGTAATTGATATTATCCAGTCAAAATGCAATGCCAATGAAATTTATTTTATATACATATCTTTATTATTCAAATCGGAAAAGATTTAATATAAAATCGTATGCGGCATAACACATTGGATCCGTTGCTAAGTGACATGATATCATTTGCTTCAAATAAATTGATGGAAATCATATCGTCTGAATAATGCGATCTCCATGGAAGGTTTGGCGACATTTTAGTCAATTTAGCGATAACTTAAAAAATCGCCAAATTTATCGCCAAGTGGGACTGTAGACCCCTTTTGCGACAAATTGACGAAACATCATCACAATACTATACCCTAACAAAATACAATTATTTTCATTTATTAAGCGCGATTTTATCAATTCCAGGATATTTTTATAGACTCACAAATACTTTTATCAATTTCGTGATATTAAAAAAATTCGTTAAATGTGTTACTAAGTAGGATGGATGGATTGATCGACAAATGCTACCGAAACATCATATCAGTACTCTATTCTAAAAAGTAAATCATTGATTTGCGCCAATTTTATAAATTTGGAAACATTTCCGCTAATTTGGTAAAGTTTAAGAGAAGTTACCAAGTTATTTAGAGATATTCCGCTAAATTCGTAGCTCTGAATTTGCAGATCTGAAGAATAAAATATCCTGATCCCGTTTGTATATACTAAATGAAAACACTAAAATTGTATTATAAGATACACCCGTTCTAATCTTTTTCTGCTTCAACAATCGGCTAAATGAATTTATTGGGTAAACACGATATATGAGTTTATTAGCTGAGCACAATATATGAGCTGGAAACCACTTTGCTAAAATAAATGAAAGTCATGTACGTGGTCGGCAATTTATATAATTAAAAGAACAATCAAACCGTTCATTTAAAAATATATTTTTACATCCATTTATTTATTATTCAAATAGAAAAAATAATAATAAATATTAACAATACATTTAATTTCATTCCGTTGCCGAGCAACATGATATAAGATAGAATCTTCCTCATAAAATGCAAAATTTAATAGCCATTTTTATTTCTTTATACTTTTCATTTTTCAGTAAAAGCTTGTATAATATAAACCAAGGAGATAGATGTCCCATTTAAATCATGTTTCAAACAATTGATGTTTTCAGAAAGTGACTAATTAGTGCAAAAAATCTCCCCCCAAACTCTGAGATACAGTTTTAATTCACTTTCAAACGATTTTCAAGCTTTTCATTTGGATAAACCACGGAGTTAGAGAGGAGAACTCCTAAGAAAAAGTTTCGTTTTTCATTAATATCTCGACAACCCCTGGTCTTAGATACTCGAAACTTTCGCTAAATTTATGGAGGGCTATTTAAAGGCTATCCACAAAATTTCATCAAATTCGATTCAGCCATTCTCCCGTGATGATGAGACAAACGAAAATATGGTTTTTTACTAATATCTCGAGAACCACTGATTGTAGAAACTCCATATATGGACTAAATTTTAAGTGGGACTATTTCCAGGCTACCCACAAAATTTCATCAAATTCGGTTCAGCCATTCTCCCGTGATGATAGGACAAACAGACAGACAGACAGACAGACAGATTTTCATTTTTATTTATATAGATTTCTATGTTGTCACTTGTATTGTTCATTAAAATTCTGTCAATGTCCAAATACAATTATAGCGTCCCACGATTTTATTTTTAGTCATGCACTAGGACATATCTTCAAATTTACGACATTATAAGTAGTACAGGTATATCTTCCCATATAATTTTAGCACTTTCATATCGGCACATATTGGAGCATATTTGGAGCATTTTATTAGAGTTTATTCGGCACATATTTTACTGCTTTCTGGATTAAATATTACGGATTTATTGATATTTTCAAATAATCTACTAATACAGGCTATATCTTCTAATATTTGCGTATATAAGTAGTACGAGTCCCATACAATTTTAACGCTCTTATTTCGCATATATATTGATTCAATTCCATATTTTTTGTAAATTTGCTTACAAAGGAGGCCAGGATGTTTTATTCTTCAGATCTGCCCGTGAAGATAATTTTGAATAGCGAGAACAGACATTCCTTAACTTCTTTTTAGGAGCATTATGTTAAATATTTTTGCAAAATATTTTGATTAAAAATGCCATTTAGTATACTATAGGAATTTGCACATGATTGTGAATTTAAAGTTTCTTTATATTATATACTCCGTACGAAGAACGGCTATGCTGCTAGTACTAAATATAAATAAGAACTTTCATTAAAAATCACGATTTTCAGACAGCAGAAAAAAAGGATGATATGTTTCATTTTGAAATGAGTCATGTCATCACTTCATACAATATGGGTATAATTATTGTTTCAATTTTTATTTAGAAAACTGCTAAACATATTTTAATGAAATTGCTTTAACACATTTTACGTGATAATTTGAATACGTCCTAAAATTTACGAAGCAATTTGAATTTAAACTCTTCTTAAAGAATGTTTTAAAAATTACGATCCATAAGGTTCAATGTGTGTCTTTTCTTCAACCCGGGCTAAATCCAAAACTAATTGGATCATATTATTGTTTTATATTCCCATACGTCCCCCCATACCGTCTCAACAACATACTAAAATTTCATTTTGATAATATCATTTTTACGGCAGTTATCGTGCGAACGGGCCCACAGAATGAACAAAATTATAAACCCCTCACAACTATGTTGAAAAGTGTTAAAATGTCAATTTTAAAAAACGTTTAATTGCTAACCATTGTTGCAATATCTCATTGTGTTAAGATAAAGAAAGAATAAATTTCTGATTTTAAATCGTTAAATATTTACTATTTGTTGTTTACCAGAATATTTTAAAAAGACCATAACAATGTTATTTAAGTGAAGACAGATAATAATATATTGGGTCCAAAATGTATGTTGCATCTCAATGTTACTGACATACTAGACACCATTGTAAATGTTGGACGACCTGCTGTTGATGCAGAAAATACACAGTACAATTATAATATTATAATTGTTAATATAATTGTTAATAATTAGCTACTATAGGGCTATAGCTACATACTGTAGGGCTGTAGCTATAGGGCTATAGCTACAATTATAATTGTAATTATAATTGTTAATAATATTATAAATGTTCTGAATACTTCAGTGTTAACAACGCGTTATCGAGCAGAGCAACGAATGTTTGGATCCGGGAAAGTATTCCAAAATCCAATGCTTGTTAGGCGTTCTCATGCCAGCACGAGTAACATACCATTAACCTTCTCGGAAGGTCCTATGTGGCTTTCACGGAAAGTCCATGTTACTGATGGCAGCCAATTCTGGGTAATCCTCCTTCCATGGTCAGGAGTTCCGGGGGCACCAAGTGCATCTACAGAATTTTCAATAAATTATTGATATAATCAATAACATATTCTTGATTCTGTGCCTGCAGAGTTCTGAATAATTTACGGTTGACTGTAACTTAATCCGAACTCTGAGGATGAATTAATGCTATCATGTGCGCGCACTGGTGTGAGTTGCTTAACAACATGGATTAAGCATGGATACTGCTGGGTAGGGTTGGGCAATATATCCATAACATTTCGATATATGTTGACGAGATATCGATATTTGATTAATTATAGATATATGTCGCGTTTTTAACACTTTCCAACATAGTTGTAAATTGTTTATGACTTTGGTTATGAAATTGTTTATGACCAAATTATTCAATCGGTCGGTCTGTCTCTCTATCAGTTCGTACGATAAGTGCCGTAAAAATGACTTTATATGGACATATGGGAATGTAAAAAGGTTATATCAAACAATTAGTTTTGGATTTTATCCGGGTATAAAAAAATAAATGCATAGAACCCAATCGTAGCTAATTTTTCAAACCTTTTTTAAGTGGAGTTAATATTCCCATATTGCTCTGCAAATTTGAGGAAATATTCAAATTATCAATAAAAAAATTTCAGAAATTCCATCAAAGTATGTTAAATATGTTTTCAAATAAAAATCGAAAAAATAATTACAGTCATATTATATGAAGAGATCACGTGTTTCATATCAAAATAAAATATGTCTTACATTTTTTTTTCGCTCAGTGATTTTTAAGAAAAACTTATATTTATATTTAGTGCTGTAATCATCCTGAAACCGCTGTATTAGTGCTTATTATCTGCGTGTCGAAATTCTGTGCCATACGCAATTAGAGTATTTTTTATCTTAAATGATCATTAAACTTTGATTATTTCTACAACGAAGCTAATTTTAACGTATGCAGAATTTAAACAAATCAAAGGATTGTAAGATGAGTTGTTAAAGAATTGATGAATATTGTAAAGCAAAATTATTTAGCTCTGAAATCTAGAATATAAATGATATAAATAAAATATTCATTGACTTCCCATTGAGAAGCAGACGATTTTAAATCTTTGCCTTTTGTGATGAAGTTTCAAGCAATATAAATTATTGTTGTACTGTTTTGTGATAATTTAACAAGAAAGATTAATCATGCATAGTTTATTGATTATGAAACACTTTCCAACTGAAATTCAATTTTACTTAAACAACTTTAAAATGCGATACATTCAGTACTAAAATTTTTAACACTTTCCAAAGTTGTTGAAGTGTTTATGACTTTGTTTATTCTGTCTGTCCCCTCTCACGATAAAAGTCGTAAAAATGACTTTATCAAAATGAAATTTTAATATGTTGTTGAAACGGTCTGTGGAATATATGGGAATGTAAATTAGTAATACCACCCATTTATATTTGGATTGAACCCGGGATGAAGAAGTGAAATACATTGAATCCTATGAGACCTATTTCTTCAAATATTTTTTAAACGAAGTTAAAATTCATTAAATAAAATTTAAAATAATAATTGCACCCATATTATATGAAGAGATGATCACGTGACTCACTTCAACATAAAATATGGCATCCATCTTTTTTTCCTAGTGTAAAAATCGTGATATTTAACGTTCTTTAAAATTATATTTAGTGTTGCATCCGTCCTAAAACCGAGACGAACCCTTTGAATAAAGTTAATTTTTTGCAATGGAGTTTCAAATTTTCAAATATAATAAATTATTGTAGTACTGTGGTAATTTAAAATATATCAGCGCTGAATGTATTGCATTTTAGAGATGTTTAAATACAAATGCATTTCAGTTGGAAAGTGTTTCATAATCAATGCTTTATGGTGATTGATCTTTCTTGTTATTTTTCCTGCAATACATGGTAATGTATAGGGAATGTATTGGAATCCTGTCGAAAATCTCAACTCGAGTTTTAGACGGATTTACTCATTGACGGATTATTTGACGAAACATGATCACAATACTATCCCCTAACAAAACACAATTAATTTCATTTATTAAGCGCAATTTTATCAATTCCAGGATATTTTTTTGGATTTACAAACATTTTTATCAATTTGGTGATATTATAAAAATTCGTTAAATGTGTTACTAAGTTGGACGGATGGACTAACCGACAAATGCTACCGAAACATCATGTCCGTACTCTATTCTAAAAAAAAAAGCAAATTTAATTTCATTGATTTCCGTCATTTTTATCAATTCGCAGACATTTCCGCTAATTTGGTAAAGTTTATGAAAAGTTACAAAGTTAGCGATATTCCGCCAAATTCGTAGCTCTGAATCTGCAAATCTGAGGGATAAAATATGCTGATCCCGTTTGTATATACTAAATGAAAACACTAAAATTGTATAGATTCACCCGTTCTACTCTTTTTCTCATTCAACAATCGGCTTAACGAATTTATTGGGTAAACACAATATATGAGCTTAAAACCTCTTTGCTAAAATAAATGAAAGTGATGTCCGCAGTCCGCAATTTATATAATTAAAAGAACAATCAAACCATACATTTATAAAATATATTTTTACATCCATTTATTTATTATTAAAATAGAAAAAATAATAATAAATATTAACCACACATTTAATTTCATTCCGTTGCCGAGCAACATAATATAAGATAGAATCTTCCTCATAAAATGCGAAATTAAATAACCATTTTGATTTCTTTATACTTTTCATCGTTGAGTAAAAGCTTGTGAAAGATAACCAACCCATGGAGGTAGATTTTTCCATTTAAATTCATGTTTTATACAATTCGTGTTTTCCAATAGTGATTAATTAATGCAAAAATCCTGCACCAAACTCGAAAATAAAGTTTTATATCATTTTGATGTTTTAAACAAACGATTTTCATCTTTTCCATTTGGATAAACCACGGAGTTGAAGAGTAGAACTCTTAGGAAAAAGTTCCGTTTTTGATTAATATCTCGACAACCCCTAGTCTTAGAAACTCGAAACATAGACTAAATTTATGGAGGGCTATTTTAAGGCTATCCACAAAATTTCATTAAATTTGGTTCAGCCGTTTTCCCGTGATGATGAGATAAACGAAAATTTTGTTTATTACTAATATCTCGAGAATCACTGTCCGTAAAATCTCAAAACACAGACTAAAATTTAAGGGGGACTTTTTGTAGGCTATCCACAAAATTTCATCAAATTCGGTTCAGCTGTTCTCTCGTGATGATGGGACAAACAAACAGACATACAGACAGATTTTCAATTTTATTTATATAGACTAGCAGCATACCCGTTCTTCGTACGGAGTATATAATATAAATAAACTTAAAATTCACAATCATGTGCAAATTCCTATAGTATACTTAATGGCATTTTTAATCAAAATATTCTGTTAAAATATTTAACATAATGCTCCTAAAAAGAAGTTAAGGAATGGCTGTTCTCGTTATTCAAAATTATCTTCACGGATAGATCTGAAGAATAAAATATCTTCGCCTTTTTTGTAAGCAAATTTATAAAAAGTATGGAATTGAATCAATATATGCAAAATAATAACGTATTGTATGGGACCCGTACCACTTATATACGCGAATATTAGAAGATATAACCTGTATTAGTAGATTACATATATAAATTGAAAATATCAATAAATCCGTAATCTTTAAACCAGTAGGCAGTAATTAATTCCAATATGTGCCCAAATAAAAGTGCTAAAATTATATGGGAAGTAAACCCGTACTACTTATAATGTCATAGATTAGAAGATATGTCCTAGTGTTAGTAAAAGATTACCCGTATTATAATATTTAGTTTGGATAATTTTTGCCAATATATAACAGATTACTTAATAAATTAAAAATATCAATAATCCCCGTAATCTTCATACCGGAAGGCTTGATTCCAATATATGCCAATATACATGCACTACTTATATTCTCTTACCTTAGAAGATATACCCGTGCATTTGTAGAAGATTACTCGTACAACGTACAATATATGAGTTTCAACAATTTTTGCCGCAATAAAACAATGCCATAAGAAATTGAAAATATCAATAATCTCTGAATCAATAATCCCCGAAAACATCAATAATAATAATGTTTAAACATGAAGATCGTAATTGATATTATCCAGTCAAAAATATGATGGCAATGAAATTTATTTTATATACATATCTTCATCATTAAAATCGGAAAAGATTTAATAAAAATCTTCTTCCTCATAAACACATTACATTTAAATCCGTTGTTAAGCGACATGTTATGATTTGCTTCAAATAAATTGGTGGTCAAAATATCGTCTGAATATCTCTAATGAAGGTTTGGCGACATTTTAAAAAATCGCCAAATGTATCGCCAAGTGGGACTGTAGAACTGACAGTCCCACTTGGCGATAAATTGACAAACCATCATCAAAATATTATCCCCTAAAAAAACACTATTTCGTTTATTTAGGGCAATTTATCAATTTCAAAATATTTTTATGGATTTAAAAATATTTTTATCAATTTGGTGACATTTTAAAAATTCGCTAAATGGCTTACTAAGTAGGGCGGTTGGACTGACAGACAAATGCTAACGAAACACCATTTCAGTACTTTCTTTTAACAAAACAAAATAAAATTCATTGATTTACGTCATTTTTATCAATTTGGGGACATTTCAATCAATTTGGCAACTTTTAAGAAATTTGCAAAGTTAGCGATATTCAGCCAAATTCGTAGCTCTAAATTCGCAGATCTGAATAAAATATCGCGATCCAGTTTGTATATACTAAATGATAACACTAAAATATTATTAGAAGATATACCCATTCTACTATTTTTCTGTTTAAACAATTGGATAAATGAATTTATTGGGTAAACAGAATATGAGTTTATTAGCTAAACACAATATATAAGCTTAAAATCTCTTTGCTAAAATACATGAAAGTGATGTATGCAGTTCGCAATTAATATAATTAAAGAAAATCAAACCGTTCATTTATAAGATATATTTTAATATCCATTTATTTATTATTCAAATCGAAAAAATAATAATAATCATTAACAAACACATTTAATTCCATTCCTTTGCCGAGCAACATGATATAAGATAGAATCTTCCTCATAAAATGCGAAATTAAATGACCATTTTAATTTCTTTATACTTCTAATCGTTGAGTAAAAGCTTGTGAAATATAAAACATGGAGGTAGATTTTTCCATTTAAATTCATATTTCAAACAATTCATGCTTTCAGATAGTGACTATTTAATGCAAAAATCCTGCATCAAACTCAAAAATAAAGTTTTAATTCCCTTTGACGCTTTAAACAAACGATTTTTATCCTTTCCGTTTGGATAAACCACGGAGTTGGAGAGTAGAACTCCTATAAAAAAAGTTCCGTTTTTCATTAATATCTCGACAACCCCTGGTCTTAGAAACCCGAAACTTGGGCAAAATTTGTGGGGGCTATTTCAAGGCCACCCACAAAATTTCATTAAATTTGGTTCAGCCGTTCTCTCGTGATGATGAGACAAACGAAAGTTTCGTTTTTTACTAATATCTCGGGAACCACTGGTCGTAGAAATTCTAACCATAGACTAAATTTTAAGTGGGGCTATTTCTAGGCTACCCACAAAATTTCATCAAATTCGGTTCAGCCGTTCTCCCGTGATGATGGGACAAACAGACAGACAGACAAACAGACAGACAGACAGACAGATTTTCAATTTTATTTATATAGATAGATGACCAAGAATGTTGTGATAGCTAAATATTATTTTTCATTTCTTAGTGCATTTTACTAAAACTGTGTAACTTAAAAAATATTTTTTTATATACATTTTTTCTAATTTTCATTCATTTTAGCTCCCTTCTAACGTTTAGGTGCATTCTTTTTACGAAATAATATCCGTCAAAATGCATAACATTATTATTCGAGCCATTGGAGTTTCTACTCCAAATATTGTACTCCATGATGTCACGATTAAATTAAAACCTGCCGGATAGTTTCTCAAACGCAGTAAATGAGAAGTTTGGAGAGGAAAGTTTTTTTTTCATGTTTTATGTCGTAAACGTGCAATTCTTTTCAAATTAATGGCCTATTACGTTGCAATAGAAATGCAGTTGAAGTTTTTATCATCCTAAACCCTTTATATTCATCTAACTTCATTGCATTAAGACACATTTTGCATTAATGAGACAATCATTTTTCCTCTTCACTTTTCCTCATAATCTAATCAAATTGACGGAAGTTTTTTTATCTCAATCATATTATTAACGTCAGTTTTTGTAAAGTTAAAAACTTGGCTTTCTTTAGTATAGGTTTGTTTTTGACATGTATTTAAGTTATTGTTACGTTTAATCAATTTGTGTTTTTTTTTTTTTTCTTATCTTTGAATGAATCTTCAAAAAGTGCAAATGGTACACATCATTTGTAACAGAACTGTTCAGTATTTTATTCTCTTTTCCCATGCTTATATCGCACAGTCATACAAATTTTCGATCAAACCGGAAATGACAACTCCAAAACCGGAAAAGGAAATCCTTAGTAAAATCTCTACGACCTCTATAATTTTACGCTGAATCCATATTAATCATCATCTAAGCTCTATCTATATCCAAACCTGAAAAATAGATGTTTCAATGAAATGTTTTGAACTGGAAGTAAAAAATCAGTAAGTGAATATCCATAGTGAACCTCTATCTCTTCTGGAATTCTATGATAAATTCAATTCAGTCAAATAGTCATTATCAAAGCTTTAAATATAGCCAATCTTAAGAAATAGATGTTTCAAAAAGATTTTTGGAACCGGAAGTTGAAAAAGAACAAAAAGTGGACATTCTTAGTGAACACATATTCCTCAAGAAAATCGTGCTAAATCCATATCTGTCATCATATAAGCTCTATTTATAGCAGATACTAAGAAATAGATGTTTCAAGGAAAATGTAAATTTTTAAATCAGAAATCAAACCTCAAAAACTGGAAGTATGAAATCTTTAGTGAGTCCCCTTACCACCTCTGAAATTTGATGATGAATCCATATCAGTTATTATCTGATCTCTTTCTATTGTCAAGCCTGAGAAACAGATGTTACAAAAAAGTCTTGAACCGGTAGTCAAAAGTCTTGGTGAACCACTCAACCCCCTCCAGTATTTGGTATTGAATCCTATAACAGATCAGCTAAGCTCTTTCGCTAATCTTGAGAAATAGATGTTTCATGTAAAAGGAAAACCGGAAATGCAAAAAGAATCGAAAGCAACAATTCTTATCAGCCCTTCACCTCATTCTCCTCCGGAATATGATGCTGAATCCATATCAGTCATCATCTAAGCTCTATCTATAGCTGATCCTAAAAAATAGATCTTTCAAGAAATTTTTTTCGTAAAACATTAGTATGGTACAATTTTACCACCAATAATCTATAATAATAAAGTACAATGTCGGCCTGTTTGTTTGTGTCATTTGTAGTGGAAAATCTAAACATCTTAATGACATAAAATTTGATACAGGAGTACTTTACGACCCGGGACGATGCGTCTTAGTGAAATTTGTTTAAAATTTGAATTAATTTTTTAGTTACTTTATGTTTTAGCCCTATTTACAACGATTTGGAGCGATATTCACATAAATCGATTCCTAAGTGACCGAAAATATTATCACAGAGTTTCCATCTTGACAATCGAAAAATGTTCTTTCAAACAAACATTAAACGGAATAACTGTCAATAGACTACTACGGAATAACTATCAATAGACTACTACGGAATAACTATCAATAGACTACTACGGAATAACTATCAATAGACTACTACGGAATAACTATCAATAGACTACTACGGAATAACTATAATACTATCAATAGACGAATAATCGTGAATTTTTAAAATGTATATTCTTTTCGTACGTTTTAAACCTCTCCGATTATTATATTACGACTAGAAGGTATACCTGTTCTTCGTACGGAATATATATTATAAAGAAATTTAGAATTCACAATCATTTAAAATTTTAAATTGAAATTTAAAATTCGCATTCCTATAGTATTCTAAATAACATTGTTATTCAAAACATTATAATAAAATATTTAAATTGATACTCCTAAAAAAAGGTCTAAGAATATCCTTTCTCGCTATAAAATTATCTACACAGGCAGATCTAAAAAATACAACATCCTGATCCCGTTTCTAAACAAATTTACAAAAAATATGAAATTGAATCAATATATGCCAAAATGAAAACGCTAAAATTGCAAGGAAAGATATATCCGTACTAATTATATTCTCGTAGATTAGAAGATCGGTGTATTTTAATAGAAAATTATACTACAATATATGAGTTTCAAAAATATGTGCCAAAATGCGACAGATAACGTAATAAATTGAAAATATCAATAATCCCCGTAATCTTTAAACATGAAGGTCGTAATTGATATAATCCAGTCAAAAATTCAATTTCGATGAAATTTATTTTATATACATTTCTTTATTATTTAAATCGGAAAAGATTTAATAAAAATCGTCTGCCGCATAAATACATTGGTTTTAAATTCGTTGCTAGGCGACATGATATCATTTTCTTCAAATAAATTTGCGAAAAAATATTGGCTGCATAATGCTATGTTTATGGAAGGTTTAACTGGGCATTTTTTATTAATATCTGGACAAAACCCTGGTCCCAGAAACTCGAAATACGGACAAAATTTTAAGTGGGGCTATTCCAAGGCTACCCACAAAATTTCATGAAATTCGGTTCCGCCGTTCTCCTACGATGATGAGGCAAACATACATACAGACAGATTTTCAATTTTATTTATATAGATGTAAAAAATAGAGTGCCAAACCAACGTTTATAATTTAACAGCATCTCCTAAATATATCACAGACTACTCCAGAAAGAAAATAATTTCATAATAGACCTATTTGTCGATTAATTATAATTTTTTAACCGAGCTTAGAATTTATGAATCGTTGGAACTTTTCTCCATGAAGTCTGGAACCTACCCTTGATATCCCTTGCGCCATCTATCTGCAAACACACTTAATAATGTATTCTTCTCTTGGTACCAGTATCGAAAATATTAGAGTTTAATATTAGAGAAAATATTAATATTATATTATTATTATTATTAATATTAATATTATATTATTATTAATATTAATATTAATGTTATATTATTATTATTATTAATATTATATTATTATTATTATTAATATTAAAATTATATTATTATTATTATTAATATTAATATTATATTATTATTATTATTAATATTAATATTATATTAATATTATTTAGAGAAAATATTAGAGTTTGCAAGGATTTGCATTACAAAAACGTACTGTTGATTTTAATCGAAGGAGTTTATATTTATGTAGTTTATTTAATTATTCCAAGACGCGTATATAAAATGTATCAAAAGAGCATATTTATAGCTTATCAAAAAAGCTTATTTAGGACGTATCAAAAGAGCTTATTTAAGTGTATTAAAAAGCTTATTTAGGGAGTATCAAAAGATCTTATTCCGGTATCAAAAGATCTTATTTAGGACGTATCAAAAGATCATATTCGGGACGTATCAAAAGATCTTATTTAGTGTATATCAAAAGAGCTTATTTAGTGTATATCAAAAGAGCTTATTTAGTGTATATCAAAAGAGCTTATTTAAGGGATATAAAAAGAGCTTATACACCCGCGCACAGGACAAAATGCGTATTTAGGGCGTAATGCGCAGCCGTGTTAAAGCTTAGCATTCGATGTGCCCACCTTCGGAACCAAGACGTATTATGTACCCGAGCAGTGGTCTAAGGTGCGATTAAGTGCTTATTTAAGAAGAGCATGTGCTCGCATGTGTATTGTAATTTAATCATGAGCTCGCGCAGCGGGCGAATAAGCCTTTCAAAAACTTATTGAATTAATTCAATTAATCCCAGACAACGTCTAGCACAATTTCTAGTCGTTAATAATAGTTTGGATATACTTATCTGAAACAGAAGCGGTAACTTAAGTGCTTAATAATACGATTAATCCCAGTTAATTTCATTTATCCCATTGCAGCAATCAATTAAATACTATCAGTAAAGTTTGGATATCTTTAGATAGAATGGAAGAGATAACTTGAGAAGTTAATATGATTAATTCCCGTAAATTTCTTTCAACGCACTGCACCAATCAATTAAACAAAAGGTATTATAAATGAAGTTTAGATGTCTTTAGTTGTAATCTTGTAATAGAAGAGTTAACTGAAGCAGTATTGAAAAACATGATTAATTACTATATATTTATTTTGCCTCGCTGTAACAAACGATGAAAGATTCCAAAAATACCACGTGTTTATTAAATTTATATAACATCTGTAGATACAGCTGTGCTTGTGATTTATACATGTAAATTTTTGTATTCCTATTATATTTCAAAAAATGTATATCAGATTAATCAATGTTTATCACTCACAAATGTGTATAAAATAAATCACATTAAATTCGTCTGTACATTTGAACAATAAACAATTTTTACAGAATTAAAACAATTTTATTCAATTGTTAAGCAACACTTTATATACTGCAGCCGAAAACCGGTATTCTGGTCAAATTTTGTCTGTATTGTAATATTGGTATTGTTATGAAAATACCGATATTTCGATATTATCTGTTTTTAAAATATATTAATTTCACAGATTGAAAACTTTACTTTTATTGGTGGCAATCGTGTTTTCATCTGCATTTTTACTAAAATATTTTTGAAATATCTAACTCTCAGGATCTATTATAGCTTAGGTGATATATAGCTTAGATGATATATTGGGTTCTCTATAGCTTAGGTGATATTTGATCTGAATTCAGCATTGAATGTAAAAACAAGAAAGATCAATCATGCATAAGCATTGATTATGAAACACTTTCCAACTGAAATGTAATTTCATTTAAAAATTTCTAAAATGTGATTCATTCAGTGGTAATATCTTTTACATTATCACAGTACTACAGTAATTTATTATACTTAAATATTTAAAACTGTATCGAAATATAAATCATCTGATTCTTTATGCAAAATCAATGAATATTTCATTCATATAACTTGTATTCCAGACTCCAGAGCTAAATAATTTTGTGTGAAAAAAATTCAGCAATTCTTATGTAATTCATCTTACAATCGCTTGAGATATTTGCATTCTGCATATGTTAAAATTAGGCTTCCTTGAAGAAATAATAAAAGTTTAGGGATCATTTAAAATCACAACTATTGTAATTGCATAGGCACGGAATTTAGATACACAGATAATACACAGATAATATATATGTGTATGTGTATGTACTCAAAGTAATGGAATCGTGCCGAAGATCGGAACTCGAATTTTCAAAGGATCTACACGTTTTGGGACTTCTAGAACACGAAAAAACTACTTTTAGGAAGACGTCTGTGTGTGTAAGGGTGTATCTGTGTATGTTTCTGTGTGTCTGTGTGGATATTACATCCACTCTAATTGAAAAACTAATGGACCGAATTTCATACAATTTGGTAGGTATGTTTTTTGTGGGAAATCCTGATGTTCATTAGATTATAGTACGATTCGTAATAAAAGAATATGCCTTCTTTGCGAAATGGCCGCAGAAATTGCCTTTATCCACTCTAGCTAAAAACTAATGAACCAAATTTAACAAAATTTGGTGTATAATATTTCAATAACCGACAAGTGATTTATATACCAAATTTAACAAAATTTTGTATATAAGTCATTTGTAGGTTATTCTAGTACGATTCGGGAAAAAGGAATGGGCTATTTTTGCGAAATGGCCAGCAAAAATCGTTATATATAAAAATAAAAGACTACGTGTGCTCAATTATATCAATTAAATTCCTATTTTATATGTGATTTTTGACAACAAAAAAAATAAGACTAACCCCATTACTCTAGGACTAGCCGTTCTTGAGATATTCTAGTTTTTTCGCGTTTTCGCTACGCCACCTTTGACAATAAGTCCAGCTATCAAATGAGAACCAAATTTAAGTTTAACGTGTAAATTCAATGTCATTTAAAATACTTATGTTGTGCAGATAAACTCAAATTATCATTGAATAAATAAAGAGAACGAATATGAGTCTGCAGAGAAAGACATGTGCTGTCCACATCAGAATTTTTAACAATATTACAACAATGATTTATAGAAGTGAACGGGGATTATTTTCAGGCCATTTCGAAAAAAATGTATGATCTATATTTAAAGATCCATCAAATTTTTGTCGAATAAAATGTTCAACAAATTTAAGCTGTGTACCAAATTTTTACTCTCTAGGACGTAGGGAAGTGCATTTAAAATGCCATCAAATAAATTTATCATGAAGAGTTATATAAAATTTAAAAAAAAAGAAAAATTGTTATCTACCAAATTTACTTTAAAATATGAAGCCACTCCCATATGCAAAACGTTTAAACAAATGGAGAGATATTTATTATATAATATATCTTTCTTTTCTTTCTGGAAGATATCCCAAAGTCAGAATTTAATTGAATTTGTTTTTTTCCCTATATTAAATATTTTTTTTAATTAAAAAACTACTTAACATATTTTACTGAATTTTTTTTTATATATTCTATGGGATAATGTGAATATTTCCTAAAAATTTCGAAGCAATTCGTGAATTTTAAATTTACTTAAAAAATGTTTGAAAAATTAGGTCCCATAGGGTTCAATGTATTTCATTTTTTCAACCCGGGTTCAATAAAAAACTAATTGGGTGATATTATTTATTTATATTCCCATAGGTCCTACAGACCGACTGAACAACATACTAAAATTTCAGTTTGATAAACTCATTTTTACGGCAGTTATCGTGCTAACGGACAGACAGACAGACAGACAGACAGACAGAATGAACAAAGTCATAAACACTTTTCAACTTTGTTGTAAAGTGTTAAAAAGTAGTGGAATTCACTAAAGATTTCCACTTTCAGTTATTTTTCTATTTGAGGCTCAAAAATTTCCCTTTCCCTTAAAACATCAATTTTCAAAGATTATCAATAAATAGAGCTTAAATTATAACTGATTTATTTTCAAATTTTAGAGCAGGATGGTATACTAAGATATTATACTTCAAAAGTTTTCCTTGAAACACCTATTTTTCAGAAATGGCTATAGATATATCTTTGATAACGATGGATAAGGATTATATATGGAACATTTAAGCATAGTCAACTCACCAACTTTTCATTCTCATCTTCCATTTCCAACCGGGCCTTTATGCAGTTCCGAGTGTCCAAAAATGCTTTTCTTTGAGCTCTCTCCATCAAGTTGTGGACAAAAATGCCGACTACATTCATGCAGAGGAAAGCCAGTACATTCGCTGCGATCTGGAATCAAGCAATAGCTATTACAATGAGCTAATCAGAAGTCATTTATAAAAGCTTATATACTAGAACTATGGCATTACAACAATTTTAAGAAACTGTTATTTTAATTTACATAAATTATTTTAACTAATTAGAAACGAATAAATTGATTCATTCACAACTACACTGGTGTCCAAAATTATGGTTACAAACACAAAACATGTGATATATCGAAAAGTAATTAGCTTATTGTAATGAAGTTTTGTGCACAGAAGCCCCATACTATGAGACAGCTAATAGTAATATAACAAAATAAACAGGATGTATATATTTTGCGATGTGCAATTGAGACCAAAAACGGCTATAACTTGATACATGATATCTCCAGAATGGTCCGGCTAATATGGAGTGTGGCCACCCCCTCACAGCTTTATAGGCTGCACAACGGGCCCTTATAGTGGAGATGAGGTTGTTGATCATAGCTTGTGGCAACAAATAACAGTTAAAGCAGATGACTTCAGTTTAGGCAGGTGAGGTTGTTGATCATAGCTTGTGGCAAGAAATAATACTTAAAGCAGATGACTTCAGTTTCGGCAGATGACGTACCTAACCTTCGTACAGCGTTCTAGATCCGTGCCTTAAGAAATCAACTCTCGAACCCATACCAAGTACAGGTGGTAGAAAAGCTCTTTCCTCCATACGTGGGGGCTTCCACTGCCTGCTACGTGCATTCCAAAATCCTAAGACATGCTTCGGATGGGCACATGAAATTTTTTTCTGGAGTAGTCTGTAATATATTTAGGAGCTGCTGAAAAAATGAACGTTGGATGACACTTCAATTTTAGTATATCGTAATATAAAAATCGAAAAGGTTTCAAACGAAAATTAAACGTTGGAAAAAGCCAACATACAGTTAATGGGGATGAAATATTGTTTTACATACAATGAACTCGGACAGCGCCGTCAAAAAAATTTGGGGTCCCTATGCAACAAATGCGCGTCCCCTACTATTTCTTATTTTACACATTATTGACCTTTATTCGTAAACTGCTTATGCGACACGGGGCCCCAAGCCTCCCAGGCTCCTACACAAAACATCCTTTTGCCCCTATCTGTAGGCGGCTCTGGACCCGAATGCAATTCGAGAAGCATGTCGGACTATCGGACGTTCCGAAACATTAGATACCGGATAAATCACTCTTTATCTGCTAATTTTACTGTAATAACTAAATTCCGGTGAAAATAAATGATTGACATTTTACAATTTTTTTACAGCAGACCTCCGGTTTTACGTATCTCTGTGGAAGCAATTAAAAAACGTCCTATGCGAGAAAACACAGTACACGGGAACACGGGAAGCATCATTTTAATTAGAATATAAAAATCAAGGAAGACATGAAAGAAAATAAATAAACCCACTCATCAAGCTTTCTTCTTTCAATTAAAAATTTCATTTCTGATTCACAGAAAAAAGTAATTCCAAACGTATTAAAAATGTGTATTTGCATATTGCATTCACGATTGATTCAGTTTCAACAGCAATTTTTTCCTTGCCCTTAATATAGAGGCTCGTAAATTTCGGTGCTATAGCTATGCCACTTCAAAAAATTAAGGCATATAGTAAATGAAAATCTATGAATACAAGGTCAAATCTATTAAATTGAAACATGATATTTAAGTAAAAAAATATATCATATTTTTGTAAAATATCAATTCCATACGTCGATTTTTAACTCTGAAAAATATCGAAACACTACAATTTGAAAACCTCTATAATTTAGCGATTTTGTAAATTTAAAATTTAACTTTTAAAATGACTCAGACAATAAATACTATATTTGAGAGGAAAATATATAAAGAAATCATCCCCTTCCTTGTAAGTAAAAAAATATATCATATTTTTGTAAAATATCAATTCTATACGTCGATATTTAACTCTGAAAAATATCGAAACACTACAATTTGAAAAGTCCTATAATTTAGCGATTTTGTAAATTTCAAATTTAACTTTTAAAATGACTCAGACAATAAATACTATATTTGAGAGGAAAATATATAAAGAAAGCAGCCCCTTCCTTGTAACTACAGATATGTCTATTAAAAGTGCTGTCGCTACCCGTTTAGTAGTTGCATGCGCATTTTCTTTCGATTCCATTTCCAATAGAATATCCTCTGACGTAGGTAGACGGAGAGAGATTTGTCTCTCCTGAAAATCCAACATGACGCATAGAGGCATCGGCATTCAGCTCTGTGCCAGACGGAGCAAAAATACTCTGTTTATTTACACGGAGAATGTTTTATACATTTTTTTCGGATAATATATATAATTTAAATAAAAATTGCCTGATCCTAAATTATTTGGATAGACTCTGTCTCTCCTGAAGCTTCACCACTGAGCGTGACCATTATATGAGCCTTCAAACAAACGAAACCCAACGTTTATTTGTATCTCTTTACAATAAATGCAAATCACCTGATCGCTGTTCGTCCCTCTAACTTTAAAATTATGGAAGCTCTATAAATTAGCGAAATAAAAAATAAAACTTTTCATCTCAAAGGCCATAAATAAAAGATTCCTCAATGTTCTTACCCCTAATAAGAAGTTCTAAAAAGTATTTTACAAAGATGCTGTTGTTTAAAATCACAAGAATCCGCCAAAATGAGGCGTCCCCAAAAATAAAGAAGACATTCTAATTGCAGGTAACAGTATCTATGGACCGGTTTCGATCTTATTGCGCGCTCATTAGCATGGAAGAACCATAATGCAATGGCAGCAAGAAAACTCGCTGCCATAAGAGTGTGTTCCTTATGCTATTGTTTAATTGTGAATTTATTATTATGTATAAATAAAATTGTAAGTTGTGTCTCTATCTGCCTGTTTATCTCACCTCTTTCTTTTTTGTAAGAATTCTTATAAAATTTCAAACAAAAACGAAATATTAAAAGTTCACCGCAAATTCTGAATTTCAAGTTTCTTTAGATTATATATTCTGTACGAAGAACGGATATATAAGTACCATATAAATATTTCGCATTGCTTGGATTTATATTGCATCAGTGTCTTATCGGAACGTAACATCCACGCAAATACAGAAATCGCTTCGTCTATGCGTGAAAAGTGGATTTTCCCTAGGGCCTAGGACGTAGTTGCTTATATCATAATTGTCAGAGCTAGGCATGGCTAGATTACGCAATAGGTAATCTGGGCAAGTGCTTAGGGCATCATCAAAGTTGGAGCACCAAAAGTACAAAGTTGGAGTCAAAATACAAAAAATATTTTTTCAATGCAAAATCTTTACATTCAAATATTCAAAAACATTAAATAATCATATTTTCAAAGAAAATGTCAAAAAATATTACAAAAAATATTTAAATATACATATTTTTCTATCCAGGGGTCTGCCGCTGTTCGTTGCGCTCGCAAAGCCTGGCGAGCTCTTCACTTTTTAAAAAACCTAAAGATTTAACCATTGCTACTTTATTGCGATTATTATAACCATGTAGGAGGAGAAATATATCTAATTCTTTTACCATCTAAGCTGTCAGAGTAAGCAATAACCACAAAGTTCGTTTACATTGATGAAAGTCGCTTTAATCAAACTATTAAATCATTTCCCATACTGGCAATGCTAAATTTATTAATTAATATTTAATTAACAAAAGAATAAATCCTAATTCTGAACCCGTCCTGCATATATATCAACGGGTTCATTTTAATCTAATAAAATTTCGGACCTGTACGTTTTGCCGTTTATTCGCAATGTAGTATAAAAAATTCGCGGGACTTTCTTTTTATATTCCCTGTATGCATAGTATAATGTATAAGGAAAGTATTGTGACGGAGTCGAAAATTCGAATTCGTGTTTTCGAGGGTACAGTACGCTTCAAGCATCCCTGAATACCAATCAAACGTTTTTATAGTGATGTCTGTGTGTGTGTGAGTATAGATTTATTAAAAATATACATAAAATGAAGAAAAGTATTAACTATTTCGAAGTATGTTCACATTCCATGTTTAACATTACGCGAAACATTTGTTAATACCACTTAAGAGGATCTAATTCGTTCTATTCACGAGAGAAGATACTTTTGGTAACAGTTTTATATTTTGACACTCAACAAATCGCCAATAGTCATTATATATAAGAAATGCGCATCTCTCCCTTTATCTATAGAGCTTGACAATAAATGTGGTGAATTTGGCGACTAATTTGAGAAAATGTCGCCCACATGGCGATATCTGGCACCAGATTGACGAAAATATCATCAAAATTGCAGAAATAACGCTAAATTGATAAATCAATTATTAAAATATTTTAATATATGGACTATATTGCTCATTGCACATGCTATATATATATATATATATGTTGTGACACATCACAACACTTTATTTTTATTATTCCAAATTAACATTTTTTTTTATAAATCATTAAATATTTTATTTTACTTAATTTATTATTCCAAATTATTCTATTCAAAATTGCTTTTATTTTATATTTTCATTAATAGACCAATTGTTTCTTTTATTAATTTTAATTATAGTGTGCTGCAGTATTCATATTCTCATGTATGGTGTATGACATCCACTTTCATACTGCGGTAGAATGACACCCGTTTTCGACAATTGGTAAATCCGGTTTCAGGTGAGACATGGATCCTTTTAATCTCCCTGGTTGAACATGAGTTTTTCTTTTCTTGGCATGGCAACGGTGTGTGTGGCTTCAGCCAATCACAGCGTGCCAAGTTAGGCGGGAAATTCTTCCTCGGGGCAATAAGTGCTGAGTCTTTCTCTTCTCTCAAAAATTGATGTAGCGTGAAGGTGATATTTTTGGGGTCCCCTTCTGGGGACCTTATTCTGGGGTGCCTCGTGCTTCTTTTTGCACCATTTTGTTCTTTATGTGAAGTATTGTAAAATGCAATCTACTGTAAAAATGAAATCTATCTGATCAAGTAATGTAAGAAATCAATATATATATTAGTTTGGTAATGCTGTTTAAGAATCAAGTATAAAATTATTGGATTTATTTTTTGTGAAAATCATATGTCAAGTGGATTTCTTGTAATTGATTACTACATCAAATACTTCAGTAATTATCATTATTTAAATAAATTGAGCCAAGTTAAAGAAATGTTCTTTATTTCTTAGTTCGACAGCAGCATTTTGCCTCTATGGACAATTTCAGTGAAATTCATCTATTGTCTATTAATATGCAAATTTGAATTATGGAGTAATCGACATGTTGATTATTGATTCGACATAATTATTATAACCTTCTTTCACCTGCCTTTAGTGGATTATTCTAAAAGATTTGTCTTCAGCAAAAAAATGGAACCGAGTATGTAAATCATCATGAAGATTGAAATTTCAGTCATATTTCTTTATGTGTGGAAAAAAAGCATATTATACAACAAAAAATGCATATCGGTATTCCTGTGTGCAGTTTATCAATTTATTTTTTTTTTTTTTTGGAATTGTGTTCAACTATTACTTCATCTTAATTCTGCAAAGTGAGTTTGAACTTTAAGTATAATAGAAAAAAGACTATTGACGTGTCCATTATCATTTATGGAATCATGCGACTTTACACATCTGCTTGGTGAATATATATACATAAAAAAAAAAGGGAAAATTGATTTGGTTAAAGTAACTTTGACTTTAAATGCATATATTATTTTATTTGAATGACTGAATAATTGGTGGTAACTAATTGTTGCAAGGTGAAGTTATAATGCTATTGCATCATTTGATAAAGAAGATTAAAAAAAAATGAATTCTAATTACAGGTAAGATAATTTTAAGGCGCTCACATACAAGTATGGTTTAATATTTTAAATAACACAACGCATTGATATTATATTCTAAAATTTATTCCCCACTATACGGTCCCATTACATTAAATATTAATAATTAATTTCCCTTTTAATTGTATGTGAGTGTCCGACCCAATCAGGTGTTGAGATATGATCGTTCAATTGATTTTATTATTCTTTAATTAAGTCTTTTGAATGGTTGTATCACAACATCTGGTTATATTAAATCCTGGTCATAATCAAAAAAATGAAACCAAAAGGGAATTTAGACCAAGAGGTAATTTTAACAACAATTATCATAGAAATTATAGACAACAGGGACAAAGATTTAGACAGTGGAGACCAAAGAACATTAATTATCAGCAAAATTATCAACAGCAACCTAGATTTCCACAAAATTTTAATATGCAGAATGCAATTCCATTTTTTCCACAAGTACAGAATTGGACCTATCCTTCTCAAATATATCCACCAGCTCAAATATATCCTCAAATGCAATCTGTAACTCAAAACAATCATGAACAACAAGTAGTTGTACAGGAACAAAATCAAAACTCAGCAAATTTAAACTAAAAAGGGAATCTACTTTTAATCTCAGTACTGATTTAACTACAAAAGCGGGTGTAGCTTCCCATGTACCCATTGAAATTCCCCGCACTCATGTTTCTAATGGCAACATTGTATTTGATATTGAGAAAGAATTTTTATGTATGTATGTATCAGGCATTTGTCAGATTTTGACATTTTTTTATGAAATTATTAGAATTGTTTTACTGTAAGGTTAAATTCTTTTTTTTTCTCTTTTTTTTTTAGTGAGGAGTTGTAATGTTGTGACACATCACAACACTTTATTTTTATTATTCCAAATTAACATTTTTTTTTATAAATCATTAAATATTTTATTTTACTTAATTTATTATTCCAAATTATTCTATTCAAAATTGCTTTTATTTTATATTTTCATTAATAGACCAATTGTTTCTTTTATTAATTTTAATTATAGTGTGCTGCAGTATTCATATTCTCATGTATGGTGTATGACATCCACTTTCATACTGCGGTAGAATGACACCCGTTTTCGACAATTGGTAAATCCGGTTTCAGGTGAGACATGGATCCTTTTAATCTCCCTGGTTGAACATGAGTTTTTCTTTTCTTGGCATGGCAACGGTGTGTGTGGCTTCAGCCAATCACAGCGTGCCAAGTTAGGCGGGAAATTCTTCCTCGGGGCAATAAGTGCTGAGTCTTTCTCTTCTCTCAAAAATTGATGTAGCGTGAAGGTGATATTTTTGGGGTCCCCTTCTGGGGACCTTATTCTGGGGTGCCTCGTGCTTCTTTTTGCACCATTTTGTTCTTTATGTGAAGTATTGTAAAATGCAATCTACTGTAAAAATGAAATCTATCTGATCAAGTAATGTAAGAAATCAATATATATATTAGTTTGGTAATGCTGTTTAAGAATCAAGTATAAAATTATTGGATTTATTTTTTGTGAAAATCATATGTCAAGTGGATTTCTTGTAATTGATTACTACATCAAATACTTCAGTAATTATCATTATTTAAATAAATTGAGCCAAGTTAAAGAAATGTTCTTTATTTCTTAGTTCGACAGCAGCATTTTGCCTCTATGGACAATTTCAGTGAAATTCATCTATTGTCTATTAATATGCAAATTTGAATTATGGAGTAATCGACATGTTGATTATTGATTCGACATAATTATTATAACCTTCTTTCACCTGCCTTTAGTGGATTATTCTAAAAGATTTGTCTTCAGCAAAAAAATGGAACCGAGTATGTAAATCATCATGAAGATTGAAATTTCAGTCATATTTCTTTATGTGTGGAAAAAAAGCATATTATACAACAAAAAATGCATATCGGTATTCCTGTGTGCAGTTTATCAATTTATTTTTTTTTTTTTTTGGAATTGTGTTCAACTATTACTTCATCTTAATTCTGCAAAGTGAGTTTGAACTTTAAGTATAATAGAAAAAAGACTATTGACGTGTCCATTATCATTTATGGAATCATGCGACTTTACACATCTGCTTGATGAATATATATACATAAAAAAAAAAGGGAAAATTGATTTGGTTAAAGTAACTTTGACTTTAAATGCATATATTATTTTATTTGAATGACTGAATAATTGGTGGTAACTAATTGTTGCAAGGTGAAGTTATAATGCTATTGCATCATTTGATAAAGAAGATTAAAAAAAAATGAATTCTAATTACAGGTAAGATAATTTTAAGGCGCTGACATACAAGTATGGTTTAATATTTTAAATAACACAACGCATTGATATTATATTCTAAAATTTATTCCCCACTATACGGTCCCATTACATTAAATATTAATAATTAATTTCCCTTTTAATTGTATGTGAGTGTCCGACCCAATCAGGTGTTGAGATATGATCGTTCAATTGATTTTATTATTCTTTAATTAAGTCTTTTGAATGGTTGTATCACAACATCTGGTTATATTAAATCCTGGTCATAATCAAAAAAATGAAACCAAAAGGGAATTTAGACCAAGAGGTAATTTTAACAACAATTATCATAGAAATTATAGACAACAGGGACAAAGATTTAGACAGTGGAGACCAAAGAACATTAATTATCAGCAAAATTATCAACAGCAACCTAGATTTCCACAAAATTTTAATATGCAGAATGCAATTCCATTTTTTCCACAAGTACAGAATTGGACCTATCCTTCTCAAATATATCCACCAGCTCAAATATATCCTCAAATGCAATCTGTAACTCAAAACAATCATGAACAACAAGTAGTTGTACAGGAACAAAATCAAAACTCAGCAAATTTAAACTAAAAAGGGAATCTACTTTTAATCTCAGTACTGATTTAACTACAAAAGCGGGTGTAGCTTCCCATGTACCCATTGAAATTCCCCGCACTCATGTTTCTAATGGCAACATTGTATTTGATATTGAGAAAGAATTTTTATGTATGTATGTATCAGGCATTTGTCAGATTTTGACATTTTTTTATGAAATTATTAGAATTGTTTTACTGTAAGGTTAAATTCTTTTTTTTTCTCTTTTTTTTTTAGTGAGGAGTTGTAATGTTGTGACACATCACAACACTTTATTTTTATTATTCCAAATTAACATTTTTTTTTATAAATCATTAAATATTTTATTTTACTTAATTTATTATTCCAAATTATTCTATTCAAAATTGCTTTTATTTTATATTTTCATTAATAGACCAATTGTTTCTTTTATTAATTTTAATTATAGTGTGCTGCAGTATTCATATTCTCATGTATGGTGTATGACATCCACTTTCATACTGCGGTAGAATGACACCCGTTTTCGACAATTGGTAAATCCGGTTTCAGGTGAGACATGGATCCTTTTAATCTCCCTGGTTGAACATGAGTTTTTCTTTTCTTGGCATGGCAACGGTGTGTGTGGCTTCAGCCAATCACAGCGTGCCAAGTTAGGCGGGAAATTCTTCCTCGGTGCAATAAGTGCTGAGTCTTTCTCTTCTCTCAAAAATTGATGTAGCGTGAAGGTGATATTTTTGGGGTCCCCTTCTGGGGACCTTATTCTGGGGTGCCTCGTGCTTCTTTTTGCACCATTTTGTTCTTTATGTGAAGTATTGTAAAATGCAATCTACTGTAAAAATGAAATCTATCTGATCAAGTAATGTAAGAAATCAATATATATATTAGTTTGGTAATGCTGTTTAAGAATCAAGTATAAAATTATTGGATTTATTTTTTGTGAAAATCATATGTCAAGTGGATTTCTTGTAATTGATTACTACATCAAATACTTCAGTAATTATCATTATTTAAATAAATTGAGTCAAGTTAAAGAAATGTTCTTTATTTCTTAGTTCGACAGCAGCATTTTGCCTCTATGGACAATTTCAGTGAAATTCATCTATTGTCTATTAATATGCAAATTTGAATTATGGAGTAATCGACATGTTGATTATTGATTCGACATAATTATTATAACCTTCTTTCACCTGCCTTTAGTGGATTATTCTAAAAGATTTGTCTTCAGCAAAAAAATGGAACCGAGTATGTAAATCATCATGAAGATTGAAATTTCAGTCATATTTCTTTATGTGTGGAAAAAAAGCATATTATACAACAAAAAATGCATATCGGTATTCCTGTGTGCAGTTTATCAATTTATTTTTTTTTTTTTTTTTGGAATTGTGTTCAACTATTACTTCATCTTAATTCTGCAAAGTGAGTTTGAACTTTAAGTATAATAGAAAAAAGACTATTGACGTGTCCATTATCATTTATGGAATCATGCGACTTTACACATCTGCTTGATGAATATATATACATAAAAAAAAAAGGAAAATTGATTTGGTTAAAGTAACTTTGACTTTAAATGCATATATTATTTTATTTGAATGACTGAATAATTGGTGGTAACTAATTGTTGCAAGGTGAAGTTATAATGCTATTGCATCATTTGATAAAGAAGATTAAAAAAAAATGAATTCTAATTACAGGTAAGATAATTTTAAGGCGCTCACATACAAGTATGGTTTAATATTTTAAATAACACAACGCATTGATATTATATTCTAAAATTTATTCCCCACTATACGGTCCCATTACATTAAATATTAATAATTAATTTCCCTTTTAATTGTATGTGAGTGTCCGACCCAATCAGGTGTTGAGATATGATCGTTCAATTGATTTTATTATTCTTTAATTAAGTCTTTTGAATGGTTGTATCACAACAATATATATATATTTTAATCATGCTATCAATATTGATATTTGTCAATTTAAACTTGCACGAAATATAAGTTAATTGAGTTCTTCGAAATAAAGTTTTACATGTTGCCATCTGGAAAAGCACCAAATGTACAATTCAACGTTAAACACATTGTACCGTGGCTCTTATACATTATTTTTTCACTGTGAAAGAAATAAATTCATTGCATTACATAGGGAAAGTCGTGTTCTGCACAGATCAGATTCTTTTAAATAAAGATTATTGAAATACATTATGTACAATCTAATTCTGCATATCCAATATATATAAGTATTATCCTCATTCTATAGTTAACTAATAGATTACACGCTTTGTCCCTTCATATAGATAAGTTACTAACTAATATTTTTCATGTTTATATATTATATATATATAGTTTCCGTGGTTAAAACATTATCTTACTATCTATGGTAGAATTGGACTATTATTCATTTCGGTAGTTAATACATATTTCTCTTTTTTAAATATCTTATTTATATAAACTCTGTTACTTGCAATGGATTGATGTTTCCCATCAATCTACAACGAGTAACAGAGATTCGCAAGTAACAACCTATTCATTCCCTTTCGTATATTACGAAACGGAAAATGTCGATATGTGTTGTATGTTAACGATAGTGCAAGGGACCTAGAAAAAGGTATCGATATTTTCTATTTTTTTTATTTAATATTTTTATTACAAATTATAGTTTCGATAGATTAATAGAAAGCAGTTTATTTTCTCCGAATGGAGCTAAATACGACGAAGTCATCGACAACGAAAAGTTCGGATGCAACTTTTGCAATCATGTCACCGAGCCAGAGTGCAGTCCACGCAAGCGAAAAGCGCATGTTTGCGTATAGCGCACATGTCGATGCACAGACATCGTAGATCTAAAATTTTTTTTTTTAATCTTTCTACTTGCATTGTTTTACAATATAGCTTAAAGGGTATATACAATCAGAAGAAAAATTACATATTGGATTCTGTATTGAATTCGAAAGTTAGTATTAAGTCAAAAACTCGACTAAACAATGACTGGCTTAACTACTCACTATGGAAAGTTTCGGAAAAAGCACATAACTAGTGACGTTCTTAGCCAATCTGCAAAATTCGAAAAGTTTCCAGAACTCGCCCAATGGACCAAGTTGGTCCAAATTCATTCTTTACCAAGAACACCCAATTTGTCGTCAAAATCAGGCGACTCGAACCTTCAAATTATAACATTTATTTTACGTTGCGTATTCCTAACAATATGATGTCACTTCCGTTAATATACTTCCGTTTCATTCATTCCCTTCACATTTCTTTCATGATTACTACGTACCTTGTGCCCAGAGATATTTCACATCAATAATTGTTTGCAGTAATCCCCGCTTTCAACTTTGCCAAAAGAAAAAAAGGAAAACAAATTTGCTATACAAATAAAATTATTGAATAAAATAATCCATTACATAAGGCAATTTAAAGTTCCGCGAAGCGAAACCTGATCGGATAAAAATTTCTAACGGATTAATAATTTTCGACAGAAGAAATTGAATTTAAAGTATTTCAGAAGTAGGTAGGTTTTACGGTGAGGAATAAAATGAATATAAATATATATGCTGAATTGGGGAGAATAAAGATAAAAGTTTCGGAAAATGCCATTTATTATTTTATCCCAATAGGAAGTAAATTAAAATATGGTTGCAAATTAACATAGGTTGAGTAAATTCTGAAAAAAAATAGACCGATATAGAAAAATAAGTAGCATTAATTCGTACATTGTTATAAAGAATTTTAAAAGTAATAAAATATTATTAAAAAAAACTTTATAAGTTACACGGTTTTAATAAAATGCACTAAAACGTAAAAAAATAATTTTAGCTATCACAGCATTATTTGTCATATGCAACTAAATTTAAAAGCGTGAGGCACCCATAAAAGAATTGCACGTGGGCTTTAACAGAATTTTAAGTACAATGGAAGTGATAATATGGAGATGATATATACTATAAGAATGATTACATTAAATTCATTAAAATTTTTCTTTAATAATTTTGATTTAAAAATCCGTCATTCTATACTATTTAGTTCTTTGTGAATTTATAAACAATTTTCATAAGATTTCCCTTTTTATGATAAATTTATAGAGATTCTCTATATATAAAAACAACAAGTCATAATTCGTCATGAGCACTACCATGTGATAATTTTTTTTCTGATTATATATATAAATTAAAGATGCATATTGGACTCATTTTAACTATCTTACAACAATGGAATTTTTGGCAGGGTAGGAGGATAAACTCAAATCTGATGACATATTGTATTGTCATCGCAAATACGTATGTGTTGCTGTTGAGACCCAGACCGTCCGACCTACCAGAAAGGTGTAAGGTAACTGTTTAGAAGGCTGGGAAGTTCCCCCCATTTAAACCGGAACCCAGTGGGGGAAGCATCCACAGGGACCGTACCCTCCTTCCCCTACCACCAACCTCTCGGAAGGACTTACGGATCCACATGTTTAACGTGATCGTACTCCGCGTGAACATGGCGGCAGTTTTGGCAGTGGCGGGAATCGAACCCGGGCCTACCGAGTGCAACTCCCACGCGCTAACCACTGGACTACTGCGCCCAAAAAATACGTATGTGTGTAAAATTTCAAGAAAATCGACTCGGTAGCAGCGAGTTAAAAAGTTATTTCAAGATTTGACTCAAACAAACAAACAGAGAAACCAGCCTAAATAAAGCAGTATAATAAAACAAAGAATAGTTAAGAATAATAGTTTTCAATTTATCATTTTAACATACTGGGTGTTTCCCGAAGTGTGCCTGCTAAAAAGAATAAAAAATCAACGGTTATTCGTATAAATACAACGAAATACGAAAAACAATCTACTATGCTACACAGTGGGTCCACAGTAAACCTGGCCTTCCGTACAAGAGCCAAGAGCTCTCCATTTTGATCTTTTCCCATCTTTTCTTCGCCAGCCTTTTACTCCAAGTCCCCTTAGATCTTTCACATCGTCCAGCAGACTTTTTCATTATCTTCCAGCTCTTACTGTAAGTCTTCTTATATCTTCTTCCGTATGGTCCAGCATCCTTTTTCGTGGCCTTCCAGCTAAATCTTACTACACGCCGTCTTAGAACACCGGTTCTCGTTAAATCACCGAAGTCAAGCAGCATCGGGCGCGGTTAGTACTTGGGTGGGTGACCACCTGGGAACACCGCGTGCTGTTGGCACATTTCGGGCGCGGTAGACCTGTGGTTTGCGCTCTGGATTTGCACGCTGCCACAACTGCCGCCGTGTTCATGCGGAGTACGATCACGTTAAACATGTGGGTCCGTAAGTCCTTCCGAGAGGTTGGTGGTAGGGGAAGAAGGGTGCGTTCCCTGTGGATGCCTCCCCCACTGGGTTCCGGTCTAAATTGGGTGGCACTTCCGGGCCGTCTAAACGGTTACCTTACACCTTTCTGGTAGGTCGGACGGCCTGGATCTCAACAACAACAACGCCGTCTTAGAACTTTTTCCACATCGTTCAGCAGTTCTCTATTCTAATACGCCACATGCAATTCACAGTAACGAGGCCAAGGATTTTCTTCAAAATTTTTCATTCCCAAAATAAAATAAATTTATATCAGCCAGAACCGATGTCCATGTCTCTACCCCATGGGTAACAACTGATCAAATAATAGTTTTATATATTTTTAATTTAAAGTTTTTAGAAACCACAGGAGATTTCAAAAGTCTCAATAATGAGAAATAGCATATATGTCTCGCTGCAATACGCACCTTAATCTCGATACTACACATATATTTCTCGCTGTAATACCCTCCTTAATCTCTATACTATTTGATTTTTCCTTTGTCAAAATATCTCCCAAATAGCGAAACTGCTTAGCTATTTCAAAATACTGCTCATTTATCTTAATTACTTCCTCATCTTTGAATCTACCTTTGTCCCTTTTATTTATCGTTTATTTATAGTCTTTGAATGTTAACGATTAATCCAGTCTCTTTTGCTCCCAATTCCAATTATTCAAAAGTATTAGCTTTGTTCTTCTAACCGTAAGATCATCTGTAAATGCCAAGTATTGTCTTGTCCTATAAAAAATCCATCTGGCCTAGTTAATAGTAATATCTCGAATAGTCTTTTCAAGAACAAGGTTAAACTAATAAATTAAGAGTACATCTCCCTGTCGCTTACTCCTCTATCAGTAATGCACCTTTCTGTAAATTTTCCTGCTACCCTTACTTTAGCCTTGGTATTTTTTCAAACTCATTCATTATATTAAAAAGTGCAACTTACATTGGCTTGTTTAAAATCAACAAATAATTGATGTACGCTAATATTATATGCATAACATATCTCCAACATGCATCTTATAGCAAATCAATCGACCAATTCAATAGATCAATTGACAATCTATTTTTTCTAAAGTCACATTGATAATCTCCTATAATTTCTTCACTAAAAGATGTTAATCTACTGGCTAAGATCGTGAAAAATAGTCAGATAAATAATTTATCTATGATAATTTATATCATTTCATAAAAATATGAAATTTACTTTTTATACAATCTGTCAATAAAAAAAATGTAATTAGTAAAATTTTCGACATGTGAAGGGAGCGAAAGAAATTTACCAGTACCTTTTAATGAAAAATTCTATGAGATATTCCTTCTAAGTCTCTTGTAATTGTACTTCTCGTTCAATTACAAGGGGCCAACAAAAAATAAATTATTCAAAATTAAGTGGTAAATTTTGGAAATACCAACAAATCATTTTATGTGACAAGCTTTGCCATATTAGTGATAAATAAAGTGTAACTAATAAAATGTGCACTGTTTGTATAAGAATAAAATCAAACTCCCATAATGTCTGAAATGACAAAATTTCGGTTTTTCTGTATTGAACATTAATTTGTATATGTCCCACATATTTACTTTCACAGAAAGTAAACTATTCACACATACAGTTCATGCAATTTGAAATAAGTCAAGAATTTTAATTACCGATATCTCAGCGAATTTTTCATTTGAAGGTAACGGGTCAATTTCATTCGTTCTAATTATAAGTACAGCGAAATTGACATTTTTTTTTATTGGGAGACCGTGTATAAAATAAACTTTCGCAATTTCATGAAATTATCAGTTTCGATGAGTTCAACTATAGTTAAATTATAGTATGTTGATTATCTTTCATATTTCTCTTTACTTCTACAACTACTCGATGGTTTTATATACTTCTTTCGCTCACTCTTGAAAAAAATGAGAAATAAATAATAATAAAGTACTAGTACCTTCGTATCAATTCCGGTATAAAAATACTGACAATATGTAACTGGAATGCTAGTTTTATGAATACCGGTATTAAATGCACTAACAGTAAGTTTTCACCGTGCTTACACAGCATGAGAACCCATAGGGGAGGGCAAAGGACGTTCAAAGTCACAGAGTTGGGCATCAAGCTAGTTGATGTTGCACGTCTTATCCTTGAGTTTGCCTTAGTGACGTTCGTGCGGATCTCCCCCCCCCCCCCCTCTACCCCCCAGAAAATGTTCTACGAAAGTTCATGCTAAATGAGGTGTTTCAGAAAAAAAGGAAGTGTTCAAACTTATAAATTTTGAACCATTAGTGTTAGACACATACTTCCGATTGGAAAATTGTTTTGAATCGTAAGAAAAGTTTGTCTAAAATATTTTCAAAAGTAGAGGAGGTATTTGGATAACAATACGAAATCTAACTTTTTATACGGCCACTTTAGAGCAAAATATGCAATTACTCAAAAAATTTTATAAACTTTAATATAATAATTAGCTAGTTCGGCATTTATACCGATAAAATCAAAGTGTGAAAAACACAAAATTCCCGACATGCACCAAAAAACATGCTCTTACCAAGCATTTTCGAATAAACTTCATCTCTTTCGAACATTGAGCATCTCTTTCAAACAATCTGTGAATGGAATCGATACGATTATTAGACGATTTGCAGTGAATTTTTAAAATATCTATATTTTCGTGCATTTTAAACCTCTCCGATTTTCATATTACGATATACAAAAATTGACTTGCCATCCATCGTACATTTTTTCGCCACCTGCTTAAAATGTCAGTACGTACTCCAGAAAAAAATTTCATAAACCCATCCGTTGATTAATTATAAGTTTTTTTATTCGAGACATGTCTTTGATTTTTTGAAGGAATCTCGCAGTCTGTCACAAGTTCTCGGTCCCCAGCCGAGGTTGAAAACATACAGGGAAAGGAACCACTCATTTTGTCGTACGGAAGTGGATACTTTGGGATGGGCTATACGAAATTGCCTTATCGTGTTGAAAATACCGTCAATTGTGAATCTGGAATTTTTCGTCTTTGCGGAGAGTATATACGATTTGATTTGAGCAAATTTCAGATTGAAGACATTTTAAATTGTGCTCAAATGTATTATTTAAGCAGCAGGTGCTTATTTAATTACGCAGTGGACGCTTATTTAAAATCCAACAAAGCCAGGCAATTCGTTCTAATAGGAAATATATGTCTAGACCCAATGATTCAGAAGTTATAAATAAGCCTTATCAGTGTTTTAACATCGGGAGCACAGATGCATTTTCTTTTATTTGATCGAGTAAAAACTTTTCCATTTGATCAGGCTGAGAAGAATCATATTTCTACTTTAAAGAAACTCAAATGCTTCAAGTTTTCTCCCAGAAAATTGACATTCCTCGTTCATTTTCTAAAGGTTTTCGATGTGTTATAGAATACGGATATAGTCAGTCTGAAAGTTTCAAAAATATTTTGTGTATAGATATATCTGTCTGTATATTTCATTTAGTGCTGGGAAGAAAATACATTTTTAACTAAAATACAAAAGCAGTTTTCGAAAGGGCATTCATATAAAAACTTGCCTTCAACAGAAAATCAAATACAAGGAAGTATTAAATAAGTCATTATTTTTGAAAAATTGACAGGAATATGGGCTAAATTTCTTTCGTAAATGAAAGTTTACCAAAACTTATTCATAGTTATCAAAAATAATGTTTTATGTTTTATAATACAATAAACTTTCGTTAATCCAGCATCCAATGGTTCGGCATGTCCGATAGTCTGGCATGCCTCTCTAACAGCATTCTTGTCTGTTCGGCTGTACTAAGGTACATTTACTGTAATAGGCAAATTGATTTTTATGCAAATTTATTTTTATTAAACTTCATCCTATAATTTTTGAATTTTTTTTGTGTGTGTGTACTGTATACAATATGTTACGTACACTGTATTCCCTCCCCCTCAACCCTTCGAGGATATAAAGACGGCATCTACGGAACCATGTTCCGACCTTCAACTATTTTTCAGACCAAGAATGGGAAGCTCGGTCCCCATTGACCATAAAATGAGTAAGTTGCACACTTTTTAGTTTGTTTGAGCACGGTGCTCTTGTTTAATTAATTAAGTGGCTAGGGAATTAGTCAGAAGAGGATCCTCAACAGATTACATGGTTGCATTATGGTTGGTTTGCCCTGCTTTTGGGCTCTGCGTGCTTTTTTTATCTGCTGGGTGGTGCAGTCTTCGCGGCCCGGCGGTGCAGCATCGGCTATTGGTTCGTCGACCGATAGCTGCACCAGGCGTCCCAGGTGCGTTATTGTATCACCTATGACTCTATTCCCTGATGCTTTCGGGTGGGAGGGACATTCTTCATGGTTACGTACTGTATACTGTATAGTATAGTCTGTATAACATTTCAGGAAAAAAATTATCGCATTTATTCTTCAATATTTTTCTGTAACATAAATTTTTCCATTTTTTACACCATTTCCGTTTGACCACGGACAATCATCCAATAATCCGGAAAATATGGTAATCCGGCACCGTCCAAAGTCCCAAACGTGCAGGATTATAAAAGTTTACTGTATTTTTATTTTATTGTCAATTCAACAGAAAACTGATTTTCGAATGTTTTAACAATTTCGTTGATCGAAGTGAAAAAATAAGGTATAAGATCCATGGAACGCCGAATTGTACATTTGGCGCATTTTCGACTGACAATATGTCAAACGATTTCAATTAACGAACTCAATTAACTTATATTCCCTGCAACTCTAAATTGACAATTATCAATATTGATAGCATCCGCAATAAGAAATATAGTCCATATATTAAAATATTTTAATAATTAATCCATCAATTTCATGTTTTATTGTGTTAATTTATCTTATTTTTTAATTTTAACGATATTTTCGTCAATCTGGGACGAACTCAGCGATATTTCGCTAAATTAGTCGTCAAGTTCGCTAAATTTATCGCCAAATGTTACAGATAAACGGAGAGAAAAACTTTTATATATATATATATATATATATATATAATAGTTTGAAAATCCAATGATAGAATAGAGAGAAGTTGCAACTCAAAAATCCTAACTTTAAAAAATGCCTACATAATAAAAAGAAGTATTAAATAGAGAATCATCAATCAAATGGGAAAAAATGCAAATTGCTAGTCATCAAGCTAAAGATAATCAACAAATATCAATGGAATGGAATCGATACTTGAAAAACAAATAAAATCCAAGCATTAAGCATTAAAGCTATGCACGTCGATAAGCGCTAGGACTAAATAAGTGAATTGTTCATTTTGAAAAAAACTCTTCGTCAGGTCCAAGTATTTAATCAAAATGAACACAAAATGTGTGTTTCTGATTTTAGAGATAGACAATACCTATAAACTCTAAAATCTTGGACTACACACATAAAGATAGAAAAATAATAAAGGAAATAAGAATACCTGGAATAAAAAAAACTGCAAGTGTGCTAACCATTGGAGCCCAAAATAAAGAGACCAGTGTTCCACTGTTGCCAATCATGTGTAACAAATAACAATAATACGAAAAGGCAATAAAAGATGATATTCTACAGTAAGAACTACAAAATAATGGGGCGTATAATCGAAAACACTGAGGCTAATATATAAGGGGATGTAAATAAAATGTAATGTTAAGTCAAGAGAATGTTAATATCTGTCTAATATAAGATACAAAGAAGTGAATTCATGAATATTCAGCTAGTCCAAACTTTTTAACAATACCATTTACTACATATGCTGGATATTTATATAAATTGCTGGTAATTTTTAGATTATTTATATGCTTAGCATGAAATTTTTTATCTGATAATCTATAAATTCTAAAAAGTTGATTAAAGATACTATTTCTAAACATTTGAATCAAGTTGCAGGAATTAAATGGTAATATTTTATTAATGTTGAAATTAAAATAGTTTTTTTTATCATATAAATTAGTACCACTTCCATGAGTAGGTTCAATAATTAGATTTAAATCCAAAAAATTAATATTATTACTAATAGTAGCTTCATGAGGAATTAATTCCAAATTGTTTGGTTAGAAATCTATATCTTAAACATAATTTTTAGTATATGCTAAAGAAATCAGATCATGAACATATCTGTAAATTTTATAATCTATTGAAGTAAAAGACTGTTCATAATGATAAAGATATAAATCAGCTAACATACTGCTACTGCAACCACCTGGTGGAACACCTGAGACTTGTAAGTATAATTTATTTCCTTGAAAAATATAAGAACAAAAGACAGAACAAAGTGAAAAGAATAAAGTGAAGAAGTTTAGGGAAATTGATAAAAATTGTTTGAGTAGTTTGATTAGTAATATAAGCATTATATAGAACTAAAATTACAATATATAAATCAGAAATTTTAATATTATTGAAAAGATCTTTAAAATCATAAGTTTGAAATCCAATTAGTTTACCTAGTGATGTTAATTTATTCTTTAATTCCTTACTATTATTTAGAATAAGGTAATTATTGCTAGAATAACGTAAACTATCATTTGTTAGATTTAAATAATTTAGTAGTAATTTACTCGCTGTAATAGAATAAGAATTATGACCATTAGTAACTCTTCTAAATTTAATAGGATTCTTATGAAATTTAGGAATAAGCACTATATATGGAAATTTAAGAAATTTATAATTGATATTTAAATCACTATACATATTGATAATTTTCAGTTTGATACTAGTAATAGAATGTGAATTAAATAGACTATTACTCTTTAAATAATCTAACAGAAATTGTATATAGAATTTTTTACAGATAATAGCATAATTATTAGAAGCTTTATCAACATACGTAATAACAAAAAATCTTTGTAAATCATTAATGGAGTGTTTTATATTATCAATATTATATATAGATCTAGACAAATTAATACTACAAATAGTATTTTTAATAAATTTTAATAAAGTAAATTTCCCCAAATTAAATGCCTCTAAAGGCAAAGCATATTTTGAAGCTATTTATAAATATATTTATCAAGGTCAAGATTTATTGACTTTAAAACCTATATGCCCCAAGTGTGGAATTAGATATTTAGCAAATGTGTTTACATTGCAAATACAATATATATATATATTGTATATATATATATATATATATTGTATATATATATATATATATATATTGTATATATATATATATATATATATATATATATATATATATATATATATATAATCCTTGGTTGGCGATACTTTTTTTATGGATTACCCTTATCTTTTCTCCATATCTCTCTTCATATTCGGAATCTTATAGTTAAATGTTAATAGTCAAATCTTTTCCGTTCTCTCAAGTTCATTCCGGTAAACGTACATATTGCCGTTCGGATTGAAATTCGTCTATTCCCGCCTCAAAAATAAATTTTATCAATCACAATATTCTTGGTCATATGTGACTAAAAATAAAATCATGGGGCACCCATAAAAGAATTGTATTTGGACATATACAAAATTTTAAGGAACAATTGAAGTAAGTGATAACATATAAGTGACATATAAGAATGATGGATTTTTAAAGAAAAATTTAAATGAGTTGAATGTAATCATTCTTATATATGTCATTCCTATGTTATCACTTTTAGTATTCCTCAAAATTCTAGCAATGTCCAAATAGAATTTCTTTATGGGTGCCCCATGATTTTATTTTTAGTCGCATATGACCAAAAATGCTTCGATAGCTAAAAATTAAATTTTGCTTTTAAGTGCATTTTACTAAAACCGTATAACTTAAAAGTTTTTAAATATTTTATTTTTTTATGTTTTCGATTTTGTAATCAATTTTTCATCAAAAAATCAAACCTTTCTTATAATAAACTTATAGAAGGTCTTTATATATAAAGTATAAATTCATAACTTGCCGTGAACAACATCACGTAAAATGTCCTCTATTGCAAAATGTTCTCTATTAAGCTGAATATTGGACGTACTCTCTCACAACAATGGGATTTTTGCTCTGAGCATATACCTTGTGGGGAGCGCCAGGGAGGATCAACTCATATTTTCTGAATCATTGTATTGTGATCGCGAATGTATTGTATGTGATCACGAATGTATGTGGAAAAAATTTCAAGAAAAACCGTTCGGTAGAAGAAGGTCAAAAATTGATTTGAAGATTTTACCCAAACAGAGATACCAATCGAAATAAAACCATGTAAAAACAGAATTCAATGACCAAGAAAATAGCACTGAGAGACGCCAGAATATTTATTACAATGAATTTCAACGACAATGTGGGAAGCTTTGATGTATATAGCTTTTGTTTCGGGGGGCTTTTTTGGGCCGTGACGCAATTGCTGAAGTAGCAGAAAAAGAGTTTTAAAAATAGCCAACTTTTTGCGTTTGACATGATGGATTGGCGGATCTGTACAGATGTGCCTCCTTCGCTGATTATGAAAATTGTTTATCCCGTCGCCGATGAGTCAATTAATAAAGCTGATAAACAAAACAATTATTTTCGCTCTCTGTTAGCACGTGCAATCCCGGGATGCCAAAAACAAATCAAATTTTATCGGTATTAACATATCGGTATCAATACGAAAATACCGGTATTGATACGATCCTATCGTTTTTCAAAATAATGGGTATTTCTTATTTTTCGTATTGTTAAATTGAGAAATTAGCTATTATTCTCTACTGTTTATTACTTTCCCTACATATATAGTACCGGGTGATTAAAAAGTTCGGAGCAAAAGTAAAACGCTATAAAAAAATATCTATGGGTCGGAGAGACATACGGTTTGCAGATTAATATTCACCGTAGTGGGGGATTTTATGTGGCATGAAAAAAATTAGTTCAAACTCTCGACACTTGGGGGCTGCGGCAGATAAAGCCATGTAGATGACTTATGCATGGAGGTAATTGCACACATGACTGGCCTGCGAGATCCCCAGATCTCACACCAGTGATTTTAGGTATCCCCCACAACGAGATCTCACACCCGTGATTTTAGGTATCCCCCACAACGAGAAATCACAGGATGTGAGATCTGGGGATCTCGCAGGCTAGTCATGTGTGCAATCACCTCCATGCATAAGTCATCTCCATGGCTTTATCTGCCGCAGCCCCCTGAGTGTCAAGAGTTTGAACTATTTTTTTTTCATGCCACACAAAATCCCACACCACGGTGAATATTAATCTGCAAACCGCACGTCTCTCCGACCCATAGATATTTTTTTATAGCGTTTTACCTTTGCTCCGAACTTTTGAATCACCCGGTATAATGTATCGTAAAAATGACAGGGCAGTTTTGACGTAGTCAAAATTTCGAGTTTTCGATGGGTTTTAGGCAGACCTGAACTCGAATCGAACGTTTCTGAATGAATGCCTGTGTCTGTAAGTTTGTTAGTGTGTGAATGTATATTTATGTGTGTATGTTAGTGTATGTTTATGTATATTTATGTTATTGTGTGTGTCTGTGTATGTACGTTAGTGTGTGTATTCATCAGCCTGTGCACGTGATACCTTGCGAACTAATTAAGCCCTAATAAAATAATTTGGTACAATTAATGCAATCGGTTCATATTAGAACACTGTTGATTTTAAAAGCAATCGAATGTTCTGAAGAAACGCCCCCCCCCCCCCTCCCCTCCCAATTTTTTAATGCATTTTTGAAAACTTATAAAAAAATCCAGAACCTTTAATAATGATAAATAAGTAACCACTTCAGGTGTAACTTTTCATTACAAAACGAATAATATAAATATTAAAACGCTAACATGAATCGTTCTCGAGATATTGCACGTTTTTCAAATGAATTTATTAAACAACTACATAAAATTCAAAAAGTAGTAAGTATGTATCATCAAATGCTGTATTATCTTTCCATATCTATTACAAATTTATTAACATCATTCTCGTGTATTTACTTTGCACCATTCACTAGAGTAGATTAGTTTTGGATTTCGGTGGGGAAATCGCCAACAGTCAACTATTTCACGGGATATTAATTACATGCCAACTGCATTTTGATGTCGATTTTGCACGTGAATGTTCTTCAGTTATCGTTTTCGCACAACACAAACACGACAGACACGGAAGCACGCACAGTTGGACATCTTTCAAATAATCGAAATGGGATCAAGATGTCTTAAAACACACACTCATTCCTTAAAATCTCGCATTTGAAAATATTTTGGAAAACATTATTATATTATAATATTTCCAGAAAAATAATAAATTGTTTATATTACTTTCCTTACATACATAGTATAATGTATAGTGAAAGTATTATGTCGGGGTCGAAAATTCGTTTTCAAGGGTAGAGTACGCTTCAAGCATCCCTGAACTCGAATCGAATGTTTTTGAAGTGATGTCTGTGTGTGAGTGAGTGGATGCGGTATCTCACGAACGAATGGAGCGTTTCAAATGGAATTTGGCATGATAACTACAATACAAACCGCGTTCATAATCAGTGAAACCTTACTAATTTTAAAAGCAATCGAATGTTTTGTAGCCCCCCCTTTTAGACTGAAACGCTGAAAAAAATCCTAAAATATTATAATCTTCAATAATGTTACATAAAAAACCATTTCCTATGTAATTTTTCATTTGAAAACAAATGATACAAACTTTAGAACACCACTAAGAAGCGTTCTCGAAATACTGCAAGTTTTTAAATAGATTTATAAAAAAAAATTACGTAAAAGCTATCGTGAAATACCCTTTCCAAATGCAATATTATATGATAAATTTGTAGGCATTATTATTGTAGATCTTGTTCGTTTTATTCACAAGGGAAAATACATTTATCCATAGTTTTGGATTTTGACAATAATTCGCAAAAAGTCATTTATTCGTCGGCCTGTCCGTCTGTAATACTTGCGATAAATTTGGCGACTTTTTAATATGTTGCAAAATGTTGACGAATTCACAGAAATGACAATTAACGAAAATTACGTGAACCAATTATCAATATTAGAAAGAATTACCAAGCGTTGCCCGGGGTCTTAATACACGTCACGGACAACTATAGCGCCCCAGTTCCTTAAATAAACGTCCGATACCTAAATAATACATTCACGTTCCAAATCGCACGCTCTCTGCAAAACATATGAGGAAAGAAGGGCTTAACTCTTAGACGTGTGGACATGCGCAGTAAAATTCACCAGTTGAAGGTTACCTGTCGAGGACTTAAGGGAGCATGCTTTGCAAACAATAAATGCAATTACTTAAAAAAATTACAAGAATTAAAATTACTTATAAAATTGAAAAACAAAAATGTTGTTAGCATGCTAAGATATATGCGGAACTTTTAGCCAAATTATAGAATTGAGCTAATCTTAGTTTTCCGGATACGACGATATGTGGTAAAAAGATCAAGTTTCGGTGTATTTTTAAAAAAATAAATTGTCCTAAGGATGTGGTTTAATATTGATAGAAAGAACATTTTTCGATTTTTTTCGATGGTGTCAAGATAGAAACTCTGTGATAATATTTTCGGTCTCCACAAAATAACGCCACGGTGTACCCTCCAGGCTCCTTATGTATCTGTGTGCCAACTTTCATGGCCATACGACACTTAGATTCGATGTATTTAACAAAAAAAAAATGTGTTCTAAGGATTTGGTTTAAACATTGTTAGAAAGAACATTTATCGATCTTTCCAATGGTGTCAAGATGGAAACTGTGTGATAATATTTTCGGTCTCCAAAAAACAACGCCACGGTGTACCCTCCAGGGTCCTTATGTATCTGTGTACCAACTTTCATGGCCATACGACACTTAGATTCGATTTATTTAAAAAAAATAAATTGTCCTAAGGATTTGGTTTAAACATTGTTAGAAAGAACATTTTCCGATCTTTTCGATGGTGTCAAGATGGAAACTCTGTGATAATATTTTCGGTCTCCAAAAAATAACAACACGGTGTACCCTCCAGGGCCGTATCTGCGTACCAACTTTCATGGCCATACGACACTTAGATTCGATATATTTAAAAAAAAATAAATTGTCCTAAGGATTTGGTTTAAACATTGTTAGAAAGACATTTTTCGATCTTTCCGATGGTGTCAAGATGGAAACTCTGTGATAATATTTTCGGTCTCCAAAAAATAACGCCACGGTGTACCCTCCAGGGTCCTTATGTATCTGTGTACCAACTTTTATGGCCATACGACACTTAGATTCGATGTATTTAAAAAAAAAATTGTCCTAAGGATTTGATTTAAACATTGTTAGAAAGAACGAACATTTTTCTATCTTTCTGATGGTGTCAAGGTGGAAACTCTGTGATAATATTTTTGGTCTCCAAAAAATAACGCCAAGGTGTACCCTCCAGGGTTTTTATGTATCTGTGTACCAACTTTCATGACCATACAATACTTAGCATTCCTCGGTATGGACCGTAGACACAGATATACACACACAAAGACATGTAGGTCGGACGGTCTGGGTCTCAACAACAACAACAAAGCCATTTTCTTTTATTACGTAAGACATTGGGGGAGGGGGGGGGAATGAAGTTCAATTTATTTAATAATTTCTCTTGCTGAGGAAATTAATATTTTTAATTCAAAATATAGTAAGTTTCATGGTTTGTGGTGCAGGTGCGTTTTATTAGGGGGTCGTAAGTTAACTGCATTTTTTAATAGTAATTAATTTTCGATAGGGAGTCGTATAAGAATTAATCAGTATCACCGGGCTAATAGGGTTTTCTTATTTTTTAAGCTTAATTATCGATTGTCATACTAACGAGATTCGCTTTTTACAAATTAAACAACAACATGTTAAGTACAATATTGACATATGAAAACTAGTACTAAAATTGTAATTTTGAAATTTAGAATCTATTGATTGGAACGCAAACCATCGGTTTTATACGGGGTGTCCCAAAAAGATTGAAACGCGCTTTAATTCTTTACCTGTTGAAGATAAGTGGGCAATGTAAATTGCAAAAATGTTGAAAGTAAGGTAGTAAATAAGACTACGTTAATGAAATAGTCTCCAAAATTTTTTATCACAAATGCATCTAAATAAAGCATAACACAGACAGAGATCATATAAAGCAGTGGTACTCACTACGCGGTTGGGTATCCTATGTATTATCATCCAGTTTTATCTTTGTGATATGTCACACATTTACATTTCTAATTTGATATATGGTCCCCATTCACAATGTTTAATTTTCAATTAAATATAACTCGCTCAATTTTAAAGATACAGATATGCGGGTGTTTTTAATGATCTTGTTGCATTAAAAAAAAAAAATTCTGATTGCCCAAATTTGTATAAGGGGGTCGTATAAATATTTTATAAAGTGTAACATTTTGAAAATTAATGGGAGGACTATTTCATTAACGTAGTCTTATTTCCTACCTTACTTTCAACATTTTTTGCAATTTACATTGTCCACTTATCTCCAACAGGTAAAGAATTAAAGCGTCTTTTATTCTTTTTGGGACACCCTGTATAATAAAATAATAGTGTCTAATGATTATATTCGTCTAATATTTTAACTGTGAAGTGTCTTTGGGCCTGAATTGAAGTATCACTCTACCGAATTTGGTAGTTGTGGGTTGCTTAGATTTTCCGCTACGTGACCAACAGGCAAACAGATAGACAAACCGACATCTTATTTTCTTCTTGTCGATATTACTTAGCGAATGTTAGCTATATTTCTTATTGTTACATCATATACTATATGCGCAAAGTAAAACTTAATTGGATAATTCAAAATAATTGTACATGTTGTCAATCAGAAAATCGTTTAATATTAATGTACAATTCAACGCTAAAACCATTATATCTCCTCATACTGTAAAACATTCTCCAACCTTTGCTTATGTTTTTCAGCTACTTTGTTGATCTTTTCGGCAAACTGATAAGAAAATCAACTTATATAACAGAATGACAAATCAATAGATCACAAAAGTCATTTTATTAAAAACATCTTTCAGACGTACATACATTCTTCAGACGTACCTTTTTAAAGATTGTATGCACGTCTGAAGGATGTTTTTAATAAAATGACTTTTGTGACCTATTGTTTTGTCATTCTGTTGTATAAGTTGATCGATTTAAGGATTTGACATGTAGCCGCCATTAGTACTGATAAGAAAAGTCACAATTACAGGCGTTCATGAAAATAAATTCCAGCTTCACTTCTAAAGTATTCAGCTAATTATCGTCATATATATATATATACACTCTTTTGCAAACAAAAACGAAGTACCATGAAGAAAGTGACTGTTTTCATTGAAATGCGTATAGCTCATACACAGGTAATGAAATGATTACAAAATCAAGGCCGCAGAACCCATCAATGGTTATTAATTGCTCATTGAATTTTCAAATCAGTAATTGGTGAATCCTTCTTGGCGACAATGCATGCTTGTATACGTCTAGGTAAGGAGTGATAAAGTTCCCTAATGTCATCCTGCGATACATTCTGCGAGGCGTTCCTCAATTGTTGCTCCAGATCTACTACATTTCGGGGTGCCCGAATCTGGCGGCCTAGCATGGCTCATACGTGCTCGATTGGCTAAAGGTCCGGTGACCTTGCTGGCCAAGGAACAGTATCAACAGCACGGAGACAGTCCACAGATATGCGAGCAGTATGTGGCGTGGCATTATCTTGTTGTAAAATGGCCCCAGAATGACCTGCCATGAAGGGTAATTCAAACGGCCGCAGGATTTCATCAACACATCGTTGAACTGTTAAAATTGTACGCAGGATGACCCGGGGCGACTGCTGTCGTAAGAGATAGCACCCCCACAGCATCACAACAGGGATAATGACTGTGTGCCTGTGTAAAAGAAAGACTAATTAGGACCGCTGGTCCTGGTGCCTCCACACACGTACTCGATGGTCATCTGCTGAAAGACTGAAGAGTGATTCATCCCTAAACACTATGCGATGCCAGTCTGCTGGCAGCCATGATGCTCGGCTACGACATCACCGACTCTGTCGATGTTGTGGATTTATGGGCAGACGTCTTAAAGGTCGCCGTGAACATAACCCCACGTCTGTCAAGCGCCGTAAGATGGTGGAAGGTACCACGGGTGGTATGAAAGAAGCTGTAGCCGTTGGATGGCGGACAATAATGCCGTTGGGCCAGTTCGGATCTGTCGCACAATCATCCAATCTTGCCTCGCATTCGTACACCTTGGCCTTCCAGAGCCTTCATTACTTCGATGAGTTCTTTGCAGCAACCATTGCTGCCAGCATCTTAGCACAGCAGTGTCCGTTCGGTGCAGGTGGCGGCCTATTGCTCGGTATGACCAGCCAGCTTCACGCATCCCGACTATACGACCACGTTCGAACTCGTCTAATTGCTTATAAGGTCTTCGACAACGTCGTAACGGTATTATTGGTTGTGTCTGTACGGAACAGAAACGCAGATAATGAACAAAGATAAACCGTCCCCATTTCTAACCTGTTTTATAGGATGCTAGTTACGCAGTAGAAACGCCCGCTATGACCGAAGTTAGCACTTATGGGGCTTGCAAATTTAATCATTTGCAATCAATTTAATCATTTGCATACTTAGTATAGAAGAATTTGCATACGAAATTTCGAGATGATCGAATTATTTAGGTGTGCTTCGGTTTTTTTTTTGTAAAAGAGTGTATATACATATATATATAGACATACATATATATATATACATATATATACATATATATGTATATATATATGTATATATGTATATATATGTATATATATGTATATACTATGTGTATATATATATATACATATATATGTATATATATATATATATATATATATATATATATATATATATATATATATATATATATATATATATATATATATATATATATAAAACTTCTCAAAGTCTTAAACAGTCTGTTTCATGAAATTTCCATAGAACCACATTGCATTATCCGAAATAGCTATGAACTTATTCAAAAACTGAAATCCTTTACTACCATTGACTCAATCCCAACTTTAGTTTTAAAGATCTTTTTAATAACATCATTATCAGAGATTTATTTTCTGTCATTAAACAACTTTTCGCTCAATTCAAATAAAATACTCTTACTAAATATAACTCGTCTACCTTTAATAATTTATTGCATTTTGTTCTTTTTCACAACTATCTTGTGTGTGTGTGTGCGTGTGTGAGAGTGTGTGTGTGTACATGGTAATGCTGTATACCTCCAAACGATTGGAGTACCGCAAGGATCCACTAGTAGCTCTATGCTCGCCAGTATGTATCTTTACTTTTACGAAAGACAATCCACTCTGTCCACTTATAACATTTCTTTTTCTCGTTACATTGATGATGTTTTTCTTTATTTTCATACTGCACACGATTCTTTACCCACACTTAATATTTATCCTTCCAATCTTGAGTTAATAGCTAGTGAATCCCACCCTTCCAAATCTGCAAATTATCTTGATATCACCATTAATATACAAAGTAACTCATTCAATACTACTATTTATGATAAGAGACATCAATTTAAATTTAATGTAAAATTCTTCCCTCCTTATTCTTCTTGCCTTAGTAACCAAGTTTTTAAAAATCTAATCATTAGCTATTTGCTCCGCATCAAACGCCTTGATTGTAGTAAGTGTACAGTATCACATATTAATCGTCTCAAAAGTGTGTGCTATAGGTACAATTTTCCCACCTTATTTGTAGATCGCAGTATAAGTACGATACTCGATAGTAGTGGAAACACCATAAAATAAACACCGCCCCGTCGGGCAAAAATAAAAATGTGCAAATATTACAAAAACAGTAATTTCGGTTACACAAAAAAACGCGCAAAATTAAAAAAAAAACCGCCTCGGCGGGTAAAGAAAAAAGTTTAAAACACTAATAAAACCATTAAGGCTGATATCTAAAAAGCTAATAAAACAAAAACAGGCTACGGCTCCAAAAAACAGTGTTATCCATACTTTAAATGTGTTCGATTGTAGTGGTCACTTCTCGGTTAGTTTCTGAACTCTTGGGTTTGTCTCACCAAAAATATGTACAACTACTTCCACTCTCTATGGTCTGGTTCATTCCATCGCGCCATCGCAATATTTCGCGTGATAAGCATTCACGCTAGATCATGTGGTGGACTCCCATGAAGATTATTCACGCTGGCGGCCTTCAGACTTGTGAATTGCCCTTTTTTTTTGTTTGCATGTTTGTGCATTTGTGTGCTATATTATTCATGACTATGTGGTATTTTATGTTGAATTTTGTCCTCTTTGGTCATTTTTCTGTTAATCTCGTTTATTCTGTTGTTGGGCACAGATTGCATAAAATTTTAACCACGTGTTTTTATGCAATCATAGAAACAACGGTTTTTAGTATATCTGTCTAGAATGTTGCCCCTGAAGACGTTTCTGGCAGATATACTATTCATTGATTTATTTTCCTTGTCCTGGCCTTTCCGTGCTCTACTTTTCCAGCCCTTCCTCGTTTCTTTTTATTTTCTGTTATTAAATACACGTTATTATATTGTCCGCGGTTTGATACTGTGTTTACTGATTTGCACTTTCGTTTTTATTAATTTATATATATATATATATATATATATTATCATTATAACTATTAGGAACCTTACTCTCCCAGTAACATGCTTAGAAATGTTTTACAGTGAATTAAGCTGTGAAAGAAGCAAAGTCATCGCATTATGTAGGGAAAGTCATGTGCTGCCCACATCAGATTTTTTTTTTCTTAAAATGGCATACGAAAGTAAAAATCTTACAAAGACGGAAGACCATATATTTCCTATCCACGTGTTTAGTCCATGTGCAGAACAGCGAGCTAATCCGATTTTTACAACTCGTGTGGGTGGGGTCCCGCTTGCTTGTCAGACCTGCACGAAAGACTGATGATATAAACGCAACTCAAAGAGCATTTGAAAGTTTATCGATTGGCAATACGTGTTACTCACTATACCGGAAATGGAAAAAATTACATTGCTGGAAAACAGGTATGTTTTAAAAATCTATTAGAATAAAATCCGAATCTATGCTGAAGTTTATTCCGAAAATAAAGCATGCACGTGCAATAATATAGAAGCAGAAGAATTTTAAGAGAAATTAAGAATATGTAAACACGTATGTTCAAGACGATTTATTTTTAAGTAATAGATAGTAGTCATAGTAGAGCTCACCACTGCATAGGCATAGCCAGAATCAAGGAAAGGGAGGGGGCGAACGATCGAATGGGGTAAAACTGTATATAAGTGAATGATTTGGTGTGTTCCATCCCCATTTGCAAACATGTCTTATATGGGCAGAACACGATTTTCTCTACATAATGCAGTGCATTTGGGTGTTTCACAGCGAAAAAATAATGTACAAAATCCACGTAACAATGTTTGTAACGCTGAATTGAACATTTGGATAGATAACAACATGTAAAACTATTCTGAAAACTATTAACTTATATTTCGCTCAAATATAACGTGACAATTAATATTGATAGCATCCGCAATAAGCCGTATAATCCATACATTAAAATATTTTAATTAATTCAGCATTTCGGCGTCATTTTCGTTAATGTAGCTTCATTTTTGCAATTTTGGCGATACTGTCGTCAATTTGGCAAATCCCTAAATTTGCAATATTTCGCCAAATTTGCACATTTTATTGCCAAGCGCTACAGACAAACGAGTAGAAGGGCTTTTCTTATATATAACTAAATGGCTATTGGCAAATTGTTTGGGCATCAAAATACAAAATTATTCCACAAAGTATCTTTTCTCATGAATGGAATGAACTAGATCCATGAGAATTATGTAAACAAATTTGTCGCATAATATTACTTATGAAAATTGAACCTATTTTACGATAGTTAATACGTTTTACTGTTCCTATATACATGTATAGGAAAAGTTTTGTGACAAAATCAAAAATTCGAATTTGAGTTTTCGACGGAAAATCACGCTTCAAGCATCCCTGAACTTGAATCAAACGTTTTTGAGGTGATATCTGTTTGTTTGCTTGTGTGTGTGTGTGTGTGTGTGTAACCGTGAGACTGTGAATGAGATATTTCACCAACGAAAGGGTAATTTCGAACGAATTTTAGTACAAATATTATAATCAGTGAATACTGGAACCCTATTGGTTTTAAACGTAATTGAATGTTCAGAAAACATCCAAATTTTCAAATAAAATTTTGAAAAAATCATCAAAAAATCAGAAACTGTAATAATAATTCGTAAGTAATCATTTCTTATGTAATCTTTCATTAGAAAACGAATGACACAAACTTTGGGGACGCTAGCATGAACATGTTCTCGAGATAATTTTCGAATAAATTTATCAAAAACATCACAAAAAATAAAAAAAGTATTAACTATTGTGAAATATATTAGCTTTTCATATGTAATATTATGCAATAAATTTGTTAACATCATTCTCGTAGATGTAGTTCGCGCCATTTACGATAGAAGATACTTTGGGTAATAGTTTTGTATTTCGACCCCTAACAATTCGCCAATAGTCATTTATATAAAAAAAGCTCTTCTCTCCATTTATCTGTAACGCTTGGCTATACATTTGTGAACTCGGTGACTAATTTGGCAAAATAACGCCAAATTAGTCAATATAATCTATTAGCAAAAAGAAAATATCGTAAAAATTGCAGAAATGACGCTAAATTAACGAAAAAGACTCCAAATGTATGAATTTATTATTAAAATACATTAATATATAGACTATATTGCTTATTGCGGATGCTATCAATGTTGATAATTGGCAATTTAGAGTTGCTTGAAACATATGTTAATTGGGTACTTCAAAATATTCGACCATCACAATGCCCCCCTTAGCATATGCTGCTTGCTCCCCCCAATGCTTTCCCTTAGCGTATACTATGTAAGGAAAGTAAAATCTGTGTTTTACTGTCTATGAATAATACATTGAAATCAAATGAAGTGACATCCCACAAATGACATTCACATCCCCTAGATGAAAACAGACATTCACACAAGTGAAAGTGACATCCCACATCCCCTAGATGAAAACAGACTGCTCTCGAAATAGACGGAATGAAAAATAATAATTTGAATTCATATATTGTATTTCATAGTAAAATGAAATAAATAATAAATATTAATTACGATATTAAAACATCATTTAAAATCCTTACATTTTTCCACTATTATTGAATTTTCAAGATATCTAAAATAGGCAAAAGAATGAAATGCTACAACGCATTCAAAACAGCTGCAGGCATATGACGTGGACTGATAAGGATACCATAGTTAAGTAACAAAACCTTGAAACAGGACCAGACTTTTTATTGTTAGTACTCCCTAATTAACCTTTGTATGCAAAATATCAGCTGCTAAGATTTTCTAGACGCTTTCCTAAAAGAAAAAAAATGTTCAAAATGTCGGATATGACATCACTTGATAGGCTATTTGTTATACCGTTTATCTGCCCGAGAGAATTGGTAAATAAGTTTGGTTACATTCGAAAAGTTCCGGTAATTATAATTGCTTCTTCCGACCCAAACTGCCGAATAGTTATAAGTATTGTATCGCTCCAATGTGCACGACTACTGGTTTTGCATCATCAGATAAAATATTTGTATCTGTGCAAAAAAATGTTTTTCGTAAAAAATAGTATGAAGCGCATAAAGCCAGATTGTAAACAGAATTCACCACTGTCATTAAAGAGTGTTCGTTACGTATGTTATGGTAGTAAATCAGTGACTGTATAATTCAATTTCCAAAGTCTTTTTATGAGAAGTTATTTCTTTACGATTTAATAAACTGTGAAAATCCTTAAGGGTGTCCACTACTGGTTCGACACTTTATTTTCAGTTTTGCTATTACGGACGAATTCAAAGCCAGATTCAAAGTGGATTGTCGACTTTATACCCGGTTTAATGTGTGATGTTCGCAAGTAATTTAGAGATTATAAAAAATTCCGTGCATGAAAAATTTTTATAGCAATATACTGCAGTGATCAGTTGTAATTTAGTATTTTCATTAAGTACATGTGCTTTTGAAAAGTTATAAAATATATTTTATCTAAAAAAATAAATCACAAATTTAAAATATTGCACAAAAAAAACTGAATTTAAACGGAAAATAATTTGAAATTTCTTCACCTATTCAGAATCGATGATTTACTGTTGAATAAATGATTTACTGTTTATTATGGGTTTTTAAATATAATATTATAAGAAACAATTTAAAACTGTTTTTAATTTTAAAATAAATTATTAAATATTATATTTAGAATCCTCACAAATCATATAAATATAATAAAAAATATTAAATAAAAAATATATGCATGAAAATATATGTACATATAAAAATAAATACATAAATATTATTTTTAATTCCCAGAAAAAATACACCACTCAATCTGAACTTTCGGTTTAAATTTACTGTATAGCAAACAACTATAAAAGGCTATTTAAACTCAAAAAATTACGGAGCGTATTACAAAAAAAAAAAAAAAAATCAATGGTGGATCATCCAGTGCTAAATAGTTTTGCGTAAATAATATTTTGTAAAATAAAACTTCAGTAAGATTCAATAAATTTGTTCGATTTTTTTTTTCAGACTCATTTGTTTCGTTTACAGGCTTTCAAAGTGCTAACTTCAAAGTGCTTCAATCTTTCAAAGTGCTATATTACTTGCTAACTGTTTATAACTAACTAGCTCTTCTAGTTTTCGTCCCGATTTCATCTGGATACTCCGACTCTAGATATGCAATTTTCTCAAAATATGCAATTTTTTTATTAACTTGCTTTGCGGTAGATATATTAAACTTAACAATATATCAGACGAGATTTTACATTTAAGTTAATCTATAAACTTGTCTGGCGGCACATAATCACGTATTTGATTACGTATATTTCCATGTATTCTGTTCAAACCTCATCAATCATTAAACATCTTTAAAATTTCCAAGTTTATTTAATATTTTAAACAAAATAAAATATCTCGTGCTTGTGCATCCATATTTCACCAAGGAGTAAGTAAAGACACTGAGCTACAACAATCGTGACATTTTAAATATTGCAGCTTTCCCAGCTATTGGAAAATTATTCAAGTTGAAAATTAAGCTATCGAAATTATAACCACTCGATCCAAAACCCAATTATATATACTTGCAAGACTTTAAAAGAGCTACAAAACTAGTAGAGTGCTAACTATGAACAAATTCTTGATTATTGTTCATAGTTAGCACTTTTAGTTTTTGAGATATAAGAATTAAAAACTTGTAAAACAAAAAATGTTCAATCTTCTTCAACTTAACAAGACGATTACTCGAAAACCAAATCAGTAAGGTTCAATAAATTAGCTTTTTTTTTTTTTTCTTTGTCAAAAAATAGATTCAGAGACTAAATTTCCTAATACATATTTCGCTTACTATTTATATCTATCTATCTTTTGAAGCTTGCATGAAAGTAAGAAAAATTAAAAAATCACTCTCTCGGACTTTAAGTGTTTTCTAAAAAAGTTCAAAGTATTAAAATTATTTTATATATTCATAATTTGGACCAACCAAACAAGAAAAAAATATACACATTTTTATCTATCAGGTTCGGAGAAATTGGCGTCCAAAGTGTTTGCATTTTTCGTAATGCTCCTATTTTCACCACAGATACCCCAAATGTAGATGTAATTCGCATAACAATAATAATAATAATAATAATAATAATAATAATAAACCTTCAAGAAAAGGGTATCAAGTTTTCACCTCGAGTTTCAGCTGTCACAAAATATTTATTGTGTCTGAAATAGAGCGCCATCACAGTAAAATCGATCTTAAGTAAATTGTCTGATTCATCTTCAAAAACCATGATCAAAACTAGGATCCATGTTTACAATAAAATAAAATAATCAACAAATAATCTAAATTCAAACAGACGAAGTACAAAAGAAAAAATTCAATTGCACACAAAATTAAACCCCAACTTCCCTGCAAATATCTCAAGGCAAAACACGATAGAATGTTACGTCACAGATCGAACGGGGAAATTGACGTCACAGCCAATCGCGGGGCGTTTTGTGTTTGCTCAGATTTTGCCTTTTATTTTTCTTGATATTTAAATAAATAATTTTTTTAAGATATTTTCGTTGGATATTTGGAATCAGAAAAATAGTATCTTTAAATATGAATCGGTTTAAGAATCTTTTTAAAAAAAAAATCGGAACTGTCCATTACTGCCAGGCTTTCCGCGTATAGGAAGGGAAATATTTAAAAAAAAAGAGCATTTTCTTTCACTAGCCGATTAGTCGTTGAAATCAACGGTCTCGTAATAAGCAACTCCTGAATAATGTAAATTTGTAAATAATTCGCGTTTCACATTTATTTGGCAAATCGAATATTTTGGTGTGCAGAACTCCCTAAAGAAGAAAATATTGGGAAACTTAATTTGCGCATTTCTTCCTTTCGAACTATCTATCCGTACATCACATTAAAGTCTATCTCATCCCGAAGCATTGCTATTTTATCATTTCTCCTTTCGAACGTTTTTCTGTGAAGCACACCCATAAATGAACATTTTTGAAAAACTCTGTCTCTGGTTTTTTATCAGATGATTGGCCCATGTACTAAATATCAAATCTCTATCACATTTAAAAGGAAGGCATTATTTATTCGGAAAATCGAACATATTAGTGTGCGGCACCCCTTAAAGCAGCAAATATTGGAAATCTGAAATTTCACACTTTCTTCCTTTCAAACTATCTACCCGTAGACCAAATTTGAAGTCTCCATCCTATTTTTATCAAGTGGTTAATCCACATGCTAAATTTCAAGCCACTATCACATTGTAAATGAGGCGTTTTTCATTTGTTCGGCAAATCGAATATTTTAGTGAGCGGCACCCCCAACAATAGTAAAAGTTGGAAAACTGAAATTGCACACTTCCTTCTTTTCCAACTTTTTACCCGTACACCAAATTTGAAGTCTCTATCTCATCGCGAAGCATTCTTTTTCTATCATTTCACCTTTCGAATGTTTTTGTGTGGTGTACCCACCCCCTTAAATATACATTTTCGAAAAACTCTATTCTTCTCGTGTTTTCTATCAGATGATTAGCCCATATACCAAATATCAAGCCCCTATCACGTTTTAAAAGGGGCGTTTCCACTTTATTCCGAAAATCGAACATTTTGGTGTGCGGCACCCCCTAAAGTAGAAAATATTATTAAACTGAAATTGTACACTTTCTTCCTTCCAAGCTATCTACCCTTACACCAAATTTGATATTTCTATCTCATCTCGAAGCATGTTTTTTTATCAATTCACCTTTCGAACTTTTTTCTCTGGAGCACCCCCATCAACGAACATTTTTGAAAACTATATTCGTTTTGGTAGTTTTCGTCACATGATTAGCCCTTATACCAAATTTCAAATTTGCAATCAAATTTGCAATCAAATTTGCAATCAGCTCTATCAAATTTTAAAGGAGTCTTTTCTCATTTATTCAGTAAATCGAACATTTTGGTGTGCGGCACCCCCTTAAGTAGAAAATATTGAAAATCTGAAATTACACACTTTCTTCCTTCGAAGTCAAGCAGCATCGGGCGCGGTTAGTACTTGGTGGGTGACCACCTCGGAACACCGCGTGCTGTTGGCCATCTCGGGTGCGGTATCCCCGTGGTTTGCGCGCTAGATTTGCACGCTACCACAAATGCCGCCGTGTTCATGCGGAGTACGATCACGTTAAACATGTGGGTCCGTAAGTCCTTCCGAGAGGTTGGTGGTAGGGGAAGGAGGGTACGGTCCCTGTGGATGCCTCCCCCACTGGGTTCCGGTCTAAATTGGGTGGCACTTCCCGGCCGTCCATACAGTTACCTTACACCTTTCTGGTAGGTCGGACGGTCTGGGTCTCAACAACAACAACAACACTTTCTTCCTTTCGAACGATTTACCCATACACCAAATTTAAAGTCTCTATCTTATCGCAAAGCATGCTTTCCTATCATTTCACATTTCGAACATTTTCGTGGGGAGCACACCCTCTAGAGAACGTTTTCGAAAAATTCGGTTTTTCCAGGGGGATTTTATCGAACGACCGAGCGGTGTACCAAATTGCAAGTCTCTATCTATTCGGGAAGTGCCTAAAAAAGCGTGACAGACGGACGGACAGACAGATAGACGGACACTTGGCAGTTAATATATATAGATAGACTAGCTGCTGTGCTTGCAACCAATGGTGAACCATTGCGGTCATTTTTTTAACAATCATTTTTGACAATCATATAATAATAGTAATCATTTCAATAATAATAAAAAGCTGAAGGGGGGGGGGGGTTGAACACCCAAGACATTAAGTTTATGTACGAATTTACGTTGAAGTTTAGGCGTTTCTTTTGACCGCGCGAGTTTATTTTATTGTAATTGTGTATTTTGTCAAGTCTTAGATATTAACTGGAGTTTTGGCCCAATCAACTTTATCATACCAGAATCCATTTTTAGATTCTCATAATTTTTATTAAACTTTTACAGGAACACTATATATAAATCTGTATCGTTAGTCCAAATGATTACAATTATAGCGTGTTACCCTTCATTTTAAAGAGCCTAAAAATATTTCGATTGATACCAAGTTTGATAATGTACCCCCGGAGATAACTTGCTCCCACACCCCGAGGGGAGTCTAATGACGTTAGGAATACAAAATTGTATTGAGGCTATTTTTCACTACAATAATTGAAACTGTTGAGTTTCGTGAGCCATAAGTTATAATATCGTCATTAAGCCATGTTATAACCCCTTTTATACATGATCATACCAAATTTTGCCTTATGCTACCATGTTAAGAAAATATAAAATTTCAAATGCATTTCGAAGTTTTTGCTCGATTTTCAAAAAACTTTATCTATTTCTAGATTTTTCGTTAACAAAGCCGTGAATAATGAATAGTTTCGTGAATATCCGTTAATATTTATGGCATCTATGATATACACAAGAAATTGACCACAGACAGACGGACATCACGTTCAAAATAGTCAAAACGTATTCAGAACGTCCTAAAATATATATTGGCATTAAAATCCCTAAATCGAAAATTTTCGAGAAAATAATATTTCGTCTCTCTCTATACTATATTCTATAGTATGAGGAAGTAAAAAGTGATCACAATAAAATAGTGAAATGTTGTATCGATATTTAGGTACGATTTTATTGTGAATATAAATAATATCAACCGAAATTTATTATATAATCCAACTAATAATTATCGTATCGTTATAATACTTTTGAAAAAAAAAAACTATGTATTCCTTAAGTTGAGGATTTTTAATACGAAATATTGATGTAAAGCCTTTATATAGCCTTTGTATAGCTGCGGGAACCGCAGATAGTATGCACAATAAAAATTATACGTAAATATCCATACTGTAATTACATGAATCACAAATCCCTGCATTGATATATGGGTTCAACTATATCAATACGTATATCACCTCATTAAAACACTAGAAGGAGGCTATACAAAGGCTTTACATCAACATTTCGCATTAAAAACCCTCAACTTAAGGAATGCATAGTTTTTTTTTTCAAAAATACTATAACGATACGATAATTTTTAGTTGGAGTACATAATAAATATCGGTTGATATTATTTATATGCACAATAAAATCGTACCTAAGTATCGATACAAAATTTAGATGAATTGTGTATCCATATATGAGTGCAGCCGTATCAATAGGCATTTCACTTCATAAAGATACTAGAAAGAAGCTGCAAAATAACTTTGCATCGGAATTTCGCATTAAAAGCCTTAGTGAAACCATTTAAAACTTAAGAAATGCATTTTTTAATTTAGATATGATCTCTAGAGATTCTTCCAAGTCTGCCACACACATGAATTTCACGTTAAGAAACCAAAGTAGGAATATAATAAAATCCAAGCCACGCGCAGGGGAATTTTGTTTATTTTTAGCTTTATGCAAGAAAAGATTAGAATGCCGCTCGCACACACACACAGCTGTTTGATATCAAGTGCGTTGGCGCAACCAAAAAAAGAAATTTGTCAAAAGCTGAACGCTAGAACAGGAGGGAAATGTAAAATCACTCTGACTTTTCAGCTTTGTTATAGGATAAGTTTTGGTTTTGGAAAATGCTATAGTTTACTGATCTTAACATTGAAATAAGTTTAAAAGAGAATTGCAATAAGCTTAAAGACCTTGCTACCGTATAGTTCTAAAGAAGCAAAACTAGTGTGTATCATACAACTGAGTTAGGCTAACTGGCTAATGAAGTGATGAATACACAGCCCAAACTGAAGACAGAACACATAGCATATATTAATTAAAAAAATTTATATGTTGTAAAAAGTAAGCACACTCTTAAGCTGAAAGGAATCGATCTTTGAGAAGGGTATTTTTAGTCTATGTAAGAATATGCTCACAAAAGAGGGGTAATTTTCACGCAAAACTTAGCAAAGGAATAGCACAGTATTTATAGAACTTCAGGTCCGTCTCGTGGTAACAAAATATATTTTAGAATCTGGCATCAGCCAACATCGATGGGCATGTTGGAGATAAAGAGTTCCTGACATTCGCAAAGTACATTTGCATTAGGAAAACATGCTACATTTAGTTTGCATTTCAACTCAAAAATAATTGGGAATTCGAGTTTGGAAATTTCTCGTTATTTAACACGTGATGAGTAATTGAACTAATATCTATAGCCTGATGATTTTCTCTAAATCTACAATTCTTCTTAAAAACATGTAGTTGAAATAATTCAACCAAACATTACAGCTCTGAAATTGATGATAGTGCACTAAAGAAACTAAAATTATCAAATGCTTAGTTTTAAGGAAAGGAACACGAGGAATCTTTTTACCAAACATTTTATCAAGGGACTTCATCTTTTTGTCCTCGACAATGTCCTAGCTAAAACAATTCAACCAAATATTACAGCTCTAAAATTGATGATAATGCGCTTCTACGATAAGAAAAATTTTCAAATGCCTGGTTCTTAAGAAAAGGAGTATTAACAATATATTTACCAAACATTTTATCAGAGGTATGCAGCCTTCTGCCCTTAACAATGTCCTAGCTGAAATAGTTCAACCAAGCATTGCAGCTCTAAAACTGATGATAATGCACTTCTAAAGTAAACAAAATTATCAAATGCGTGGTTTTTAAAAAAAGGAACACGAGCAATCTTTTTACCAAACATTTCATCAAGGGTCTGCAATCTTTTAACCTCGACAATGTTCTAGCTGAAATAATTCAACCAAACATTATAGCTCTAAATTAGATGATGGTAAATTTGTAGGATAGCCAAAATAATCAGAGACGTGGCGTGTAATGCAATGCGAGCAATATTTTTACCAGATACATTGGGAACTATAGTTTTTGTACAGTCAAATTACTCGGAAAAAGGTAACCTGTGCTACAACCAATTAAAACTGATTATCAAGGTTATATTAACTAATAATTCATAATCAGTTAATTTCATTATTCATAATTGACTGATATGAATAATAGCTGATTTTGAATAATTAAGATCAATTATTCATAATTAGCTATTGCGCTAATTATTTATAATCAGTTATCTTCCTCAATGTTAATGGATGATATTATGCCAAGTGATTGATGTAAATCAATTTCAATATCGCTTAATATTTTGATTATTCTTGAATACGATGTGGAGAATTTTCAAGGGAAAACGGTCCATATTTACGTAACATGCTACGAAAAGCTAAAAAGCATTGCAGATTCAATCTGATATCCGACCAAAAGCATCGAATTTGTCAACTGTGGTAGGACATTCGATATTTCAGTGGTCAACGTCGTAGTCGTAAATAAAGGTAAAACACATTTTATCTTTGAAATATATTTTGTGTGCAATCGTTATTCGCAATTTATTTATTTTTGATTATTTTGCAAATACTTATGCACATTTTTAAATGGAAACATTAAAAACTATTATTATATTACTAGCATCAAAGACATTAAAACTAACACTTGGGTTTCAAAAAAATTAATATTTTTACTTTCCTTATACACATAGTATTATGTATAAGGAAAGTATTGTGACGGGGTCGAAAACTTGGATTCGAATTTTCAACAGAAGAGCACGTTGCAAGCATCCCTGAACACGAATCAAGCGTTTTTGAGATGATGATGCGTGTGTGTGTGTGTCAGTGACACTGTGGAGACGATATTTCACAAACGAATGAAGCGATTCGAACGAAATTCAGTACAAAATTTAAAATCCATAAATACTGGAAACCTATTGCTTTTAAACGCAATTGAATGGTCAGATCCCCCCCCCCCTAAATTTTCGAGTAAAATTTTGAAAAAAATTATCAAAAAATCAAAACCTTTGATAAAGTTACATAAATAGTCATTTCTAATGTAATTTTTAAAAATATGATTGACGCAAACTTTAGAACGCTAGCATAAACCGTACTCGAGATATTGCACATTTTTCAAATAAATGTATCAAAAAATCACATAAAATAAAAAAATATTAACTATTGTGAAATATGTTCAATTTTCATATATAATATCATGCAATGAATTTGGTGACATCATTCTTGTGGATCTAGCTCGTTCCATTCATGAGAAAAGATACTTTGGGAAATATTTTTGATGTGGACGTCAATAGTCATTTATATGCTATAAGAATAACTTATTTCTCCGTCCATAACGCTTGGCGATATTTTGGCGAGAAATTTGGCGAAATGTCGCCAACTTGAGGACTTCTTTAAATGTTGCCAAATTAACGAAATTGTCGCCAAATTGATAAAATTGACGCTAAATCAATGAAAATGAGGACTAATTGATGAAAGTTCAATATCTTGGAAATAACATAAGAGTAGGCTATAAGAATAACCCATTTCTCCGTCCATAACGCTTGGCGAAAAATTTATGGGACGTCGCCAACTTGACGGCTATTTTAAATATTGCCAACTTGACAAAAACATCGCCAAATTGATAAAACTGACGCCATATGGGAAGTAATGATTTGCAAATTCTGATTTCCGTCATATGACGGACATACCTTCTATTATATAAGAAAGGCTGTTCTCTACGTGTGTCTGTGGCACTTGGTAATGTTGACACTTGGTAACTTGGTAACTGCGACACTTGATAAGTTGGTAACCGTGACATTTGACGAACTTGGCCAATAATTTAGCAAAGTATCGCCAACTTGGCGATATTTCGCCCAAAATTGATAAAATATCGTCAAAATTTAAACAAGAAAGATCAATCATGCTTAAAGCATTGATTATGAAACACTTTCCAACTTCAATGCAATTTTATTTAAAAAAGTCGAAAATGCAATACATTCCTCGGTAATATTTTAAAACTTATCACAATACTACATTGATTTATTATATTTGAAAACTTAAACCTTCATTGAGAAAAATGAGCTTCATTCAAATGACGGCATTGAAATATAAATTGCCTGGTTTAAATATCTCTAAAATGCAATACATTCCACGGTAATATTTTTAAAACTATCATAATACTACGATAATTTATTATATTTGAAAACTTCATCGAAAACAACTGAAATAAATTCAAATGACGTCATAGAAAAAATAACACGCCTGGATCTCTCTATAAAAGCAGGATTTCATTCATAACTTTCTCCATTTCATTCATCACAATACTATAATAATTTATTTTATTTAAAAATTAAGACCATGGAGGTACAATTCATAAACTTTATGCTTGAAACTTCATCGAAAAAAATCGTCCTTCTGTTTATAAAATCAATTAATATTTCATTCATATCAGCCATGCAGACTCCATGGACTGAATTATTTTGTGTTAAAGAAATACAGTAATTCTAATACAACTCATTCTACATATTTTGCTGTTTACATTTTACATAGGTGAAAAATAGGCTTAGTTGTAGAAATAATCAAATTTGAATGAGAATTTAAACTCAAATATATTGTCATTGTGTTGTTTTAGTATGTAGATGCACAGAATTTAAGCAAAAATAAAGTAGTTTTAGGACGGATACAACACTCAATATGAATTAAAAAGAACTTTATAAAATCACGATTTTGAAACAAGATGGATGCCATGTATCATTTTGAAGTGGGTCATGTGATCGTTTCATATCATGGTCACGTGATCGTTTCATATAAGAGGTGTAATTACTATTTTAATTTTTATTTAAAAAACTACTGAATATATTTCGCTGAATTTTTTTTTATATATATTATGGAACAATTTGACTATTACCTAAAATTTTCGAAGCAATTTGTGAATTTTAAATCCGATTAAAAAATGTTTGAAAAATTAGGTCCCATAGGGCTCAATGTATTTCATTTTTTCAACCCGGGTTCAATCCAAAACTAATTGGGTGATATTATTCATTTATATTCCCATAGGTCCTACAGACCGTCTGAACAACATACTAAAATTTCATTTTGATTAAGTCATTTTTACGGCAGTTATCGTGCTAACGGACAGACAGACAGACAGACAGACAGACAGAATGAACAAAGTCATAAACACTTTTCAACTTTGTTGTGAAGTGTTAATAAAAATGACGATAAATCAATGAAAATGACGCCTAATTGATGAATTAATTATTAAAATATTTTATTATATGGATTACATCACTTATTGAGGATACTATCAATATTGATAACTGTTTATTTAGAGTTACGCGAAATATAAGTTAATTGGGTACTTTGAAATAGTTTTACATGTTGTCATCCCGAAAATCGCCAAATGTAGAATTCAACGATAAAAACACATTACCGTGGATCTTATACATTATTTTTTTACTGTAAAAGCAGTAAATCCATTGCATTATATAAGGAAAGTCATGTGCTGCCCACATCAGATTTTTTTGGCTTAACATCCAATATAGCCGTCTTAATCGAAATTCCGGCTCCATTAGGGTCTGTTCCATAATCAATACTACACGTATGCAAAAACTCAGCCTTTGTGTTACCGGGAGAATTCTGCAATGTTTGGAAAGACGTTAGACAGCTATAGAATTTAACAGCATAAACGCAACAGTTTGGGTCTCTGTGTCCGCAGTATCTATGGCTGATCCTCCAATACAATGTGGATCTATGGAGAATCAATGTGTTTGTGTAGTCATTATGGATTATGACTTGGCTATGTCAATAGTGAGTAGACCGCTTTTCAAATATTTGCTCGCCCATCCTATTCATCAATAATTGTGTAGTTCCTATTTTACTTATTTGTCCCTTGACAGTGTACCATACATATATTTGCTTTTCCATGTACGTTTTAGTCGAAAATGTTATTTCAACATTCATTTAATATTATTCAATTTTAAATTGAAATCTGTTCAGCAGCAACCCCGTTCTGTTATCACTCTCAAATTTTATTTCATTTGCATCAAAATAAGTTATCTGCATAAATGTTAATGTTATAATTAACATTTATACAATATTTGTTTAAATACAAGTTAACTAATATGGAAGATAAATAAAATTTTGAAATTAAATTACAATCCAAAACATGGTTATTATACAATATCTCTAAGCAATTCATTTTATCCGAGTAAAAGCTATTTGTTCACTTTCATGAAATATAATCCTAACCGGAATCTAAAAAATCAATTATGCACTTATGAAAAGCTACACATCAATGCGATTATAGAATTAGCAAGCTTTCAGCTTTCTAATTTTAACGATATTGATAACGATTTTCTATGAATATTTTTCAAACTTTATCAACTGATGTTCACAAAACAAGCACTGATGTAAAACATGATAGCTTGAAATAATTTATAAGTTCATGCATTTATGTTCTTTTAAATAAATCGCAATTAACTTTACTTTTACTTTTTACTTTGACTTTTTTTTTACTTTTACTTTTTTACATTACTCTTGCGAATGTAATGGTCTAGACTCACGAGAATAATGTTTCATATTATTGCATATGGAATGTAAGCATATTTGACGATACTTCTTTAACATATTTGACGTGACATGAAACATATTTGACTTAACATATTTGACGTGACATGAAACCTAAGTTGATTAAACATATTTGACGTGAGTATATATATATATATATATATACTCACTTCCAACTTAACATGCAATGCAGATTTTCATTTTTCGAAAGCGTATTTGAATTTGAGTGGCTGAAAATCGCTGCGGATGTAGATGGCAGTATGCAAATATCGTATGTTACAGCCAATCACGATTGACTATCCGGATATATGCTAAGTAGGCAGTCGTTGAAAACACCAGCATTCTGAAGGGTTTGAGGAGGCGCATTTAAATGCTGATACGAAGTGTTTATAACTTTTGTAGGATTATTTTTGATGATATTCGTGTTTCTATGGCTGAAAAAAGACGAATGACAGATAGTGAGCGCTGACGACGCATTGAAGCAGAACAGCCAATCAAAGATGTCGCTATTTTCTTTGGCGTTGATCATTCGGTAATTTCTCGATTATGGAAACAATTCCAAATAAGTCAAACAGTTGTCCGGAGACCTGTGCCCGGTCATCCAAGGGTTACCACCCCCTCTGATGATGGGTATATTGCTATAGTAACCAAGCGGAATCGATGAACGACCTCCACAATGTTACATCCATGGTTGCAGCGGCACTTGGTAAGACAATATCTACCAGTACTGTGCTCAGAAGACTCCACGTGAAGGGACTGTACGCCCAAGTACCACGTTTTTGTGTTCCACTAACCGTCCAGTCAGAGGGACAAGATTAAAGTGGTGTCGTCAACATGTCAATAGGACTGTTTCAGATTGGTGCAACGTCCTATTCACGGACGAGTCCAGATCTGCCCTGGAATCAGATGATTAACGTGTAAGAGTCTGGAGAGAACGACACGCAAGCAGGCCAAAAACATCATCGGACATCACGAATTCAAATGTGGCAGCGTCATGGTGTAGGCTGGAATTTCAATGGGGTATGTCACAGATATGCACATCTTTAAAGGTGGTTCTGTGATGGCTGCGCGGTATCGGGATGAAGTCCTAGACCCCATTGCGAGACTACGCTGCAGCAGTTGGTCCTGATTCCCTCCTTATGGACGATAATCCCGTCCACATCGAGCTGACATCGTTGACAAATACCTGGAAAGTGAGGGCATTTCTCGTATTGGGTGGCCGGCGTATTCCCCCGACCTTAATTCCATTGCAAACTTTTGGGTTAACAGCTTAATGATATATATATATATATATATTATTAAGCTGTTGAGGTTGATTACGATATACGTGGTGGAAAAAGAAGGGTTCATGCCGCATGGTAATACATTTTCTTAATGTATCCTTTTTTCATTTTTTGTTGCCTGTAGTCTGAGTTTAAGCATTTATAGTGATGTGCTATTGCTTAATCTGAAACAGGCATTTGTTTGGGTTAATTAGAATTAAATACTCAGACCTGAAGATGAATTTAGTTCTGATTAATCATCGAATTTGGGACGATGCTGTTCTTTTCTCTTATCGGCATTGTGGCCGTGAATTTGCTTCTATGGTGATGTTAATATTACTTGAATTGTTTTTTTATATATATATTTTTAATTTTATTTTTACATAATTCTTATTATTACATATTTCAAATATATATATATATATATTAATTATACATATTATATATATATATACAATGTCTGAAAACGTGGAATATCAAGAGGATGGTTCATGATATCGTTCTAAAGTTTGTGTCAATAGCTTTCTAATTAAAAATGATGTATAGAATGAATTTTTATTTTACAGTATTCAAAGTCCTGATTTTGTAAGAATTTTTTTAAAAATTTATTCTGAAATTGGTGTGTCTTTCGAACATTCGGTCGCATTTAAAATCAATGGGGTTCCAGTATTCACCGATTGCAATAATCGTACAAAATTTATTCGAAATGCTTCGTTCATTCGTGAGATATAGCATCCACAGGCTCACAGATACATACACATGCAAGCTAACATACACACACAACAATATACATACACATATGCACAGACAACACCTCACGAATGTTCGATTCGAATCCGGGAATGCTTAAAACGTGTATCAAAGACTCGAATTCAAACTGTAGACATCCGACACAATACTTTATCTAGACATTATACTATGTATGTAGGGAAAATAAAAAACTATAATTTATGTTATTGCACATAAAGAAAGCCATAACTCTGTAACTTCTAGGATTGGGATTCTTATATACTGTATATAGGAATAGGATGATATTTTATATACATATAGGTTAATACTTTGTATACAAGATAATATTGTGTAGCACAATATAGGATATATAGGATTTCATTGAATAATATAGGATCACATTTTGTATACAATCACATTTATACTAGTACTTTTAAATGCAATTTATTCCATTTTGCCCTTCTGAAGACATTTTCGGATATACATCTTTTGCGAGATGTATTATCCGATGTTTATAAATGCAGCGTAAACAAATTTTAGAACGTTAGAAGAACTCGCAAGTCGTACCGTGTAAGTAGCAAAAATCTTATGACCCTAGGGTGCCCAGTACTGATCTGTTTGAAATTTGTTTGATCGTGGGTTCTTTTGCTGATTCGATCTCCGGAGAAGGGCGGGCGATCATCGATCGTTGTGCAAGGAAAAGGCCAGAGTTGAGGAATCGAAACAAGCATTTGAACCGACTCTAACGGACTATATATATAAGGATATGTATTCACTTTATTTTAAAACAGCCGTTCACTTTGTAAAACCCTTATATGAGACCCAGGAGTAAAGAGGTGCATCTTAGTTAAATCCTTTTTGAACGACGTGAAAAAAAATATACGCTAAAGAAATAGAACGGGATGAGATAGAGCCTGAGTCCGCGTTCGAACCGGAGACCTTTGCTGTCCCGCGCACTTCAGGCTTGGACACGTTTTATGTTTGTTCGTACTCTATAAAGACGAAAACACACCTATTGTAATATGTTTGTCCGTCTGTCTGTATATAACCGAGCAAGAACCACCAGGCTGATTTTTACAAATATTAATACATAGCATATAGCGATAATTTTATCAGGGGGAAATGAAATATATTAAAAAATTAAAATTTTAAAAATTTTGAAACAATTTTGCATTTGTTGGGGGGTGCGGTGATTCGAGCTCGGACTCGAAACTATTTTTGGGTGTACTCGTACCCAATAATTAAGAAAAATACACCTATTGTAATCGGCTTGTCAGTATGCTTGTCTATCCATATAGGAAACAGCAAAAACCACCAGATTGATTTGTACAAAATTTATTATATGACATCTAGAGATTATTTTCTCGAACCGAAATGAAATATATTAAAATAAGCTAAAATTTTAAAAAGTTAGAAACAATTTGACATCCGTTAGGAAATGCGGTAATTCCTTGAATTGACATTAAAAATACTAAATAATTCTGTTCATGAATTGAGCCAAACAAATTTCAACAAACCTGTGTTACCATTCAATGTTTTGATACGTGAAATATAGTTTGCAATTTATTAAAATGATTTTTAAATAATGCATTGCTCACTAAGAACTGCAAGTAAAATATACTACTAAGAACACACATTTTTTTTTCAGAAGATTTTAGAGAACTTTTTAATTTTTTTACTTTTGCATTCTCTACAAATGTATTGATTGTTTCTGAACTCAAATCGAACATTTTTGAGAGGATGTCTCTATGTTTTTGTATGCCTGTATGTATATGCATCTATAGACAAGATATCACACAGACTGTTTCAAATGAAATTTGGTACGATTATTACAATCACGAATCCTGGAACACTATTGATTTTATATGTAATCGAACGACAGTTAACCCCCCTCCAAATTTTCTAATAAATTTCTAAAAAAACATCAATAAAAAAACTCGAGAGGGTGTACCGGAGATACGCCTTGTCACACAGGTGCTTTCAAGTAAAAAACGGTTTAAATAAACATTTCATTTATTTCTACAACCTGCCAACAGTGGTCTATGATTGGAGAAAAGGTTACAAAGGGAAAACACTTAACATCTTGAACATTAAATATAAACACGAGCCTCCCAATGTTGTTGATTTAGTCTGCAGAGAGGGGGGGGGGGGCAGACACCATTTGAGTGGAGGAAATTGAGCTCCAGTGGAAGCCCGGACTGCCAATATTTCTTTTGAGGAGCTGAAGAAGAGATGAAAAATTCACAGAAAAATGAGAAAACCAAATATGGAGGGAAGCCCGTGATAAATGTTTGTAAGGAGTTCACAATTTCTATGGGCCGCCCTGTTGTCCGTATTTAATCCGCATCGAAATGTCTCTTCATGAATTTCAGAAATATTTTGTTTTCGTCTTTGGTCATGTCGAAATTGAAGTCACCAGTAATTATCATTGAGATTGCAGAAAAACCAGTGTCTATGTCGGTCACTAATTATACACATTCGCTCAGCACCGCTGAGTGATCCTTCTGTTTTTATTCAGTGTCTTGCCTTCTTTCTTCCCGAACCAGAGTCTTATACGATTTTGAATATTTCCTTTCTAAATACTTCGACATTTTGAAATGAAGTTCAAATTTTTGTTCATGATTCCAAATTTTCACTGTGTTACACCTACCCGTTAACTATTTTTGTACTTTCATTTTGTAGATCAGTCAGTAACGAATCGTTTAAGTGGTTAAACTCACGTGTAGCTTCCCTGGTTGCTCAGTTACGACTGCTGGAATGGCGCAAAACGTTGTAATTTTTATCTTATTTTCGCGTTCGGCCGCATTTCCGTCACCCAGAAGTGTCCCCCCCCCCCCCCATAACACGCGTACATCCCTAGAAGGACGGCTGTATTCTATCCTCCTAGGTGCATCCTCGTCGCTGTGTAACTCTTGATACCCCTGCCATCCCTTCAACTATTACACGCCGAGGTACAACCTTTCAAAATCTCACCCTTTTTCGTCACACCAAATCCGTCGGCACGGCGGTGCCCCATACCAAATGCGGACAAAAATTGACGTCAAAAATAAAGACATTCAATATTGTTAAATAAATAATAATTCTTCACATAATCTATATAGAAAACGAATACACATCTTTTACAACTCTGGTATGGACTGTTCAAGAGATGTTGCACGTTTTTTAAACGAATTTATCATAAAAGTATTAAAAAGTACTAGGTATTATCAAATATGTTCAATTTTCATATTCAATATTGTCCAGAAAATCTATTGAGATCATTCTCGGGGCTCTTCATCTATCTTATTCCATTTACGAGAGATTTTGCAATAGTTTTGTATTTTGACGCCAAATCGCATGATATTTATTAAATGCCAATTCTATGGTGGACTTCCCACGTGATTAGGGATAAGTTATAGTGTTTTAATCAGCAAAGTCAACAAAACCGCTGAATTCCAATTCACACTATGTAAATTCAATGATGCTAACATTGTAGTATGGCTTTATTTTATACGCACTTATAGCGATTTCACGTACGATAATTGGATAGTTGTCATAATAGATTCGCGTTTCCAAATTAAATAACGAAAAGTTAAATACATTATTGGCATATGAACAACATAAATAGGATTTTGAATTTTAGGAATATATATTTGGAACTCAGACCATCTGTTTTACATACTAAAAAAATAGTTTCCAGTTTTTAAAACGTTTAATATATAGACTGCATTGATGCAGCAACACTATCTGGCGCCTGATGAGAAGTAATTTTGAAAACTCCTCTTTCCCACATGCCGTATTGACAATGAAGCCGAATTTTCAATATCTCTTCAGGAAAGCGAACATAAACAATATTTCCAGACCCTCTAAAAATCCCTGGGGACTTAGAAGCCTAAATCCTTATATTCTTATAGTACCGGCAATGGGACAAAATCTAACGGAGCTGAATGAATTTTCGATTTTTTCCGAAGAGAGAGAAAAAAATAAAGCGCGGTTAAAAAGTCCTTCCAAATTCTCCAGAAGTCCTCAATGATCTGAAAGTACATTTATAGTATCGACCACGGGGCAGAACCTAGCTGAACCAATTTTTGATTAAGACGACTATTTTTGACGCTAAGCGCCCTACATCGTTAAACAAAATAAAAATTTTCAAAATAAATTCAAAATTTTCAAAATAAATTCAAAATTTTCAAAATTAATTCAAACTTAATTTAAAAGTACTATTTTCTCTGTTTTTGACAGGCTTAAATAATAATGTATGTTAGTTTCATGTATCAATAAAAGCGATTTTAAATTGAATTCAAAATTGTAGAACTCTTTGGTGGCTCAGAAGAAATTCAGTTTATAGGTAAAAAAAAACCAATGCTATTTTCTATCAACATGCAACTCATTTTAAAACAATTTATAAACTAAATTAAAATATTTGTGCATCATAATTAATTAAAAATTAATTATGATGCACACGTACATTTCGAAAAGAACACGTACATTCATAATGGGGAAAATTTAGAATTACCTACTATGTATAAAAAATACTTGCAATTTTAAAAAATCTGTAATATTTACAAAAACAGAGCTAGTATACATCGAAAATATGAAACGCTTTAAAAAACGGGGGTATAAAAACGGTTTAAAATTATTTAAATGTAGTAGGCAGTAACGTGGCACTCATTTGAGAAATAAAGATTTAAGACACAAAATTAAAATATCGATCGCAGTAGAAGTGTTTACAGATCATGCGCTAATAATAATGCAATCAGAGAAAAGGTTTTGTTCACGAGTGCAAAAATATTTTACCCTACACAACAGGGGAGTCGATGTCGTATAATTTTTATGTATTTTTCTGCCACATTATGATAGTCTGAAAGAAAGAAACCCAAACTTTCACAATCAGAGAGCACCAGCACTATATTGAAATCTTTCGGGTAGCACTAATACTATGTTGAAATCCTCTAAGGAGTACAACCGCTATGTCAAAATATTCCAGTGAGACCCAACACTATGTCGAAATCTTTAAGAAAGCGCCAACACTATATCAAATTTTCCAGAGAGTACCAACAATATATCGAAATCTCCCCACAAAACACCAACGCTATGTCTAAATCTTCAAGAAAGCACCCACACCATATTGAAATTTTTCAGGCAGCACTAATACTTGTTGAAATCCGCCAAGGAATACAAACGCTATGTCAAAATATTCCAGTGAGACCCAACACTATGTCGAAATCTTTAAAAAAGCGCCAACACTATATTGAAATCGTCCAGGAAGTACCAACAATATATCGAAATCTCCTAGAAAGCACCAATACTATGTCAAAGCCTTCAAGAAAGCATCAGCACGAATTCATCCAGGGTGTACCAGCACTTTATCAAAATCTTCCAGACAGCATCAATGGAAATATTTCAGAGAATACCAACACTGTATCGTGTTCTTCCAGAAAGCACCAATACAATGTCAAAAAATTCCAGAGAGCACAAACACCTTATATTATGAAGGAGTCTTCTTATTTTCGTGTGAATTTTCAGAAAAAAAGGAAGTGACATCTCCCGAACCGAAAGTGTAAGTTCTTAGTGAACCCCTAACCCGCTCCGAAACTCGATCCATATCAGTCATCATCTAAGCTCTATCTATAGTCAATCTTGAGAAATAGGAGTTGCAAGGAAAATGTGAATTATTTATTCCGAACTAACATCTTTCTAGAACAGGAGGTGGGAATCCTTTTTGGGACCCCAACCCATACTAGAATTTAATGCTGAATCCATATCAATCATCACCTAAGCTCCATAGCCTATTCTGAAAAAAAAGTTCCAGGATAAATTTTAACCGGAAGTAGAAATCCTTAGTGAATCTTAAATTCGCCCCCCCCCCCTCATACTGAATTAATATTAGTCATCATTTAAGCTCTATTTATAACCTATTCTAAAAACTATATGCTTCAAGGGAAATGAAAATTTTCAACCGGAATTGGAAAAATAGCAAAAGTAGAAATCCTTAGTAAACTCCCAGCCCTCTTTGGAATATGATGCTAAATCCATATTAGTCATCATATTAGTTCTAGCATATCCTGATAAATATTTCAAAATCGTTTAACAGGAAGCGGGGGAAAACCGGAAGTGAAAATTCTTGTGAACCCTACTCTTTCCGAACTTTGATTTTGAATCCATATCAGTTGTCATCTAAGCTCTTTCTATAGACGATCCTAAAAAATAAATGTTGTAAAGAAAGAGTAAATTTTTGATTCAAAAGTGAGAGAATCAGAAGTGAAAATTCTGAGTGATTCATCCTACCACGTCCAAACTTTAATGCTAAATCCATATCAGTCATTATCTAAACTCTATCTATAGATAATCCTAAAATATAGAAGTTTCAAAGAAAAATTTTGAGGTGGAAGAGAAAAGGAACCGGAAGAGGGAATTCTTACCGAACCACCCTACTACAGAATTTGATGCTAAATAGATGTTTCAAGGAAAATGAGCACGTTTGAACCGGAAATAGAAAAAGAACTTGAAGTACAAATCCTTAGTAAACTCCTCCATCTTGTCTGGAATTTGATGCTGAATCTATATCAGTAATCATCTCCGCTCTAGCTATAGCAGATCTTGATAAAGAGATGCTTAAAAAATATTTTGGTAAAAACAAACTCAGATGGAAAATTTGATTACCAAAAATTATTTCAGTGAGCACAGACACAGTATTGAATTACTTCAGAAGTAACTGATAAGAATTTGTATAGTCAAGCACGTATATACAGTTTTTTACTTTAATAAAAATTAATATTTGGACATGAAGATTTAAGGTACCTTTCTAATTTTCAAAAAGTCGGTTTTTTATGTATGATTTAATACTGCATATGGATATCTTACCATCGTTTCTAAATTTTTAAACAAACCCCATGCGAAAATTCGTACTAGAACATCAGTTATAGCTTGATAAATGCACTTTTGTTCCATTAAATGGCCTGCACTGCGAAATCTTCAACGTTCATTTTCTCAAAACGAGATTTTCGTCATTTTGTGCACGATTTCTGCGAAATGAATGTGTAGATTTTTTTTATTTTATTCACAGTTCTTTTACGTTGTTTTTCGTAACCAGAACCATGATATTTGTATAAAATAACCTACTATTATGTGTTTTGCATCATAGGGTTTTTAATTGTAATTTATTTTATCTGCTTTAAAATGAGATAAAATATAAAATTTTACCAAAACATTTCTATCAATCAGAGAAAATGTTTACTTATTAGGCCATTTTATGCACATAAAATGTTTCTTCTTGTGAAGAGGATATGTAATCTTATTGAGCTATTGCGTAGAATTCTGGCGCGTAATGAGGAAAACATTATTTTCTAAGATTAAACGGTGCAAACCATTTAAAGGAATAAAAGTGCGCTCTTTTGGTCATAACGTCCATTCTAGCACGAATTTTCGCATGGAGTTTATATTAAAATGCTGATAACATATCCATAAAAGAAAGACTGATGTGTAATTCTCCCCCGCTGAGAAAAGTATCTTATTAATTCATTTTACACACAAAAGATTTTTCTACTTGCGACGAGGATTTGATTAGATAAGATGGAGATCAGATATGATATGATTAAATAAGAGGATAACATTTATGCAACCATCTATACTATTAAAACGTAATAAAATGCGATTGCGTATGTCTGTAAGTGTATACGATTCCGAAGCCCCTACGTGGCCCAAAAGCTAGCGGGTTTTTTTTTCCTTTTTTTGTAATGTAGTTATCGATTCTGAGAAGACCGTCAAAAAGTCGTATCATCAGAGCCTATAACACGGTAACACCTGCAATACTTGTCAAATTGCGCGATAACAAATGTGCATTATCACTGGCCATGGGCATTTTTATCAGGCAGTACTTTAGATTCCTGTGCGTGTAAGTGTTGTTACTTTTACCGTATACATAGTATAATGTATAGGGAAAGTATTGTGACAGGATCGAAAACTCGAATTCAAGTTTTCGACGGAAGAACACGTTTCAAACATCTCTGAATTCAAATCGAACGTTTTTAAAGTGATATCTGTGCGTATGCGTGTATGTCCTTGAGCCTGTGGATGCGATCGATATCTTACAAACGAATGGAGCGTTTCGAATGAAATTTGATAAAAACATTACAATCAGCGAATACTACAAACCTGTTGATTTTAAACGCAATTGAATATTCGAAAGACACCCCCCCCCCCCTCCCCACCCCTCCACCAAATTTTCAAATAAAATCTTGAAAAAAAATCATTACCTTCAATAATATTACGAAAACAATATTTTATTACTTAATTTTTCATTAGAAAACGATTGACAGAAATTAATTTTAGAACGCTAACATAAGCTGTTCTCGATACATTGCACTTTTTCAAATAAATTTATCAAAAAATCGCATAAAATTAAAAAAGTATTATTTATTGTGAAATATGTTCAATTTTCATATATATTATATGCGATAAGTGTGTTAACATCATTCTCGTGGATCTAATTCGTTTCATTTACGAGGAAATATACTTTGTGTAATAATTTTGTATTTTGACGCCTAACAATTTGCCAACAGTCCTTTATATATAAGTATTCCTTTTCTCTCCATCTGTCTTTAACACTTGACGATAAATTTGAAAAAATTAGAGGCTAATTTAGCGGTATTTTGCTCAAGATTGATGAAAATATGATTAAAATTGCAAAAATGGTGCTAAGTTAACGAAAATGACGTTAAGTTAATGAATTAATTATTAAAATGTTTTAATGTATGGACTATATTGCTTATTGTGGATGCTATCATTATTGATAATTGCCAATTTAGAGTTGCGTAAAATATAAGTTGATTAGGTACTTCAAAATAATTTTACGTGCAGCCATCCGGAAAAGAGCAAAATGTACAATTTAACATTAAAAACATTATACCGTAGATCTTATCATTTTTCCACTGTGAAAGATGTCAATTCATTGCATTATATAGGAAAAGTCTTTTGCTGCCCACATCATATTTTTATCTATCTGACTTTCTTGCCGAGTTCCTTATCCTAACGTTTTAAATAGGAGTGCAGCAATCTCTTTTATTCGACCAGCAATGGTCTAGCGTGTGCACTCATAGACCTTTCCTTACAAAGTTATTGGGTCCTATGTACCCTGTATAACACATTAATCATATTCATTAACACAAAAATCTCTCATAAAGGTCGTGTCTAAAAATTCGAAAGGCACTCCCATTGGCCATACCATCCATGGACAAGTTTTGCGCTTTTTATGTGCTTGGCAACATGGAATAGGCGATATCTGCAATGGCAGCAAGAAACTTGCTATAAGCTGCAATTTTTGCGAATTTCTTTCAGTCCTTCCACATGACCGGCATAAAATTCATGCGCAATTTAGATCAAGTCAAGTCACGTGCAGCTGCATAAACACAAAACCCGCCTACTTAGCCTTTGCAGCTTCGTATGACTAAACTAAATTATATATTAATTTTATGCCGATCACGTGGAAAGACTGAAATTGTCAGTTCCCATAGAAGTTCGCAAAAATGATGGCTTATAGCAAGTTTCTTGCTGCCATTGCAGATATAGGCTATTCCATGCTGACAAGTGCATAATAAACGTGAAACCGGTCCATGGAGTCTAGTATCTGCAATGGGGGGGGGAGGGTTCTTTCGAATTGTCCATATTGTTCAGATGCAGTCATGCAAGGATGAATCCAATTGTAGTTGATAGAAATCTCCATGGTTGCAAAATATTCACACAACTGTTTCTAATAATGGTGTTATATGCATTTTATTTACTTTTTATGTTTAATATCAATCTGCTGAATTGAATTGAGTGCAGTACCATTACACGGAAAATGCTTTGAGCAAGAAAATAGCAAAAATTGCCCCTTTATAGCAGCTTTCATCGTTACAGGGGATTTCGCAAATAATTCTTTTTTAAAGCCACTTTAAAAGTTTCTTTATGTCGGAAACGTGTTAGTCGGGGCTATGCAGGACTTTCGAAAAAGTTGGTAACGGTTTTATTTCCTCAAATATTGATCGCAGATATATACTTGCTGTTATAAAGTTTCTTAAAATAAAGTGTAAAATCTTGAAAACAGTCTCAACTTTGTGGGTGCTATTTCTGTAAATAGTCTAAATCTAACTGTTTCCTCTAAATAGCAAAATATTTCTAACTGTTACATTAATTTAAACATAATTCACGAAAATATTGAAAAGTCTGATGTTGGCAGCACAAGACTTTCCCTACATAATGCAGTGACTTTAGTTCTTTCACTTCCAAATTATGATGTACAGCTCCGGAAAAAGAAAAGCGAACCACATCTCGTCATTTTGTCAACTTCAACATTTCCAATGGCAACACCCAGTTTTCTAATATAATACAGGAAGATGTATGTCTGTGTCTGTGCAGTCTGTAGCAGAAAATCTAAGCATCATACGACCATTAAAAATTAAGTACACATACACTTTAGGACTCCAATAGGTGCACTTTTGTGTTATTTTTTAAATTTTTCAATTCGTTTTTTAGTTATTTTATGTTTTATCCCAATTTACAATGATTTTGGCCGATATTCACATAAATCCATTCCTTAGCGACCTAAAATATTATCACAAAGTATCATTCTTGACACCATCTAAAAGATAAAATAATCCTCTTTCAAACAAACTATGAACGGAATCCATATAATGAATGACAAATTTTAATGAATTTTTAAAAATATATATACTTTTCGTGAGTTTCAAATCTCACCGATTTTTATATTACGATATAAAAATGACTGGCGTACCATTCTAAGGTTTATAATTTAACAGCAGCTCCAAAATATATCACATACTACCCCAGAAAAAAAAATAACATAATCCCTCCCGTTTATTAATTATAAAGTTTTTAACCGAGCCATGTCTTAGGGTTTTCTTTAATAAACCTAGCATTTCCCCATCCAAACTTTTCCAGAGCTGTTTGGAAGCCACTTCGATGCACAGGGGAACTAACCGCGATCAGAAATTTCGTCATTGAATTCGCTGTAACTTCCGGTGTAGTTAGTTATCAGTTTGCATTTTAAACCCCGTGCAATAAATAAATTCTACACCCCCAAATTAGTCGACATATAAATTTTTAAATTCTTGTCGTTATGTCTGAAGGTATTGCGTTTTAAATGTGGAGATGATTTGGGACCTCTCTATTTAAAAGCGCAACTTCCTTCCAGAAGGATATTATTATTGCTTGATCAGAATTGTTCTAATAAAGTGGGTTAAAAGTTTTATCTCCCCCTCCCCCATCAAGTGATGCCAAGTTTGGCGTGTTTCGGTAGTCTTTATGAATTATGAGTATATAAAATTTTGAGCTTCTAATGTTAAATTAGTTTCTCAGACTTTTATTCATATCATCCAAAATATTTTATTCATCATGCTGATTTCTTTTGAATGCATCAGCATTAAACAACTAATAAAAATCAGCGTATTTTTTTTTTAATTTTCAATATCAATTCTCGTATGCAATATGAATAATGAAATTAATATTCTATCACGAAAGATCAAGCGTGCATAAAGGGAGTTAATTATGAAACACTTTCCAAATGCAATGCAATTTTTTTAAACATCTCTAAAATGAGATACATTCAGCGTTGATATTTTTTCTATTATCACAGTACTACAATAATTAATTTTACTTAAAAACTTAAACCATGGAGGTAAAAGTACTTTCTAACTCCATTCTTAAAACTTCATCGAAAAAGGCAATGCTTTAAATCGTCTGCTTCTCTATGTAAAATCAATGAATATTTCATTCATATCACCTATATTCCAGACTCCAGAGCTAAATAATTTTGCGTTAATGAAATTCAGCAATTCTTATACGCCTCGTCTTACAGCTTGATGTGTTTACATTCTCCATACGTGAAAGTTATGCTTCGTTGTAGAAATGATCAAAGCTTGATGATTATTTAAACTCCAAGATATTGTAATTGCGTACAGCTCATCTTACAGCTTTTTATATTCTGCATCCATAAAAATATTATTGTTTATATTCTGCATCCATAAAAATTGGGCTTCGTTGTAGAGATGATCAAAGTTTGATCATTTAAATTCAAAAATATTGTAAATGCGTTGGCGCAGAATATAGTTGCACAGAAAATACGCATAAATAAAGCGGTTTTAGGACGGATGCAACACTAAATATAAATTTAAAAGAACTTTAAGAATCACGATTTTGACACTGGGAAAAAAGATGACTACCATATTTTATTTTGAAGTGGGTCACGTGATCTCTCCATATAATATGGATGTAATTATTATTTTAATTTTTATTTAAAAAACTACCGAACATATTTTGCTCAATTTTTTTATATATATTATGGGGTAATTTAAATATTTACTAAAATTTGTAAAACAATTTGCGAATTCTAACTTCGCTTAAAACATGTTTGAAATATTGGGTCCCATAGGATTCAATGTATTTCACTTTTTCAACCCGGGTTCAATCCAAAACTAATTGGGTGATATTATTCATTTACATTCCCATATGTCCCACAGACCGTCTGAATAACATGCTAAAATTTCATTTTAATAAAGTCATTTTTTCGGCAGTTATCGTGCGAACGAACGGACAGACAGACAGACAGAATGACCAAAGTCATAAACACTTTTCAACTACATTGGAAAGTGTTAAAAAATATATAAATAGAAACTTTTGACGTAAATTATTTCAGAAGGAGTTAAACGACTGATTGGTGTAGTCATATAAAGCTTCAAATCTGCAACTTTCTGCATCTAAAGATAATATTTAAAATATTCGCAGAATTACGTTGATTATTATTAGGGTGCATCTATACAGCACATTTTATACAAATTTTCATAATAGCTGGGTAAAGAGCAATGGCTGTATATTAAAATAAAAGGTAATTTTTTTAAATTTTCTCTGAAATATAATTTTTTAAGTTAGTCATTTCTTTTTGCAATTAATGGATGCCCCCTAAAATCATTGTAATGCTGAAAAGTTAAATATAGCGAAAACCTAAAGGGGGGGATCTGAAACTTTGCATAGTTATATAAATTATATTTCAGATAGACTGTATTCTGTAAAGTACTGTGGTGTAAACTCTAGACTATACAGTAATTAAGACTATACAGTATTACAGATCCATAATATTCTTAATTACAATTATATTTTAAATAATTCATCTCTATCTCGATGTACTCATATTATTGATTTAGGTGTCACTTTCGATGATACTTTTAACTTTCAAAGACATATCGATAATATTATTAAAAGAGCCTACCAAAGACTTGGTTTCACCTTAAGACGATCTCGTGTTTTTGCCAGTTCTGATACGATTATTTGTATTTATAATACCCTTGTTAAACCAATTTTTGAATATTGTGCAATGATTTGGGACCCTGTTTACAATCTGCATTCTCAACGGATAGAAATCGTGCAAAATAAGCTATTACGTACTATTGATTACAGATTGACTGGCTATTATCCTTATGATATGCATACAAGGGAACTCAGACAGAAATATAGTTTAATATCTCTTAAAAAAAGAAGAAGCTGGTCCTGCCTCTTGTTTTATTATAAGGTTTTAAATAACACTATTGATTGCCCTATTTTACTTTCTTGCCTGGAATTTCACATACCTGTCAATAATACCAGGAAAAAAAAACTCTTTTTCACAATACTACCGTTAAACACAACTACATTAGATGATATTCTATCTATAAATTTGTTGATCTATATAATACCTATTGTGCTGATATTCATATATTTAACTTGACTCCTGCCTGTTTTAAAAAAGCCTGTTTCAATGCGCTTGACGTGTTTACTACTTAGTATTCTTGTATCCTGTGTTCTGTACTTTTTAATTTCTTGTGTGGCTACTGTAACTGGATTTCATCTGTAGTTGCCACGTAAATTGAATAAAATAATATAAAATAAAATAAAAAGTCCTCCCGAATCAATTTCCATCAAAATATATTAAGGTTGCTAATCATATATTTTTCGAATATAAATTTCATAATCTATATCGCACACAAAAAATTATTTAAGAAGATATTGTTTGGGTCGTTTAATAGTAACGTAATAAAAAAAATTAGCGTGCTAAGAAGGTCATCTCGAAACATATGAATAAAAGGTAATGAAACTAACTTAACTTTAGGAGCATGAAAATGTCCATACTCATAAAACAGAAATGGCTGCAGCAAATGACCTAAAACTTGGTATCCGAGGTTAAATTTTGATGTAAATTCGAAACCTTGCATCAAATTTTAGTGCTGCCCTTGGAAGTTATGAAGTTGGTGTTCATTTAGATAAAAAAGACGGTCCCCTTATACAAGTGTTAAGAATCTGTAGATGTCATTACCCTTATCGAATGGTGTATTTGAATTTGCTCTACTATGTATGGTGCACGGTAACAAAATGTATTGTTTTTTGAAGTTGTATAAGATTCGCGGAGCAAAAATTAGCAGATGTAACAGAATTCATAGTCAAATTCCTCATCAAGATGCAACTGACATTTAATTACTGCCCCGTGAAACAAATAACTATTGACGAATTCCTGGGCGTCAAAATAAAAAACTAGTACAAAAAATAACTTCTCTCGTGAATGGAACAAACTAGATCCACGAGAATTGTGTTAACAGATGTGTTGTATAATATTACATATGGAAAATAAACTTATTTGATGATACTTACTACTTTTTGTAATTCTTTCTTTGATAAATTTATTTTTAAAATGTGCAATATCTCGAGAACGGTTCCTGTTAGCGTTCTAGAGTTTACGTTATTCGTTTTCTAATGAAAATTTGTATATACAATTATTCTTTATTTAACGGTATTGAAAGTCTTGATTCCTTAAACCTTTTTCTTTCAAAAAGTAAAAAATCGTGCAATATATCGAGAAAGGCTCCTGTTAGCGTTCGAAAATGCGTATTATTCGTTGTCTAATAAAAAATAAAGTATGAAATGATTATTTATTAATCGTTATTGAAAATCCTGATTTTCAATAATATTTTCAAAAATGCATTCAAAATTTGGGGGAAGGGAGGGGATCTTTCGAGCAGTCGAGCGCATTTAAATTCCATAGCCTTCAAGAATTCACAGATTTCAATAATTGTATCAAATTATTTTAGAAACGCTTCTATTCGTTAAGATATCACGTCCACAGTCCCACAAACACACACACACTAACATACACACACTAACAAGCACGCAATGACATACATACAGTAACACATGCACACACAATAACATATACACACGATCACACACACACATACAAAATACGATGCACATACTAGCACACACACAATACCATACACACACTAGCACACACACACACTCACACATTAGCACATACACTAGCACACACACATTAGCGCATACACTAGCACGCACACACATTAGAGCACACACACATTAACATACATACACATTAACATACGCACATACACTAACATACATACGCATTAACATACACACACAATAACATGCGCACACACACTTTCCTATGCACACACACTAACATACACACGCACACGCTGAAATCACTTCAAAAACATTATATTTGAGTTCAAGGATGCTTAAAACGTGCTCTTCCGTCGCAAACTCGAATTCGAATTTTCGAGTCCGTCACAATAATTTTCCTATATACATGATATGTATGTATAGAAAGTAAAGAGGGTACATTATTCTTAAATAACTGAACTATTTCTTACAGTTGCAGCACAGTTGGTTACTTTTTATTATTCTCTAAGTCGGTCGTTTCAAAGCAGATTTAATAGAATATAATTCAAAATTATACAATGACAGTTCCTAACTCGAGTAAGATTAAAAAAGAATAAAGCAACACATTACGTGCTAATCTGACGTCACGGCTTGCAACCTGTTAATCAAGTCCTTGGGCTTGTCCCAAGATCAGCTCGAGCTGAACACGCACAGCTCAATTGGCTTAACAAGTTCCCCGCTTTGGCCCAATTGATCGCTTCCCACGGACGCGGCTAGAAGTAGCCTATCGGAATTTAGAAGACATCGAAGGCTTCTATAAAAACATAAATTTCATAGTACTCCTACAAATACTTTTAAATTCCAACCATTTATCTTTTGAATCATTTCTGAAAAATAGGGATCTATAAAAAATTGATAAAAATTTCTCGACAATTCGATTTCGAAACATCTCAACGTCGTTAGAATGATTCTTAAAAATCACGTTAATCTATATAAATAAAAATGAAAATCTGTCTGTCTGTCTGTCTGTCTGTCTGTCTGTCTGTCTGTCTGTCTGTCTGTTTGTCCCATCATCACGGGAGAACGGCTGAACCGAATTTGATGAAATTTTGTGGGTAGCCCAGAAATAGCCCCACTTAAAATTATATCCGTGTTTTGAGTTTTTACGACCAGTGGTTCTCGAGATATTAGTAAAAAACGAAATTTTCGTTTGTCTCATCATCACGGAAAAATGGCTGAACCGAATTTATTGAAATTTGGTGGATAGCCTTGAAATATCCCCCCATAAATTTTGTCCAAGTTTCGAGTTTCTAAGACCTGGGGTTGTCGAGATATTAATGAAAAACGGAACTTTTTCCTAGGAGTTCTACTCCCTAACTCCGTGGTTTATCCAAACGAAAAGCTTGAAAATCGTTTGAAAGTGAATTAAAATTTAATCTCTGAGTTTGATGGGAGATTGTTTGCGTTAATTAGTCACTTTCTGAAAACATGTATTGTTTGAATTATGATTTAAAGGGGAAATCTATCTCCATGGTTCATGGTTTATTTAAAACAAGCTTTTACGGAACAATGAGAAGTATAGAGAAATCAAAATCGTTATTTAATTTCGCAGTTTATGTTATAAGACATGACATATTTAACATGTTATAAGATTCTATCTTATATCATGTTACTCAGAAACGCAATTACATTAAATCTGTCTGTTAATTTTAATAATTATTTTTTCGATTTGAATAATAAATAAATGGATATAAAAATATATTTTAGAAAAGAACGATTTGATTTTTCTTATAGCATTTTTGACTGGATAATATCAATTACGGTCTTCAGGTTTAAAAATTATTATTATTTATATTTTCGGGGATTATTGATTCAAGGATTACTGATATTTTCAAGTTATTATGCAATTATTTTATTATGACAAAAATTGTTTAAACTCATATATTGTATGTTGTACGAATCTTCTACAAATACACGTGTATATCTTTTAATCTATGAGAATATAAGTAGTACAGGTATATTGACATATGTTTTGATATATATTGGCATATATTGGAATCAATTACGACCTTCTGGTATAAAGAGTACGAATATTATTGATGTTTTCAATTTATTACATCATCTATCTCTTTTATTTTGGCAAATATTTTTGAGACGCATATTGTAATACGGGTAATCTTCTACTAACACATTGGCATATTTTCTGATCTGCGACAATATGATTAGTACGGGGTTGCATATATTCATTCAATTCCTATTTTTTCTTCTGTAAATTTGCTTACAAAAGGGGGCAGGATGTTTTATTCTTCAGATCTGATCGTGCAGATAATTTTGCATAGTGAGAACATATATTCCTAAACTTCTCTTTAGGAGCAATAAATTTAATATTTTAACCGAATTTGCACATGATTGCGAACTATAAGTTTCTTTAAATTATACACTCCGTACGAATAACGGATTAAATTAAATGTGTTTGTTAATGTTTTTATTATTTTTTGTCGATTTAAATAATAAATAAATTGATAAATGGATATAAAAGTATATCTTATGAATGGACGGTTTGATTTTTCTTTTAATTATATTAATTGCTGACTGCGTACATCAATTTCATTTATTTTGGCAAAGAGTTTTCAAGCTTATATCGTATTTAGCTACTAAACTCATATATTGTGTTTAGCCAATAAATTCATATAGCCGATTGTTGAAACAGAAAAAGAGTAGAGTGGGTATATCTTCTAATACAATTGTAGTGTTTTCATTTAGTATATTGAAACGGGATAAGAATGTTTCATTCAGATCTGCAAATTCAAATCTACGATTTTGGAGGGATATCGCTAATTTGACAACTTTTCTTAAACTTTGCCAAATTGACGGAAATGTCGCCAAATTGATATAAACGACACACAAACAGCTTCCCGGACGACCATCTTGCTGCTCATGTCCTCGGATGAGTCGGTCGTTCTGGGCTTTCGACAGAAACAGCTTCCATAAACCTTCGGGTTGGTCGTGTGGCTTGGGTCTTCTACATATCAATGAAATTTTTTTTTGTTTTGTTAGAAGAGAGCACTGAAATGATGTTTGGTTAGCATTTATCTGTCAGACCAACCATCCTACTTAGTAATACATTTAGCGAATTTTTAAAATGTCACCACATTGATAAAAATGTTTTCAAATCTATAAAAATATCTTGAAATTGATAAAATGGCGCTACATAAATGATATTAATTGTTTTTTGTTAGGGGATAGTATTGTGATGATATTTCGTCAATTTGTCGCAAAGTGGAACTGTCAGTTCTACAGTCCCACTTGGCGATAAATTTGGCGATTTTTTAAAATGTCGCTAATTTGACGAAACTGTCGCCAAATGTTCCATAGAAATATAACTATATAGACGACATTTTTTCTACCAATTTATTTGAAGCAAATGATATCATGTCGCTTAGCAACGGATTTAAATCCAATGTGTTTATGCGGCAGACGATTTTTATTAAATCCTTCCCGATTTGAATAATGAAGATATGTTTATAAAATAAATTTCATTGCCATTTCTTTTTGGACTGGATAATATCAATTATACTCTTCAGGTTTAAAAATTATTATTATTGATATTTTCCGGAATTATTGATTCAGTGATTATTGATATTTTTAAGTTATTACGCCATTGTTTTATTGCGGCAAAAATTGCTGACACACGCATATTGTACGTTGTACGAGTAATCTTCTAGGAATGCACGGGTATATCTTCTAACCTACGAGAATATAAGTAGTACAGGTATATTGGCATATATTTTGACATATATTGGCATATATATTGGAATCAAGTACAGTCTTCTGGTATGAAGCTTAAGGGGATTAATTATATATTCAATTTATTACGTCGTCTGTTGTAGTTTACCAAAAAACATTTGAGACTCATATTGCAAAACGGGTAATCTTCTACTAATAATCGGACATTATAAGTAGTACGTGTATATCTTCCCATATAATTTTAGCACTTTAATTTTGACATATATTGGAATAAATGACTGTCTTCAGATTTAAAGATTACGGGTTTATTGGTATTTTCAATTTATACATGTAATCTACTAATACAGGTTATATTTTCTAATATTCGCGTATATAATTAGTACGGGTCCCATACAATTTTAACGCTTTTATTTTGCATATATTGATTCAATTCCATATTTTTTTTTTATATTTGCTTACATAAGGGGTCCAAGATGTTTTATTCTTCAGATATGTCCATGAAGATAATTTTATATAGCGAGAACAGAGATTCTTAAACTTCTTTTTAGGAGCATTATATTAAATATTTTAACAGAATATTTTGATTAAGCATGTCATTTAGTATACTATAAGAATTTGCGCATGATTATGAATTTCAAGTTTCTTTATATTATATACTCCGTACGAAGAACGGGTATGCTGCTAGTCTATATAAATAAAATTGAAAATCTGTCTGTCTGTCTGTCTGTCTGTCTGTCTGTCTGTCTGTTTGTCCCATCATCACGGGAGAACGGCTGAACCGAATTTGATGAAATTTTGTGGGTAGCCTAGAAATAGCCCCACTTAAAATTTAGTCTATGACTAGAATTTCTACGACCAGTGGTTCTCGAGATATTAGTAAAAAACGAAACTTTCGTTTGTCTCATCATCACGAGAGAACGGCTGAACCGAATTTAATGAAATTTTGTGGGTGGCCTTGAAATAGCCACCCATAAATTTTACCCAAGTTTCAAGTTTCTAAGACCAGGGGTTGTCGAGATATTAATGAAAAACGGAACTTTTTTTATAGGAGTTCTACTCTCCAACTCCGTGGTTTATCCAAACGGAAAGGATAAAAATCGTTTGTTTAAAGCGTCAAAGGGAATTAAACTTTATTTTTCAGTTTGATGCAGGTTTTTTGCATTAAATAGTCACTATCTGAAAGCATGAATTGTTTGAAACATGAATTTAAATGGAAAAATCTACCTCCATGTTTTTACATGTATCAATCTCCATGTATTTCACAAGCTTTTACTCAACGATTAGAAGTAAAAAGAAATTAAAATGGTTATTTAATTTCGCATTTTATGAGGGAGATTCTATCTTATATCATGTTGCTCGGCAAAGGAATGGTATTAAATGTGTTTGTTAATGATTATTATTATTTTTTCTATTTGTATAATAAATAAATGGATGTAAAAATATATTTTATAAATGAACGGTTTGATTGTTCTTTTAATTATATATATTGCGGACTGCGTACATTACTTTTATTTATTTTAGCAAAGAGGTTTCAAGCTCATATATTGTGTTTAGCTAATAAACTCATAATAAATGAACGGTTTGATTGTTCTTTTAATTATATATATTGCGAACTGCGTACATCACACTTTTATTTATTTTAGCAAAGAGGTTTCAAAGCTCATATATTGTGTTTAGCTAATAAACTCATATATTGTGTTTACCCAATAAATTCATTTAGCCGATTGTTGAAGCAGAAAAAGAGTAGAACGGATGTATATATCTTCTAATACAATTTTAGTGTTTTCATTTAGTTTATATACAGACGGGATATGGATATTTTATTCTTCAGATCTGCAAATTTAGAGCTACGAATTTAGCGGAATATCTCTAAATAACTTGGTAACTTTTCTTAAACTTTACCAAATTAGAGGAAATATCTCCAAATTGATAAAAATGACCCAAATCAATAAAATTAAATTTGTTTTTTTAGAATAGAGTACTGAAATGATGTTTCTGTAGCATTTGTCGGCCAGTCCATCCATCCTACTTAGTAACGCATTTAACTAATTTTTTTAATATCACTAAATTGATAAAAATATTTGTAAATCCATAAAAATATCATGGAGACGAAAATGTTGCCAAACCTTCCATGCAGATCACATTATTCAGACGACATGATTTCCATCAATTTATTTGAAGCAGATGATATCATGTCGCTTAGCAACGGATCCAATGTGTTATGTGTCATACGATTTTTATTAAATCTAATAAAAATATGTATATAAAATAAATTTCATTGAAATTGCATTTTTCACTGGATAATATCAATTACGGTCTTCAGGTTTAACATCATTATTATTGATATTTCGGGGACAGTTGATTCAGGAATTATTGATATTTTCAAATTATTATGTCATTGTTTCATTATGACGAAAATTGTTGAAACTGATATATAGTTCATTGTACAAGTAATCTTCTACAAATGCACCGGTATATCTTCTAATCTACGAGAATATAAGTAGTACAGGTATATTGGCAAAATTTTTATATATATTGGCATATATTGGAATCAATTACGACCTTCTGGTATTAAGATTACGGGGATTTTTGATACTTTCAATTTAATACGTCATCTTTTTTATTTTGGTAAATATTTTTAAGACTCATATTACAATATGTTTAAGCTTCTACTAACACACTGGCATATTTTCTAATTTGCGACAATATAAGTAGTACGTGGTTGCATATATTGATTCAATTCTTTTTTTTGTGTGTGAATTTGTTTACAAAAGGGGCCAGGATATTTTATTCTTCAGATTTGCCCGTGAAGATAATTTTGCATAGTGAGAACAGATATTCTTAAACTTCTCTTTATGAGCAATAAATATAATATTTTATCAGAATTTGCACATGATTGAGAATTATAAGTTTTTTTATATTATATACTCCGTACGAAGGACGGGTATGCTGCTAGTCTATATAAATAAAAATGAAAATCTGTCTGTCTGTCTGTCTGTCTGTTTGTCACACCATCACGGGAGAACGGCTGAACCGAATTTGATGAAATTTTGTGGGTAGCCCAAAAATAGCCCCACTTAAAATTATATCCGTGTTTTGAGTTTCTACGACCAGTGGTTCTCGAGATATTAGCAAAAAACGAAATTTTCGTTTGTCTCATCATCACGGAAAAACGGCTGAACCGAATTTAATGAAATTTGGTGAATAGCCTTGGAATATCCCCCCATAAATTTTGTCTAAGTTTCGAGTTTCTAAGACCTGGGGTTGTCGAGATATTAATGAAAAACGGAACTTTTTCCTAGGAGTTCTACTCCCTAACTCCGTGGTTTATCCAAACGAAAAGCTTGAAAATCGTTTGAAAGTGAATTAAAATTTAATCTCTGAGTTTGATGGGAGATTTTTTGCGTTAATTAGTCACTTTCTGAAAACATGAATTGTTTGAAACATGATTTAAAGGGGAAATCTATCTCCATGGTTCATGGTTTATTTAAAACAAGCTTTTACGGAACAATGAGAAGTATAGAGAAATCAAAATCGTTATTTAATTTCGCAGTTTATGTTATAAGACATGACATATTTAACATGTTATAAGATTCTATCTTATATCATGTTACTCAGAAACGCAATTAAATTAAATCTGTCTGTTAATTTTAATAATTATTTTTTCGATTTGAATAATAAATAAATGGATATAAAAATATATTTTAGAAAAGAACGATTTGATTTTTCTTATAGCATTTTTGACTGGATAATATCAATTACGGTCTTCAGGTTTAAAAATTATTATTATTTATATTTTCGGGGATTATTGATTCAAGGATTATTGATATTTTCAAGTTATTATGCAATTATTTTATTATGACAAAAATTGTTTAAACTCATATATTGTATGTTGTACGAATCTTCTACAAATACACGTGTATATCTTTTAATCTACGAGAATATAAGTAGTACAGGTATATTGACATATGTTTTGATATATATTGGCATATATTGGAATCAATTACGACCTTCTGGTATAAAGAGTACGGATATTATTGATGTTTTCAATTTATTACGTCATCTCTTTTGTTTTGGCAAATATTTTTGAGACGCATATTGTAATACGGGTAATCTTCTACTAACACATTGGCATATTTTCTGATCTGCGACAATATAATTAGTACGGGGTTGCATATATTCATTCAATTCCTATTTTTTCTTCTGTAAATTTGCTTACAAAAGGGGGCAGGATGTTTTATTCTTCAGATCTGATCGTGAAGATAATTTTGCATAGTGAGAACATATATTCTTAAACTTCTCTTTAGGAGCAATAAATTTAATATTTTAACAGAATTTGCACATGATTGCGAACTTTAAGTTTCTTTAAATTATACACTCCGTACGAATAACGGGTGTGCTGTTAGTCTATATAAATAAAAATGAAAATCTGTCTGTCTGTCTGTCTGTCTGTCTGTCTGTCTGTCTGTTTGTCACACCATCACGGGAGAACGGCTGAACCGAATTTGATGAAATTTTGTGGGTAGCCCAGAAATAACCCCACTTAAAATTATATCCGTGTTTTGAGTTTCTACTACCAGTGGTTCTCGAGATATTAGTAAAAAACGAAATTTTCGTTTGTCTCATCATCACGGAAAAACGGCTGAACCGAATTTAATGAAATTTGGTGAATAGCCTTGAAATATCCCCCCATAAATTTTGTCCAAGTTTCGAGTTTCTAAGACCTGGGGTTGTCGAGATATTAATGAAAAACGGAACTTTTTCCTAGGAGTTCTACTCCCTAACTCCGTGGTTTATCCAAACGAAAAGCTTGAAAATCGTTTGAAAGTGAATTAAAATTTAATCTCTGAGTTTGATGGGAGATTTTTTGCGTTAATTAGTCACTTTCTGAAAACATGAATTGTTTGAAACATGATTTAAAGGGGAAATCTATCTCCATGGTTCATGGTTTATTTAAAACAAGCTTTTACGGAACAATGAGAAGTATAGAGAAATCAAAATCGTTATTTAATTTCGCAGTTTATGTTATAAGACATGACATATTTAACATGTTATAAGATTCTATCTTATATCATGTTACTCAGAAATGCAATTAAATTAAATCTGTCTGTTAATTTTAATAATTATTTTTTCGATTTGAATAATAAATAAATGGATATAAAAATATATTTTAGAAAAGAACGATTTGATTTTTCTTATAGCATTTTTGACTGGATAATATCAATTACGGTCTTCAGGTTTAAAAATTATTATTATTTATATTTTCGGGGATTATTGATTCAAGGATTATTGATATTTTCAAGTTATTATGCAATTATTTTATTATGACAAAAATTGTTTAAACTCATATATTGTATGTTGTACGAATCTTCTACAAATACACGTGTATATATTTTAATCTACGAGAATATAAGTAGTACAGGTATATTGACATATGTTTTGATATATATTGGCATATATTGGAATCAATTACGACCTTCTGGTATAAAGAGTACGGATATTATTGATGTTTTCAATTTATTACGTCATCTTTTTTATTTTGGCAAATATTTTTGAGACGCATATTGTAATACGGGTAATCTTCTACTAACACATTGGCATATTTTCTGATCTGCGACAATATAATTAGTACGGGGTTGCATATATTCATTCAATTCCTATTTTTTCTTCTGTAAATTTGCTTACAAAAGGGGCAGGATGTTTTATTCTTCAGATCTGATCGTGAAGATAACTTTGCATAGTGAGAACATATATTCTTAAACTTCTCTTTAGGAGCAATAAATTTAATATTTTAACAGAATTTGCACATGATTGCGAACTTTAAGTTTCTTTAAATTATACACTCCGTACGAATAACGGGTGTGCTGTTAGTGGTTAATAAATTTTAACATTTTAGGAGGATATATCATATTGCTCGGCATCGCAATTAAATTAAATGTGTTTGTTAATATTTTTATTATTTTTTTTCGATTTAAATAATAAATAAATGGATAAATGGATATAAAAGTATATCTTATGAATGGACGGTTTGATTTTTCTTTTAATTATATTAATTGCTGACTGCGTACATCAATTTCATTTATTTTGGCAAAGAGTTTTCAAGCTTATATCGTATTTAGCTACTAAACTCATATATTGTGTTTAGCCAATAAATTCATATAGCCGATTGTTGAAACAGAAAAAGAGTAGAGCGGGTATATCTTCTAATACAATTGTAGTGTTTTCATTTAGTATATTGAAACGGGATAAGAATGTTTCATTCAGATCTGCAAATTCAAAGCTACGAATTTGGAGGGATATCGCTAATTTGACAACTTTTCTTAAACTTGGCTAAATTGACGGAAATGTCGCCAAATTGATATAAACGACACACAAACAGCTGCCATAAACCTTCGGGTTGGTCGTGTGGCTTGGGTCTTCTACATATCAATGAAATTTTTTTTTGTTTTGTTAGAAGAGAGTACTGAAATGATGTTTGGTTAGCATTTATCTGTCAGACCAACCATCCTACTTAGTAATACATTTAGCGAATTTTTAAAATGTCACCAAATTGATAAAAATGTTTTCAAATCTATAAAAATATCTTGAAATTGATAAAATTGCGCTACATAAATGATATTAATTGTTTTTTGTTAGGGGATAGTATTGTGATGATATTTCGTCAATTTGTCGCAAAGTGGAACTGTCAGTTCTACAGTCCCACTTGGCGATAAATTTGGCGATTTTTTAAAATGTCGCTAATTTGACGAAACTGTCGCCAAATGTTTCATAGAAATATAACTATTTAGACGATATTTTTTCTACCAATTTATTTGAAGCAAATGATATCATGTCGCTTAGCAACGGATTTAAATCCAATGTGTTTATGCGGCAGACGATTTTTATTAAATCCTTTCCGATTTGAATAATGAAGATATGTAAATAAAATAAATTTCATTGCCATTTCATTTTGGACTGGATAATATCAATTATACTCTTCAGGTTTAAACATTATTATTATTGATATTTTCCGGAATTATTGATTCAGGGATTATTGATATTTTTAAGTTATTACGCCATTGTTTTATTGCGGCAAAAATTGCTGACACACGCATATTGTACGTTGTACGAGTAATCTTCTAGGAATGCACGGGTATATCTTCTAACCTACGAGAATATAAGTAGTACAGGTATATTGGCATATATTTTGAGATATATTGGCATATATATTGGAATCAAGTACTGTCTTCTGGTATGAAGATTAAGGGGATTAATTATATATTCAATTTATTACGTCGTCTGTTGTATTTTACCAAAAAACATTTGTGACTCATATTGCAAAACGGGTAATCTTCTACTAATAATCGGACATTATAAGTAGTACGTGTATATCTTCCCATATAATTTTAGCACTTTAATTTTGACATATATTGGAATAAATGACTGTCTTCAGATTTAAAGATTACGGGTTTATTGGTATTTTCAATTTATACATGTAATCTACTAATACAGGTTATATTTTCTAATATTCGCGTATATAATTAGTACGGGTCCCATACAATTTTAACGCTTTTATTTTGCATATATTGATTCAATTCCATATTTTTTTTTATATTTGCTTACATAAGGGGTCCAAGATGTTTTATTCTTCAGATATGTCCATGAAGATAATTTTATATAGCGAGAACAGAGATTCTTAAACTTCTTTTTAGGAGCATTATATTAAATATTTTAACAGAATATTTTGATTAAACATGTCATTTAGTATACTATAAGAATTTGGGCATGATTATGAATTTCAAGTTTCTTTATATTATATACTCCGTACGAAGAACGGGTATGCTGCTAGTGGTTTATATGAAGGTATTTGATAATATAGCTATTTATATAATATCCATTTATTTTCATAATATCAATTATGAAAACGAATGGATTTTAATATCCATAGTATCCATTATTATATAAATAGCTAGCTAGAATAATATGAATTTAAAAAAAAATATCAATCCAAAACTCAGGAGTTAGAAGTGTTTTTTTTTTCGTATATAAGTTTATTATATTTGGTCAATCAATTATAGCGATATCAATTAGCTAGTTATACAACGTCTATACATTTTAGAGAAAATAAACCAAAAACTCAGCAGCTGATAGTGTTTTTGAGATGTTTGTGTTATCTTAGTTTCTGAAATTAGCGTAATATTTAGCTGTTTCAAAGAAAATATAAACCTGCAACTCGGCAGTTTGACGGTTTTTATGACAGCATTTGTGTAGTCTAGTCATATGGTTGCTTCTGATTTTGGTATGATATTAGTTTCTGATATCTAAGTGATGTTAGCTTATAATTGTTGCGCAGTATAGGTTTAAGACTGATTGCTACGCATCATAAGTTCATTATTATTATGCAACATCAGTTTATGATCGTTAAGGAGTTTGTTTCTAACACTTTGCAACATAGTTGACACGTGTTTAAGACTTTGTTCATTCTGTCTGTCTGTCTGTCCGCTCGCACGATAACTGCCGTAAAAATGACTTCATCAAAATGAAATTTTAGTATGTTGTTCAGACAGTCTACGGGACCTATGGGAATATAAATGAGTAATACCACCCAATTAGTTTTGGATTGAACCTGGGTTGAAAAAATGAAATACATTGAACCCTATGGGACCTAATTTTCAAACATTTTTTAAGCAAATTTGAAATTCACAAATTGCTTCGAAAGTTTCAGAAAATATTCAAATTATCCCATAAAAAATATGAAAAAAATTTCAGCAAAATATATTTGGTAGTTTTTAAATAAAAATTAAAATAATAATTACACCCGTATTATATCAAGAGATCATGTGGCCCACTTCAAAATAAAATATGGCATCCATCTTGTGTCAAAATCGTGAATTTTAAAGTTCTTTTTTACTTATATTTAGTGTTGTATCCGTCCTAAAACGGCTTTATTTTTGCTTAATTTCTGTGCATCTATATTCTGAAACAAAGCAATTACAATATATTTGAGTTTAAATGATCAATACCATCCATCTTGTGTCAAAATCGTAATTTTTAAAGTTCTTTTTTAATTATATTTAGTATTGCATGCGTCCTAAAACCGCTTTATTTTTGCTTAATTTCTGTGCGTCTACATTCTGAAACAACGCAATTACAATATATTTTAATTTAAATGATCATCAAACTTTGATTATTTCTACAAAGAAGCCTAATTTTCACTTATGGAGAATGTAATCACATAAAGATGTAGGATGAGTTGTATAAGAATTGCTGAATTTTTAACACAAAATTATTTAGCTCTGGAGTCTGCAATATAACTGATATGAATGAAACATTCATTGATTTTACACAGAGAACAGACGACTTTATTGCAGACTTTTCCGTTGAAATTTTAAGCATAGAGTTAAATTACATTTACCTCCATGGTTTTAGGTTTTTACATAAAATAAATTATTGTAGTATTGTGATAAATGAAAGGAATGGGATTACAGTGTATGAATGAAATATTTACAGCTTTTACATAAGGCGATTTATATATCAAGGACGTCATTTGAATAAAGTTCAATTTTTTTTTTATGAAGTTTTCAAATGTAATAAATTATTGTAATATTGTGATAATTTTAAAAATATTACCGCTGAATGTATCGCATTTTAGAGATGTTTAAATAAGATTGCATTGCAGCTGAAAAGTGTTTCATAATCAATGCTTTATGCATGATTAATCTTTCTTGTTTTATATTTGAGCAGCATTAGTTTAGGATAATTGCATAGCATTATTTTATGATCAACTTTAATTTATAATCATTGTATAGAATTAATTTTTAATTGTTAAGTAGCATTAGTTTATAATCGTTGCTTGAAGAATCAGAAATCTACATCTTAAATTAGCCATCGTGTAATTATGTCATATTTAATTTAAGGGTATTTTTTTAATATTAATTAGAAATTAGTTATAATTTTATTTAGCTGTTTATATAAAATTAATTCGTTTTAGAAAAAATTAAACTCGCCAATTTGGGTTTTTCAGATAATGTTTGTTTAGTCAGAAGTTAAATTTCTTATATTTGCGTGATATTAGTTTATCGTTACGCAGCATTATTTCATTATAGTTACGTAGCTTTAATGTATAATCGCTATACGTATCATTAGCTTATGATACTTGCTTAAATATTAAGATACCACTATTTTAAATGGGCCATCCTGTAATTATGTCATATTCAATTTCAGAGAGAAATTTGTTTTAACAATATTAATTAGAAATTGGTTATAATTTTATCAAGCCATTTATATAGGACGTTGCAAAGAAAATTCAACGGCTAAATGTCTCTTTAACGATTGTTTGCAGACTTACGGAAACAATTTAAGGAATGATTTAATTAAGGTAGACTGTCGTGGTATACAAATTTTGATCATGTGACACATTTTAGCAAAATAGTACAAAAAGTACTACAGGAAATTTTCAATTATATAAACATTTTTCATAGATCAATTAGGCAAACAAAAAACTTTCACTGTCATACGATTAAAATTACCCGAGATATCATTAATTAAATATTTTGGCGTGCAATTAGAGACTGTATAAAACTTTTGCTAAAAATAAGTATGAATGTACGTTTTGGATGCAAATTTTATCTAACGAAATTAAGTTTGTGTACAACCCCTGAAATCTATGTTTTCGTTTTTAACACTTTACAACAAAGTTGAAAAGTGTTTATGACTTTGTTCATTCTATCTGCCTGTCTGTCTGTCCGTTAGCACGATAACTGCCGTAAAAATGACTTAATAAAAATGAAATTTTAGTATGTTGTTCAAATGGTCTGTGGGACCTATGGGAATATAAATGAATAATATCACCCAATTAGTTTTGGTTTGAACCCGGGTTGAAAAAATGAAATACATTGAACCCTATGGGACCTAATTTTTCAAACATTTTTTAAGCGGATTCAAAATTCACAAATTACTTCGAAAATTTTAGTAAATATTCAAATTATCCCATAAAATATATAAAAAAAATTTCAGCAAAATATATTCAGTAGTTTTTAAAATAAAAATTAAAATAATAATTACACCTTTTAAATGAAGCGATCACGTGACCACTCTATGAAGTGATCATGTGACCCACTTCAAAACAAAATATGGCATCCATCTTGTGTCAAAATCGTGGTTTTTAAAGTTCTTTCTAATTCATATTTAGTGTTGTATCCGTCCTAAAACCGCTTTATTTTTGCTTAAATTCTGTGCATCTGCATACTGAAATAACGCAATTACAATATATTTGAGTTTAAAGGATCATCCAACTTTGATTATTTCTACAACGAAGCCTATGTTTCACTTATGGAAAATGTAAATACCAAAAGATGTTGAATGAGTTGTACCAGAATTACTGCATTTCTTTAACGCAAAATTATTTAGCTCATGGAGTCTACAATATAGCTGATATGAATGAAATATCAATTGATTTTACAGAGAGAAGGACGATTTTGTCGTTGAAGTTTTAAGCATAGAGTTTAATTACTTGTATCTCCATGGTCTTATGTTTTTAAATAAAATAAATTATTATAGTGTTGTGATGAATGAAATCCTGCTTTTATAGAGAGAGCCAGGCTTGTTATATTTCGATAACGTCATTTGAATAAATTTCATTTGTTTTCGATGAAGTTTTTAAATATAATAAATTATTGTAGTATTATGACAATTTAAAAAATATTATCCAGGAATGTATGACATTTTAGAGATGCTTAAACCAGGCAATTTATATTTCAATTCCGTCATTTGAATGAAGTTCATTTTTTTCGATCAAGTTTTAAGTTTTCAAATATAATAAATTAATGTAGTATTGTGATAATTTTAAAAATATTACCGATTAATGTTTCGCATTTTAAAGATGTTTAAATAAAATTGCATTGAAGTTGGAAAGTGTTTCATAATCAATGGTTCATGCATGATTGATCTTTCTTGTTTCTTTTGATCTGGTAAAAGTGGAAAAAAGACCATGAGTTTGACAATCGTTTTTACGGCCACTTCTGAATATTAGAGAAGAGTGTTATTTAAAAAAAACTTTAAATAAAAAATATTTTTTTAATTGGAACTTTCTTTGTAGATTAATTTAGAACTTTTTACTAAAACGCGTCACGTGACCAAAATTATTGTAACCTGAAAGTATATTTGAATTATTTATTAACTTGGAACCATGGGTGTTCGACCTATCGTTCAAAAGATATTTAGTAGATCAATATTTTTTAAATACCCTGTATAAAGTCCATTCATTTTTAAAAAAATATAAATGAAACAAGAAAGATCAATCATGCTTAAAGCATTGATTATGAAAGACTTTCCAACTTCAATGCAATTTTATTTAAACAAGTCTAAAATGCAATACATTCCACGGTAATATTTTGAAACATATCACAATACTGCATTAATTTATTATATTTGAAAACTTAAACCTTCATCGAAAAAAATGAACTTCATTCAAATGACGGCATTGAAATATAAATTTCCTGGTTTAAACATCTCTAAAATGTTATACATTCCTCGGTAATAGTTTTAGAATTATCATAATACTACGATAATTTATTATATTTGAAAACTTCATCGAAAACAACTGAAATTAATTCAAATGACGTCATAGAAAAAATAACACGCCTGGATCTCTCTATAAAAACAGGATTTCATTCATAACTTTCTCCCATTCATTTCATTCATCACAATACTATAATAATTTATTTTATTTAAACATTTTATTTACGACCATGGAGCTACAAAAAATTAAACTCTATGCTTGAAACTTCATCGAAAAAAATCGTCCTTCTCTTTATGAAATCAATTTATATTTCATTCATATCAGCCATGCAGACTCCATGGACTAAATTATTTTGTGTTAAAAAAATACAGGAATTCTAATACAACTCATTCTATATATTTTGCTGTTTACATTTTACATAGGTGAAAAATAGGCTTAGTTGTAGAAATAATCAAATTTAGATGAGCATTTAAACTCAAATATATTGTCATTGCGTTGGTTCAGTATGTAGATGCACAGAATTTAAGCAAAAATAAAGTAGTTTTAGGACGGATACAACACTCAATATGAATTAAAAAGAACTCAAAAAAATCACGATTTTGAAACAAGATGGATGCCATATATCATTTTGAAGTGGGTCATGTGATCGTTTCATATCATGGTCACGTGATCGTTTCATATAAGAGGTGTAATTATTATTTTAATTTTTATTTAAAAAACTACTGAATATATTTCGCTGAATTTTTTTTTATATATTTTATGGAACAATTTGAATATTACCTAAAATTTTCGAAGCAATTTGTGAATTTTAAATCCGCTTAAAAAATGTTTGAAAAATTAGGTCCCATAGGGCTCAATGTATTTCATTTTTTCAACCGGTGTTCAATCCAAAACTAATTGGGTGATATTATTCATTTATATTCCCATAGGTTCTACAGACCGTCTGAACAAAATACTAAAATTTCATTTTGATTAAGTCATTTTTACGGCAGTTATCGTGCTAACGGACAGACAGACAGAGAGACAGAATGAACAAAGTCATAAACACTTTTCAACTTTGTTGCAAAGTGTTAATAAAAAGAGAAAATAAGACTCGCCTGTTGGAAGTCATTACTTTCCTTATATGCATAGTATAATGAAAAGGAAAGTATTATGACGGGGTCGAAAATTCGAATTCGAGTTTTCGATAGGGAGAGCACGTGTCAAGCATCCCCAAATACGAATCGAATGTTTTTGAGGTGATGTCTGTGTGTGTATGTGTGTGTCAGTGAATTTGTGGAAATGATATCTCACAAACGAATGGAGCGTTTCAAATGAAATTTGGAACAAAAATTATAATTAGTGAATACTGGAAGCCTATTTTTTTTAATGCAATCGAACGTACGTTCGGAGACCCCCTAAATTGTTGAATGAAATTTTGAAGGAATCATCAAACATTCAAAAGCTTCAATAAAGTTACTTAAATAATTATTTGTTATGTAATATTTCATTACAAAACGATTGACACAAATTTTAGAACGCTAGCATGAACCGTTTTCGAGATATGCATATTTTTCAAAAAATTTATCAAAAAATCACATAAAATTAAAAAAAGTTATAACTATTGCGAAATATGTTCACTTTTCATATGCAACATTTTGTGATAAATTTGTTAATGTCATTCTCGTGTACTATTTCGTTCCATTCAAGAGAGAAGATACTTTGGGCATTAGTTTTGTATCTTAACGTCTAACAATTCACCTATAGTTATTTATCTACTATATGAATAACTATTTCTCAATTTTGGCAACTAGTTTGGAGAAATATCGCCAACTTGGCGACTTTTTTAATATTACCAAATTGACGAAAATGACACTAAATCAATGAAAATGACGACTAAATGATGAAAATTCTATATCTTAGAAAGAATATAAGAATCTATTATAGGAGTAACCTCTGTTTTTACTGCCTGGTGAAATTTTGGTGATGAACTTGGTGTAATATCGCCAATTCGGCGACTTTTTTTAATGTTACGAAATGGACGAAAATGTTGCCAAATTATAAAATTGTTTCTAAATTGATTAAAATACCCTACATCTACAGGGACCGTACCCTCCTTACCCTATCTCCACCCTCTCGGAAGGACTTCCAGATCCACACATTTAACGTGCCCGAGTTCCGCGTTCTCTCAGTGAATTTTTAAAATACTTTCCCTAAGTATGATATTTTGGTTGTTTAATTTTTTATGGATAGTAGAGGCAATCGATGTACAAGCAGTTTCGCTGCAAGTTGATTGGATGACATTTGTGCCTCTTTTTGCCAAAGCATTTGCTGTCTTATTTCCTGGAATACCACAACGGAATGAAATCCATCAAAGAACTATTTACTTTTAATATTTGCTTAATTTGTTTAAGAATGATCAACAACCCACGATAGCCCTGCAAGTGGCGGATATTGTATAGTTTACAACAGCCTGGATGGCTGTACTATAATAAGAAATAAACACAGCATGCAGTGTATATAAGCCGCATGTCTACATTTCAAATGCCTCAAGGATGCTTGAATTGTCTTAACCCAGGGGTATATTGATTTGATAACTCGCCTTCTCGTGCTACACCCCAAGCAAGGCTTTCCGGCTAAATAGTCTATAAAATTGCAGCTTTTTGGATGTACAGACCTTCAAGCAACCAAGAATATAGCACTCATCATTAATGAATGTAAAACAAAATACAATGGAAATTACGAGCACTGATATATTCCCCAACTCTTCATTTGTAAACACATAAATTTTAAAGGAGTTATCCGGTTTAAATATGTAGATACTTTTATCACTAGTAACAATAACTTGAAACAAAAGATACGAACAGATTAACGATGGCAAACAGATGCCACCACGGACTAAAAAATCCGCTCAGATTGCATCAAAATAGTCTTAAAGCGAAGATAAAAGTTTATAAAACTATTCTCCGTCTTATTATTTTATATGACAGCAAATCCTGGACACTTAACAAATTGGAAAAGAACAAGCTTAACATATTTCAGAGAAAAATTCTCAGAAATATATCTGGCGTAGTGTGTAAAATGGTGTATGACGCGCATGTTTCAACCATAGCTATACAGACTATAAAGAGCCACATATCAATGGGGTTATTAAAGCTGGTAGATTGTGATGGTTGCGGCACTTATGAAAATTTCAAGACACATACCCTAGCCAAAAAATTAGCTTTCTTATACCGGCGATATCTAGGAAGTGAGGACTCCCACACACAAGATGATTCGAAAGCGTTATAAAGTACCTTCAGGCGTTAGGAGTTCGGAGCTGGCAGACTGCTGCTTTGGATAGCGCACGATGGAGAAGCAAACTGGGGCGGCCGGGCCTTGCAGCAGGCAGTAGCACCGAAGAAGATGCACGTGTATGTTTGTGCATGTGTAAGTAATTGCATGTGTGTGCTTGCGTACATGTATGTATACATGCGTGGTTATATGCGTGTACGGGCACGTTTTTATATGTGCGGTCCTCGAACCTCTAACTGACTCAAATGGGGCTCGCGATTCAAAAAAGGTTGAAGACCACTGCTACAGCCTGCTCTTTAATAAAACTTTCAATAATAGTATCTATTAACCAATAAAGTTCATGTTTGTTAACAGTATTTTTATTGAATTTATGAAAAGTTTCACAAATTTCTTCACGCAAAGTAATCCAATTTAAGTTCTTAAATTTGAACTTTGGATAATTTTCCCCATTTTCAATTATATTCGCTAGATGCATGAAGATGCAACTATGGTCACTGAGAGTGACTTCATCTTGAACTTGCCGGTTCACAAAATTTACTATCCCACTCTAAGTAAGGTGAGATCAATCCAGTTTCTACCTCTAGCACAGTCAATGCAGTGGTGGCTTGTGAGGTGAAGCAGGTGATGCAGAATAAGCTCTGCTTCACTTTAAGTTATCGGCTAAATAGGTAATTATTATTATTATTATTTGGCGAATTTTTCAGACTCATTTGGCTCTTTTTTAGATTTAATATTTGGCAGCACTTGTGCAAGTAGCGTGATGTGTTGATGTTCGTTGTCGAGGAGGAGGGGAAATCCCCTGCTGAGTCTGTTTCACCCATTCCTGAAGTCACGAGCAGCCACTGAGTCAAAGGTTGGTGGTTCAAAAGGATTATTCAACACAGCAAAATGATTTATCATGATAAAAGTCATCACTTTAGTTTAACAAAATATTCACTATTTGACTCTCTAAGTAATGTGAGATCAATCCAGTTTCTACCTCTAACACAGTCAAAAGTTGGTGTCCAAATGGATTATTCGAGACCGTGAAATGACTCTGAAAATCAATACTTTTTCAATTCTGAGAAAATCTGATGTGGGCAGCACATGACTTTCTCTGTAAACTATCAACTTTCTCTTTCATAATTCATTCAATTGAGTTTAAGTGCACAATCTGACACGGATACATATTGGAAATTACAGTAGTAGCCAAATATAGCGCGGTTGTTGAGGGACATACTTCACTCTCGCGTTATAGCTTTACTGCAGTATTTCAGACCGCTCTGATTTGTAGTTTTTGTAGTTTTAAAATATTAATTTGTAGTTTTAAAATAATTTCTTTTTTTTTCTGACGGCTTATCATTATGGAACGTCGTCAACACGCAAAAGTTACAAAACACTTAACTTCCCGAGAATGATTCATTCTATAATAATGGAGTTGGTCTTATTCGTTTCGTCGTTAAAAGACACATATAAAGTAAGCATTTAATGAATACTCTCAAGCATACTTAGTCTTTTATTTCAGAATTTAATTTTTTTTTTTTTTTTTTTTTTTTTTTTTTTGTAGGCCATTTCGGGGGAAAAATACTTCTATTATTTTCGAGTTGTATCAAATCTAGTCAACACCAGAGTAATCCACAAGTTACTCACCTACAAAATTTTAAAAAATTTTATCGAATAGTTTTTAACCATGACAAACATCACCAGCTCCTTAAAATTCCAAAAATGTTATATTTCGAGAAAGGTCCGTCCTAGAGTAGTGAGTTTGGTCTTATTCATTTTGTAGCTAAAATTTAGGTATAAAACAAGACTTTAATTAATACATCTCGGCATATTTATTCCTATATTTCAGATTTTGATGATTTTTGCAATTATTTTGAAAAAAAAAGGACAGGTTTCATTTTTTCAATTGTACCAAAATCTAATCAGCACCAGGGTAGTTCACAAGTTATTTATATACCAAATTTTGTAAAATTTCACTGAAAAGTTTTAGAGCTAGAGTGAATACATACATTATACAGACACACACACACACACACACACACACACACACACACACACACACACACACACACACACGTACACAAACACAAACGGTACCCTAAAAATAGATATTTCGTTTTTCTAAAGTATCCAAATCCGTCACAAATTCGAGTTCCGATTTTCGACACGATACTTTCGATACTTTCCTTATACATTACCATGTATTGTAGGCAAAGTAATAAATGCGAAAATAAAAATAAAAAATACATATATAGTGATTATTATACTATACTTACCGCATAAAATATGCACAATTTTTAAACTGCTCATTCAAAGAAAGTCAATAACTTGTTCAGATCCTCCCTATGGCTAAAAGGAATAATGTTCTTGCACCAAAATCTTTTTCCATGCATCTATTATTCACGCTAAATAATGGCAACGGAATGTGCAGTTGCACAACTTGTTCGCGTGTTTTTCCTTTCATACACGCCAAAGGGCTGTCACGCTAGGGCCGATTATGGTCTTCTATTTGAAAATGAACAAATACAGAATAACGACGTAAATCGAACATTGTTCAGACTTCCGTGGAGTTGGAAATTTTTGTACATTTGTTAAATATGGGTAAATCTATGGAATAAAAATAGGATGGTAAGAAAAATCAATAGGGGCGTGAAGTGGCGGTATAATAGTTTTGATGGCTCTGCATCAAATATTAAGTAGATCTAGTGACGTCACCAGATATGGTATTTAGGGTTATTGCAACAGAAAAATTTATAATTTTCAATTATGACTTCTCCGAACTTTAATTTACTTGTAATGCACATTTAAATCCTTAAATTTTAATGAAAAAAAAATAATTTTACTGGGTTCCGGTCTAAATTGGTCCTGATACTTTACAACTTCGGGTAAGTCTGGCTCGAAGAAAATAAAAAGAAGTTTAACGTTCCAAACTTAAAGCATATCAGAAAATTCGTGATGTTTCAATTCGTGAGAATGTTGAAAATAGATATAAGATGAACTGGGTGTTTTAAGAAGAAACATTGTTAAAGTTTAAAAGGAATCATTAACAGCGCTTCCTAAATAATATTACTGAGAAGGAAAGTTTTACCATAATACAATTAACCGTAAAAGAAGGATTTTTACTTTCGAACCTATTTTGAAATCGGATGCTAGAAAATCTGAAAGAAACAATTGGTATTGTTCTTTCCTACCATTTTCTAAAAGAAGACTATAACGATTAGAAGCAATTATATTAGAAACAATTTATAGAAGCAAGTAGAAGAAGCCGCTGATTTTTTATATGGATAAAATACAGTTTCAATTTGCCCTTCCGGAGGCGAAGAAAGTGGTGGGTTTTCGAAAAGACTCCAGGGCCTCCAGAACCCCCCCCCCCCCCCCCGGTGACTTAAAAGGCTAGATATTCACGCATTTATAGTATCAAACACGAAGATAACTTAGAGGAGCAGGATTGTTTCTATTCTCCCAGAGGCGAACAAGAAATGGTGGGGGGTGGAATCAAAAAATCATTTCAGACCTTCAAGAATCCTCCAGTGAACTAGGAGTCTGAAATTTCGCCCACTTATGGCATTAACGACGGGATATAAAATAACTGAGCCAATTTTCGATTAAAACGATTATTTTCCACTCATACATTGATAAAAAATATAGCTTATTAAAAAAGGTATTAACTTATGTATAAATGTGCTTAAAATTGGAACTCAGAGCTGAACAATAGTATTGGATGAAATGGATATTTCATCCAATACTATTGTTCTATTGCAAGTTTTTGTTTATTTGAGTTCATATTCTTTGCCTTTTATTTTTTTTTCTTGTTTGCGCCTCTCGTTCATATGTCCTTGTTTCCTATTCTTATTGCGTTATTTCTCTTTACTGCCCCTAGATGGCGTCAATACATTGTGATGTCGTTTAGCCCTTTCAGTTTGGCCGACATTGCCTTGCATTTATATGGATATTTAGATCCAGACTTTAATTTACCAATACTATTGTTCAGCATTTCCATTTCAATGATGAGGGAAATTCAGTTGATTTCCGAAACTTACGTATGCGTATTTACCTTGATTTACGCTCCATTTTACGTTGTAAGCCAGTTTATTATTGAAATAGAAATGTGTCTAAATATGCAAGCAAAAAGCACTTAAATCATTTTTAACAAGCGAATTTCGGAAAATGAACGATGTAGCGATAAGACTTCAAGGGGCAATTATCCTGTTTAAAAGTTAACCTGAAAAATGAAAATGCATTTGCAGAAATAAAAACGTAAAACATAATTTAATATACTAATTTGCTTTTAAAGTAAAGTATATGATATGTAAATTATTTCACCTTTTGAATAAAATCTATTGATTTTTTTTCTCTGCGCGAAACTCAAAATGAAAATTATATCATCTGCATAACAAAATTTCTACAATATTTTCTTCACAGAAAATTAAAAAAATTATTTCGTTCTTAAAAGGAATTCTAACGCTCCCCATCATCTTTAAGGAAACGAAATTATCTTTGACACTTAGACGAATTCTTCATCTCCAAAAAACATAATTTTCTCCTCTCAATACAGACTTTCAAAAAGGGGAAAAAATCATCCATAATATATTTAGAGTTTGTTAAAAGCTGGATCACGTCCTTTTTGATTTATTTATAGAAAAATATTCGTCGTTGAAAGATAAAATCGCAACATGAAAAGAAAAATAGATTATTAACGTTAGTATCCCAAATATTCTCACTAAAGAAATTTTTGTCACAACAGAAATTAAAGTGAGGACATATTGGGTTCCTAAGAAAGTCTTTTGGAAAAGTCCATGAGTGTGCATATTAGGTCTATGTAATAAAGTGACCATGGCCGATCGAATAAGTGATTTAACTGCCCTTAGTGGAGAATTTAAAAGTTAGAATAACAAGCTCTGTGACAAAGAAATATAGACTAAAAAAATCAATTAGAAAGTTTTAGAGCGTTTTCTAATTAGTAGGAATCGACCTCAAAAATGAAACGCGTATAAGAAAGCAATAATTCCAATCATACTTTATCAGTTGTTAGATGCACAGCTACGTCACAATACCATTAAACGTTGCTAAATGATTCACGACCTCAAGAACGAACGAAACGCGTATACGAAAGCAATAAATACCAGTCATACTTAATCAGTTGCTAGATGCACAGCTACGTCACAATACCATTAAACGTTGCTAAATGATTCACGACCTCAAGAACGAACGAAACGCGTATACGAAAGCAATAAATACCACTCATGCTTAATCAGTTGCTAGATGCACAGCTACGTCACAATACCATTAAACGTTGCTAAATGATTCACGACCTCAAGAACGAACGAAACGCGTATACGAAAGCAATAAATACCAGTCATACTTAATCAGTTGCTAGATGCACAGCTACGTCACAATACCATTAAACGTTGCTAAATGATTCACGACCTCAAGAACGAACGAAACGCGTATACGAAAGCAATAAATACCAGTCATACTTAATCAGTTGCTAGATGCACAGCTACGTCACAATACCATTAAACGTTGCTAAATGATTCACGACCTCAAGAACGAACGAAACGCGTATACGAAAGCAATAAATACCAGTCATACTTAATCAGTTGCTAGATGCACAGCTACGTCACAATACCATTAAACGTTGCTAAATGATTCACGACCTCAAGAACGAACGAAACGCGTATACGAAAGCAATAAATACCAGGCATACTTAATCAGTTGCTAGATGCACAGCTACGTCACAATACCATTAAACGTTGCTAAATGATTCACGACCTCAAGATCGAACGAAACGCGTATACGAAAGCAATAAATACCAATCATACTTAATCAGTTGCTAGATGCACAGCTAAGTCCACAATACTGTTAAATGTTACTGAACGGTTCACGAGCGTATGCAAATAATGCCAGCAACGTAGTACCGATTTGTAAGATAAAAGGCAGCATGTGTAAAACGAGATATATAAATTGACGTACTCATCACGATGCCTGCGACGTTTGGCCAGTTTTTATTAGCTTCCGTATACGTTTAGTACACGTTTTGTGCGTTCCTGATACCGATTCCTACTAATTAGACAATGCTCTACAACTTTGTAATTGTCTTATTTCGTATGTTTTGCTTTGTTGTCGAGTTCTTTATCAAAACCTTTTTAATTATCTGCTAGGGCACATTCTCTACGCTCTGCATTCACACTCTCTGCTAGGGGGCGCAGTAGCCCAGTGGTTAGTGCGCGGGAATTGCACTTGGTAGGCCCGGGTTCGATTCCCTCCGCTGCCAAAACTGCCGCCGTGCTCACGCGGAGTACGATCACGTTAAACATGTGGGTCCGTAAGTCTTTCCGAGAGGTTGGTGGTAGGAGAAGGAGAGTACGGTCCCTGTGGATACCTCCCCCACTCGGTTCCAGTCTAAATTGGGTGGCTCTTCCCGGCCGTCCAAACAGTTACCTTATACCTTTCTGGTAGGTCGGACGATCTAGGTCTCAACAAGAGCAACTCTCTGCTAGGGAATAAAAGTGGGAGCGCTACAATTACTTTTATTCACTCGAGCATTATCTCTACTGTAGATAGACCTAGCGTGTGACCACTCATGATCATTTCCTTACAAAGCTATTGGGGTGCTTAAGGACTTTCTACAGAACCATATATAACAGTTTTGGAAAGCTCTGGTGTGAGTTTCTTAGATTGTATTATAACTTTGTTGAGTTTTACACCACTTAAAAAATATTAAAAACTTTTCATGAATTTAATGCGTTAAAGTAAAATACTTTATCGAAAGCCAGTAATATGATACATTATTAACTAAATAACGATAAGAATAAAAATATTTTATCATAGATAATGCAGCATGTAGCTGCTTTGATACGCTAAATGTGTTTCTTGAATGCAAGTCAAACAAACAAACGCGAAGTCAAAAGGACGAAATGGGCTCATTTCGTTTACAGCTTCTGGTTTGTTGGTTTATCTTGCACTGAAAAAGGGTATTGAACGTTTGTCTTTTTGACTTCGGGTTTATTAGTCTTACCCCTGAAAAAAATAATTCATCATATTCTAAAAGCAGTTGAATGCTGCATTGTTTATTAATTTGTGCTTAATTACGCTGTTTAAGTTTTTCAATACCACACTGATATATAGATATTATCATACAGTTTGATTACATTATATCATATTGCACGTCAAAGATACATACATTTTACCATCAATTGTGTTATTCACATATTTACCTCAAATAATGCAGAGTCGCCATTACTGAGTCGACATTAAGACTCAACAATGGAGCTCGATAACGTTCGAGAGCCAGTTACGAAAAGTTTTCCAACTGGGAAACAAGCCTGGATTTCTGCCTCAAGGAGTTTTCCCGACTAAACTCTCCGAGCAACGTGAAAGAGCTTGTCTTTATAACTATATTACACAATTTTGTCTTTTTCTTCTGATTTTACAAACGTGCATACTCTTGCGGATAGAGTACTGCAAACAAAATCGCGGTTTTTACCAATTACGTATCTGCACGTATAACGATTTGTGTATTCAAATTATTTATTATGATGTAGGACTACGTCTAACTCCGCGGATATTATGGGGCGACTTACGGTCGACCGCCTGTGACAAAAATAGGTCCCAATTGAAATCATTATATCGTTAACGTATAAACAGTAAGCGTGTTATCCTATTAATATTTTCAGGGAATAATAGTACATCCTGCGCGCGACGCTCCCCGTGCCTGGGGAGAGGATGCAATATCTCTGTGTGTTCCTCCACGTTTGATTCAGTCTACCTCGGCTACTGTAAGAGAAACACGACTGTGCGTAGTACCGTTTTAAAGCTTTCGACGAGATCTATTCAAATATATGTAAAACATTTCTCAGTCGTTTTGAACTGAGGATTTTAAAAGTTGTTTTGTTGTGAACCGGTGAACACTTTTGACAATATCCCGATTTATCTAGACAACCGTGAATACAAAACCATTGTGTGGGGTATCGTTTTAAAGCTTTCGACGAGATCTATTCAAATATATAAAGAACATATCGCTGTGTTGGCTATAACAAATTAAATAAACCGTTTGAAACCATACTCGACTGTGTCATTTCAACTCTCTGATTTGCAAGTCGTATATGCTCTAAATTGACGACTCAGTCAGAACTTAGCCTACCATTTTTTTTTTTAAGTTTCTATCTAGCTTTGCCCTTTTAACATAATTTTACAACTAACATTAGTGCAAAGAATGTGTAATACATGCTCAGACTTTACAATGATTCAGTATTAGATTTTTAGCAAATAATACTTGCAGCTGCTTGCTTTAAACAGTCATCTGCAATTGTAAAAGACATTTTTGACTTAGGAATCACATTATTTTGCCTACAGACATGGACGGTTTAACTATTAGGCCAACTGGGAACGTGTCTAGGACCCTGGAAACTGGAGGGGTGGAAATACGCAAAAACTGACTAATGCTAATTGATGAAGCAATAAGAGACTTCGCAAGACAAAAATTCGATAAAACATTTTCAGATCTAATTCTAACATGCTTAGTCTTACTTTTTATACATATATAATTTAAAAAAGGAAATAAAAAATATAATTAACAAAAAAATAAAATAAAATAAACGTTGTAAGTGCTACTGTTGCACTTGATATTTAATTACGGATAGCTGTGTGTAGAGGGAAGAATCCCTAATTCGACTTTGTGCCTGAGATACTGTTAACCCGGGCGTACCTACAGACTCAAACTCGCTTTATCTATTCTTACATAATCCATTAGATTGAGTTTAATTGCCCAAAATGACACAGCTACATTTTTGACATTGTATCCATTATGCAGTTTAAATACATCTTCTTTTTCATTCGGCAACTTCAGGCATTTTAAACGTTGCCAGCTCCTGAAAACTATAAAAATATACTATTAATTCTAAAGATAAGAGCTATTCATTAAAAATAATAGGGTTGGTCTTATTTGGTTAGTCGTAAAATTTACATACATTACGAGCATTTGATGAATACATTTCAGCATATTCAGCCTTTGAAATTTTGCGGGCCATTTTGTAAGAAGAGACGGTTCTTTTTTCCGAATTGCTCCAAAATCAATCAGCACCAATGTAACCCATAACCCGATTACCAAATTTTGTGAAATTTCGTCGAATAGTTTTAAGGATAGAGCATTGCACGACACACATATACATACATAGAGAGACATACAGACGCAAACTAAAAATGATTCCGTATTCTAGATTGTCTGAAACGCGTAGATCCGTCGACAACTCGAGTTAGGATTTTCGACGGCCCCAATACTTCCCCTATACAATACGGCGTTGCCCAAACTGTCCACGTGTTCACGCAGAGTACGGGCACGTTAAATATGTGGATCTGTAAGTCATTTCGAGAGGTTGGTGGTAGGGAAAGGAGGGTACGGTCCCTCTTGATGCGCCCCCACTGGGTTCCGATCTAAACTAGGTGTCATTTCTCAGCCGTCCAAACAGACACTTTACACCTTCAGGTAGATTAAACGATCTGGTTCAAAAGAAAAAAAAATCAATGTTCAAAATTTAAAGCGTTAAGAGACACAGATATCAGAAAAACCAAGATATTTCCATTTGTGAGAATATTAAAAATAGATACAAGATGAACTGACTGTTTTTAGAAGTGGTTCTGCCAATCGAATGAATTCGACTTTTAGTGATAAATCACCATCCAAACCAACAATTTAAAACTGACTTAAAGAATTCTATCTTAGACGTAGGAGTCTCAGTGATGAATTTCATGGAGGTCGACCAAGAACTGCTGCGACGCCAGAAAACGTTGATGCTGTACAACAAGTAATCACTTTAGATTGTCATGTCACATATGATGAAATTAAAGTATCTTTGAACATTTCAAGGATCCGAGTACATTCAATTTTACAATATCATTTAAAAATCAAAAAGGTATGTGCTTTTTCGATACCACACAATTTAACTTAAGCTCAAAAGAACATTTATGTCAAATGGTGCAAGGAAAGTCTCAAAAGATTCAACTCTGGTGCCTTAAAACATCTGTTTGACATTGTAACAGGTGACGAAACGTGTATTAACTCCTATGAACCCGAAACAAAACAGCAATCTACTGTTTGGATGTTTCAAAATGAACCAAATCCTACAAAACTTCGTACAAAAAGTGTTTCAAAGAAAATGATTGCTTCGTTTTGGGGTGCATTTGGCCATGTTGCAACAGTTTCTTTTGAGGATCGGAGAACAGTAAATGCTGATTGGTTTACGACAATTTGTTTTCCAGAAATAGTTGCTCAAGTTAGAAAAAATAATATGAGACGTCGCACTATTGTTCATCGTGACAATGCGAGCTCACATTCTGCATTTAAAACTGACAACTATTTGAAGCATAAAAATTGATTTGATGAGTCAATGTCCTTATTCGTCTGATTTAGCATCCAATAATATTTTCCTTGTTCCCAACAATCAAAAATAAATTGCCTAGTGAATGATATAACAGCCCAGAAGAAGCAGTTAAAGCTTATAAATCACATGTTTCTGCTATACCCACTTCTGAGTGGCATAACTGTTTTAAAAATTAGTTTATTCGAATGAAAGAATGTATTGATTCTAAATGCGAATATTTTGAAAAGCAATAAAACGATTTACTTTCTTACAAACAAATTTTGTGTAATATTTTCTAAAAACTTAAATACTAGCCTACGTATATGCTTCTACTGCAAGGTGGAGCCTTTCGTCATAAAAATATAGTTCCTGAAACGTCAGAAATATATAACAGAAGGAATAAATGATGAAAAAATTTGATAACATTTGAAAATATTGAATATATATTATGAAATTAATTGCTTTACAGTTTTAATGCTACTGTTCTTTTTATTTTATTTTATTTTATTTTACTGACTACGTATGTCACAACACTTTCAACGAATTCGCTCGCAGTATTCCTTTGCTTGCATTTTGCAATCCTTAAAGTGAAACCCGAGAAAAGGGAAATGCCCTCTTGACATTCGAATTTTCCCGACTTTTTTGTGTACAACATATTTGTTCCTTCTCGTCTTTCGTGAATTTTTAGATCGATTATTTAAGCTCTCATATTATAAGCGTTTTATCGAAATATAGAAACATTTTAATGTACAACTTAAAGTTTATCATATCTATAAGTGCTTTATATTAAATGCAAACTCTAATCCAAAAAAGTTTTGAAGTGTATAATATATGTGCTATTACAAAAGTTTTACGTACTTTAAAATAGATACAAGTTATCTTCAAAATAAATTGCAAATTTTGCACTTGCCTATCATTCTTTGTAAATTTATTTGTTACATAATTTTTAAATTATTGTCTAAACCAGAAATTACTAATGAATTCCCAATAAAATGATATTACAGATATTAAAATTTAATGAAATATAAATCGTTCTTTGAACGATAATTGCGTCACATATGGCACGTCTTCTCTAACTTGCCTGTGACGTACGTAGAGGATAAATTTCACCGTAACAAATCAGGGCGTTAGATTTATGCAATGAGACTTTTTACTGGCTCTTTATCATCAAGTTGTCCCTTAGTATAATATAACTTTTAGTTTTTGTTATTCAGACAGGACGAGATTAAATAAAGTATTATTTAAAGTTTCACTTGGTCAGTGCACACTCCTGATAGTCAGCGCAATTTTATGTTTGCCTTGAGAATTAAGAAGGTATTTTGAGATAGGTCACTCAGGGGTGTTTCGTCCCGGGCATGAGTGACTTCATATTTTTGTTAACTCGCTCTGCTCATATGATGTCAGTGTGGAAGAGAAAACGCACCTTTTATTCTCAAGCTCTCAGGAGAGACCGAACTTCGTAACTGCGACTATCATTCTACTCCGACGTCACAAAATCTCCTTGGACGTTACTGGGTAAGATGTGCATAGCACAATTCAATATCTCCAAGGCCCGACTTAGCCCAACTGGGGTCAGGCCCCCTTTCACCTCCGTGGCCCCCTTTCACCTCTCGATATATATGAAATGAACAAAAGCATTTTTCAAAACGTAATTGCATTTTAGAAAAAGGTATACAAAATGTGGATCTTAAATATTTTAATGGAATTTAAATTATTGGCAACTTTCTTTTCATAGCCAAGATGTCAATATGCTAAATTAATGCGGTTAATCCCTATATATCCCCAGAATGAATCTATCAGCTGAACAAACCTTCTCCGATGTCATACATTTTTTTTAAGAAGCAGCCTGTTAATTTTTTTGATGTTGTAATTGTTAAAATAATTGGCAATTAAAAACATAAAGAAGAGGAAAATTGCAACAAAAGGTTATTTAGATCTCATAAAGTGGCCATGGCCGATCGAATGAAAGGAAATGCAGTGCCCCTAGTTGAAAATTTTCAAAGTTAGTATAACGAACCTAACAACACAGAAATCTAAATAAAATAAGCAATTACAACGTTATAGAGCATTATCAAATTAATATGAATCAACAAGAAAACTGTTACAAAAGACATTTATTTGACACAATTTAGTTTGGGGCGAACATCATATTTAGGAATAATACAATAAACAAAACTTACATGAACAGAAATTTAATATAGAGCCTGTTTAAACTGATGTCTGTCAGGGACAATGCACATTACATTCTAGAAAGAATATTACCTCGTACTTTGGCAAACGTTGCAGGTGTCAACGCGTTAGAGACCCTAGTAATACAACTTTTAACATGTATGTATTAATTTCCTTATACGAATTTCGCTCGTTCCTGGTATCCACTTCTATTAATTAGCCAATGCTCAACTTTAATTGGCTTTTTTCCCTCTATCTCGCCGAGATCGCTATTCTAACTTTTTAAATTCTTTGATAGAGACACTGCAATTACTTTTATTCGATCAGGCATGGTCACTTTATTATGGATAAACCTAACCTGTATACTCATTGTCCCTTCTTTACAAAATTATCGGGGTGCTTAATGACTGTCCTAGGAATCCTGCATAAATATATATTAAAGTAAATATCGAGTTTAAATTAACCAATAAAATTTTATCCGTGTATATTAACTATGACTAAAAATTAATTTTAAAATACAAATGAATTGAATTGAATTGTTTCATAACGTTTGTTATTCTGACGTTTCAGGCAGGATTTCCTGCAACTAGCAACTTATTTCTATGAATAGATTTACTTACGAGGAACATCATACAAGGGTAGAGCTTGATTAACTTGCTTCTTCCCTCAAACGGGAATTTATGTAGTCAATCTTAACAAAGTTACTAAAATACGCTTTCAAAATTCAAATGTTTTAGTTTACTACTTAAAGATACACGGAACAGCTTTAAATAAATGCGCACAAACATTCAGATGCTCATAAACAAAATGTTACGGTCCTCTGACATGCAAGTTCATGCGCTTAGGAAAAATCAATATTTTCTAGAATCCGTTCCTTTCGATTACAACATTAGTAGGTCAAGAAATACTTGCAAAATTATACTTCCACAAAGAAATAAGGGTGAAGGTGACTTGTGACCCGTACCTTAGAGGTCAGCACGGGCTCGGGCATGGTCCGTAGGCTTAGGTCCCACTTCGTCCCACGGGCCGGGCCAAATTTTAAGGAAACTACTTCGAACCGGGCCGGTCTAGGCCGGGCCCGTGTCACATTTTTAATAAATTCGGGTCGAATCAGGCCTGGTCAAAATAAATAAAGTCAGCAATAGATCAAAATTGAAACAGAAAAATTTGAATTTACGTGTGAAACAAAATTTAGATCAAAATTTGTAACAGCAAAGTTTGGATTTAAGTATGAAACAAAATTCTCAATAAACGGATGAAAGTATCTCTGTCCCATATCAAGTATATAATAAAAGTTTGCTTTGTAAGGAGAACGCAAATGGGTAAATTAGAGCCGGATATAGTGAAAAATAATATTTTCGGATAGGAAATTGAAAGCTGAAGACTTTCCGATATCAAAATGAAACATTGCTCTTCGCAACTTTCACTTGCTGATTTCCATCGTTTTACTTTCCAGACTAGCACAGGAAGCATCAAGTTGTTTGAACTATAGCAACACTACAAAAAAGTACGTTCTGGCCTGGATGCAGAAAAATATATATACGACGCTGATGTATCAGATGTCATGTTTCGTAACATCATGTGATCTATGAATTTAATAGGAAGGAAATACATTCCAAATTTAATTTTTGAGTAAATAATCATTCGATTTTAACCGTTGTTCAAATGCAAGTTACAATTTGGCATATTTTTACATTTATCGCTTAAGAGTTTAGCTTCTGTACTGTGATTGCTTGACTGGTGGTAAAAATACGGAATCCAACAGGTACTGGACAACAGGCTACCTGTTTAATTGGCCTGAAAAAGGGCGCTTATAACGCCCTCCAAACAATTGCCGTCACCTTACTGACATATGCCTGATTTATTCAGAAAAGTTTTGAAAGTTTTTAACTGTTATATATTATTATTACATTTGTTAATAATGTTATATTCGTTATCGCTGTTTTCCACAAATGAAGACTTTTTTGGTGTGTGTGGGGGGGGAGGGGTCAACCAGTTACGCCGCCCAGTACGTTGGTTCCTCTGTAATTTAAGTGCGAAATCAAAAAGTTTAAAAACCACTGGTATAAACCACTGTACAGAAGCTGGCTGAGCCAATTTCCGATTGAGACGAATGGTTTCAACACTAAGCGACTTAAAATTACAACAAAAAGTTACAACTTGAAAAATTACAACTTGAACAACCACGAGAGAAAACGGAGCCGAATTTTCTATCTTCCCCCTAGAGGATGTCTAAAAAACGGAGGATTTTGAGAAGCCTTTCCAGGCCTGAAAGACTGAATTGTACATTAATAATATCAATCAGACACAGACATACAAAATCTAACGGAGTTGAATTTTCGATTTCTACCCGGGGATGGGGATGGGTTCCGAAGAAAATGAGATTTTTTTCGAAAAGTTTTTCAAGATCCTCTAGAAGCCCCCGAGAACTTAGAATGCTAAATCTTTGCACACACATAATATTTACCATTGGACAGAACCTAATTATACCGAATTTTCTATTATTAATTTTTATTATATTTCTAATAATTATTATGTAATTTAATAAGCTCCATATATTGTTAAACAAAATAAAGCTCATTAAAAATTACAACTTTATTTTTAAGAGTGTTCTTTTCCCTGTCTTTGACAGGTTTAAATATGAGTAATTAAGCTTGTCAAAGACAGGCATTCTTGCATTTTTCCTTATTTACATTTTCGGAGAATGCTAATGAAAACCAATACGTTAAGTTTAAGGAATGCTTTGTTATTGCACTTCTTAACTTTGATTGAATTTTATTGCAAAATACAAAAAGCTTGTAACAGGAACAACAGCCAATTATTATTGAGGGTTAGGGTAACAGGAGACATTTTCCCTTTAACTTAAAATCTGGTAGGCACAGAGATCGTTAGATGTTAGAATTTCCAGCTTGAACTTTGAGTTTTATATTACTTTAGAGATTCAGATTTTATTCCCCAAAAATAATGTACCAAGTTGAAAATTTTAACGAAACACCACTGTTTACTCTTTGGGGCTTAATAAGGACCATACAGCGATTTAGTTGCGCTTTGAAAGTAATAGATAAACGAATTTTGTATTTATTTATGAGTCTGAATTTGGTTATATTTCATATACTACTGAGATAGAGTTGTTACAATTATTCATAATTATTTCTTCAAGTCATTTACTTTACAATATGGCCGTCTGAGGGACAAAATAGACACCTAACTATAGTTACCTACCTACCTAATGCTTACAACCCCTTTTCATACATTTGGCTTCTTGTTACATAGAGGATTTAAAAATAAGACTTTCTATTTCCAATGCAGCTGTTAGATTTGATTGGATTGGATTATTTTAGGGATCTACTGTATGTATGCACAGTAGAGCCTACAATGACAATAATACAATCGTTCAATCTCGTTCCGAGTCTAAAGAAATTTTCAAATATAGATCCCAGGTCCGGCCCAGTCCAATCCAAAGTAATATTTATCTAAATGCACCATAAATATGAATTTACACAGTTTTGTGATCAAAATTAATGTAAAAGTTTTATAAACTTTGAAATTAAGAATGAGGTAAAGGAACAAAAGAGTTTTATGTATCCTATTCTGCATTTATTAATTATTTAAACATTAGATAAATCTGTCTCGGCCTGAATTTTTAATAATTAAACCCGGGCCTTTCCTAATCCGAAATTGCCCAAGAAAAATTCATCCCGACACAGCCGATTCTAAGCTTGTAAGCCAGAGCCGAGCTCGTTCAGATCTTTAGCACAGTATACATTTACACCCATACATTCAAAATTATGTAAGTCATTGAAATGGATACTCCTCAAACAGTGTGGGTTTTACTCGCCAAAATTTATTTACACCTACCAAAAATAGTAAGTGGCCTTGAGTTTGGTCAAGACTCCAGGGTCTTTGGGCCAGGATTGGGTTTCATTTATATTTAAAAAACTTATAAAAATCCAAGAAATATGATAAAATATATAATACGAACACTTGCATGTTCATCCACTGCTATACCTATAGCTGAGAGTTTAGTGTAATTTTAGACGCGACAAATAAGCCAGTTTCTAGAGAATGCAAACCAATCATTTCAAATGTGTTATCATTAAGAAACAAATGAATGTTTAGAGTACGGTAAATAAAATAATAAATAACAAATATATTAAAGAAAATATTTTCCAGAGGCGGCAGATAAATTACTGTCTAGAGGCGGCAAAGTTATAAGTACCTCTGCACTGATTCGTTCTATCATAAAAATGATAATTTTGTCACTCGATTTTCTAAGCTCTGTCTTTTTTTATAGGCGCATTCTGTAAAGCACCACTTCGTTAGCTTTACAGGACGAAGGACATCAACATTTTCCTAATTGATAAAGAATCCGCAGCTCCAACAAAGCAATCTCTTCGTGGCAATCTCCATGTATGCGTCACTCATGAGTGACCACAAAAATTAGGAAATTCCTTTATTCACTTGCAACAAGCAGAGCTTTCTAGTTACACAGGAAAAGAGGCAAAACCTATTGACAAAAATTAAACTAACGAAGGACGCAAAGAAAGTGGGCATGAAACAACAGATTTCATATTTTAGGAATAAGATTAGAATTTCTTAGAATTGTTGACTGCTTATGTACTCAGAAGTTTACATCAAGCAAAATACTGTACATATAACTTTACTTCCTTAAAGAAAGAATTCATTTTAAATTTAGGTCATTCCAATTGTTTCGGAGTTTTGATCCCTATTTTTTAATATATTTGTTATTATTTATTATTTTGCCAGTGTTTCCACTTAACAACCGCTAAGAAAAACTTGAACAGGAAAACCGAATTAATATGAGAATTAAAACAAAACATAGGGAGAAAAGAAATAAAATTTTTAAGGAAGTATTATTTAAGGAAACTTCTCTAAGAAAGTATTATAGAATTATATACTCACAAGAAGCGGTTACTTTTATTTTGAAAATACTGTACAGTTAGGCTCCTACAAACCAATTTTGCCACGATTTGGATTGCTTCACTAGTTTGTTTCCTTGATTAACGAACGACGAGATAAGTTGTATCCATATATATGGTACTGTTCAAATTAAACTTTCTGTATTATATTCTGCCTAACCAATTATTTGGACAATATTAGTGTGTTTATCGGCCAAGTTGGAGAAGCCTAACTTCTTCTTCACTGGCGCGACAGCCCCGGGTGAGCCCTGGCCTTCCTTAGAATTCCATTCCATGCCGTCCTGTTCTTGGCCAAGGTTTTTCAATTAATCACCTTAATAATTTTCAGATCTTTTTTCAGGCAGTCACACCACCTAACATTTGGTCTCCCTCTTTTTCGGGTACCAATTGGTCTAGCCAAGAAGATCCTTTTTGTGGCTCGACTGTCATCCAATCTCATTAAGTGTCCTGCCCATTTAACCCTCTGTATTGCTATAAATTTAATAATATCTGGTTCTTTAAATAATTTGTAAACCTCCAAGTTAGTTCTTCTTCTCCAATAATTATCACACTTTATTCCTCCAAATATGCTTCTCAAGATTTTTCTTTCAAATATAGCGAGAATTTCTTTGTCCTTCTCGGTCATTGTCCATGTCTCAGCAGCGTAAGTGAGAACGGGTCTAATCAAACTTTTATAAAGAAGCATTTTGGTTTTTCTGCTGATAAAATTAGATTTCAAATATTTTTGTAGCCCAAAAAAACATCTATTAGCAGTAGTAACTCTGTTACGGACCTCCGGGGTTATATTATTTAATGTGTTCATTTCAGAGCCTAAATATTTGAAATTGTTAACAGCTTCAAACCTGTACTCTCCTATTTCAAGATAAGGATTATTAAAATTGGTGCATGGCATATATTTAGTTTCATTCTGTTTAATGGCAAGATGCATCTTACTTGCCTCAGCTTTCAAAGAGAGGAAGGCCCTGTCTAAGTGCTTCCGGGGTTCGTGCGACAATAACAATGTCATCAGCAAATGCGAAGATCTGCGCAGATTTATAAAAAAGTGTTCCTCTAGTGTTAACATTAGAATCTCTTACAATCCTTTGAAGGGCAAGATTAAAGAGAAGGCAAGCCAGTGCATCTCCCTGTCTGAGGCCATTCGAAAAACAATAGGTTCTGACAGGTTGTTCTGGATGTCAACACTTAGCCTAGTTTCTGTTATAGTAATAGCGACCAGCTTGATCAGCTTTTCAGGTATGTTAAATTCTCTCATTGATTCCAGAAGTAATTTCCTATTTACTGAGTCATAAGCTATTTTAAAATCTATAAAAAAGCCTAACTATGCTCGTAGCAAAATTTCATGGCTAATTGTGTTAAAACTACAGTAGAGCCAAAGTTCCGGTTATCCGAGATTCCATGATATCCGTTAGCTCTGTTTTCACTGACACATCACTTTTTCTGATAAAATTTAAAAACACAAACTCTCATGATGTCCTAAAAAATTTAGGGAAACTGTGAAGATGATAATGAATATAATATTCACAGAACTAGTAACATTTGTTCCAGTTTCAGAACCTATTAGACAGTCAAGATTATATGAATGAAGATGAGCAACAGGATGTGACCGATGTTATAATTATCATTCGTTCGTTACTAATTCCCCCGTGGTGAAAGGGCGCCTACGCATCACGTCCACAAGACCCCCCCAGGGTATCCCATGGCAAAGGGGATGAGATTTGCAGCTCCACTTTTATAGAGGCTCCCCGAAGGGCGGAAGTCTGACTTGGCCTCAACATGACAACACCCATGCCCGCTGGCCAACGGCCCTACCGTGCTGAAAACACCCGTTCTCGTTAGATCGCCGAAGTCAAGCAACATCGGGCGCGGTTAGTACTTGGGTGGGTGACCACCTGGGAACACCGCGTGCTGTTGGCATATTTCGAAAGCGGTAGCCCGGTGGTTTGCGTGCTGGATTTGCACGCTGCCACAACTGCTGCTTTATTCATACGGAGTACGATCACGTTAAACATGTGGGTCCGTAAGTCCTTCCGAGAGGTTGGTGGTAGGGGAAGGAGGGTACAGTCCCTGTAGATGCCTCCCCCACTGGGTTCCGGTCTAAATGGGGTGGCACTTCCCGGCCGTCCAAACAGTTACCTTACACCTTTCTGGTAGGTCGGACGGTCTGGGTCTCAACAACAACAACAACAACACCCATGCCCGCTGGCGGGATTCGAACCCGCAACCCGGCAATCCAGCGATCAGACGGAAACGCATGCCCCTAACCGCTCAACCACCGGATCGGCTGTTATAATTATAAATTTAATGAGTGATGAAAAACAGAAGAGTGAAAAAGAAGATAATATGTGTTCAGGGGAAGGCTCATAAATCTCGCATAAAAGCCTAAACGCAATTTAGACAGCACTGCGATACATCAAATAGCAGGATGAGAGCACAACGAGTATGTACAATATGTACTAAGCAAATAAATACATACATAATTACATATGTATTTATTGTATATATGCTCATTTACACTGTGCATATTTCTTTAATGGCAGGAATGAGGGAGATTCTAGAGGAAACGGAAAAGTGTTGCGAATGTCATCGCTAAATTGTACATTGTCCATACGAAGCTGTTTCCGGATTAACCGAGTTTCACCGTATCTGAACCATATTCGGTCCCATTAGCTCGGTTAATTGGAAATCTACTATATATTACATCTAACATGTCGGAAATTAAAAACTATCATTAAAAAATAAAAACTATGCTAGACAACAAAAATTTTCCGAGAGGTTCCGGATGAGTGACGGCAGTTAGTTGCCTGAAGTCAACCGAAACCTCACGTTTTGGCACTGAAACATTTTATATTTATTCTGTTACAGAATTGTTGTCTATCATGTCATGCAATCCAGTATCCATGCCCCATTCCGTCATGGAATTGTATTTATAGAACGTGTAATTGGCTGGAAGACACATACTGTTAATTTTATATCTTAAAAAATAAACACATATTTTCTTTCCAAAATATTTAAGAATATTGAAAATAATATTTGTTCTTTAGCCGCAGCATTTAACAATATGTATTAAATGTCATAACTAAAACATACTGTGATATACTCGGAAAAGTACGAATTTTCCCCGCCCAACTAAAACATTCAGTGGTTCCCAAAGAGGGGTCCGTGGCAAACTCTAAAGAGTCGCAATTGCTGGCAGATACTAAACATCTTGAGAAAATGCCCCACAGGAGCCCATCAACATCTTTAAGTTGCATTTGAAACAATTGCATTTACAGCTGCAGGAGTATTTCCCATGGACAGATTACTAAAACGTAAGGATAACTAATCCATTTGCTGGTGGGCTTTCCACTAAACACAGTCTTTCACTGCAAAAGAAGATATTTTTTTAAGACTGTTCATGTGAGAAATCGCTAAAATTACAATTAAAACCGTTACCATTGGCTGTGTTTGGGAAAAATGCTGTGCATAATTGTCTTAACTTCGCAAAGAAAATGTTCAAGAGCTTAACTCTTCATTTCCTATCACCCATTTGTGTAAAACGGTTTTCTCCCAGCTCACTTATTTGAAATCTAAATTGAAGAATATATTGGAAGTTAAGAATGACTTGAAATTGAAACCATCATTAATTGAATCGAACATTACTAATCTAATTTCTAAAATTCTAAAAAGTAGCAACATCGTTCACATTAAACTGTGTTAATTGTTATTAGTACCGTAACTTACTAGCTTAAACTTTTTCAATGTTCATGTTTAGATGCATCTTATGCAAATTCGCTGAACTGATAATTTTTAGTTTCTGATCTTAATAAATGTCGTCCTTTATTTACGACAAGCGAAATGTTTATTTTATTACATCTAACTGTCACTTATATTTAGTAGTTTAAAATATATATATATATATATATATATATATACTGGTATCCAGAAGTTAAGCATAAATCGTAAAATGTACAAAGGGGTTAACGCAAAAAAGGAGCCATAAAATATGAAGATAGTTTATCCACTCACCTTATCTATGCATATACAAATGCGCATACAAATTTTATTTTAGCAGTTGAAAGTATATATGCAAATAAGATTCGCATATTGCAACTCCATAAATACAACTAACAGTAGAGTGTGCACGCCTTATTCCAGGTTCTTGCAATTCCTGTGAAAAGTGGTGTCGTCATTGTTGAGCAGGTACCTATTATGGTCCAAAGATGCTAACGTGATCTTTTTTAAAGGATATAAAAAATTTCCAAAACAGCGAGTGGACCACAATGTGTAATCTCCAGCTAGTGAAGAAGGTCCCAAAACACTGGAGACGTTAGATGAAAAGTGCAAGGTCATCCAAAAGTTACAACCTCTCGGCAGGACCGTAGATATTCTAATCTGGTGTTAAATGTAAGGCTCCTCTATATACGAGCTGACTCATCAAGCATATTGAAGCCCACCATAAGCTGGAAGCGCAATCCATTAACATTAGCTCTATTCATATTTTTACATTAGGAAGTATAATTGAAATAATTATGAGTGATTGTTCTGCACTGAACTGCTCTAATCATTCTAGAAAGGGTTTTAGGCTATTTCGAACAAAGAAAAAAACAATGGCTAATAAATATTTGGATACCCGGTACTGGTGCATACTTGTGCGAGCTAAGTTCTACAACATTCTAATTGGCACTTCTTTTTTTATATAAAGTATTTATTTTAAACACTTATTTTATAATTTCTGTAACTGTAGTATGGAACCCCATGGGCTTCAATATGCTGATAAGTCAGCCTGTAGTAGAGGAGCTCTAGTTAAACGCATGACGTCACAGGACGATGTCTGGAATGCATCTCTCGTGAGAGCCTTCTATTTTACTATCTTACAAAAATCAAACTATCTTACAAGCATGTGATTTTTGTGGGTTATTTCGCGAAAAATAAAACCGGTTCTATTTTCGGGGATCCGCCAAATTTTAATAGATTAAAATGTTCTACTATACTAAACTGTGTACAAAATTTTAGCTCCTTAGGACGTAAAAAAGTACATTAAAATGTGGTTAAAAAAGTTGAAACAGACAGACAACCTCACATCGGTCATGACGAGATAAATAAAAAAATTTTTTTTAAAAGAACCCACGTGCATGTTTTATTACCAAAAATATAGGCCTATATAAATTAAATATATCTATACCAAGCTATCAAACTTAATTCTATAACAGTTAAACAAATTGCAGATACCGTACTTACAGACCGACACACAAACATCATTAAAAAAGTGGTTGGTTCGCATTCAGAGCATGGCCAGTCTTAAGCCGATTGGACTAATTCGACTCAATTGGGCCCCATGCCGAAAGAGTCAAAGATTTAAATAAATTTCTATTACAAAGCAGCTGATGAAATTCATGATGGCCTCCAAAAAGCATACAAAATAGATTGTTTCAATCAAGTACTGGACACAGCCACATCGGCTTTAGAAAAACGATTTGCCATGATATATTCAAATCTTTTTGGAATTATTCAAATCTTTTGGAATTATTTAAATCTTTTCGTAATTATTCAAATCTTTTTGGAATTATTCAGATCTTTTTGGTTTTGGGAAAATTTCCAGAATATTGGCAAAGAAACGTTGGAACAGTATACTGCTAATTTGGAAATGTCATTGTCTGATATCAAAATTGTTGACGAAATCCAAATGGTCAGCACCAATAAATTAGCAGATTTCAATGACAGAATATTAGTTTGGAAAATAGAAGCGTTAAAAACAATTATTTCACTTTCATTTAATGAAAAATCGAAAAATAATATTCCAGTTTCTGAGACAAAATGCTACAGCTTTTCCAAATTTGTATATTTCTCTTCGCATATTATATGTCAATCTCTGTCACGATAGCTTCAGAAGAAAGGAGTTTGTGTCTTAAAACTTAAATTAATAGAAACTTGTTTGAGATCAATTACACTACAGGAACGCCGGCCGTCCAAACAGTTACCTTACACCTTTCTGGTAGGTCGGACGGTCTGGGTCTCAACAACAACACTACAGGAACGAACAATCAATCTACAAACATTGTCAATAGAATTCGAAAAATCAAGAAATATTAAATTTGAAAGTATTGCTAAATTTGCTGAGAAAAAGGATTATTATATTTCAAATATATTATAAGTACTCGTATTTAGATGTGTAATCTCTCATATTTGTGTAAATTATCTTCATAAATGAAAATTAAAATATTGTAATTTAAATAGTCCTTAGTCTATCTAACATGACAAGAAAATACGACAACCAAAAGCAGTTTTACCACAACATGATTTCCTTTAAATATTATTGTCAAATTAGAGCCATACAGTATAAAAAATCCTGTATAAAACATGGAAAAACGTAAAAAATTAATATATTTTCAGTACAAATACCAGGGCTCTGCAAATGATACTTCCAATAGGACCCCGGAAATGTTGCTTTCAACCCCAGCGTTTTCTAAGACCGCTTTTGATGCTGGAATGCTTGAAAAGTGTAAATGCATCGAACTCCGCGTATCGGATTTCTGACCACATCACAATATCTTCTTTTAATATATAATGTATTATAGGGAAAGAAGAAAAGGGAATTAAAATACAAATGTATGCTTGCACTATTCTATTCCCAACATATAAGCGCCATAGACATGGGAAAGGAATCATAGACTTGCCTTCCCCTGGAAGTTTAAGGTCACAAAGGCATACATCAAGCTAGTCAATGTTGTACGTCTTATCCTTGAATTTGCCCCCTCCAAGCAAATATTCTATGGGCGCCCATAGCCATAGAGGTAAATAAGTGCTGAAATAATTAGACATTCTTAGTACCACTCCTTTAGTCAATGTGTAAAAAAATATTATCCTTTCTCCTCTTTTCTCTTAACATTATCGGAAGCTGTTAATTGAATATTAAAATGATACGCTGACAAAGCAACCCAGATAGTCATAAAACAAGAATAGGGATTATGTTGTAAATCAATATTTTTTGTAATATATTCTTATTATTGGATAAAATATTTAGACGCTATTTCTTTATTCTGAAATAATTATTAACTAATTTAAATTACATAATGTTTAAACAATAAAAAAGTTATTTTATTGGAATGCGCCATTAGAACCTTTGCGTCCTTCCGCCTGGATTCTCCTAGGTGGTTTCCTAGTTATCTAACCTAGTAGTTCGTCCTAGTGGTTTTTCCTAGTAGTTTTCCCAGTAGTGTTTAGTTAGGTTACCTAATATTATTTTCGTTCTCAACATTTTCGGAAGCTTTTAATTACATATTAACATAATGCACCGACCCCCAAAAATCATAAAATAAGAATTGAGTTGTAAACCAGTATTTTTGTAATATATTATTATTAGATAAAATATTTAGATGCTATTTCTTTATTCTGAAATAATTATTAACTAATTCAAATTACATAATATTGAAACAATAAAAAAGTTATGTTGTTGGAATGAGCCACTAGAACTTTTGCGTCTTTGGTCACCACCTGGATTCTCCTATGTGGTTTCCTAGTTATCTAATCTAGTAGTTTGTCCTAGTGGTTTTTCCTAGTAGTTTTCCCAGTAGTATTTAGTTAGGTTACCTAATACATTTCCTTTCTCAACATTTTCCGAAGCTTTTAATCACATATTAAAACCGACAATAAGGCCCCAAAAATCATAAAATAAGAATAAGAATTGAGTTGTAAATCAATATTTTTGTAATATATTATTATTAGATAAAATATTTAGATGCTATTTCCTTATTCTGAAATAATTATTAACTAATTCAAATTACAAAATGTTGAAACAATAAAACAGTTATGTTGTTGGAATGAGCCACTAGAACTTTTGCGTCTTTGGTCACCGCCTGGATTCTCCTATGTGGTTTCCTAGTTATCTAATCTAGTAGTTTTTCCTAGTGGTTTTTCCTAGTAGTTTTCCCAGTAGTATTTAGTTAGGTTACCTAATAATTTTTCTTTCTCAACATTTTCCGAAGCTTTTAATCACATATTAAAACCGACAATAAGGCCCCAAAAATCATAAAATAAGAATAAGAATTGAGTTGTAAATCAATATTTTTGTAATATATTATTATTAGAAAAAATATTTAGATGCTATTTCTTTATTCTGAAATAATTATTAACTAATTCAAATTACATAATGTTGAAACAATAAAAAAGTTATGTTGTTGGAATGAGCCACAAGAACTTTTGCGTCTTTGGTCACCACCTGGATTCTCCTATGTGGTTTCCTAGTTATCTAATCTAGTAGTTTTCCTAGTGGTTTTTCCTAGTAGTTTTCCCAGTAGTATTTAGTTAGGTTACCTAATAATTTTTCTTTCTCAACATTTTCCGAAGCTTTTAATCACATATTAAAACCGACAACAAGGCCCCAAAAGTCATAAAATAAGAATAAGAATTGAGTTGTAAATCAATATTTTTGTAATATGTTATTAGATAAAATATTTAGATGCTATTTCTTTATTCTGAAATAATGATTAACTAATTTAAATTACATAATGTTTAAACAATAAAAAAAATGTTTTATTGGACTGCGCCACTAGGACTTATGCTTCCTGGGTAACCGCCTACGTTCACATAATGAATAGGCTGGCTCTATCTGCATTGCCTGTAGCTTTCGAAATTAGATAAAATTCACTCGCCTCACAAACTTCATAGCCTTCATACTGGCGTACCAAAGGATTCTGATGTGCAACGGATATTGCAACGGAAATAAATGCTCAGACGACGGAAATAACTCGAATGAAAAGGGCTGTACAACTCTTGCACAGTTAGGCGGGAATCAACCGCGAAGCAAACCGTAATTACTTTTAGCCACCCACTCTTACTCACGTAAAAATTATTTATTTCACTTCTTCTAGGCTAAAGAATAAGCTGGAACTCATCATACAAACAAAACTCTCCACCTAGACAACACAAAGTAAAAAGTAACTTATGAGGTCATAAAAAAGGGAAACCTTTTCCAGAGTCAGGAACTGTAGAAAGAGATAGGATAACCTAGAAAATTTTTCAAATCCATATAAATATTTATCTGCATGTATAAACATTTAATTTTTAAGCATGCCAACTTTTTACCTTATCTCAAAGAAAAATCCTTATGTGTGATGGTTTTCAAGAAAAGGTCTCGTCGGAAATTTCAAAATTGAATTTAGGACATTGTTCGGGGCAGCTTTTTAAGCTGATTCTAAAAACGCAACCGCGTGTCCTTGGGATAATTACAACTCATCTTACAAATTTGGCATTATTAATCAAGCTAGAACATTAAAACAGAGAAAAACAGCTTGAAAGTTGCTGGCTTGATAACAAAGTTGGCTGGTTTAAACCCCAGTGGTTTAAACTAGAGGTGGAAATCGAATAAAAATTTAAACTGGTTAATTGATAAATTTTAATCGATTAACCGACCGATTAATCGGTTTTTAAGCGGTCATTTTAAAATATAAACTAAAGCTTTTTGATTAAACATATATACACATTTTCATAGAAATTGCTAAAATGTAAAAATTTGAAAAGTGAAATAATTTCATATTTTTACTTTCCCTGCAATACATGGTAATGTATAAGGAAAGTATTGGAATCATGTCGAAAATCGCAACTCGAGTTTTCGACGGATCTACACGTTTCGAGACCTCTAGAATACGAAAAAACTATTTTTAGCGTGACGTCTGTGTGTTGAAGACCCAGACCGTCCGACTCGTCCAAAGGACTAAGAGCAACTATTTGGACGGCCGGTGACGTCTGTGTGTGTGTCTGTGCGTCTGTCTGTCTGAGCAGATTTTTTGTATCCACTCTAACTAAAAAACTAATTGACCGAATTTCATAAAATTTGGTAGGTAAGTCACTTGTGGACGAATCTGATGCTGATTAGTTTTAGGTACGATTAGGGATAAAAGAACCCACCTTCTCTTGCGAAATGCTCCGCAAAAGCTTGTATCCACTCTAGCTAAAAATCTGATGGACAGAATTTCACAAAATTTGGTAGATAAGTCGCTTGTGGATCACCCTGCTGCTGATTAGATTTTGGTATGATTCGAAAAAAAACCCTGCCTTTTTCTGCAAAATGGCCCGCATAAATCGACAAAATCTAAAATAAAAAACTACGTATGCTAAAATATATCCATTCAAGGCTTGTTTTATACGTAATTTTTAACGAAGAAAAGAATAAGACCAACCCCATTGCACTAGGACTAACCGTTCTCGAGGCATTTTTGTTTTTTCTCTACGCCACATTTGAAAATGAGTCCAGTTACCAAATGATAACGAAAATTGAATTAATAGCGAATTAAATTTAATTAAAATAAAGAGAATGTGTATGTAAGTCTGCAGGAAAGTCATGTGCTGCCCACATCAAATTTTTATAAATAAATATAATTGCCTTAAAAAGTATAGTAGTTTAAAAAAAATCAATTCTATATTCATATTTTGGCAAAAAATATAAGGAACCAAAATCGAGTTAACCATAAAAAGAAATTTAAAATTTAATGAAAAATAAAATCCAACGTACGTATATATTTTATTATGATGTTACAAATCTTAGGAGATTATATTTCCCTTTAACCAGCTTCGTAAACAAACAAGCGACATTACATTTTCTAGTTCCAAACTCGATTAAAATTTAATGTACGTTATAAATTTAATCAGCGTTATTCAATACTTACTCTTTAAATAATGGCCAAACGCATCCGTTTTTAATAGACGAGCGAAAGTTGGAACTTTAATCATATTTTCGTCGAATTAATCAATTCAACTATTTGACCAAAAATTTTAATCGTGTCTAAGGCTTAGTCAATTAATCGGTTCGATTAATTCGCAAAGTCCTAATTTAAACCTTGGTTTAAACCATTTTTGTTATTGTTTAAACTATTTTTAAGCAAGGTTTAAACTATGGTTATTTTTTTTCGATATTACTTTACTTCGTTTTATTCCAAAATGGTTGATAGGGGAAAAAAGTTAGAATGAGCAACACGCGGAGCTTAATGAAAATGTTTCCCGTATTTGAGAAACATGAAACTACTTAAATCTACTGAAAACTAAAATGGGTACAGTTGTCTGTATAATGACTATACCTATACCATACCACCTTATCTCTGAAATAAAATTAGCGACTAGACCCTTTTCTTGTATACCATCATGTATTTCTGTCCAGAGTGTCCCCAGAAATTTAGCCTCGTCAACAACATCAAGCATCCATTGGATTGACGTAACGTGCAGAAATCGTTTACCTATTTTGACCTATGACCTAATCTAAAAAATGTATTTTTCACTCCAGGGATAAACTTGACTTTACATGCGGGACTTTCATTCTTAAAATAAACAATGGAACCTAGGTTTTGTTAAAAAGATTAACTTTCCGGGCCCATTCTGCAGAGAAATAAAAAAATGTCATTATGATAGATCTTAAAGTTTGTTTGATTTAATGGTCATAATATTAAAATAGAAATAATTATTGTGAAATTGCAATAAAATTTTCTAGAGACTCTTGTGCATATAAGTAAAAGCTACTAATTGCATCAAAGACAAATACATATTTTATTACAGGGTCAACTTCAGAAAACAGAAAAAAATCAACAATCAGAACAAATCATAAAATGGTGTAGAATAAGTTTTGTATTTCTTATGTTGTATATATTTTGGTTTTCATCTTTTATTTTTTATTGGTAATTTTGTTTATATTTTTTGTGTGGCAACACTAATTTTATATTTTATTCTTTATGTTTGGCAACGCTGACTTTTACTTTATGTTTGGCAACAGTATTGAAGGCATTACTTACCATTTATGCACATGTAAGTAGTAGGCTTAAATTACTTTTTCATTTTTGAGAAAATATTTTTATTTCTCTCCATTATTATTCATGGTTTTTTATATAGTTCCTTAGGGTGTACAATAAACTTTTTGTTCATTATATATATATATATATATATATATATATATATATATATATATATATATATATATATATATATATATATATATATATATATATAATCAGATTGCCAAATCGATAGATATTAATCAAAATTATGAATTGGATAAAGAGTCATATTGCCACTGTCATTTAGAAAAATACAAAGACTTCGTAGATAAACACCATGGGCATGTTATAACGGGAAATCTAAATATTATTAATTATGATGCACTGAGATCACTGATGTTACTTAGTACTAAGTACCGTTTACCTACTGAATTTAAACATAAATTAATATGTAAAGGTTTATTTCTTGACTTAAATAAATTTATCTATAAAATCAGTTATAAATATCAAATCCCTGTAGCAGCCTTCAAACCCTGGAGAGTCTTAACAGAGCAATACTTAAATCACTATATGTATAATCAGAAAATGAATAATTCATATAAACTTAATTCAATCAACATTTTGACTCTTGTTTGCATATATCTGTATTTAGAAATATTATAATAAACCAGGCTCTTAGAATCAATAAAATTTGTGATGAATATTATAAATTAGCGCATTTTATGGAATTATTGAGTACAGCGACTAATAATGCATATCCTCCCAAGCTTGTTAATAAAATTATCAACTCAGTGTATCAACTTTCACTCGATAACATCCTAGAAAACTTTCCCAATTATAGTGACTAACATACATTTATAAAAAAAAAAAATTATATATAATTATTTATCAATTATATAAATAAATAAAAATGAAAAATAATAAACTAAGTCAAAAAAATTAGAAAAATCAAAAAATCGGAAAATAAGATGCATTAACATATTAACATTAATGTTTTGAATTTTATTTTCGCAAAAAAATTGTAACTTTTGCCAGTATTGAAACTACGATTTGAGCGTCCTTATAACGGTGTATAGTGGCATTCTCGTTTATCCAGTTTTCCTATGAATTACTTGTTTAGTAAGAATTTTCATCTTTGATTCATGTTCATATTCATGATTGCATATATGGGTTGTTCATTTTCTGAATTGCTTGTCCGGTCTCCAGCTTAGACTCACTGGACGGGTCTGGGAGTATCACTGTGAACGTTCGTACTGCCTCCCTGGTAGAATTTCGACTTGTTCATTCCGGTGCTTCTAGATAATTAAGCTGTTGAGGTTGATCGTGTATACACGTGGTGGAAGAAGAAGGGTTCATGCCGCATGGTAATACAAATTTTCTTAATGTATCCTATTTTCATTTTTTCATTTTTTTATGCCTGTAGTCTGAGTTTGGGTATTTATAGTAATGTACTATTGCCCAATCTGAAACAGGCATATGTTTGGGTTGGTTAGAGTTAAATACTCAGACCTGAGGAGGAATTTAACTCTGACTAATCATCGAATTTCGGCTGGTGCTGTTCTCTACTCTTGTCGGCATTGCGGCCGTGGATTTGCTTCTATGTTAGTGTTGATATTGCTTTTTATTTATTTTTTATTTTTTATTTTATTTTTTTTATTATTATTATTACATGATTTTTTTATTATTACATACTTCTAATATATATATATACATATATATATATATATATATATATATATATATATATATTATATATAATTGAAGATTTTTATGATTACTTGTAATATATATATACCCGAAAAATACCAAAGAAAATTGCTTGTAAACTGAAGGTAAAGGTAAAAAAATTGCAAATCAGAAGCCAAGTGTAGCACGATGAGCTAGGCAAGAAGTTTGGAAATTGAATAAATGGAATCTAGTGAATATAAAAGGAATAAAATGAATATGAAAAGCATTTCTGAAACCATGTACGTTATCAAGGGCCATACATGTTTCAATAATATATATATATATATATATATATATGTATATATATATATATCTATATATATATGTATGTATATATATATATGTATATATCTATATATCTATATATATATATATATATGTATATATCTATCTATATATATATATGTATATATATATATATATATATGTATATATATATCTATCTATCTATCTATCTATCTATCTCTCTCTCTCTCTCTCTCTATATATATATATATATATATATATATATATATATATATATATATATATATATATATATATATATACATATATATTACCCAGAATATTTAATCAAAAGTATTAGAAAAATAATATGAGTATAAGTAAATGTTTAAAATAACTAAACATTTATAAATACTTTATATCAAAATCATCCATCTCTAACTATATTATTATCACTCTAGCTTCTGCATCACTACATATTTCTACTTTATTTAATTTCGGCTAGGTGTTTTATCAGCTATATGTCAAGTGCAAAATCTCACTGTGCGTTTTATCAGAAGTCGATGCATATATTTTAAAAATTTACAGTTTGTATTAATATTAGTTTATAATGTGTATATATATTTATATATTTATTTATATATTTTTATATATTTATATTTATTTCTAATAATTATAATTATGGTGTGTTCCTTATTATTATATGCAAGTTTTGTTTTCGGTTGGTAACATGTTGTTGCTTCCTGTACATGAATATTTATTGGTGATAATATTAGTTTAGAGTATTTATATATTTATATATTTATTTATATATATATTTATATTTATCTCTAATAATTTTAATCATGATGTATTCCATATTGATATTTACATATTGTTATTTATATGTTTTGAGCTTGATTAGCAACACTGATTTTTGAGCTTTCTGACGTCTATAAAGACTACAACACCTTTTCCGCCAACACTATTTTGTGCTTAATTTTGGTTTAAAGAATCCTATTTCTGGTCTTCCAATTATTTCGTGACTCATTCTTATAGGTCACGATTTCTGTAAAAGTTTGTGCGCGCACTATTTAAAGTTATATCAGTCTTGTTGAACCTGGTATGATCTATAATTAATAAGGCATAAATATATATATATATATATATATACATATAATGGTAAGGGTTTGATTACATTGGGTGGCACTTCCCGGCCGTCCAAACAGATACTTTACACCTTCGGGTAGGTTCCCGGCCACTCAATTTGCAGCTCATGCCTTAGGGCGAGTCGAGTGGTCTGGGTTTTCAACACCTTCGGGTAGGTCGGACGGTCTAGATCGAAGAAAAATAAAGAAGGGTCTGATTGCCGAAAAGGTGCGGGAAGCACGTGTTTTTCTTCAAAAAATTTAAAGGGTTTCTCATAAATTGCACTACCTGGCTCACATTTTTTAAATGTAATACGGTGGCTGAGCGGTCTGGACAAGCGTTTCCTCGTGCTCGATTGGCTGCCGGGTTGTGGGTTCCAGTCCCACCTGCGAGCATGGATGTTGTGTTGAATGCAGTGTGTTCTGCCTCCACTGGTGCTCCGGGACAACGTCATGTGATGCCTAAATTGTTCACGATTCTAGGCGATGTATAGGCGAATAATGGAATGTAGCAAGTATCTGGCCATTTATAATATATGTGCTTTTATTTTCGCACATTTGGGAGGCTGACCATGGAATTATGTTGGTTCCGTGAGCGTTACCCGGGTTGTAAAAGCTGCTTTAAGCGGGAAAGGGGTGTCGCAATCCACCCCTACCATTCTTATGTAATTCATATGGTCACTCCCGTTCTTTTCTACTTTCATTCATATATATATATATATATATATATAAATTTCTCTTTTCTGCTCAATGTTGGAAATTTTTGACAGTTTTAATTGGTTGAAATGTGGATTTAACCCCTGTTACGTGCTATCAATTTGAGATCAAAAACTAATTTTTAGTATTAAATTGCTAACCCTGTTTCAAACAGTAGCTTGCCATACAGGCAAACAAGAAAATATTTTAGCTCTCTGAGCCCAGATTTTAATTGCCCAGATTTGATTTGAATAATAAACTGTCAATGAAAAGCAGAGTGACATGACAGTTAATATTTCAATTTGAATTAATTACATTAAACTTTGACCATTAGTGATCAAATAAGAAACTAGACTATGGTTTAGCAGAAAAACTGCTATAATTTTAGTACAGGCAAACAGTTTAACAGCTGCTTGATGACAACTTACATTTGACCAGAGCAACTTGAATAATAGGATTTTTGAAAACTGATGAATGTTTGGGAAATTAATTTCGAAAACTTTTGTCGGGTTGTTTTCACGAGATTAAAGCGTCCCCCTTTTCGAATGGGGCTGTGCTTCCCCTAACTTTGTAAAGTGTCTGTATTTTCCTATATCTTTTCATATATGGGTGGCACAACTCAATACTTTCTAGAACTCATCGATGATGCCTCTTAACAGCCAAGGACAAGAGCAAGCCTCTTAACAATAAGGGCAAGCATCCCTGCACTCGAATCGATCGTTTTTGAGGCGATGTCTAACTGTGTGTCCGTGAGACTGTGGAAGCGATATGTCACGAACGAATGGAATGTTTGAAAAAATCATCAAAAAATCAGAACTTTCAATAATAGTGCATAAATTATCATTTCTTATGTAATTTTTCATTAGAGAACGATTGGCATAAATTTTAGAACTTTTCGAACATAAATTGCTCTCGAGATATTGAACTTTTTCAAATAAATTGATCAAATCATAACAAAATTTTAAAAAAATATTAACTATTGTGATATGTTCATTTTTCATATATAATATTAAGCGATAAATTTGTTATCATTGTCGTGGCTCTAAGTCGTTCCATTTACGAGAGAAGATATTTTGTATCATATTTGTGCATTTTAACGCCTAACAACTCGCCAATAGTCATGTATATATAAGAAATTCTCCTTTTCCCACTGTCTATAACACTTGACAATAACTTTGGTGAACTTTACAATTAATTTGGCGAAATATCGTTAACTTGGCGATATTGAAAATATTAACGAAAATATCGTTAAAATTTCAAAATGACTCTAAGTTAATGAAAATGACGCCTAATGGATGAATTCATTATTAAAATATTTTAATATATGGACTACTTTACTTATTCAGGATGTTATCAATATTGATAATTTTCAATTTAGAGGTGCGTAAAATATAAGTTAATTGGGTACTTCGAAATAGTTTTACATGCTGTCATCCGGAAAAGCGCTAAATGTGCAATTCAACGTTAAAAACATTGAAACAGCCACGGATCATATACATCATTGTGTCTCTGCGAAAGAAGTAAATTATTTGCATTATTCCGGAAAGGCATGTGCTGACCACATCAGACTTTTTAATTTATTATGAAATTTATTTAATTAAAAAATAAATTAATATAAAAATAAATTTTATAAATGAACAATAATATATATATTTTTTAATTTGGTTATCTTTGTATAAGATTGGGATATAAGATTACGGGAGTTATTGATGTATTCGGTTAAGTTGTCTGTTTTATTTTGGTAAAGGCTTATCAAACTCGCATGCTTTCTATTATGTTTAAATGTTTGTTGAAACAAGATAAAAATGGTAGGAATATATATACATATATATATATATATATTTACATATATATATATATATATATATATATATATATGTATATATATATATATATATATGTATATATATGTATATATATATATATATATATATATATATATATATATATACATGTATATATATATACATGTATATATATATATATATATATATATATATATATATACATGTATATGTATATATATATATATATATATATATATATATATATATATATATATATATATATATATATATATATATATATATATTCCAGCAATGATAGTGCATGTACACCGAGACAAGCTTGTTTGAGGAAGTCTTAGAACGTGTTTATCTGTATAAATCGAAAATATTCGAAAAACAATACCATAGTATGAGAAAAAATAAAAATGCATAAGCTTTGAATTTACTAATCCAAATTAATTAATTATTAATCCAAGGAAGCAAATGCAACATTTTTTTTTGGAAGGAGAGGACGAAATTCCTCCCTTCACTTCACTTCAGTTCATCACTAGAGCCTGAATTTTGCCCTATTTGCCTATTTTTCTCCTGATTTTAAAATCGTACGATTCTGGTGCATACAATCATTTCCGGCTCTGAGGGGTCGGTCCACTATCCAAATCTTGTAGTTCCTATAAATGCCTGTTTCAAAGATTTGCCCCTATAAATGCCTATTTCGAAAGTTAATGCTTATGTATACCTATTTTAAGAGTTAAATCTATTATTTATTTTCTATTATTTATTGTCTTTATTTATTTTCCCGATTTTCTTGTGGGTAAAATTTTTACCATGTAATTGATTTTACTAAAAAATTTTTGAAGCAACTTTTTTTCAGAATCTGCTATAGATGGGGTTAAATAATGATCTATATGGATTCAGCATTGAATTCCGAAGGCGATAGGGGGCCCCCCAACGATTTCCACTTCCAGTTCTTTTCCATTTCCTGTTCAAAAAATTTCATTTTACTTGAAGTGTCTGTCTATTTTATAAGATTAGCTATAGATAGCGCTTATGCTACTGATATTCACTAAAGGTTTCTATTTCCTGTTCTAGGGATGTCACTTCCCTTTTAAATACGTTCCCGTGTCATCATGCGAAGTGGATTAGCCTTTCTTAATGAATTAGAACATTTTAACCGAAGATGTTATTTTACACCAACAAATATTGTAATGTATTTAGTAGTAAGTTATCATTAATAAATAAATAGTATAAATGAGCAAAAATGTTTCAAGGGAATCTTTGAGATATTTTCTCAAGTTTATAAATTGCAGTAAAATTTGTGTGTTAATATGAAGATTTGTTGATAAGTTGTGTTATAGTCTTCTTCAACAAAACGATATATGAATATGAATAATAATTTTTACCCTGTTACTGAACTATTTTAGTGGGGTTTTTTGTTGTTGTTTTTTTTACTTTACAGTGCCTATTTTAAGTGCCTTTTTTACCATTTCTAGTGCCTATTTTGAAATTTTTAATACGTATAAATCCTAGCTCTACTCATCACCTGCACCTGCAGATGAAGTAAAAATTCAAGTTTGCCATGGATGTTCCTACATATGCTCTTTGTACGCACAGCGCAGACATTCGGCTTGCATCGTTCGAATGGTTTAGAAAAGGCTGAAATCAGTCTGATCCAGTCCGGATATCAGCTGAAATCAGTCCGGATATCTGACAGTTCATTATATCCGAATATTTGCCATTCTTCTTTAAATGAAATGAGTAAAATAAAATTCCCAATCCTGCAGGATACCGGAGTTGAAAAGTTCTTAATTCCGAAATCCGGAATTGTAAAAAAAAATACCAGGGCTTTCAACTCCTAGACAAAACTAACGAACGGTTCTATGCGCAATAGAATTCAAAGAATTAGACTAATTATCTCATCAGCAGTAATACCGGTAAAGAAACAAACCGCTAAGAATTGAAACGCCACCTTTGTTTTCCTTTACGCCCCCTCTCTCGGAAAAGAACTCGCCCGACGACCTTGTTCGGGCGACGCCATCAGATCGACCTTGTTCACGCCATCAGATCGGAGTAATAGGGAGAAGAGAGAAGATTTTTTACATTTGTTTCTCTTTTGTTTTTAAAAACTCCTCGTAAACTTCTTGAATCAAAATAAGAGAAGTTTTCCGAAACAGTGGCGTCGCCAAGGAGGGGGGAATTGGGGGGGGCGGTCATAACCCCTCCCAGGAAACCGTCGAACCCACTGAATTTCGAAGAAATGATATATGGGAAAATGTAAAACAAAATATTTGGTTACTCACCCTATTCCCCAAGAAAATTTTTCTGAGGCAAAACAGTTCCAAAAAACTCCATTATAAGAGATCTTTGAAAGGGAAAATATTTAGATCCGAGAGATGCTAATTGGTTTAGAAAATGCTTTGATACTCGACGTCAAGAAAAAGATACAAAACATTGTTTTAACGTTACCAAGAACCATTTTTATTTTCCTTATATACATAGTGTAATGTACAGGAAAATTATTGCGACGGGGTCGAATATTTGAATTCAGGTTTTCAGCGGAAGAATAAGTTTTAAGCATCCCTGAACTCGAAACGAACGTTTTTGAGGTGAGTTGTCAGTGTGTGTGTGTCCGGTGGGTCTGTCTGTCGAAGCGATGTCTCACGAAAGGAGAGTTTCGCGCGAAATTTGGTACAAATATTGCAATCAGAGAACATTGGAACCCAGTTCATTTTAAACGCATTCGAGTCTTCGAGGAAGAACCTCAATTTTCGAGTGAAATTTTGAAAAAATAATTAAAAAATTAGAACTTTCTTATAATTACATAAATGATCATTTTTGCGTAATTTTTATTAGAAAACGAATGGCAGAAACTCTAAAACGCTATAGGAACCGACATCGAGATATTGTACATTTTTCAAATAAATTTATCAAGAAAATCACATAAAATTTAAAAAGTATTAATTATTGTGAAATAAGTTCATTTTTCGTATGTAACATTATGCAATAAATGTTTCAAAGTCATTCTCATAGATCTACCTTGTTCCTTTCACGATAGAAGATACTTTGGGTAATAGTTTTGCATTTTGACGCTTACAATTCGCCAATAGACGTTTATAAAAAAGAAAAGCTTTTCTCCCCGTATGTTTGTAATGCTTGGCGATAAAATTTGGCGAACTTAGCAGCTCCTTTGGCGCAATATCGCCAACTTAGCGATATTTCGCCCCAGATTAGCGAAAATATCTGTAAAATTGCAAAAATGACGCCAAATTGATGAATTAATCATTAAACGTTTTAATACGTAGACTATATAGTTTATTACGGATGGTAACAATATTGATAATTGTCAATTTAGAGTTCAGCGAAGTAATTGAGTGCTTTGAAATAGTTTCAGATGTTGTTACCTGGAGAAGTGCCAAATATGCAATTCAATGTTAAAAACATTGTGCCGTGGATCTTGTACATCACTTTTCCACTGTGAAATTTATTGCATTACAGAGGGACAGTCGTGCTGCCTGCATCAGATTCTTGGTTTATGAATTGTTCATTGAAAATTTATTCCATCGGTAAACTATAATGTTAATAAAAAATGTTTTTTAATCATATCACTGTGCACCAGGGATTCAGTAGAGTCACCTTGAGGGACGCCCGTGGATCCCTGGTGTAGTATAATGATGACTGGATCCCCTGGTGTACCAGGGATTCAGTCTCCCAGAGCCTATCAAAATTTGGGAAAATGATATTCGGAAAAATGGGAAACAAAATATTTTGTAACAACTCCCTCCCTTCTCCCCCCCCCCCTCAAAAGAAAATTCTGCCGACGCTACTGCAGGGATTCACAATCTTTTGCTGTTGAAATACCAGTCAGGGAGTGAGACTATCAAACCGCACGGGTGATTTTAAAAGTTTCAACTTTCCTCATAATTCGATTGTATTCAAAATCAAGGTGGCCCATGTTACAAAGCCTATCAACCTTTCTTTCCTACCCACCCCAAACAAATTCGCTGATCTTCTCCTTTTCTCCTAGATTTTATCTTTTCATCTTCTCCATTTTCATTTTTTTTTTGGGCAACGAATTTCTTACTAGGTCACGTGATGAAACTATTTATTGACAGACACCGTCTTGCCTTTATTGAAGTGATTACGCTGTCTTTATAACCTTGAAAAGGAGATTTTTTTTAGCTTTCTAAAACCGGTCTGTACGGTTACTAATTTTATTCATGCTGCATTTTAAACAAATATTTTGCTTTTCAACACTAATTGTTGATTAATATTGCTCTATTGTTAAATTATTTTATTTGAATTGCTTGATTATACAGTAATTAAGTGAAAATTTACGTTCAACCTTCCTGAGCCAGTCTGGTGTTAAAATTCTTCCAATAAATAATTCAGTACGGTATTGATTTCGTTCAGGGTGCAACAAAATTTTTTTTTGTAAACAAGTATAATACGTACCTTAACTACGTTAGTTAAAATTTATATGTGCACTTTTATAAGTTTTAATTTTTTAAAACGACGCACTAAAATGAATCATAAAATTTTATTTTAAATTCAATTTCTGGAAACTAAAATACCTAAAATGTATAAAATGCTTTCGAATTTATCTTTTAAACCCAAATTATGTATAATTTATTCATATTAAAGTCTTCGAATCAAGTCGTCTATGTATTTAATAATGTCTTCACTTTATGTCCTTACTTATCCTTATCTCTTTTTATCCCGATAAGTAGATATTTATGAGGACTTGTATGAAAGTTTATGTCTAACTGTATAATATACAAAATTTGCATAAAATAAGTAAATAAACTTTATTGCTTAATTATACTCGTATATAATTAATTAAAAAGAATATTTAATAATTATTAATCAACAGGGAACTATTTATTCAATTTTTACATTACAATTAATAAATGCCGCATGCGAGCTTACAGCTTAAGGTCATATAATAATTGCATATTATTAAAGTATATGAATTGCAGCTGAAAAAATTATATGATTTTAAAAAAAATTCACAAGCAAAATATTAAAATTAAGCGAGTATTCGCAAACGCAGCTTTAGTACAAATCCTTAGTGAACCCCTGTCCCATTTTCCTCCAAAATACGATTTTGAATCCATACCAGCCATCATCTAAACTATATCTATAGGAGATCCATAGAAATAGATGTTTCAAGAAAAATATAAAATTTTGAATCGGAAATGACATTGCCAGAATCGGAAGTGGAAACCCTTAGTGAATCCCTTCACTCCCTCCAAAAGTTGATGCTAAATTCATATGTTATTATCTAAGTCATTCTCTAAGTCATTATCTAATTCATATGTCATGAAAATATTTTGAACCGGCAGTCAAAATCCTTAGTACCCACCTCCTCCATTCTCCTCCGGAATTTGATGTCGCATCTATATCAGTCATCTAAGTTATATCTATAACAAATTCTGAGAAATATAGATGCTTCAAAGAAAATGTAAATGTTGAATGGGAAGTGATATTTCGAGAACCAGAAGTTAAAATCCTCAGTGAGTCCCTTTACCTTCTCCAGAATTTGATGCTGAATTCATATCAGCCATTATCTAAGCTCTATCTATATAGCTAATTCTGAAAAATATATGTTTTAAAGAAATGTTTAAACCGGATGTGGAAAAACCCAGCAGTAAAAATTCTTAGACAATCACACCCTACCTCCGTCAGAATTTGATGCTAAATCCATATCAACTATCACCAAAAATGCACTATCACCTAAGCTCTATCTATAGCCAAATTTTGTAGCACCAATAGCACCAAAAATGGGGAAAAGAACCGGATTGGAAACCTTTAGTAAACCTCCCAACCTCCTCCAGAATTTAATGTTAAATCCAAATCAGTGATCATCTGAACTCTATCTATAGCAAACAGATATAGCAGATAGATATAGCTATCTATAGCAGATGGATATAGATGTTTTAAAAGAAAATGTTTCGTAAAAACAATAGTATGGTGAAATTATTGCAATCGATAACATTATTTTAACATTTCTCGTCTTCATTTTTAGGCTTATTAACTGCACATTCAAACGAATTGTACATACATTTAATCAAATATCTTTTTAAATCATTTTACCTCCATCTTTAGAGAAGCAGAGAATAGAGCATGGAATTAAAGGAGATTAGCTGTATTGATTCTCATCTTGTATCTCAAGAGAACTCCAAGAACCCAAATATTCCATTCGAGAAGTAGTTTGGCTTCCAAACAACTCGATTGAATTATAAGTCTTTCAGGAAAAGAAAACATTTATATCTAAGAAATATTTTTTTCGCGTTCAGGAATTGTTTGTGCAAGCGCAAGAATTGTGATTGTTGTAACGTTGTGTATAAATCTTAAAATAATGTTTGGATGCAATAAATTGAATAAATATTCCATAATTTGTAACTATATTTTGAAGCTTGTTATCACTAGAATTTAAAATAAATCTGATGTGATCAGAACATGGCTTTCCCTACATCATGCAATGGCTTTATTTCTTTCACATCGAAATAATGGTATACAAGTTCCATGATGCAATGTTTTTCGCATTGAATTAAAACCACGTAAATTGAAATTGGGTACTCCTACAACTTATTACTCCAAACACAATGACTTATTCATACTCTCGTACAAAATCTACATCAAAATGCAATTGACAATATGCAGTGGAATAAATGATTATTGGAAAATTCATTAGCAGTACAATGGTATACAAGTTCCATGATGCAATGTTTTTCGCATTGAATTAACACCACGTAAATTTAAATTGGGTACTCCTACAACTTATTACTCCAAACACAATGATTTATTCATACTCTCGTACAAAATCCACATCAAAATGCAATTGACAATATGCCGTGGAATAAATGATTATTGGCAAATTCTTTAGTGCACTGGTATACAAGTTCCATGACGCAATGTTTTTTGCATTGAATTAAAACCACGTAAATTGAAATTGGGTACTCCTACAACCTATTACTCCAAACACAATGACTTATTCATACTCTCGTACAAAATCCACATCAAAATGCAATTAACAATTAATATGCCGTTGAAATAAATGACTATTGGTAAATTCTTTAGCTTTAAAATACAAAATTATTACAAAAATATATTTTCTCGTGAATGGAACGAACTAGATCCACAAGTATGAGGTTAACAAATTCGTTGCATAATTTCATATGAAAAGTCATTAGTAAATATTTGATAATATTTACTAATTTATGCAAAAAAAATATGAAAGAGAAAAATCAATAAAGAAGAAGAAAAAGGAGTATACATCTAAAAATCAACACAAAAAATGTGAAAAGAATTAATGATGATCCTAAAAGAAAAAGAAAATAAATTAAAATAAATAATAATAATGAATGCGGATACCATAAAACATTGTTTCACTCAATGTCTATAATTTAGCTTTGTTGATTGCAGTTTAACGACTCAAATTCCAGAAGGGATTTGTCCCGCCTAACTTGATAGTTTTATACTGCGAAAACAGTTAAACAAATTCGGCATCTAAAATAAGAAAAAGTTGAACATTATTAAAAAAATCTGCGTATAAATTGCATATTTGTGTAATCAAAATATCAAAATTGCATGCATAGCGGGGATCTCAGAATGAACATCGTTATGATAAAATTAATTTGACATATTTCCATAGAAACACTGGGAAAAATTAATAAAATAGACGTCTGAGCAATTTAAACGCTTGTAATACCCACTGAATTACTTACATCACAATATATCCTGGGCACAGCGTCATTACCTGAAAAAAAAATCCTCAAAATCCTTCCCGTCACGCAGAGAGCATTTATGTTAGAGACTATTAAAGTTTTCCTTTTTATATATTTGATTTACTAAACTACTCAGATATATATATATATATATATATATATGTGTGTGTGTGTGTGTGTGTATGTAATATAATCTACAATAATCCAGAAAAGAGACATTTCACGTTATCAAAATCTACCTTATTATATGAGACTGGAACAGATATAGTTACATAGGCCGGCCGATCTCCGGCAACCAATTCTCTCTCTCTCAAGAAATCTGAATGCCGTCTGTTTTACACAAGGTACATTTACAGCAGAGGAGAGAGAGATATGGCGATATGGGAAAGATGCTAACTTCGCTTTCTTTAGGCTTTAAAAATGTGATTGGGAAGCAATTTCTTATGATAAAGTTTAAGTAGAGGTTAAGATTAGTGACCATATATAGTATGGTCGAGGAAAAGAGGAAATGCTGGCAGACTTTGTTAATATTAGTGGCGTGGAATAGAATTTAATATAGTTGCAATATGTTCTGGACATGAAATAGGAATTTGGAATGATAATTATGAAAGAAAAGTGTGCGTTATTGGGAAAGGCTTAAAATTTCTGTATTATATATATATATATATATATATATATATATATATATATATTCATATATATATATTCATATATATATATATATATATATATATATATATATATATATATATATATAGTCATATATATATATATATATATATATATATATTCATATATATATATATATATATATTCATATATATATATATATATATATATATATATATATTCATATATATATATATATATATATATATATATATATTCATATATATATATATATATATATATATATATATATATATATATATATATATATATATATATATATATATATATATATATATATATCCATATATATATATATATATATTCATATATATATATATATATATATATATATATATATATATATTCATATATATATTCATATATATATTCATATATATATTCATATATATATATATATATATATATATATATATATATATATATATATATATATATATATATATATATATATATATATATATATATATATATATTACGTCTATGGGTAAAAATAAGGTTTAGAAACATGCCTATCGGCAATTTTAACTTGGGAAAAAGTATCCTTAGATGGTGCATTTCATTACAGGATCGTACATAGAACAAAATCATCTACTTTATATTTTAGGTGGTGGGGGTGGGGACGAAGATTTTAATTTACGTTACGTCCGATTTAAATTTGGCCTCTAGATTATCCCACCAAAATACCGTACTATGCAGAGCATAGAATAAGAAAGTATCGCATACCCAGTTGTTTATTATTATTATTATTATATTTTTATATTTTGACCGACTACTTCCAACCTATATGTGAATTTTCATTAAGTTCTTACAATTAAGTCACTATTCTGTCTCTCCATGATGAATTTGAAGACTCATAGAGTTTCGGTTTTTACCAACAGAACCATAAAAATTGGCTTATTTTCTCAATTTGGAAAATTTCATTGATCTTTTCTCTTCAAAGTATGTGTTTATTACTTTCCTCATATACATAGTATAATATATTAAGAAAGTGCTGTGGCAGGTCGAAAATTCGAATTCGAGTTTTTGACAGGAGAGCACGTTTTAAGCATCGAATCGAACATTTTTTAGGACAATCTGTGTGTGTCCGTGAGACTGTAGAGACAATAACTCATGCACGAATAGAGCGTTTCGAACGAAATTTGATACAAAAATTACAATCAGTGAATATTGGATGTTACGTAAATAATAATCTCTTATATAATAATACTTCATTAGACAACATTTAGAACACTAATATGAATCATTCTCGAGATATTGTACATTTTCAAACAAATTTCTCAAAAAATCACATAAAATTGAAAAAAATATTAACATTTGTGAAACACCAGGTGGTCAGAATTAAAACACTCCTACTCTGAGCTCTCTATACATCGAACTACTCAGTGTAAAGGCTCCAAAATTGTTGAACCCACTATTCAAGACATGGGGAAAGGGATTACGCGAAAAAAAAATTAGTTCCAGAAACACCGAAAAGTGGCGCTGTACAACAGAAAATATGCTGAACAGACACAAAATAATCACAAAAAAAACAAACACATGCGATATGGAATTTTTCCTTCTTAATTTCTTCTGCTGATATGAAAAAAAAAGAAGATAAAAAAGTGAAGAAACTTAAACTGTCATTGTAACTGCAATTTCGCACTGTAAGCACAAAAATTTGCATAAACACTTGGTTTGCAGCTACTATGTTCTGGGCATAAAAGGGGATAAAACTGGGAAATGTTCATTCTTATCAGCGATGGCTGTCACACTGCCAGAACGCGCTTTGCTTGTGAAGCTGTTTTATGAAAACAAAGGACATGCTGCAGCTGCACTTCGAGAGTTTCGTCGACTTAAGAATTTGCGCAAAGGACCATTACTTCCACAAGCTCTCAGGAGAATGATCGCTCGATTCGAGAAAACTGGACATCTTGGAGTTCAGCCGGGTCGAGGACGCAAATCGACTCGTTCAGATGTCGTTGACGATGTTGCCACCGCTATTGTTGAACAATCAATGGATAACGTTATAGGCTGTAGTAGTGCACGTGGAGTGTCACGACACTTGGGTGTTCCCTACAACACAATGCGGAACGTACTGAGAAACATATTGCATTTTTTCCCGTACAAAATTAGTCACAATCACCACTTGCTGACCATCGACAGGGAGAAGCGACTGACCTTTGTATTGACATTTCTGGCTAGAGTGAAGTGGATGCATCGTAGCCATGGCAGATTCTATGGAGCGATGAAGCGCATTTCCATCTAAGTGGAACAGTCAACACCCATAACTGTCGCATTTGGGACACGGAAAACCCTCGTACCTTCCAAGAGATTCCACTTCACTCACCGAAAGTTACAGTCTGGTGTGGATTCACAGCCACATTCATTCTTGGACCTTTCTTTTTCGAAGAGGCTACTCCCATTGGCCCTGTGACATGCACCGTGACGGCCAGGAGGTACAAAAACATGCTCGAAAATTTTGTTGTACCCCAACTGCAACAGCACCAATGTCTTGATTCAATTACCTTTATGCAAAATGGAGCGCCTCCACACATTGGACTCTGTGTACAGCAGTTTCTTCGGCAACATTTTACTAATGGTAGAGTAATTTGCCGTGAGTGTCCAACAACCTGGCCATCTCGTTCTCCAGATCTTAATCCCTGTGATTTTTGGCTGTGGGGATACTTAAAAAGTCTTGTTTATCGAGGACGTCTGGTAACCTTGGCAGATTTGAAAGACAGTATCACTTTGCATGTGAGAAGCACCTCAATCGACCAATTACGATCCGCAGTTGAACAAGCTGTCCAACAGACTGCAGATTTTACATCTTGAAGAAGGGAACCATATTGAGCAGCATTCCCTGCATCGATAAGGTCCTTGTGATATGAATGTTTGGTACGTTCGAATAAAATGTGTTACAAATGTGTATTTTGTGTCTTTTCAGCATATTTTCTGTTGTACAGCGCCACTTATTGGTGTTTCTGGAACTAATTTTTTTTTCGCGTAATCCCTTTCCCCATGTCTTGAATAGGTTCAACAATTTTGGAGCCTTTACACTGAGTAGTTCGATGTATAGAGAGCTCAGAGTAGGGGTGTTTTAATGCTGACCACCTGGTATATTCACTTTCATATATAATATTATGCGATGTTTGTAACACTTGGCGATACATTTGGCGAATAATTTAGCAAATTATCGCCAACACCGCCCCAGACTGACAAAAATATCGTCAAAATTGCAAAAATGACTCAAGTTAATGAAATGAAGCATAATTGATGAATTAATTATTAAAATATTTTAATATATGGACTATATTGCTTATTGGGAATGCTATAAATTTTAATAATTGTCAGTTTAGAGTTACGTGAAATATAAGTTAATTGGGTACTTCGAAATAGTTTTACATGCTGTCATCCGGAAAAGCGCCATATGTATACAATTCAACGTTAAAAACACTGTACCGTGAATCTTATACATCATTTTTTCACTGTGAAAGAAGTAAATTTATTGCATTATATAAGGAAATTTATTACAATATAAAAGGAAAATATTTGTGCTACCTATATCAGATTTTATTTACTAATATATAAATGTCGAAATCACGTGAACATATCCTCCCGATTAGAGCTTTGTACTTAGTCAAAAAGATTTTCTCCGCATCACATAGGACAAGTAAAGCGAATAAAGGAGATTTTTGCAAATTCAACATGATCTTAATAAATGTTATTTATCGTAGCCACTTGCAAATGTTTTTAAGACATCTAAATCCATTTGAAAACTCCAAAACGTAACAAAAGTTCAATACAAAATCATAATCACCTTAAAATATATTAAGATATTAGTACTTTTCAAGCATCCCTGAACTCGAATCGAACGATTTTGAGGTGATGTCTATATCTATGTGTGTGTGTGTGTGGATGCGATATCTCACGAACAAATGGGGCGTTTGGAGCGAAATTTAGTACAAATACTACAATCGGTAAATACTGGAACTCTATCGATTTCAAATGCAATCGAATAATCGGAAGCCCCCCCTCCTAATTTTCGAATGAAATTTTAAACAAATCATTAAAAAATTAGAACCTTCAATAATGATACGTAAATGAGCATTTCTTATGTAACTTTTTATTAGAAAACGAATGACATAAACTTTAAAATGCCAGCATCAACTGTTCTCAAGATATTGCCCCTTTTTAAAATAAATTTATCCAAAAAAAAATCATATAATATAGAAAGTTATTAACTATTGTAAAATATGTTCATATGTAATAGTATGTGATAAATTTGTTGATGTCATTCTGGTGGATCTAATTCATTCCATTCACGAGACAAGATACTTTAGATAATAGTTTTGTATTTTGACGCCTAACAAATTGTTAAAGGTTCTTCTCTCCATTTGTTTGGAACGCTTATTTGGCGAGCTTGTTGACTCATTTAGTGAAATATCGCCAAAGTGACGGTATTTCGCTTCAGATTGACGAAAATATCGCCAAAATTGCAAAATGACGCTACATTAACGAAAATGAAACCAAATTGATTAGTTAATTATTAACATATTTTAATATGGACTATATTGGTTACTACGGATGCTATTAATATTAATAATTGTCAATTTTGAGTTGAACGAAATATAAGTTAATTGGTTACTTATGCTATTAAAAAGCGATATTATAGCTGCATTCCGCAGAGTTCTATTACGCAGGAATGTCTGTTAACCGAGATAAATTCCGCTAATAACAGTACGCATTCCGTTTAAAGTTTGTTTGAATGAAAATTCCTCAATCTTTCGGATGGCGTTAAAGCTGAAACTCTACAATAATATTTTCGTTCGCTAAGGAACCGATTTGTGCGAAGATCGCTCAAAATGGAACTTCAACAATTAATTTGTATTCAAAAAAACTAATATAATTTTTTAAAAATCGCTCCCAGGTATCTTTGGGCCCGAACTGTATTGCATTTCATAGCTGTGGGTCGCTTATATTTTCCGCTACGTGACCAACGATCAAACAAGCAGACAAACCAAGATCTTTCTTTATCACAATAGAATCGTGATTAATTAGAATCTAGCTTTCACGGACAATTTTATTAAATCCTCCGAGTATATTTAATGAGCAAGTTCGCGTTCGATAAAGTGGTTATCTAACATTTTGGGGACATAGTCGAGCGGAGATAAGTTTTTGTAAATTCAATTAGGAGAAACAACGCTAGAGTTATTAGCAAAGTTAACAAAGTGCGACGAGAAAATATTTGGCAAAGAGGTTTTAGCAAGAAGGAAAACAATTTATAAAATGTATTTCATAAATTATTATATGTACAATATAAGTTATGTTAATGTATAAGTTATTGGGGAGGGGGTATGGTGTATTAGTCTAAACACTTACTAAGAATGCAGATTAACATTTACATTTTAAGGATATTTGCTTGTAGAGTAGGAAATACTGTACATTTTTGTGGAGGAGGAAATACCTTAGTAAGAGAATCACGCTCCTAACGGTTCAGTAATGGAGGACCAAGGATCCTCGCTTATCAGCATTGAATAGCCAATAATTGCACTGGCAGCAAAAACACATGTTATGTGCCGTAATTGTGCAAATCTCAGTGGAGGTATTAGTATCAAGTATTGAAATACGAATATAATATTTTAAATAATGTCCTATTTAAGTTTGACAATTACAATTACAATATGTGAAAAAAAGAGGGATATATGAATTAATATTATCATTGATAAATAACAAAAAAAAATGCACAATGTAAAGAACCGTGCTACCCCAACCGGAAATCGAACCACATATATTCGCACTGGCCAGCTAACGCTCTACCGTTGAGCTCCTGGGACGGAATTGCAAACTCTTATTGTCTAAGTGGACTCTGCATTCTCCATTCTTTAATGTCAGCTTGACGTGCAACTGATAATCTGACTGACCACCTGCTGTTAACCTCTTGCTGCTATTTTTATCCTCCAGTTTAGCTCCCTGCTTCGTACTTTTGTCCTCCTGACTTGCAATCAGCGCTCAATATCCCAGAGTCCACTAAATCCATACTAGTCATACTAGGGTCCCTTTCAGACCTCCAATATGTTTTCATTAACCTATAGGGTTGATTTGTTCGGGCACCATTGTAAAGAACCTTGCTGCCCCAACCGGGAATCGAACCAGAGATTTTCGTACTGGCCAGCCGAGGCTGTATCGTTGAGCTACTGAGACGAAATTGTAAGCCCTAATTATTGAAGTGAACTCTGCAATGTTTTTTTTTTCAAATGGCCAGGCACTTTGGCCTTCGTCATTCGCCTTTATTACAGCGGCCAGAGTGTAAACCATTTAGCCGTTCATTGACGTTGCCCCAGGCGCCCCAGAGGGGGGCGGATCACATTGCGCCCACAACACAAATATCCATGCCTTACGTGGGGCTCGAACCCACAACGTGGCGGTCGAGCGATTGCTACGGAAACGCTTGCTTTGACCACTCGACAACCACGTCGGCACTCTGCTATGTATAAACCCTTTTACCAGCGTAATTTTACAGAATCAAGCGTTGTATTGGGAAAATAATCACGAGTTAGTTATAGAGAAATAATTAAGTATCAAACCATTTTTAGCAATATTAGCTTTGTACACATTATTTTTTAACGGAAAATACGTCGAAAACCCCGCTTTATGTTACACAGAGATCTTTATTAGATATGTGATTCATTAATATACATCTAATATACAGGGTGGCCATAATTAAAGTAGAGGTGTTTAGAGCCCGATAGTGAGAAAACTGTTGGGCCAAACTCAACCAAATTTGTAGTAAATACTAGTTAGACCATGGGGTTTTTATTTTTAAAAGAAAAAAAATAGTTCGGATTTTTGCCACCGCGAGCCAAAGTGAAGCTGTAAGGTCCGTTTTTGGAGTAAAATAGGCATAGGAAATACAGAAAGTTGCGTCAATGCTGAGAGGAATCGAACAATGCTGCTGAACTTTGTTATTCCGCAACTTCAACAGCGTGGATATCTTGAATCTACGATATTTATGCAGGATGTAGCACCCCCTCATATTGGGTTGCGCGTACAGGAAGTCCTACGACAGCATTTTACCAACACCCGAATAATTAGTCGAGCGTTTCCTATGAAGTGGCCAGTCAGTTCGTCTGATCTGACCCCTTATCCTTGTGACTTTTGGTTTTGAGGTCATGTAAAGCGCTTGGTATATGGGAATGTGGATAATGATGGATAATTTAGCCACTTTGAAGGACCAAATAAGATTGCAGGTCAAGCAAATCAATGGAGATCTGCTGCATTCTGCAGTAGAGAATGCTGTTCAGAGAATGCACTTTTTGGAACATATGCAAGGAAAACGTATTAAATCACACATGTAAATGATGCCAATATAAAAATTAATGTCATATGTATGCAAATGTAAGCATTTTACCAACACCCAAATAATTAGTCGAGCGTTTCCTATGAAGTGGCCAGCCCGTTCGTCTGATCTGACCCCTTGTGACTTTTGGTTGTGGGGTCATGTAAAGCACTTGGTATACTAAGGGAACAGTGTTCCCAGATCTTGGGAAATTTCCCTAGATCTAGAGAAATTCAGAGATTTCTAGGGATCTAGGGAAGAAGCAACCAAATCTAGGGAAATTTTCAGAGATTTTTAATTTGTCATATTTGCTACTAAGTTTACAATTTTCGGTTAAAAAACTTCTCAATTTCACATATTTTTGAAATTTTTAAGAAAAAAAAGGTTAATTTTTTACTTTTTCGGATATTTTGAAACTAACTGTTTAGTTAAATGTAACCGCATTAAAAGGGCTTATTTTGAATATTTTTCACGGACGATAATTCCGATTTACAATCTTTTCTTTAGTCGGGTTTTCCTAGGATATAGGGCAAGACTGACTAAAAAGACTACTAGTTAGCCTTGGATATAGGGGTTTAAAACCCTTTAGAAGATAAGTAAAAATAACAGATTCCTACCTCATTTTTTTACCAACTGTGTACAGAAAAATCTGGGGGTGTTGGAAGATAGGAAAATATATTTTCCCTGGGGGCAAAATTATTTGCAGAATTTTTCTGGGAACCTAAATAGTCAATACCAGACTGTTCAGAGCGGAGACATGATTTATTGATAAAAGATATCATTTATTGTTTCAAGTTTTCCTATATAGTTTTATATTAGTTTAAGTTCAAATTGTTAGTTTGTTATTGTTATAGTTAAGTAGTTTGTTAATTTGCTATTGTTTAAGTTTTAATATTGTTATAGTTAAAAATATATAAAAAAATTTGAAGTTTATTCCCGAGTCCAGTCGGATATTTTTTTTATAAATGGAACCCACCTCAGAAAAAAAAATTGTAGCTCATGGGAGCAAGAAAGTGAATGGCTGTCTAAAAGCAGCAAAGGCAGTGAATGTTTTTACTACTAGGCCTAAGATTTCCATGGAAAAGAAGGGAAATATGAAATAATCAAACATGGATTATTCAAAAAACATAATACTAATGTCTCCACTACAAAGCATTAGTCTGCGCCTGCACATATACAAAGCGTTTCTTTTGTTTTCTAAAATTTTTATTCACTAGAAAAATTGCAATTTGTAGTTTCACCAAATAAAAATAATATATTTAGATTATTTTTAATCAGGGAATGAGGTTATTTGACTGATAAATAATTTTGTCTGTTCGAAACTTGCAGTAAAAGCACGGAATACGGAATTTCCGAAAATTATTGTGATTACGTCATACATAGCATCTAATCAGATCGTTGCTTCAAACATTATGAAGTCACATATCACGTGACCAAGAAATCTAGGAAAATCTGTTGAATTTTTTTCCCGAATCTAGGGAAAAAACTTGAACCCAAACTCAACCAAATTTGCCGTAAATACTAGTTAGACCATGCGGTTTTTACTTTTAAAAGGAAAAAAAATAGTTAGGATTTTTGCCACCGCGGGCCAAAGTGACGCTGTAAGGTCCATTTTTGGAGTAAAATAGGCATAGGAAATACGGAAAGTTGCGCCAATGCTGAGAGGTATCGAACACCTTATTGAAAAAATTATCGTATATGCTACAGGTATTCACTTATTAGACATAAAAATTTTAGGTATTGCCGATATATAGGAAAAGAGGTACAAAATAAAACATGCAGCATGGAAATTCACTCTGTTTATGGCACTTTTAAGAGTTCTGAGGCCACTTAATTCTAAAGTCACTACTCAAATCAAATCATCAGCATATCTATAAATGTGGAAATCAGAAGAAAAAATTTACTTCTTCTGATTAAAAAAAAAAATCCGAAATTTAACTATAAAAAGGGATTATGTCAAAATCGTTAGCCCTTCGCAATTTTGAAAACCAATAGAACGATTTGCACCCATTCAATACTCCACATTTCGTATATTATGTAGATGAGAACGCAGAAAAAAAATCCGAAATGTGTGTATAGTTTAGTCAAAAAGCGCGACTTTGTCAAAATCGTTGTCTCTTCATAATCTCAAAAACCGCAGAAGCAATTTGAACAAAATTTGGGTGGAATACTGCATATATTGTGTAGATGTGAATTCAGTAAACATATCTTAAAATATATATAGTTTGGCTCAGAGGTTGAACACACACTTGTTCGGAATTGTTCTGATCCTCTAGTTTTTTAACATATTTTTAATATCAAATAAAATATTTACATAATGCTATTTCTTTATTTAGAAATAATTATTAGTTTAATTATTTTAAATAATTATTTTTAAACGCTGAAAACATTACTTTTTGTTTGTATGCGCCCCACGGATCTTTGTGCTCTATATGAGAGTCTACTTTCTCCAAAAGGATGAGTCTATCTACTATACACAAAATAACATTTGTAGTGCCCAAATTAAACAGTTTTTAAGACTGAATAACGTGCTGGAAACTTGAAAGTCAATTTTGATAAAACGCATTAACATTACCACACTTATAACACAACTATTCAGATGGTGTGTATCGCATTAATATTAAAAATGGTGTTAATTCATGGATGCTTTTAATTATTTATTTTGGCGTTTTGACTAGATCTCCTCTTTGAGTTTTGCGATGTAAAATTTCGAGTTTGAAAGGATGATTAACAGCAGAATTTTTGACAGAAGCTATGTGACATGATTTCATCAATATTTTCCATTTTAAAAATGCCATTCGCGAGGTAATATAGCAAATTAGGAGCATCCAGTCTCAAAAATAAAGAGCCATGGAAAATCATGGATAATAGGAAGATCATCATTGAAATAATCATACACAATTTGATTTGATTTGTTTCATTTGTTCCAGATATAACAATCCATGTGAAAAAGAATAAAAGTTCTAATATATTGAAAACAGCACATAATAATTGCGCCGGTAGATGATTGAACCGGGATTTTTCTTTTCTGTATAACAGAACTTTCTCGAATTTGATTCTTTTTTCTTAGAGGGCCATATAGATGTTAGGCCACACACACACCCTATTTTTTAGAATATACCCCTCACTGGTGAAAAAATTATATGAACAAATTTCGAATTTAATTTAAACAAACTTTCATATTAGAAGTATGTGTCTAAAACCAATAACAAAGTTCGAAAAGTGAGTTCAACTATGCTGAAATAATCTGTATTCTATACATTGTAGCGACAGTAATATTATATTCATTAATCACTTATACGGTTTGATTTTACGGGCCTCACTTTTATAAATAATAGAGCTTGTGACGAGAAGCTTTACAAGACGATCAACACAACAAATATAATTAATTAATTGCATACTATCAGTATACCCGTTCTTCGTATGGAATATATACAATACTAGCAGCATACCCGTTCTTCGTACGGAGTATATAATATAAATAAACTTAAAATTCACAATCATGTGCAAATTCCTATAGTATACTAAATGGCATTTTTAATCAAAATATTTTGTTAAAATATTTAACATAATGCTCCTAAAAAGAAGTTAAGGAATGGCTGTTCTCGTTATTCAAAATTATCTTCACGGGTAGATCTGAAGAATAAAATATCCTGGCCTTTTTGTAAGCAAATTTATAAAAAGTATGGAATTGAATCAATATATGCAAAACAATAGCGTGTTGTATGGGATCCGTACTACTTATATACGCGAATATTAGAAGATATAACCTGTATTAGTAGATTACATATATAAATTGAAAATATCAATAAATCCGTAATCTTTAAATCAGTAGGCAATAATTAATTCCAATATGTGCCCAAATGAAAGTGCTAAAATTATATGGGAAGATAAACCCGTACTACTTATAATGTCATACATTAGAAGATATGTCCTAGTGTTAGTAAAGGATTACCCGTATTATAATATGTAGTCTGAAAATTTTTTACCAATATATAACAGATTACTTAATAAATAAAAAATATCAATAATCCCTGCCATCTTCATACCGGAAGGCTTGATTCCAATATATGCCAATATACATGTACTACTTATATTCTCTTAGATTAGAAGATATACCCGTGCATTTGTAGAAGATTACTCGTACAACGTACAATATATGAGTTTCAACAATTTTTGCCGCAATAGAACAATGCCTTAAGAAATTGAACATATCAATAACCTCTGAATCAATAATCCCCGAAAACATCAATAATAATAATGTTTAAACATGAAGATCGTAATTGATATTATCCAGTCAAAAATACGATGGCAATGAAATTTATTTTATATACATATCTTCATCATTAAAATCGGAAAAGATTTAATAAAAACCTTCTTCCTCATAAACACATTACATTTAAATCCGTAGTTAAGCGACATGTTATGATTTGCTTCAAATAAATTGGTGGTCAAAATATCGTCTGAATATCTCTAATGAAGGTTTGGCGACATTTTAAAAAATCGCCAAATTTATCGCCAAGTGGGACTGTAGAACTGACAGTCCCACTTGGCGATAAATTGACGGACCATCATCAAAATATTATCCCCTAAAAAAACACAATTTCGTTTATATAGGGCAATTTATCAATTTCAAAATATTTTTATGGATTTATAAATATTTTTATCAGTTTGGTGACATTTCAAAAATTCGCTAAATGTGTTACTAAGTAGTGCGGTTGGATTGACAGACAAATGCTAACGAAACACCATTTCAGTACTTTCTTTTAACAAAACAAAATAAATTTCATTGATTTACGTCATTTTTATCAATTTGGGGACATTTCAATCAATTTGGTAACTTTTAAGAAATTTGCCAAGTTAGCTATATCCAGCCAAATTCGTAGCTCTAAATTCGCAGGTCTGAATAAAATATCGTGATCCAGTTTGTATATACTAAATGAAAACACTAAAATATTGTTAGAAGAAATACCCATTCCACTCTTTTTCTGTTTAAACAATTGGATAAATGAATTTATTGGGTAAACAAAATATGAGTTTATTAGCTAAACACAATATATAAGCTTAAAACCTCTTTGCTAAAATAAATGAAAGTGGTGTATGCAGTTCGCAATTAATATAATTTAAAAAAAATCAAACCGTTCATTTATAAGATATATTTCAATACCCATTTATTTAATATTCAAATCGAAAAAATAATAATAATCATTAGCAAACATATTTAATTTCATTCCTTGGCCGAGCAACACGATATAAGCTAGAATCTTCCTCATAAAATGCGAAATTAAATAACCATTTTAATACCTTTATACTTCTAATCGTTGAGTAAAAGCTTGTGAAATACAAAACATGGAGGTAGATTTTTCCATTTAAATTCATGTTTCAAACAATTCATGCTTTCAGATAGTGACTATTTAATGCAAAAATCCTGCATCAAACTCAAAAATAAAGTTTTAATTCCCTTTGACGTTTTAAACAAACGATTTTTATCCTTTGCGTTTGGATAAACCACGGAGTTGGAGAGTAGAACTCCTATAAAAAAAGTTCCGTTTTTCATTAATATCTTGACAACCCCTGGCCTTAGAAACTCGAAACTTGGGCAAAATTTATGGGGGGCTATTTCAAGGCCACCCACAAAATTTCATTAAATTCGGTTCAGCCGTTCTCTCGTGATGATGAGATAAACGAAAGTTTTGTTTTTTACTAATATCTCGAGAACCACTGGTCGTAGAAATTTCAAACATAGACTAAATTTTAAGTGGGACTATTTCTGGGTTACCCACAAAATTTCATCAAATTCGGTTCAGCCGTTCTCCCGTGATGATGGGACAAACAGACAGACAGACAGACAGACAGACAGATTTTCAATTTTATTTATATAGATAAAGAAACTTTGAATTAACAACCATGTGCAAATTCATATAGTACTCTAAATGACATAGATTTTCAAAACCTTCTATTAAAATATTTAAATTAATGCTCCTAAAAAGGAGTTTAAGAATCGCTGTTCTCGCTATGCAAAATTATATTCACAGGCAAAGCTAAAGAATAAAACATCCTGGTTCCGTTTGTAAACAAATTTACATAAAACATGAAATTGAATAAATATGTGCCAAAATGAAAGCGCTAAAATTGTTTTGGAAGACCTGTACTACTTATATTCTCCTAGATTAGAAGATATACCCGTGTCTCAAAAAATATACCCGAAAAATAAGGTAAGTGACCCAAATATGGGCACTACACCTAATATGGGCACTGCTGTGAAAAAGACACAGATATTCATCAATTATCTATCTCCGATATTTGAAAAAGACCAACAGAAAAAGGCTTTAAATTATCAAGCTGTAAGACTGGTGAAATCGCTTTCCCAGAAAAAAAGGTACCCAAGCATAAAGCAGCTGGCAAGTCCAAACGAGCAGCTAAGCCGAAACCAGCACCCAAGCCTAAACCCAAGACAAATGTAATATCAACTGTTGCAGCTCAGCCATCCTGCAGTGGTGTATCCAGCTCAAAAGAGTCCTGCTATTGTGTACTGTGTCGTCAAAAAAAAAACAATTAGACATGATACAGTGTAATACGTGTCGTGTTTGGGTACATGAAGAATGTTGTGGCCTTACAAGTAAGGAAAAATTTTATATTTTTGTAAGTCCATTTTGTGCCGACTCTGATCAAAGTTTTACGTTGATTTAAGGGTTTTTTAGCATAATTTTTAAGGGTGCCCATATTAGGTACAAAGGTTCCAAATATGGGCATAGGTTCCCAACATGAGCACTGTCCATTATTAGCACCTATCTGATGTTTTTAACTCAATTATCATGTTTTCCCTGTTACCCCCTGCAAGGCGAATACATCCACCAATTTACAAATTTTTATCTGCTGAAACAAGCATTATAATAATTAAAATGCTTAGGGGTGCCCATAGTTGGGTCACTTACCTTATATAAAATATATAAAATATATACCCGAAATATATTGAAAAATCTTCGCAAAAATAAACCAGATGACAAAGTGAAAATATCAATAATCCCAGTAATCTTTAAACCCGAAGGTCGTAATTCATATATAATTGATATTGTATATTCTTTTCAAAAGTTTTTACTTGTCATGACCGATGTGTGTGGGTGTCCGTCTGCCACAACTTCTCAGATGGGATTTTTAACATATTTCCCTACGTCCTAGAGTGCGAAAATTTAAGGTCATTTTAATCTATTAAAATTGGCGGACCCTCAAAGAATAAATAGAACCGGCACTTTTTGCAAGATGGTCCATTGAAATTGAAAGATAAGATTGAGTCAATTACCGAATAATAGAATTTTATTTGCAATAAAATTGGGCTTCGCCGTAGAACTAAAATGCTTTTTTATTTGTTCCCATTTTTCAGATATTTTCTCTCTTATTTCCTTCCACAGAAGCTACTCATGGTGAGTTATGAATAAAAGCTTTTACCCAGAAAACTAAGTTTCTATATTTACTTGTTTTTACAGTGCACATTTCCTTAATGTTAGTAATAGGGGAAATCCTAGAGGGGAGGAAAACATTGATTCAAATGTCAGTGCTAAATTGTACAGTACGGACCTTTTCCGCCTTAACCAAGTTTAAACGCAGCCGTGTTCTCAGTCCAACTTATGTATTGTATAAATTTTCGCTTTTATAAGTGAATCAAAACTTTGTAAAAGTGTCTATGAAATGAAAACAAATGTGAACATAGCTATCAAATTGAGGAAAGGAATATTTCTCACTAGTGCTTTAGATCCTTTTTACTTTCCTTATATACATAGTATAATGTATAAGGAAAGTATTGTGACAGGATCGAAAATTCGAATTCGAGTTTTCAATGGGAGAGCACGTTTCTAGTAACCCTAAACACGAATCAAAAGTTTTTGAGGTGATGTGTATGTGTGTGTGTGTCAGTGAGCCTCTGTAGTCGATATCTCACGAACGAATGGAGCGATTCGACCGAAATTTGCTACAAAAATTACAATCCGCGAATACTGGAAAATTACTATTTTTAAACTCAATCGAATGTTCAGAACCCTCCCAAATTTTCGAGTGAAATTTTGAAAGAATCCTCAAAAAATCAAAACTGTCAATAAGGTTATTAAAATAATTATTTCTCATGTAATTTTTCATTAGAAAACGATTGACATAAATTTTAAAACGCTAACATTAACCGTTCTCGAGATATTGCACATTTTTTTAATAATTTTATCAAAAAATCACATAAAATTAATAACAAGAAAGATCAATCATGCTTAAAGCATTGATTATGAAACACTTTCCAACTTCAATGCAATTTTATTTAAACATGTCTAAAATGCAATACATTCCTCGGTAATATTTTAAAACTTATCACAATACTACATTAATTTATTATATTTGAAACCTTAAACCTTCATCGAAAAAAATTAACTTCATTCAAATGACGGTATTAAAGTATAAATTGCCTGGTTTAAACATCTCTTAAATGTTATACATTCCTCGGTAATAATTTTAGAATTATCATAATACTACGATAATTTATTATATTTGAAAACTTCATCGAAAACAACTGAAATCCATTCAAAAAAATAACACACCTGGCTCTCTCTATAAAAGCAACATTTCATTCATAAATAATTCCCCCATTCATGTCATTCATCACAATACTATAATAATTTATTTTATTTAAACATTTTATTTAAGACCATGGAGCTACAAATAATTAAACTATATGCGTAAAACTTCATCGAAAAATATCGTCCTTCTCTTTCTAAAATCAATGAATTCATATCAGCTAAGCAGACTCCATGGACTAAATGATTTTGTGTTAAAGAATTACAGCGATTCTAATACAACTCATTCTACATATTTTGCTGTTTACATTTTACATAGGTGAAAAATAGGCTTAATAGTAGAAATAATCAAATTTGGAAGAGCATTTAAACTGAAATATATTGTCATTGCGTTGTTTCAGTATGTATATGCACAGAATTTAGGCAAAAATAAAGTAATTTTAGGACGGATACAACACTCAATATGAATTAAAAAGAACTTTAAAAATCACGATTTTGACACAAGATGGATGCCATATATCATTTTGAAGTGGGTCATGTGATCGTTTCATATCATGGACACGTGATCGCTTAATATAAGAGGTGTTATTATTATTTTAATTTTTATTTAAAAAACAACTGAATATATTTCGCTGAATTTTTTTTTATATATTTTATGGAACAATTTGAATATTGCCTAAGATTTTCGAAGCAATTTGTGAATTTTAAATCCGCTTAAAAAATGCTTGAAAAATTAGGTCCCATAGGGCTCAATGTATTCCATTTTTTCAACCCGGGTTCAATCCAAAACTAATTGGGTGATATTATTCATTTATATTCCCATAGGTCCTATAGACCGTCTGAACAACATACTAAAATTTCATTTTGATTAAGTCATTTTTACGGCAGTTATCGTGCTAACGGACAGACAGACAGACAGACAGACAGAATGAACAAAGTCATAAACACTTTTCAACTTTGTTGTAAAGTGTTAATAAAAATATTAACTTTTGTGAAATATGTTCACTTTTCATGTGTAATATTATGCTATAAATTTGTTAACATCATTCGCGTGGATCTAGATCGTTCCATTCATGAGAAAAAATATTTTGAGCAATAGTTTTGTATTTAGACACCAACAGTCATTTATCTACTATAAGAATAAGCTATTTTTCCGTCCATAACTCTTGGCGAAATTTTGGCGACGAATTTGACAGGCTGTCGCCAACTTGACTACTTTTTAAATTTCGCCAAATTAACGAAAATGTCGCCAAATTGATAAAAATTGACGCCAAATTGATAAAAATGACGTTAAATCAATGAAAATGACAATTAATTGATGACAATCCAATATGTTGGAAAGAATATAAGAATCTACCATAGGAATACCCAATTTTTCAGTCTGTAACGCTTAGCTTAATTTTGGAAAAATATTTCCAATATGGCGACTTCTTAAATGTTGTCAAATTGGTGAAAATGTCGCCAGATTGATAGAACTGTCGCCAAATTGATAAAATTATCGCCAAATTGATAAACAAAACATCACCAAACTGATAGAAATGTCGCCAAATTGATAAAAATAACGCTAAATCAATGAAAATGACGACTAATTAGTGAAATTTTAATATATCGGAAAGAGCATAAGATTCGATTATGAAAATAACCCATTTTTCCGTCCATAATGCTTTGCGATAAATTTTGCGGGATGTCGCCATCTTGGCAACTTTTTAAATATTCCCAAATTGACGAAAATGTCGCCAAACTGATAAAAATGTTACCAAACTGATAAAAATGACGCTAAATGGGAGATAATATTTTGCAAAATTTTAATTCCGTCATATGACGAGCATGTCTTCTAGTATATAAGAAATGTTCTTCTCTCCGTTTGTTTATAACACTTAGCGATACATTTGGCGAACATGGCAATTAATCTGCCATAATATCACCAACTTGGCGATTTTCCACCTCAGATTGACAAAAATATCGTGAAATTGCAAAAATTACGCCAAGTTAATGAAAATGATGCCTAATTGATGAAATTATTATTAAAATATTTTGATATATGGACTATATTGCTTATTGAAAATGCTATCAATATTGATAATTGTTAATTTAGAGTTGCGTGAAATATGAGTTCATTGGGCATGGAATGGACATGTTGACATGTTGTCATCCGGAAAAGCGCCAAATGTACAATTTAACATTAAGAACACTGTGCCATGGATCTTATACATCATTTTTTCACTGTGAAAGAAGTAAATTCATTGCATTATATAAGGAAAGTCATGTGTTGGCCACATCAAATTTTTCCACTTCGTGTTTAATAAGAGTCAAATTCATATAAACACAGATAACCTACAGCAAAAGTGGACTAAAGTGGACTAAGTGGTCCACAAGTTACTCTATGCAGTTTTCGAAAAATATTGGGTTTTCGGTCATTTTTACTAAATTTCTATAGTAATCCTTTCAGATTCGGGGAGAGGAAACGATAGGCTTCCTGTATATCCGAGCGGTATAAAACGTACGCCATTAAAATCGCCGTTTTCAATAGATTACAAAGAAAACGAAAACATAATCAAAACACGTTTTAAACAAGTGCGGATGTTTAAATCTGGCACTTCAAAGACAGAAGGAAGTTACTACAGAACTTGCCCAATCAGTTTTCAGTTTTCAAAATAAAATAAAACTTTTGAAAGAGATCTGGCAACAAAGAAATTTAACCACTTTTCCAGCCTTAAATTAAGGATAACTGCTTTTCGTCATGTTGAAATTAAAGATAGTAAATTCGAATAACAGGAAAATATTTTGAAATACTTTGTAATGATTTCGAAAACAAGTCTAAGAAACTAAAAAAAGCTAAAGCCATAATTTGAATTTCTTGTGAATATTTTTTGGGGCGATCGCTCCATGCGCCGATTGCAAAGGGGATATATCTTGCGATGAACATATTTCTGCCGTAAGAACAAAATAATACGCATTATGGGAAAGAGGCGCCTTCAAATTATTTTCTCTATGGCGCCAAAACTTTAGCTACGTCAATGGATGCCATCAACAATATATGTCCTGTTGTTGCACATTTTTATTTTCTACCTCAGATGTTGCATGCAAGATGTTGCTTGAGTTGCAAGAAGATATGGGTTTTACATAAAACACCATCTTTACTGACTTTTGAAAGCAAATCTCAGAGGCAAAGGATCCCAATCTTCAAAAAACTCACTTCCGGTTACTCTGTTCTTGGAATTTCGAGACAACTTACTGCCGTAACGAAATTTGTCAAGTCATCTCTGCAAATAAATTTATCAAGTCAAAAAATTGTGCTATGTTCCCTACAAAGCATCTCAGAACAGCTTCGACATATTTTAAACTATTAACTGCAAAAATGTTTACTCAAAGTCTTCAAGATCAAACATATTCTGTTTAGATGAGTAGGACTACTATATATATACATAGTATATATGGTTGTATTTTTATTATTTCTTAATAAAATTTTAAAATAATATTTTCTCTTGAAAATAATATATCTCTTGAACACTAAAATAGGTATGAAAAATATTTTATGCGGCTTTTCTTATCGAAGGACTTGCTAACCCCTGACTTATAGCCTCAGTAAATCCACCTATAGTGTGCTTTAACTTTATTCCCAGTGGCGAGCTTTGAGGATCCACAGGTTTGGGGACCGACACTAATACTTATTTCGGGGTTCGCATGATGTCATAAATTGCATTCAGTGGTAAAATAACCAACATGCTATCATTTAATTAAGGAAGTATTTTAATATTTCCTTAAATAAATGAGCTTGAAATGTGAAAATGTGAAGATTGTAAATTAAGCGTGAAGTGAAAATACTTCATATGTAGAAGTACATGTGTTACGATACATTTTTTTATTCTTCAAATATTCCTATCTTTAAATTAAAAAATCTAATAGCGGACAGCACATTACCTTCTTTATATAATGCAATGAATTTACTTCTTCCACAGTAAAAAAATAATAAGATCCACGGCAGTATTTTTAACTTTGGATTGCACAACTAATAATAATTAATAAATAAATTTAATATTTTATAAGTAAAGTTAATATTTTAACTTTGGGTTTAACTTTGGATTAACATTTGGCGCTTTTCCGGATGACAACATGTAAAATTATTTCGAAGTACCCAAATAACTTATATTGCACGTAACTCTAAATTGACAATTATCAATATTGATAGCATCCTCAATAAGTAATATAGTCCAGATATTAAAATATTTTAATAATTAATTCATCAATTTGGCGTCATTTTCGTTAACTTGCCATTATTTTTGCAATTCTAAAGGAATTTTCGTCAATCTGGGATGAAATATTGCTAAGTTGGAGAAATTTCACAATATAATTCACCAAGTTTGCCAAATGTATCGCCATGCGTTACAAACAAACGGAAAGAAGATCATTTCTTATGTACTACATGGTATGCCCGTTGTATGGCAGAATTCAAGATTTGCAAAACATTACCTCCATAAATGTTATTTACATTAATTTGGCGACATTTTTATCACTTTTGAGACGTTTCCGTCAATTTGGCAACATTTAAAAACTCGCTAAGTTGGCGATATCCCGCTAAATTCGTTTTCAAATTTTTCACCAAGCGTGTCGGACGGACGGAAGAAATGTTTTATTCTTATAGTAGATTCTTATATTATTTCCAAGATATTGAATTTTCATCATTTATTCATTATTTCATTAATTTAGCGTTATATCAATTCAGTCATTATTTTCATCAATTTCCGTTGAAAACTCGAATTCCGAATTTCGACACAATTCCAATAATTTTCCTATACATTACAATGCATGGTAGAGAAAGTAAAAATGGTATTTTTCTCTATGTTTTTTATTTGTCCTTTTCTTTGATATCCCATTGTATTTGTTTATATGTGTATTATTTCCATACCAATCCCCCCTTCTACCCCCCCCCCCAAAAGAAAAGAAAATATGTTGTTGTTTTTAACACTTTACAACAAAGTTGAAAAGTGTTTATGACTTTGTTCATTCTGTCTGTCTGTCTGTCTGTCTGTCCGTTAGCACGATAACTGCCGTAAGAATGACTTAATCAAAATGAAATTTTAGTATGTTGTTCAGACGGTCTGTAGGACCTATGGGAATATAAATGAATAATATCACCCAATTAGTTTTGGATTGAACCCGGGTTGAAAAAAGGAAATACATTGAACCCTATGGAACCTAATTTTTCAAACATTTTTTAAGCGGATTTAAAATTCACAAATTGCTTCGAAAATTTTAGGTAATATTCAAATTATTCCATAAAATATATAAAAAAAATGTCAGCAAAATATATTCAGTAGTTCAGTAGTTTTTTAAATAGAAACTAAAATAATAATTACACCCCTTATATGAAGCGATCACGTGACCATGATATGAAAAGATCACGTGACTCACTTCAACATAAAATATGGCATCCATCTTGTCTCAAAATCGTGATTTTTAAAGTTCTTTTTAATTCATAGTGAGTGCTGTATCCGTCCTAAAACCGCTTTATTTTTGCTTAAATTCTATGCATCTACATACTGAAACAACGCAATGACAATATATTTCAGCTTAAATGATTATTCAAATTTGATTATTTCTACAACGAAGCCTATTTTTCACTTATGTAAAATGTAAACAGCAAAATATGTAGGATGAGTTGTATAAGAATTGCTGTATTTTTTAACGTAAAAGTATTTAGCTCAAGGAGCCTGCATAGCTGATATGAATGAAATATTCATTGATTTTACAGAGAGAAGGACGATTTTTTTCCATGAAGTTTTAAGCATAGAGTTTAATTACTTGTAGCTCCATGGTCTTAAGTTTTTAAATAAAATAAATTATTAATTATTTTAGTACTGTGATGAATGAAATGATTGGGAAAATGTTATGATTGAAATGCTGCTTTTATAGAGAGAGCCAGACGTGTTATTTTCTCTATGACGTCATTTGAATGAATGTCAGTTGTATTCGATGAAGTTTTCAAATATAATAAATTATTGTAGTATTATGATGATTTTAAAAATATTACCGAGGAATGTATCGCATTTTAGATATGTTTAAAACAGGCAATTTATATTTCAATGCCGTCATTTGAATGAAGTTCATTTTTTTCGATGAAGGTTTAAGTTTTCAAATATAATAAATTAATGTAGTATTGTGATAAGTTTTAAAATATTACTTAGGAATGTATTGCATTTTAGAGATATTTAAATAAAATTGCATTGAAGTTGGAAAGTGTTTCATAATCAATGCTTTAAGCATGATTGATCTCTCTTGTTTTCTATCAGTTTGTTGTTGTTGCACTTTTAAATCTACATCTGCATGCCAATTTTCAAAGTTGTTTAATGAACATATTAGATTTTAAATATTGGGGTTGGGGTACAGGCTAATGCAAGCAACTGTAAACAGAATTGCTGTTTTTTAATTTCGTAACTATAAAAACTAGAGGTTAATAGTAATTTCTAAAGTTTGAATGCAATCGATTTTAGTACCACCCCTGGAAAAAATCATGCACACGCCCATGTCACCAACCCCCGGGATATATATTATATCCCGAAAATAGAATCTAAGTTCTCAACCATCGTGACCAATAAATAAAGTACAGAAAATATATAACGGTTTAGACTTCAATTTCTTTTGAATAATATTTATTTAAAAATGACAATATAATTTAACATCGAGTTCGATTGCAGTTCACTTGCTTCGTAACAGATTTGTTTGGGAAATAAATCAATTTAAGATAATCAATTAAAAATAAACTGTATTTAACTAATTCAAACAAATATATAAACATAGCGAAAAGAGAAAACATATAAAGATTAAGACTTTAATTTTTCTGGAGGACATGTCTATATAATCACTTAAAAATCTCGGGTATAACGGATAACGGAAGTATCAACGTTAAGTTCAGTATTAGAGCTCTAAATAATAAATTAATTTTTAATTGTTTAAATCATTTAAATATTAGCAAGTAACGGATAGATTTAGAAGAAAATTAAATTTTTCTTTTCAAAATTTCATAAAAAGTAGAATAACCCATAAACTAAATCGAAATTTAAATAAGGATCCTTCATGCAAAAATTCTACTATATATAGTTACATAGCTGCAAAATTACGTGTCCCTGCTATTTGTTAGTCTGTTCAGGACGTAAACTCGCAGCACAAATATTTTTTCTTTAATTTTTTATATTAAATATCACTTAACACATTAAGCGTCGCTCCCGGTCGTCCAAATAGTTGCTCAAGTCATCAGGATGAGTCGGACGGTCTGGGTCTTCAACATTAAGCGTCGCATCAGTCACCGGTGACTGACAATATACTTTTCGTTAAGGCCGCGTCAGTCACCGGTGACTGACGATATATAATTTAAAAAATTATATTCTTATATTAAAAATTAAATAGTTTGAATTTTTTTTTTAAATGTGTAATGACTTTTTACCAGAAAAATTATTTTAATGGGTATTGTTGAAACACTGGATACACATAAATGGTTGTCCTGTACAGGTTGCACAGAATGTTCTTACTTGTTTTGTCAACTTTCTGGCAATATCTCTTTTGAATCGTGCTGCATTATCTTCTTAGCATTTTTTACAATATCTTCGAACTTTCGATGCTCCACTTTTATGTTATAATTTATGACGAGATATTTGAGGTGTATTTACAATATTGCTACTTGGAATTTCTTCATCCGGACAATTTGAAAGATAGACGGCTAATTTCTTTCGAAATTCTGTGATACTCATATTCTTTTTGGTTAGAACTAGGGTATTTAGTAGGAGATCAAAGGTTAGCCGGTATATCACGGCGTGAACGGAAAGGAAAACAAAGCAGACTCGGCGCTTAATGTGTTAAACTAAGGTCTAAATAGAAATACGGTCCATTCCAGCATGTTAACATTTCTCTACAAATGCAAAACATTTTATATTTTTGTATAAACAAATGCGATGGACGCAAAAATCGTTAAACAGTGTCGAAAGCGGCGAAAGCTATTATTTTTTAATGCAAAGAGAAATTGAGCGTAGGACCCATACTTTAAATAAACTCTAGATTGAGAACAGCCATACAATCGCCGTGTGGGACTCAACTCGGCTTCTATATTCCAGGGCCCAAACAAGTATTGAGCTCAGCTCGCACTAGGTAATCCCTATGTGTGATTATATTCGATCATATTCCTTCTCGAATTCAAATGTACATTGTTGCTGGCAGACGGCATTTCGAACAGACTGAACAGTAGATTCCTGTGCATTAAGTGTCGCTTATTTAAGCACAACCAATGGTCAATAACCATATATTGTGAAATAAATGTCTTCTGTAAGAGTTTTGTTGTCGATGACTACTAATTGGGCAGTGCTTTATAACATTGCTTCAGCTGTTTTGTCCATCTCGCTTAGTTACCGAGTTCGTGATCCTTACTTTTTAAATTCACCGCTAAGGACGCTTCAATTACTTTTATTCGATCAGGTATGGTCACTTTACTATGATGTATATAACGTATACATTCATGGGCCTTTCCTCAATTAAGTTATTGGGGAGATTATAAGGAATTTCCTAGAAGCCCTGTATAAACAAAATATTATTTTGTTTATATGAGTAAAATATATGAATAATTTCAAATTGAATAATAATGGGTTAGGGGACCCTAAGCTGCCACTTAGATTGCTCATCTGTAAATTCGCCCCTGGTCCAGTTTATATAAATTCCCTATTTAGTCACATCACAATCTATCACCTATAAATTATGGAGGAGTGGGAAAGTTGATGAGTTGGATCTGAGGAAATAAACGGAGTTAACCAGAAAAATACAGTAGGTTGGAAAGAAAATCCGGGGAAATTTTCTGCTCGCTTTTAGCGTCGTGCTGTATAAATCTGATCAATCGCTTAACAACAGCTGAAATACTTCTTGCTCGTCGAATCCCTCCCACTCAGAAGATACGTTTTTAAAGTATCGCCGATACGAGATACTTTGTGAAACTGCATCTAGATACATTATTCTAGATACTTTTAGAAGAAACTAAAAATACGAGATACAAGACACTTCAAAACTACATCCGTTACTCGGTACAAGAAACTTTACGAAACTGTATCTAAATGCAATACTCAAGATACTTTTAAAAAAAGCCAAAGATACAAGATATTTTATTTGTACCATTGAGCGATGAGAAGATATAAAATTTCTAAATTGCGTTTATCAGTTAGTAACCATTTAGAAATCACTCTAAAGCATACTATGTCCATAACGTGGAGTTTATATTCCATTAAAATTTTCCTTACGTTGATATTTAATTTAATGATATTTTTTAATGTTAATTATCAAACTAAGTAAACATTAAATGTATCTTTGAAAGAATTTTATTATATTATAGTATATATTTTATAGTAATATTACATTTTTACTTTTTTTTTCTTAATCTGCAAATCACATACCACCGGAACAAAATTTATAATTAGAGAAAAAAGACGTACATTATTGAGATGTGGCAATTTTGATTCTGAAAACTTCAGTATCTTTTGAAATCTGGAAATTTTGGTATTATTAACAATACTTATTGCCGAAACGACATAAGTCACCATGATTTGATTCGAGTTGGAATGTATCGAGTATTATAAAGACAAAAGGATACTAATAAATTTGAAAAGTATTTCGATACAAAATTATCGATGCATTTAAAGACTAGGGTTCTCTATATATCTAGTACACTCTGTATATTTTGTATGCGATACTTTCCAACCCTGAACCCTCTGTATCAAGACGACGCTTATCAAATGACAGCACAAGTGAACAGAAGTGGCATCAAATGACAACACAAGTGAACAGAAGTGGCATCAAATGACAACACAAGTGCACTTGTCTCACGAGACTGACTAAAAGTTTAGCGAGAACAACATTGAGAAACTTTGAGCAGAGGGAAAAATCGAAATATCGAGTGATCTCCTCTACAGATTTCTCAATATTTAGTACAGCATGGACAAGAGTTAAGTGATTGTTCAAACAAAACAATGAAGAATCTTTTCATCAATAATTCTATATCAAAACTTATCCGATGAAAATCTTACTAGGATGGTTCCACATACAATATTTCTCTTCTCATACTGGGCAGAAATCTCAAATATGAACACTGAGCGAACTTTTTCTAATTCTATATAATAATTGTCTAATGTATTTTTGTGTTTCCAGACCCTCCATAAGCCCCTCGGTGACTTAGAAGATTGAACATGTGTACATTTATAATATCATTTCCGGGACAGAACCTAACGAAGCCGGAACTTCCGATTCTCCAGGGGCGGAGAAAGGTTTTTAGAAAACTCTATTAAGCATTGTTATACTCTTTTGCCATACGAATTTTGAGAAAAAACTGAAAGTGACATCTCCAGAACCGGAAGCCAAAATCCTTAGTGAACACCTACCTTCACTGAAATTCGATACAGAATTCATACCAGTCATCATCTAAGCTCTATCTATAACCAATTCTGAGAAACAGATGTTTCAAGGAAATTTTTTAAACCGGAAGCGGAAAAGAACCGGAAGTGGGAATCCTTAGTAAATCATTCAACTTCTTCCAGAATTTGATTTCATATTCATATCAGTTATCATCAAAGCTCTATTTATAGTCAATGTTGATACATTAATGCTACAAGTAAAACGAAAATTTTTGAACCCAAAATGGAAAAGAAAACGGAAGTAGAAATCCTTAGTGAACCCTTGCCTTCTCCAAAATTTAATGCTAAATCTATATCATTCATGACTTAATCAATATATATCTATAGTAGATCCTGAGAAATAGATGTTTTACGGAAAACTTTTTAGGAAAAACAATAGCATGGTAAAATTTTTGCCACCAATGGAAATAAAGAACAGTAGATACTAATAAAGTATCCAATTTATTCCACACAATTTAATAAGCATGAAATACTGGTAATATGAAAATACCAGTATTTTCATATCAATACCTGTATTAAAATACCGACAAAATTTTGCCTATTTTCGTGTTACCTGGATCTCCGTATATTAGATACTCTAGTTCTGGAATAAACAATAAAGAGTGGCATATTCGCAGATAAATAAAAGCTCTGCAATTCTAAATATTATTTATTTAACAGCTATATAATAAAAACAATACATAAAAATTCATTGATACGTGTCTTAAATATAAATGTCTACAAAATAAACATGAATACGTTATGTGTGAATGCGTAGGGCGTGTCTTAGAAGAATTTGACCCCGTACCAAAAAGGTCCTAAAGATTTAAATAAATTTTGATTGCGAAGCAGCTGATAAAATTCACAATAACTTCAAAAAAGTGCGCAAAATAGATTATATCAAACAAGTACTGGACAAAACTTCTTTAAAGGAACGATTTGATCAGATGAAGAATTATTCAGATCTTTTCGTTTTGGGAGAAATTTCCAGATGATTTATAAAGAAATACTGGAGAAGCTTGTTCCTGGTTTTAAAATGCCATCATCTGGTATCGATATTGTTGAAGAAATTTAAATGCCAGCACCAATCAATTAACATATCTCAACGATAGAATATTACATAGTTTGAGAAATGGAAGCGTTAAAAAAACAGTTCTGCCACTTTCACTTTATGGAGAATCAAAAAAAATATTCCAATTTCTGAGCCAAAATGAACCCTCTGCAGCTTTTCCGAATTTGTATATTGCTCTTTGCATATATTTGACAATCCCTGTCACAATAGCTTCAGGGAAAAGGAGTTTCTCAAAATTGAAATTAATAAAATTATATTTGAGATCAATCACATTCAGAAAAGATTGAACAGTCTGACAATATTTTCAATAGAAGAGAAAGCGAGAAATATTAAATTTAAAAGTATTCTTGCTTACTTCGCTGAGAAAAAAGAAAGAAAATTTTCTATTCATTTTTTTTTCTTTTCAAATATATTATAAATACTTGTAATTTTATAATCTCCTATATTTTCAATGTAAATTAATTTCATAAATAAAATTAAAATACCGTGATTTGTATATTCCATAATCTATCTAACATGATGAGGAAATAGTACAACCAAAAACATTTTTATCACAACACGGTTTCCTATAAGTATTATTATCAAATTAGAGTCATACAGTATGAACACCCTGTACAAAACATGTAAAAATTGTGAAAAAATTTACAGTACAGATACCAAGGTCTCATAAACTGTACTTCCAATAACGCCTCACGTTTGCCAAGACAGCTCCTGTGTGTGCATATTTTATACTCTTTTATTTATGAAATAAAAAATAAATAAACGTGAGACATAGAATCTATTGTATTCTATTTCAGAATATATTTTCCCATTTATTATGTACACATCCTCAAACTTATTTTTACAAAATCTATGAGACTACAAACATTTTATTCAAGGCATATTACTATCAAAGAATTTTCCGTGATTTATTTTAAGGAAATCTTTGGGACGGTTTCGCTACCGTTTTCACCGTCAAGACGATTATACCGGACTACACATACCGGCCAGTGAAAAGAATTAGACACCTAGAAACATGTATGCAATAGTCAGTCACAGGCTAATGTAGCAAATTACATTGGTCATTGGTCATGGGAGGTACACGTGATCGCAACACCTCTATAAAAATACTGTCAGTTCCGAGAGAAGTAGGGCAAAATAGGTAAAAAGACAAATTTGTATCCGTTTGAAAAAAGTCTTATGTTGGGGATCCGTTTGGCAGCAGCCACGATTACCAGAACAGAACAACTAGCTGGCTTCTGGGGGAGATATCGAAAGTGTATAACAGTTAGGAACAGAATCCCCAGGTGTTGTCTAAAAAGCAGAACTGTGGACCGAAAACCATCAATCAAGCCTGTGATCGGTGACGTCTCAGATGGCCTGTGCGACGGAAAAGAGGATCTACTGTGCAGCAACTAAAGGATGACTTCAATGAAGGCTCTTCCCAATCAATCTCGACCCGGACAATGCGCAGGGAATTGTAGCGAATCGGTGTTCTGCATGCCTGTGAGGAAACCTCTCATTTCAGTGAAGCACCTGAAAATGCGTTTACAATGGTGTCGTGAACGGCGTCACTAGAGTTCTGATGATTGGAAAAAGGTTATGTGGTCGGACAAATCACGCTTCAACTATTTTGTACCGATGCAGACGGATAATGTGGCGAGAGCCCCATGAACCCATCTTGCCTTATTCGCACAGTGGTGGGGGTATCATGGTGTGGGGCATGTACTGCTGGTTTGGTACATTCTTGTCGATCACGTCCACCCTGCAATGTTGCATTTTTACCCCACAGGTGACGGATCTTTCATGGACGATAATGCTACCATCCACCGCGAAGAAACCATGCAACAGTGGTTCACGAAGCATGACTTCCTTGGTGTGCCGCCCCCAACTTGAGAGATACCCGTCCTTCCTATAAGCGACCCTGTTCCCTTCGATCCATTTAAACAATACTGAGCAGCCCAGAATAGATAATACAAAAGAAAAGAAAACTTGAAGTCTGGTCGTTCTGAATGTTAAGATTTTTACAATGCTGGCTAATAAAATTTAACAACATAGTTTTCTTCGAAAACAGATCTGTATTCCTACTAATCTTTACATAAAACACATCGTGGGGCATTTTACTACAAAATATTTCAAAATCTGTTCAAAATACTTAGAATTATTATTAATGGATACATAAGTATATCGTTACTTTTGGTTCAGTACCAGTCTTATTTTTCACAAAATATACTGCTGGCCATCCAAAATGCAACACCATGAAGGAAGCAATCAATAAGCATGAAATTTGCACCATACGTAGACCTCGATAGGAAATACAAATGATTAGAATTTTTACCTCATATGCAAATCATGTGCGTCAGTAGCGCCACCTACAAGCGCTATATAAGGGGAGAAGAGAAGGCTGTTTTTAAGTACAGGAATGTTGTTTTACTCCAGCAGCCCCCCTAATACGCATTGCCGGTACACTCAACAGCCACCGCTACATTTCTGAAGTTTTGGAGCCTGTTGTCTTATCTTACCTTCAAGGATTGCCTGCTGCCAAGTTTCAACAGGACAATGCGAGACCACACGTGGCACATATCGTTCAGCATTTCTTCATTGCCCACCAAGTTCCACTGCTCCCTTGGCCCGCCCGTTCTCCAGATCTGTCGCCCATTGAACACGTCTGGTCGATGATTGGCAAACGACTGGCCCAGAAAACACCACCAGGTGCTACGACATATGAAGTTTGGATGCGTGTGTAAGCATTATGGACTGACATACCCCAAGAACACATCCACAGTCTCTTTCTTTCAATGCCGAGGCGTGTAGCAGCAGTTATTGTCAGCCATGGCGGCTGCACAAAATACTGATTTCTTCGTGTTCCGCAAGTCGAATGGGGGCTGTATTTCAATCAATTCATCCTTGTACTTTATGATCTTTGTACAATGTTCTTTGTACTTTGTGTCTTCAATAAATTTGGCTTTGATATCTCTTGTCTTTCATGGTGTTGCGTTTTGGATGGCCAGCAGCATATATACCCTAAACGCAACCTGGCCGATCCTGTTCCAGGGTTACTAAGAAAGGCGTTCAACCCGTTGTCTTCGCATTGGATTAAAATGTTAGTAAATAATCTACCAACTTAAAATTGCAAAAAATTATTTTCAGTAAATTTCTTGTATCAATATTAATGGGCACTTCATACAAGTGTTAATATTTTTGTATTATGTATAGTTGTGTTTTTATTGTGGTGTTTCTGTACTCTGTCGTGTAGTATTTTAATGTTTGATGATAGTGATAGCTGTACTTTTATTTTAATTTTGTGTAATATTTATATTTTAGTTGTATTTTTATTGATTTTGGCATTCATTTTCTTGACAGTGACAGCTGTAATTGAATTTTAATCCGTTGTTTGTCGCTATATATAAGGAATTTAACAACAATAATAATTATCAGCTAAATTCAAAATGGCTAAAAATAATATAAAAATCATATTTTGATAGACAAATGCAACCGTTTATCACCATTCGCGGCGTCTTGTTTATATCAGAAGGATAGCACACGTAAGGCGTTAGCCTCAAACTTATCGCTCCATTTTCAAGACTTGCTTTATTATCGTTTTACAGTACTGTTTGATAGAGCTTTACTTTAATGTCATATATTGGTAAAACGCTAAAACACAAAATACTGTATATAGACTGGGATGTTTTAAAAATAGATGTAACTTTATTAAATGTGTATCCCACTTATACCATCGAAAAGAAAACATTTAAAAGTTATAGATCTCTAGCACAGAAAAACGAGATTCAGACAAGTCTTAAAACATTTTACCATTCTCAATAGAAATAATTGAATCTATATGCTTCGCATTTAATAACTTATCATCTTTCAAAATATTTAAGATTCCTATATATAGAATCAGCTAAAAAGAATAAAAGGATGTATTAAAGAATAAATACGAGAAAGGAAATTCACCAAATACTACATCACTCAATAAGTCTCCGGTCTAACTAAGGAAAACAATTTTTTTTTTTAGAAATTCGACTTTATTCATCAGCATACTCTCCTTCAAGAGTGATACATTCATTCCAACGCTCCTCTAACTTTGGGATGCCTTTTTTGTAGAACGATTTGTCTTTGCTCTCAAAATAGGCCTCAGTTTCGGCAATCACTTCTTCAGTTGAGCCAAATTTCTAAATTTCTTTTTTTTAGTAATGGATCCATGTTTCATCCATTGTCACATATCGACGCAAGAAATCCTTTTTATCTCGCTTGAACAGCTCCAAACAGCGGTCTGAATCGTCGACGCGTTGTTGTTTTTGGTCCGGTGTGAGCAAACGCGGCACCCACTTCGAAAGCAACATAAGCATGCTCAAATTTTCGTGTAAAATTGTAAACACACTACCTTCTGATATCTTTAAGGTGTCAGCTATCTCACGCAACTTCACTTTACGGTCTTTTAAAACTATTTGGTGGACTTTTTTTATGTTTTCCGGAACCACTGCCGATTTTGGGCGACCAGAGTGTTCAGCATCATCGGTGTTTGTACGACCGCATTTAAATTCAGCATACCAGTCAATAATAGTTGATTTCCCTGGTGCAGAGTCTCCATAACGCTTATCAAGCCACTGTTTGGCTTCAACAGTATTTTTTCCCATCAAAAAACAATGTTTAATCAACACACGAAATTCTTTTTTATCCATTGTTTTGAAAATTACAAAACTGGGGTCACTAAAACCACTGTAACCTATAAACTAATTGTCAGAATGTCATGAAATTTTGACACGTGTCGTTTGAAGGTTGGTACTATATAGAAATCATATGGGTCTGTCAACAGTGTTGCCATATATGTGTCAGACCGGAGACTTATTGAGTGATGTTAACTACAATTATAATGGAAAGTTTAATAAACTCAAAGTATTTAACCTTTTTATAGTGTTCTGTATCAGTAACGTCCCATGGTTTTCTGAGGCCCGAATTGAACTTTCATGAAAAACCTCATCTGAACAATAAATAAAGTAAAACGTCACAAATCTGAAAATTGACAATCCAAAAAATCGAGCATCCGGCAATTTATTTATGTTGTTTTTACAAGTTAAAAAGTAAATACGTATTTATTCCTTGAGTATTTTTCACTTTTAAGTTTTAGCATAGGATTCTGCATCCCTCCCCCAAGGTCAACATTATTTTGAAAACCTTTATTTCTTGTCCCAATGGACAATCTGGTCTTGATTATATAACCATAGCTTTTAAATCTAATACCTAAATGTCCATAATTATAGCTCAAGCAGGAAGACTAAATACTGATTATGAAGAATACATTTTGGCCGAGATTCATTAAGCTCTCCTGAAATTACAAAATACCAAAACTCGAAGAGGTCAAAACAAATATAAAATGCAACAGAACAACAGAGCCTACATTAATACCACCAAATCAAGCAGAAAACACACCGCGAGAATTATAGTATCATGATATCAATATGATCAATTAAAATCCGATGAAAAAGTCGTAGCCAAAGTAGCCAAAGCGTTGTATATGTAAAGACAACTGAAAGCATCACAAAGAGTTCATACTGCAAGTAAACGTAGGATTAGCTATAATTCACTAATAAGCCTTTAAAATATGTAAGCAAGGCTCAATATAAATTATGTACAACATTTTGAAGCTCTCTGCAAACATGAGGCTCAAAACGATCGCCTAGCTGCCCCTGTTATATATGATGATAACTATGATAAATTACATTCAAAATATAGCCTTACATTTTTAAAATATTGTCTTATTTGGTACAGGATGTTGAAGATATCCAGGAAGATTACGAAAACAAATTATAATTATAAGTTAAACAAACTCAAAGTATTTAACCTTGTTACAGTTTTGTATAACTGTGATAAATTAAATTAAGGTTTCAAAATATTGCCTCATTTAGTACGGAGTGTTGATGACATCCAGGGAGATTTTGAACATGAATTATAATGATAAGTTGGACAAACTCGAAGTATTTAACTTTGTTATATTTTTCTGCATGATTATAACTATGTAAATTAAATTTAAATTTCAAAATATCGCTTTATTCGATACGGAATCTGGAAGAAACCCATAAAGATTATGAACATAAATATAAATTGGTAAAATGAAAAAAATGAGCGTATACTTTATTTGAAATAGTGCTTTTGTGTGAGTTTAATATTATTTTTTAACACAAACTAATTTCATCTTGAAATTGTATTGCAGATTGACAAATATGCAGTTTAGATCCACTATTTCTGGAGCCAATTTCGTGAAATAGAAAGAATATGAAAGGGGTATATACATGCTTGTTCTAATACAATAATTTGCATCTGGAAAACAAAATGGATCTTCTCGTTCAATTTGACTATAGCTTTGTAATTGAATATCGGTAAATAAAATTTTAATTCTGTTACATTGGGTTATAAATCCTATTACTGTTTAAAACTACAATGCTCATTTGAGCAATATAATTGTTTCGTTTTGTTATTGCACAATAAAATATGCCTTTCTAACTGAATTCTGTTAAGTAGTTGAAAGTTTTAATTTTGTTACATTAGATTATAAAGCATATTATTGTTTTGAACTACAGTGTTCACTGAGTGATACAATCGTTTCGTAATCTGTAAAACGTAATCTAATTCGTAATCTAGATTCTATTTATCCGGTATCTATTAAAGTTCTAGTTCACTCAGATTTAAGGCAACTGAAATTTTCAATAATTATTATATCCGATTTCGTCTTTTTGACATCGTGTTTGTTAATTCTCTTGTATTGACGAAGGGGAATCCAACATATTCTCGAAACAGCTGCATGCTGTATTACTATTTTATTTGTGCCTAAATGCGTTTCTCGAGTTTTTCTTATTATGGAATTAGTTGCAGATCTCGTTAACATTCGAATCTACAAAATTAATGCTATTATTAAAGCGCAATAGTTCAGGCAATAAAAAATACTAATATAGGCAGATAAAAAAATACTATTACACGCAAAATAAAACGTCAAAATAGGCAACAAAATATTAGGCATTTTTTAAGTGTATGTTGTTTGAAAAGTAATATTTGCTAAATACCTCTATGTAATGTTGTTGCTGTTGAAATATTACTAAATTATTTATCAGATTACTTACTTATTTTCGTGGTTACACATAATTACTAGAATTTTTTTTTAATTATCGAAAGTTAAAACTTTGCCTTTTGTCACTTAGAATGTGTTTTAGAATCGAAAATGGTCTTTCGACTTGTATGGAAGTAATACGGGGCGTATTTAAACTTTATGACATTTGTAAGAACCTATTTTAATAAAGGCTGAATTATCAGTATCTCCTTTGAGTATTTCAGCAATATTTTTCCAAGTCAGTATTTACTAAAAGAACTCGCATTTTTCAGTCACCTTTCGTCGGGGAACAGATTTAATTTCATTAACTTCAAAATTTTATAACTTCAAGGCATTCACTAAAGTGTCGTTCCTGTTTAGATATATAATAAGTAATATCGGGCAACTTTGAAAAGTGTGCTTGAATAAAAGTTAAATTGTAACGAATTGAATCTTTAGATAGTATTTGTTTACCAATTCATACTGAGCTGAATTCTTCTTCATCTAAACTGTTAACAATGAGAGAGAGCAACTCATTCGAAATGAAACCCATTTCCTTACGAATGTCTGTCACACAGTCCAACTGTTTTTTGTTGTTTTTCTCTGGGAGGAAGGGGGTATGTAAATACGAAGCATAAATTAAGAACAATATAAACAAAGCAATACATTAAAACATAAAAAAGGCAATTTCTTCAAATATGAGACAAAAAGACAAAATAAGCCTTTTAAAGCATTTTGCCTCAACTTCCGGGCTTTAGATATAATATTTTGCTTTGCAAGGAAATTTGTCCAAGGAGGAATCGAGTGGGATCTAAAATTAATTCCGCCTTAAATAGATTTTAATCTTAAGAGATTTCATCCGAGCATAATTTCTTAAATGTATATAATTTCGCAACTAGTTTTAGACAACATCTTTGACGGTTACAAACTGACATTGTACATATTTTATCATTGCAATGTCCAAAATGAGAAGTTTTATTAAGTCAAAATTTTTATGTGTAGACTTTACTAACAGCTAAATCAAATTAGGTCTCAACCCCAGGGATGAAAATATCAATTATCAAATTTTTATACTGCTATTTTTGCATAGTTAATATTTCTTTGATACAGTAAACTTTTACACTATTAAAGTCATTAATGTCTGTATACTCTTTCTTGTATTAAAGTAAATGGCAGGTAAAATCATATTCATATAGTATTCATAACACATAAGTATAGTATTCAGTCACATATTCATAAGTACTAACTAAACAGGCATATTACATTTATTTTTATAAGATTCTGAGCAATTAGTAAGAACAATCAATTTACCAGCTACTTATTAAAGATTTTTTTATATTTAGATCAATTCATTCTTGTTTACATTCTTCAAAATTCAACAAGTTTGAGAATTTACATAAACGATTCTATCTTAAACGGTAAATGATGGGGGTTTTTTCTGGGGGTGGGGGGGCACGAAAAGAATCATCTTTAATTTCCCAGTTAAACAGACTCTACTTAGGCAGAGATATTAATGCGAAAATTCCAATATTCGGGACCGAAAAAAATTACGTATAAAGCAAAAATCATTTTAAAGCAAATGCCGTTTTACTCACATTTTACTGACTGTATATATGTTACAGTTCAACATCTATGACAGCTAGAACTATAAAACAGTTTTAATTCCAACGTGTATATTTATTACAAACATCCCGATTGCTTTCCTTTCACAGAGCATTTGAAAATCGGCGAATGCGCCAAAAGACGCTAAATGCCTCTTTCTAGTAGCTAGGGCGTATTAATTTTTTTCTTAACAGATAGTTTTCTTTTATCTTTCAAATTGTAAAAATAGAGAGTGTTCTTATTGCTGTATTTTTCACTAATATCAAAGTTTATGGGTAAAATACTTTTCTTCTCTGCCACAACTCATTCTGATCTCTTAAACTAAAGCCCGTGTTCTTTTAATATCTATTTTCTTTGCTTCACTCTCCGACGCATAGGATCATTAAAATCAGAGTTTAGGCTGAAAGGTTTTTCTTGTCAGCCCGGATCCGATCTCATCCCTTAAAATATAGTCCATGTTTTTTGTTTGTATATTTTCCTTGCCTCACTCACCCATGCTTCAGATTATACGGACTAGTGCATCACTGATTTCGATTAGTGAACAGGAGAATGTTGCTAGAAATATAGGTCACCAGGACTCCGGTACCATGATCCTAACTGATTATCTCTGTATGGTGGGGACAAACTATCAATCCCTCTCCCAGTGGAGGGTCATTTAGGAACAAGGCACACAGGCCAACAGGTAACAGCCTGCTAAACCCGGGGTGCAGTATTAGAGACTGTCACTCTCAATTCGGAAGAGAATAAGAAGTTTCAATGCTGAGCCTGTTATCACGCTCAAATCTATCCCTTGCATTTCTATGTCCTCGTGGAAGGACCATCGACCTTATTTGCATATCAAATAGTGGCATGTTCTGAAATTATTTCATGTGTTATCTATAACTTCGTGATCAGCGATCCTTGTAGATACTATTTAGTTGTGTATTTCACACGAGATATTGAGACCTCTCCGGTGTGCATGATAGAAATTGCCTGATTTATGCCCTGGTCAAACATTTTGGTTTATACTGGGTAGAAGAGATGTAACATGAAATAAATCGGAAGCAATATAAATGCGAGCAGTTACTTACCTGCTGCCAGGCAATTTCCTGGTAATATTTTGCGGTGCTGATAGCCACTGCAGTATGCAGAGAAGGTAAAAGAATTCCTACACACACTGCGACTCTAATCTTGAGAGGCAGCAAGCTGTATGCAACAAATAGTACAAACAGAACTTCCCAAGCACCTTTGACTGCTGCGTGCCCTTGGCCCCAAGACCCGGCCCCCCACGTGTTGTTCTCAGTAACTTGGATAGGTAGTCCTACAATGCACAGCCCGGAGCTAAGAATTAGAACCCCATAGCAAAGGGCCGGCAGGTGAGTATCTTTGACGTGACCTGTCTGCATCCAAATCAGAGAACTACTAAATGTGATCAATATCAAGATGTAAAAAATGGCTGCGGCCGTCAAAAATCGTGCAAAGGCCACGTGTATGCCCGCGAGGCTTGCTGCCAACAAAGCCGTCAAGAGCAACACACTCGAAGTGGACGTCTGCTGGAGCTTCACGGTGTAACGTCGATAAAGTTGCTCCAGCTCCCGGTTCTCGAAGTTGTACCGATTGAGAAGCCGGGAGAACACCACTTTCCGGTGGCTGTGCATCGCCTTCACCGAATGGTCCATCGCAGTAGCGCGCAGCCAGAGGACTGACTGAGAGAAAGGTGAGAGAATCACGGGCGCGGAGCTTGGCGAGCCATGGCAGGGCGCCAAGCGGCTCCTCCACGAAGAACTCAAGCTGAAAGGGCAGCAGGGTTACAAGGCGTAGATTATTTATCTTTATCATACAGTATCGTCTTAGATTATACCTTCTGGTTCTGGGTTTGTTCATAATGCATAGCGTTTGTTTATTATACATGGCATTTATTATACCCGGGTCTGTTTATTATACATAGTGTAATAATGTATGTTTATTAAACATACCGTACATACGACATAAACACTGAAACGGTAAACGAAAGAAAATAAGAATTAAAAAGTAAATAAATAAAAATCTGATAGGTGATCAGTTAAATTGCATTACAGGGAGCAATAATAAATATTAATGTAAACTGTACGTGCGACATAAACACAGTTGATTGCGAAAGAAAGGAGAAATAATAGTAAACACACACGTATTCAAATGAAAATTAAACAAACACTTTATTATAGAGTATATCATCTTGCATTATATTTTCTCTATTCTGGGTTTGTATTATTATTATATAAAGTCTACAAACGATATAAACATAACCTGCAGACGAAAGAAAAGCGTGCATTAATAAATAAGTAAATAAAATCGAGATCGTTACTATTTAGTTAAAAAGTGTGCAAACGATATAAACACTGTTGTTTACGAAAGAAAGGATAAAATAAATGTAAACTCGCAAGTATATAAATGAAAATTAAAGAAATCCAAGACATACTCAGTAAAAATTGTGTTCCTTGGGTTACAGTAATAAATGTTTACGCATGGAAGCAGAACGATATAAACACAGAAACTATATACAAAAGATATGCAAAAGTAAAAAGTAAACCAGCACATACACTCAAATAGAAAGGAAATTTAAAAACAAAAACAGAAATAAGTTCTCAGACGTTCCAGAATTGCAATTTAATTTATGCATCATTACATAAATTAAAAATATTAATTTATGCATCTTCTACAAACGATACATAATTATTAACGAAGCATAGTAACTATCACAAAGCACAGGAACAGTAAACGAAGAAATAACAAGAAAGATCAATCATGCTTAAAGCATTGATTATGAAACACTTTCCAACTTCAATGCAATTTTATTTAAACATGTCTAAAATGCAATACATTCCTCGGTAATATTTTAAAACTTATCACAATACTACATTAATTTATTATATTTGAAACCTTAAACCTTCATAAAAAAAAATTAACTTCATTCAAATGACGGCATTAAAGTATAAATTGCCTGGTTTAAACATCTCTGAAATGTGATACATTCCTCGGTAATAATTTTAGAATTGTCATAATACTACGATAATTTATTATATTGGAAAACTTCATCGAAAACAACTGAAATTTATTCAAATGACGTCATAGAAAAAATAACGCGCCTGGCTCTCTCTATAAAAGCAACATTTCATTCATAAATAATTCCCCCTTTCATGTCATTCATCACAATACTATAATAATTTATTTTATTTAAAAATTAAGACCATGGAGCTACAAGTAATTAAACTATATGCGTAAAACTTCATCGAAAAATATCGTCCTTCTCTTTCTAAAATCATTGAATATTTCATTCATATCAGCTAAGCAGACTCCATGGACTAAATGATTTTGTGTTAAAGAATTACAGCAATTCTAATACAACTCATTCAACATATTTTGCTGTTTACATTTTACATAGGTGAAAAATAGGCTTAGTTGTAGAAATAATCAAATTTGGGATGAGCATTTAAACACAAATATATTGTCATTGCGTTGTTTCAGTGTGTAGATGCACAGAATTTGGGCAAAAATAAAGTAGTTTTAGGACGGATACAACACTCAATATGAATTAAAAAGAACTTTAAAATCATGATTTTGAGACAAGATGGATGCCATATATCATTTTGAAGTATGTCACGTGATCGTTTCATATCATGGTCACGTGATCGCTTCATATAAGAGGTGTTATTATTATTTTAATTTTTATTTAAAAAACTACTGAATGTATTTCGTTGAATTTTTTTTATATATTTTATGGAACAATTTGAATATTGCCTAAAAATTTCGAAGTAATTTGTGAATTTTGAATCCGCTTAAAAATGCTTGAAAAATTAGGTCCCATAGGGCTCAATGTATTTCATTTTTTCAACCCGGGTTCAATCCAAAACTAATTGGGTGATACTATTCATTTATATTCCCATAGGTCCTACAGACCGTCTGAACAACATACTAAAATTTCATTTTGATTAAGTCATTTTTACGGCTGTTATCGTGCTAATGGACAGACAAACAGACAGACAGACAGACAGACAGAATGAACAAAGTCATAAACACTTTTCAACTTTGTTGTAAAGTGTTAAAAAGTGAAGACTTAGAATAATATTAACCAAAAATATATACTCAGTTAAAAATTCGTGCCCAAAAATTTACCAAAACCTACAAAAATAACCCTCAGTTGAAAATAGAATTTAGATGAGTAATAACTAGACTAGTCATACAATTTATCTAAAACGGTGCATAAAGAAAAGAGACGAACGAGGCTAAAAATAATTAAAATGCAGAATATTTTGGGGAAAAAAAAAATCATTTTCCGATACGTTAGCCTTATTATATTGGTAAACCTATAAAATAGTTCCATTAAAAACTGTTTTCAAAAATATAATTATTTCTAAAGAAAATAAAACAAGTATCCATGACATGAGCATAAAAACTGAATGATTTATTTTTAATTAACGAGTAAAGCGAAGTCCATTCCCCATTTCTAACTAAACGAAATCAGCATTTGCCTGAGTTTTGTGATTACTCGAAAACTGCAATTGGTAGAAAGATGAAAATTTCCCCCACATGCGTAAAATTACACACAGATGTGCAGAATCACAATTTCAATCATTAAAATGAACTGCAACAGGATGAAACGCCCATTTTAAAACCACGCATGCTCACTACGCTTCGAACAAATAACATGAAAACATCTTTTTAGTGGCTAATTAAAGCGTGTGCACTTATATGCATTGTGACTATAAACTGTGTTCTTGTATATTAAGTACGTTTTTGCGATTTAAATGTGTTATTTTGATTTCATTGTTTTCCCTTATTCTAATTTGTTTAATTTAATATTGAAATTCTAAAAACTTATATACTCTTTTGTATTAGTATTCTCAAATATTGAAATTAATTTTTTATATTTTTAATTTCATAATTGTTTGTTAAATTAAATTTTAATTTAAAATACTTGATACGCTAATACTTGATACGCTCTATCCATTTAAATCCCGGTGTTTTGCTAGTTACATTTTTAATCTAAACTTTTAAGCATAAACGAAATAATTGCTATTGGTTATCCACTTAAATCAATGTATGGGCCTCATTATCTCTAAAAGCATGTCACTAATACCTTTCGGGAAAATGTTTTTTAACATGATATTATTATTATTATTATTATTATCATTATTATTATTATTATTATTATTATTATTATTATTATTATTATTATTATTCCATAAAATTGCTTAAAGTCCTCTTCAAAGATGTATTTTATGGTTAATTGATGTAAATTTTCTATGTGAACTGTAAAATGTTAATTGAAGGGGAAAGCTCTCTCTAATCTAAGTACAGTAAAATTTATGCACCCAGTTGTTTTATAGAATTAAGAAATCTAGTAGCTCTGTACAAAGTAGGATTTTTTTTTTTTTATCAACAATGAATTTAAAAATAATTTCTCCGTTCTATGCTAGCAGCTCTAGGATTGGGCTAAATTGAAACATTTTGGCGATGTACTGTTTTTTAACACTTTATAACCTAGTTGAAAAGTGTTTATAACTTTGTTCATTCTATCTGTTTGTCTATCTGTTCGCACGATAACTGCCGTAAAAATGACTTTATCAAAATGAAATTTTAGTATGTTGTTTAGACGGTCTGTAAATGAATGTAAATGAATAATATCAAATTAGTTTTGGATTGAACCCGGATTGAAAAAATGAAATACATTAAACCCTATGAGACCTAATTTTTCAAACATTTTTAAGCGAATTTAAAATCCACAAATTGCTTCGAAAATTTTAAGTAATATTCAAATTATCCCATAAAATATATAAAAAAATTTTCAGCAAAATATGTTCAGTAGTTTTTTAAGTAAAAATTAAAATAATAATTGCACCCATATTACATGAAAAGATCACGTGACCCACTTCAAAATAATCATCCAATCATCCATCTTATGCCAAACCGTGATTTTTAAAATTCTTTTTAATTTGTATTTAGTGTTGCATCCGTCCTAAAACCGCTTTATTTTTTTTTCCTGTGCATCTATATACTGGGCCAACGCAATTACAATATCTTGGAGTTTAAATAATCATCAAACTTTGATCATTTCTACAACGAAGCATAACTTTCACGTATGGAGAATATAAACACATCAAGCTGTAAGATGAGTCGTATAAGAATTGCTGAATTTCTTTAACGCAAAATTATTTAGCTTTGGAGTCTGCAATATAGCTGATTTGAATGAAACATTCATTGATTTTACATAGAGAAGCAGACGATTCCATATTATTGCATTTTTGATGAAGCCTTAAGCATGGAGTTAGAAAGTAATTTTACCTCCGTGGTGTTACGTTTTCAATTAAAATAAATTATTCTAGTATTGTGATAATTTTAAAAATATCGCTGCTGAGCGAAAAGAATGAAAAAAAGTTTATGAATGGAATTTTCTCTGCTTTTAGATAGAGATCCAGGCGATGCGATTTATATTAGGATGACGTTATTTGAATAAAGATCATTATTTTTCAATGAAGTTTTCAAATATAATAAATTATTGTATTATTGTGATAATCTTAAAAATATCACCCATGAATGTAACACATTTTAGAGATGTTTAAATAAAATTGCATTGCAGTAGGAAAGTGTTTCATAATTAATGCGTTATGCATGATTGGTCTTTCTTGTTTTATACATACGAGAGTTGCTTCAACCAGGAGCTACAGTTTAGAGTGAATTGCAAACCATCATTTTAGCATGTATGCATACTACACAGGGCTGGATCTCTATCGCACACGGGATGCAAACCCGGTTCTTATGAATCCAAAGATAAAACATTGAATTTTTTGTCCACAGATTGGCCTTGCAGCCTGCAGAAAATATCATTTGGGTAGCATGTATATGCTTGCAACTATGGTTAATCTCTTGTTAAAAGATTTCTTAACACAAAAAACGTTGTTTTCTAAATGAAAACAGCTGACATTTCCTAACTTTTCAAGTAAAGAAATATCAAGGAACTTTAATACAGTGTACAAGTACTGGAGTACAAGGTAAGCTTAGGATATTCCTACTAAATTAGAAAAAAATTTCAGTTTAAATCTCTCAATTCGTTAACAAAATATAAATAGATAAATAAAATAGCAAGAAAGATCAATCATGCATAAAGAATTGATTATGAAGCACTTTCCAACTTCAATGCAATTTTATTTAAACATCTCTAAAATATGACGCATTACTCGGTAATATTTTTAAAATTATCACAATACTACAATAATTTTTATATTTAAAAACTTAAAACTTCATAAAAAAAAAATTAACTTCAATCAAATGACGGCATTGAAACATAAATTGCCTGGTTTAAACATCTCTAAAATGCGATACATTCCTCGGTAATATTTTTAAAATTATCATAATACTACAATAATTTATTATATTTGAAAACGTCATCGAAAACAAATGAACTTTATTCAAACGACGTCATCGAAACGTAAATCGGCTGGCTCTCTCTATAAAAGCAGCATTTCTTTCATAAACATTTTTCTATTCCTTTCAATCATCACAATACTATAATAATTTATTTTATTTAAAAACTTAAAACTATGGAGGTACAAGTAATTTAACTCTAAACATCATCTTGTTTGTGTAAAATCAATGAATGTTTCATTCATATCAGTTATATTGCAAACTCCAAGAGCTAAATAATTTTGCGTTAAAGAAATGCAGCAATTCTTATACAACTCATTCTACATATTTTTGTATTTACATTTTCCATAAGTGAAAATTTGGCTTCGTTGTAGAAATAATCAAAGTTTAATGATCATTTAAACTCAAATATATTGTAATTGCGTTGCTTCAGTATGTAGATGCACAGAATTTAAGCAAAAATAAAGCAGTTTTAGGACGGATACAACACAAAATATGAATTAAAAAGAACTTTAAAAATCACGATTTTGACACAAGATGGATGCCATATTTTATTTTGAAGTGGGTCACGTGATCTCATCATATAATGGTCACGTGATCTTTTTGCGTTATACAAAGGGTATAATTATTATTTTTATTTTTATTTTAAAAACTACCGAATATATTGTGCTGAAAATTTTTTTATATATTTTATGGGATAATTTGAATATTTCCTAAAACTTTCGAAGCAATTTGTGAATTTTAAATTTGCTTAAAAAATGTTTGAAAAATTAGGTCCCATAGGGTTCAATGTATTTCATTTTTTGAACCCGGATTCAATCCAAAACTAATTGGGTGATATTATTCATTTACATTCCCATAGGTCCCACAGACCGTCTGAACAACATACTAAAATTTCATTTTGATAAAGTCTTTTTACGACAGTTATCGTGCTAACGGATAGACAGACAGAATGAACAAAGTCATAAACACTTTTCAACTATGTTATAAAGTGTTAAAAATGGAACAAAATAAAACAAGAAAGACCAATCATGAATAAAGCATTGATTATGGAACACTTTTCAACTTCAATCCAATTTTATTTAAACATATCTAAAATACGATACATTCCTAGGTAATATTTTTAAAATTATCAGAATACTACATTGATTTATTACATTTGAAAACGTCATCGAAAACAAATGAACTTTATACAAATGACGGCATTGAAATATAAATTGCCTAGTTTCAACATCTCTAAAATGCGATACATTTCTCGGTAATATTCCTTAAATTATCATAATACTACAATTTATTATATTTGAAAACTTCTTCGAAAAAAAATGAACTTCATTCAAATGACGTCATCGACATATAAATCGCCTGGCTCTCTCTATAAAAGCAGCATGTCATTCATAAACTTTATTCCATTTCTTTCATTCATCACAATACTGTAATAATTTATTTTATTTAGAAACTTAACCATGGCGGTACAAGTAATTTAACTCTATGCTCCAAACTTCATTGAAAAAATCACCTGCATCTCTATGTAAAATCAATGAATATTTCGTTCATATCAGCTATATTGCAGACTCCATGAGCTAAATAATTTTGCGTTACATAAATGCAGCAATTCTTATACAACTAATTCTACATCTTTTGGTGTTTGCATTCTCCATAAATGAAAATTAGGCTTCATTTTTAGGAAATAATCAAAGTTTGATGATCATTTAAACTGAAATATATTGTGATTGCGTTGTTTCAGAATGTAGATGCACAGAATTTAAGCAAAAATAAATCGGTTTAAAGACGGATACAACATTAAATATAAATTAAAAACAACTTTAAAAATCACGATTTTGCCACAAGATGGATGCCATATTTAATTTTGAAGTGGGTCACGTGATCTATTCATATAATGGTAACGTGATCTCTTCATATAAAGGGTGTAATTACTATTTTAATTTTTATTTGAAAAAATACTGAATATATTTCGCTGAAAATTTTTTTATATATTTTATGGAATAATTTGAATATTTCTTAAAACGTTAGAAGCAGTTTGTGAATTTTAAATTGACAAAAGAAATTACTGATAAATAGGTCCCATAGGGTTCAATGTATTTCATTTCTTCAACCCGGGTTCAATCCAAAACTAATTGGGTGATATTATTCATTTATATTCCCATAGATCCCACAGACCGTCTGAACAGCATACTAAAATTTCATTTTGATAAAGTCATTTTTACGGCAGTTATCGTGCTAACGGACAGACAGACAGACAGGCAGAATGAACAAAGTAGTAAATACTTTTCAACTATGTCGTGAAATGTAAAAATGGAACGAAGAACGTGGAAAATTGTACACTCCACCAGATCATAGACAACAAGAAAGATCAATCATGCTTAAAGCATTGATTATGAAAAACTTTCCAACTTCAATGCAATTTTATTTAAACAAGTCTAAAATGCAATACATTCCTCGGTAATATTTTGAAACTTAACACAATACTGCATTAATTTATTATATTTGAAAACTCAAACCTTCATCGAAAAAAATGAACTTCATTCAAATGACGGCATAGAAATATAAATTGCCTGGTTTAAACATCTCTAAAATGTTATACATTCCTCAGTAATAGTTTTAGAATAATCATAATACTACGATAATTTATTATATTTGAAAACTTCATCGAAAACAACTGAAATTAATTCAAATGACGTCATAGAAAAAATAACACGCCTGGATCTCTCTATAAAAACAGGATTTCATTCATAACTTTCTCCCATTCATTTCATTCATCACAATACTATAATAATTTATTTTATTTAAACATTTTGTTTAAGACCATGGAGCTACAAAAAATTAAACTCTATGCTTGAAACTTCATCGAAAAAAATCGTCCTTCTCTTTGTGAAATCAATTAATATTTCATTCATATCAGCCATGCAGACTCCATGGACTAAATTATTTTGTGTTAAAAAAATACAGGAATTCTAATACAATTCATTCTATATATTTTGCTGTTCACATTTTACATAGGTGAAAAATAGGCTTAGTTGTAGAAATAATCAAATTTAGATGAGCATTTAAACTCCAATATATTGTCATTGCGTTGTTTCAGTATGTAGATGCACAGAATTTAAGCAAAAATAAAGTAGTTTTAGGACGGATACAATACTCAATATGAATTAAAAAGAACTTAAAAAAATCACGATTTTGAAACAAGATGGATGCCACATATCATTTTGAAGTGGGTTATGTGATCGTTTCATATCATGGTCACGTGATCGTTTCATATAAGAGGTGCAATTATTATTTTAATTTTTATTTTAAAAACTACTGAATATATTTCGCTGAATTTTTTTTATATATTTTATCGAACAATTTGAATATTACCTAAAATTTTCGAAGCAATTTGTGAATTTTAAATCCGCTTAAAAAATGTTTGAAAAATTAGGTCCCATAGGGCTCAATGTATTTCATTTTTTCGACCCGGGTTCAATCCAAAACTAATTGGGTGATATTATTCATTTATACTCCCATAGGTCCTACAGGCCGTCTGAACAACATACTAAAATTTCATTTTGATTAAGTCATTTTTACGGCAGTTATCGTGCTAACGGACAGACAGACAGACAGAATGAACAAAGTCATAAACACTTTTCAACTTTGTTGTAAAGTGTTAATAAAAGCCGGTCAGGACTCTGGAACAACTGATGTTAACCCAACTCAAGCTATCCCTGGGGAACTAGGACATGTGGTCGTCCTAGCATTAGCGGTGCCATGAATTCCATGAATGACTGACTTAACTGCCGGAGATGGGCTTAGTCTTTTTACCAAATGACAACTTTAGTAAAACTGTAGAGATTGTATAATCCAGACCCTGTTAATACGGATATCGGATAATCGAAAATATATTTGTTGATTCAACACATGGTGTTCTTAGAACTAACTATAACCATATACAAAAACAAGAATTTGTTTTGATTAATTCGAATAGATGCGCATTCTTGATAAAGAATATATCCTGAATTAACATCCAATTTAAACCTTATGCTATTCCTTCTTCCCCCCCCCCCCCGAATGATAGCCATGCCCTTTTTTTTCCCTTTTTAACACTTACAACAAAGTTGAAAAGTGTTTATGACTTTGTTCCTTCTGTCTGTCTGTCTGTCTGTCCGTTAGCACGATAACTGCCGTAAAAATGACTTAATCAAAATGAAATTTTAGTATGTTGTTCAGACGGCATGTAGGACCTATGGGAATATAAATGAATAATATCACCCAATTAGTTTTGGACTCAACCCGGGTTGAAAAAATGAAATACATTGAGCCCTATGGGACCTAATTTTTCAAACATTTTTCAAGGGGATTTAAAATTCACAAATTGCTTCGAAAATTTTAGGTTATATTCAAATTCTTCCATAAAATATATAAAAAAAATTCAGTTTTTTAAATAAAAATTTAAATAATAATAATAACACCTCTTATATGAAGCGATCGCGTGACCATGATATGAAAAGATCACGTGACCCACTTCAAAATGATATATGGCATCCATCTTGTCTCAAAATCGTGATTTTTAATGTTCTTTTTAATTCATATTGAGTGTTGTATCCGTCCTAAAACCACTTTATTTTTGCTTAAATTCTGTGCATCTACATACTGAAACAACGCAATTACAATATATTTGAGTTTAAATACACATCCAAATTTGATTATTTCTACAACGAAGCCTATTTTTCACCTATGTAAAATGTAAATAGCAAAATATGTAGAATGAGTTGTTTCAGAATTGCTGTATTTAACACAAAATCATTTAGTTCATGGAGTCTGCGTAGCTGATATGAATGAAATATTCATTGATTTTACAAAGAGAAGGACGATTTTTTTCGATGAAGTTTTACGCATAGAGTTTAATTACTTGTAGCTCCATGGTCTTAATTTTTAAATAAAGTAAATTATTATAGTATTGTGATGAATGACATGAATGGGAAATTATTTATGAATGAAATGCTGCTTTTATAGAGAGATCCAGGCGTGTTATTTTTTCTATGACGTCATTTGAATGAATTTCAGTTGTTTTCGATGAAGTTTTCAAATATAATAAATTATCGTAGTATTATGATAATTCTAAAATTATTACCGAGGAATGTATCACATTTTAGAGAGGTTTAAACCAGGCAATTTATATTTCAATGCCGTCATTTGAATGAAGTTCATTTTTTTCGATGAAGGTTTAAGTTTTCAAATATAATAAATTAATGCAGTATTGTGATAAGTTTCAAAATATTACCGAGGAATGTATTATGTATTGCATTTTAGACTTGTTTAAATAAAATTGCATTGAAGTTGGAAAGTGTTTCATAATCAATGACTTAAGCATGATTGATCTTTCTTGTTGTTTATAAGGCTGGTCATCTTTCTTTTAATGGGTTAATGCTATGATATCTTTATCGAAGGCATATCTACATCAATAAAGAGGATATGAGATCTGGCGGAGGTTACTGTATATCACGACCTTGTGATGGCAGGAGGACGCATCTCCAAGATACGACGCTTTGCCCTTACTGGTTGTCTTTCCTTTAATGAGTTAATGCTATGATATGTTTGTTGAAGACATATCTACATTAATAAAGCAGATATGCGATCTGGAGGCTGTTATTGAGCACCACGGCCTTGTGATGGCAGAAAGACGCATCTCAAAGAAATGTCGTTTTACCTTTACAAAACGGTTTTTCTTTCTTTTAATAAGTTAATACTATGATATTTTTGTTGAAGGCATATCTATATTATTAAAACAGATATGAGAATACGAAAGAAAATATTTCCCTAACATTGGTCCACTTGATGAAACTTTCACGAGTTTTTTCTAAGAATGATATTTTTCAAGTCAGTTTTAAACATTTTCCAGCCCATTGTTGTACTAACAATTTGGAAATCCTTAGAGATAATTATATTATCAATCAGTCGATATGGTATCATAGCTGTTTTAAAGCCATTAATTAAGGATTAATTATTTGGCAATGACGCCATGCATTGTATTGGCATCATCATCAAAGCGACATTAATAAAGTTTTCATTACAATAGGATTTTTTTTCCAAAGTCAAAGTGCTATATGTTTTTCTTACGCTACTATATTTCTTTTCTGGAACATTTTTATCAAATATATACAGAAAAATGTCGTTCATCTCATCTAATGGGACTTGAAAAACCCATGTAAGCTGACGAGATTTATCTTCACGTCAAAACAGTCCTCTTTAATCATGTACAGTGATCCGTCCAACTCTACCACTCCGGCTATGTAAGGAATTCTAGTAAATTACCTAACATAGCCATTTTCGAAGTTATCATCTTTTCCGTTTGTGTCGAAAAATATGATAATTGTTCAACCTTTTCTATATAACCACAAAAAAATTATAATCATGAATTGAAATTTTTTACAGAAGTAGTTGCGAAATTTTCTCCGAAAGCATCAAATTAGGTATTTTTGCAAAATAAAAATGAAATCCAAATATATTTTTTTTTAATTGAATTCAAATGTGTAACACAATTCATCAATCACACAAATGTTGCTCGACGAAAGTACAAAAATTCCCCTGTGGGAATTCTTGTGAGAATGGGGGTTCAATCTCCCATTCCCTGATGTTACCGCATCTGCACCCTAATAATAGTGCATATAAATGCAACAAGAGCTATTAATGAAGGAGTAGAATAAAAAGTAACCCAAGGCACGCGGATATTTAGTAAAACCTTGACCGATCATTGATTTCGCCGGCTATAAAATTGGATACTTCCCGTATAAACCGACCAGAGATAACATCGAGCTTAGTAGACCTGTACTTACGCATTTTTATTTTGTCATACTTTGTAATATCGCATAGAGAATGTATTATTTTCACGACAATTTTCAAATTCGGGTAATTTAGGTCAATATATGTTTTAGGACCTCCTGAACACGTTTTGACTATTTGAGTGATGTCTGACAGTTTATCTGTTAGTCTGTCTGTTGTCGATTTCTTGTGTACAGCAGCCACAAATATTAGATAATGGATTTTCACGAAACTTTATATCCGGCTTCGATATCAAAAAATATCTAGAACGAGATAGAATTTTTTTTAAATTCGAGCGAAAACTTTAATATTTTTTAACATGGCAGCATATGACAAAATGTACGTAATCATACATAAAAGTGTTTATTTATAACTTAATGATCACGAGGCTTAATATCTTCAATCATTGTCGTGAAAAATAGCCGAAGTACTCTTTTTTATTCGTGATTTCCTTACTCTCCCTCCCCTCCCCTCGGGAGCAAGTTACCCCCCCCCCCCGGGGTTACATTGTCAAGTATGATATCAATCGAAATAATTTTTCAAGCCTTTTAAAATAAAGTGTAACACTGTATAATTGTAATCATTTGAACCAAAATACCGATATTTCAAAACATTTCTTGTAAAATTAGAAATTAAAGTAACTGAAAAATGAATTTCGATATGAGAAAGTCGAATTGAGGCACCTTCCATTTAATTTTTTCTCTGGTAGCTTGGTAATGATCGGTAAACTCGCTCATTTAAGAGAATCGAATCAATCTTCGTTTACCGATGCTTAGCCATTTATCGATTTTTGAGGTCATAATTAGAATTATGTTATCAAGCTGATGCTCGGTTATCAATCTATTTAAGTAATTCGGCCGATGTCTGACAAACCGATGCTCAATTATTAATTTATGTAAAGAAATTAGCAGTTGCCAGGCATATTGTTGCTCGGTTATTGATAAATTCAAGAAAAACAGCAGATTTCTTATAAATGATGAAATGTGTCATACAATGAACATTTCTAAATACCACTCCTTAATCTTTACCATCTTTATATATTAGCAGATGTAGGCAAAACAGAATATTTAAATAAATAAAAATGTTCTTGTCTTGTTTTAGAAAAAGCGCATGACATTTTAAACTTTGGTGAAAAGCTGTGATACCTCGCCCAATTTGGGGTACTATACGCCATTTCTATACTATCACATCAAAATAGTATTTTTAACTTTTTCAAGCAACCCTTACATTTCGTATGGTCTCAATCAATTTGTTGCACATATGATCTCATGTCTTCCAATCTCCTCTAGGTAGGAACATGAAATTTTTCAAAGATGTTCCACATCAGTGATAGGTACACAAAAACAAATGGTATTTATGTAACCCTAATGAAGTTACAAACAAGAAAGATCAATCAGACATAAAGCATTGATTATGAAATACTTTCCAACTCTAATTTTATTTAAATATCTCTAAAATGCGATACATTCAGCGGTAATATTTTTAAAATTAACACAATACTACACAATTATCACAATACTGCAATAATTAATTATATTTTTGAAAATTTAAAACTTCATCGAAAAAAACGAACTTGATTCAAATGAAGTCATCAAAATATAAATCGCTTAACTCTCTACGTAAAAGTAGTAAATATTTCATTCTTACATTTTTATTTCATTCATTACAGTACTACAATAATTTATTCTACTTAAAAACTTAAAACTATGGAGGCAAAAGTAATTTAACTCTATGCATAAAACTTCATCGAAGAAGTCTGTCATTAAATCGTCTGCTTCTCTATGTAAAATCAATGAATGTTTCATTCATATCATCTATATTGCAAACTCCTGAGCAAAATAATTTTGCGTTAAAGAATTGCAGCAATTCTTATACAACTCATCTTACAGCCTAATCTGTTTACATTCTTCATAAGCGAAAATTAGGTTTTGTTGTAGAAATAATCAAAGTTTGATGATCATTTAAACTCAAATATATTGTAAATGTGTTGTTTCAGAATACAGATGCAGAGAAATTAAGCAAAATTAAAGCGGTTTTAGGACGGATACAGCATTAAATTTAAATTAAAAAGAACTTTAAAAATCATCCCTAACAGCATTTTTTTTTACAGTGACGTAAGATTTACGTCACACTGTGACTTTGGGACGTCACAGGACGTCGCAATACGTCTCGGCAATGTCATATTGAGGTCGCAGCGAAGTCATTTTGGTCATTTTCATGGTCGTTTGTGACGTCGCATATTAACTTGTTTGTGACATCACATTGTACTTGCCATTGTAATGTCGTCACATTGTTACGTGTTAATTAAATTGTGGAAACGTCACAGAATGTAGTCACAATGAAGTTACAAAATTACTAATACGTAACGTCGCATAGAAGTCCCAAATATGATGTCACATTGTGACCCAGGTGTCACGTGACTACAATGTCACAATGACACATGTGACTATCTTTGCTGTGAGGGGCAATTTTGACACAAGATGGATAGCATTGATCATTTAAACTCATATATTGTAATTGCGCTGTTTCAAAATACAGATGCACAGAAATTAAGCAAAAATAAAACGATTTTAAGACGGATACGACACTAAATATAAATTAAACAAGAAAGATCAATCATGCTTAAAGCATTGATTATGAAACACTTTCCAACTTCAATGCAATTTTATTTAAACATGTCTAAAATGCAATACAATCCTCGGTAATATTTTAAAACTTATCACAATACTACATTAATTTATTATATTTGAAAACTTAAACTTTCATCGAAAAAAAATGAACTACATTCAAATGACGGTATTGACATATAAATTGCCTGGTTTAAACGTCTCTAAAATATGATACATTCCTCGGTAATAATTTTAGAATTATCATAATACTACTATAATTTATTATATTTGAAAACTTCATCGAAAACAACTGAAATTCATTCAAATGACGTCACAGAAAAAATAACAAGCCTGGCTCTCTTTATAAAAGCAACATTTCATTCATAAATAATTTCCCATTCATGTCATTCATCACAATACTACAATAATTTATTTTATTTAAAAATTAAGACCATGGAGCTACAAGTAATTAAACTCTATGCTTAAAACTTCATCGAAAAAAATCGTCCTTCTATTTTTAAAATCAGTGAATATTTCATTCATATCATCTATGCAGACTCCATGAACTAAATGATTTTGTGTTAAAGAAATACAGCAATTGTAATACAACTCATTCTACATTTTTTGCTGTTTACATTTTACATTGGTGAAAAATAGGCTTCGTTGTGGAAATAATCAAATTTGGATGAGCATTTAAACTCAAATATATTGTAATTGCGTTGTTTCAGTATGTAGATGCACAGAATTTAAGCAAAAATAAAGTAGTTTTAGGACGGATACAACACTCAATATGAACTAAAAAAAACTTTAAAAATCACGATTTTGAGACAAGATGGATGCCATATATCATTTTGAAGTGGGTCACGTGACATTTTCATATCGTGGTCACGTGATCGCTTCATATAAGAGGTGTTATTATTATTATAATTTTTATTTAAAAAACTACTGAATATATTTCACTGAATTTTTTTTTATATATTTTGCGAAACAATTTGAATATTACCTAAAATTTTCGAAGCAATTTGTGAAATTTAAATCCGCTTAAAAAATGTTTGAAAAATTAGATCCCACAGGGCTCAATGTATTTCATTTTTTCAACCCGGGTTCAATCCAAAACTAATTGGGTGATATTATTCATTTATATTCCCATATGTCTCACAGACCGTCTGAACAAGATACTAAAATTTCATTTTAATTAAAGTCATTTTTACGGCAGTTATCGTGCGAACGGACAGACAGACAGACAGAATGAACAAAGTCATAAACACTTTTCAACTTTGTTGTAAAGTGTTAAAAAGAATTTTAAAAATCATGATTTTGACACAGGATGGATGTCATATTTTATTTTGAAGTGAGTCACGTGATCTCTTCATATAATAGTCACGTAGTCTCTTCATATAAAGTGCTTAATTATTATTTTAATTTTTATTTAAAAAACTACTGAATATATTTTGCTGAAATTTTTTTTATATATTTTATGGGATAATTTGAATATTTTCTAAAACTTTCGAAGCAATTTGTGAATTTTAATTACGCTTAAAAAATGTTTGAAAAATTAGGTCCCATAGGGTTCAAAGTATTTCATTTTTCAACCCGGGTTCAGTCCAGAACTAACTGGGTGATATTATTGATTTATATTCCCATAGGTTGCACAGACCCTCTGAGCAACATAATAAAATTTCATTTTGATAAAGTCATTTTTACGGCAGTTATCGTGCTAATGGATAGACAGACAGACAAACAGACAGAATGAATAAACAAAGTCATAAGCACTTTTCAACTTTGTTGTAAAGTGTTAAAAATGGAAGGAAGATGTAACCGAACTGCATAATCGTCGTATCTGTACAGTCCCAAGAGCTAGAAATCTGAGATTTAATGTTCACCGTAAATCATATGTAAAAATGAAAAGAAAGAATATTTTCAAAACTCAACTTGAAAGGGATGCGATAGAGATGGCTGTCAGTGATCATGATCACCGTGTTACCACAATCCCTCGATCCAGTTGCCAGAAATTTTACAGGAATGCCCCTCAGAGAGCATGGGAAAGCACCTCTACATTTCCGTAATACACCATTAAAAGATTGAAAAGAGGTGAAATAAGAGAGTGCATGATCACCATATCTCTCCTACTGTCGATTCCTACACATTGCTCAACAAAATTTGCTATTTTTGTTTATCTCGTTTTATTGCCGAGTTCGTTTCGTAACTTTTTATTTCTCCGCTAGGGGCACTGCAATCACTTTTATTCGATCGAGCATGGCTACTGTACCATAGATAGACCTAACGTGTATACTTATGGACCTTTTTTACGAAAATTTGTGGAGCGGACCTTCTTAGAAACCTTGTATAGAGAGACAATTGAGTATCAGTCTGTCACATTTCAGATAGAGAGTAGTCCGGATTTTGTCAGTTCCGAGTTAAAGAGTAGTCCGGATTTTGTCAGTTCCAAGAGAGAGAGTAGTCCGAATTTTGTGAGTTCCGAGATAGAGAATAAACCGGATTTTGTCAGTTCCGAGAGAGTAGTCCGGATTTTGTCAGTTCCGAAATAGAGTGTAGACCGGATTTTGTCATTTCCGAGATAGAGAGTAGTCCGGATTTTGTCAGTTCCAAGGTAGAGAGTAGACCGGATTTTGTCAGTTCCGAGATAGATAGTAGTCCGGATTTTGACAGTTACGAGATAGAGAGTAGTCCGGATTTTGTCAGTTATGAGATAGACAGTAGTCCGAATCTTGTCAGTTCCGAGATAGAGAGTAGACAGGATTTTGTCAGTTCCGAGATAGAGAGTAGGCCAGATTTTGTCAGTTCCAAGTAGTTTGCATGGTTCCGTGAATATGCTAAACCTAAAGTTAATATGCTAAAGCTAAAATAACTAATGGATAATAATGTTTCAAATTTAATGGATTAAAAGATGGTGCACACTAATTTTAAAAAAGTGGTACATGCTAATAAAAAAAAGAAGACACCACTTAATACTTTCCCTACATGCATAGTATAATAATAATATATAGAGAAAGTATTGTGATGGGGTCGAAAATTCGAAGTTTTCGACGGAAGAGCAACTTTCAGGCATCCATAAACTCGAATCGATTTTGAGGTGATGACTGTGCGTACGTGTATGTGTGTGTGTGTGTCCGTCCGTAGTGTGTGTATAAGATATCGTGCGAACGAATGGGGCGTTTTGAACGAAATTCGGTACAATTATTGCAATCAGTGAATACTTGAACTCTATAAATTTTAAACTCGATCGAACGTTAGGAAAATTTCTAAATTTTCGAATGAATTTTTGAAAAAATTCTTTAAAAAATCCGGACATTCAATCATGTTTAATAAATAATCATTTTATACATAATTTTTTATTCAAAAACGAATGACATAAACATGGGAATGCTAGCTTGAACCGTTCTCGAGATATTGCACGTTTTTCAAATAAATGTACCTAAAAAATTACATAAAAATGAACACAAGTGATCATTATCAAATATGTAACAATTTGCGATAAATTTGACGATATTGGAGACTAATTTGGCGAAATGTCGCTAACTTGGCGACTTTTTCAATGTGGTGCCAAATTGACAAAAATGTTACCAAATTATCAAAAATGACTCTAATGTTACAAAAATGTCACCAAATTGATGAATTAATAATTAACATATTTTAATTCAGTAGAGTATATTGCTTGGCAGATTCTAGCAATATTTCCAATTAATAAGTTATACATATTTACGCGAAACATAAGTTAATTTGGTACTTCAAAATAATTTTACGAGTTGTCATCCAGAAAAGCGCCCAATGTCATTATATTTTTCAATGTTAAAAAAACATTTGCCGAGTATCTTGTTCATCATCATTTCACAATGAAAGAAGTAAAGTGCTTGCATTATGTAGGGAAAATCATGTGCTGCGCGCATTAGATTTTTTATAAAGTAATGCATGTACCGTTGATTCATATTTACTTTGTAATAAAACATATAATCATCCAAAACCGCTCGACCGTCAACTTTTCGCATAAAAACATTAAATGATCAATGTCATCAATCATGTGTCAAAATCCTGATTTTTAAAGTTCTTTTCAATTTATATTTAGTGTTGTATCCGTCCTAAAACCGCTTTGTTTTTGCTAAATTTCTGTGCATCTGTATTCTGAAACAACGAAATTAGAATATATTTGAGTTTAAATGATCGTCAAACTTTGATTATTTCTACAACGAAGTCGAATTTTCACTTATGGAAAATGTAAACACATAAAGATGCAGGATGAGTTATATAAGAATTGCTGAATTTGTTTAATGCAAAATTATTTAGGTCTGGAGTCTGCAATATAGCTGATATGAATGAAACATTCATTGATTTTACATAGAGAAGCAGACGATTTAAAACATTGACTTTTTCGATGAAATTTTAAGCATAGAGTTAAATTACTTTTACCTCCATGGTTTTAAGTTTTTAAGTAAAATAAATTATTGTAGTATTGTGATGAATGAAAGGAATGGAAAAAAGTGTATGAATGAAATATTTACTGTTTTTTCATAGAGAGCCAGGCGATTTATATTTCAATGACGTGATTTGAATAAAGTTCATTTTTTTCGATGAAGTTTTAAGTCTTCTAATATAATAAATTATTGTAGTATTGTGATAATTTTTAAAGTATTACCGCTGAGTGCATCGCATTTAGAGATATTTAAATAAAATTGCATTGCAGTTAGAAAGTGTTTCATAATCAGTGCTTTATGCATGATTGATCTTTCTTGTTTTCTTTTTGTTTTTGTTGTTTGCATTGAACCTGTGTATTGACACAGGTTCAATGCAAATATCTCTGAAAATTGCTTCAGGTGTGTTTGCTTATTACTTTTCCTACAACTACTAAAAATAAAATATGATATTCTTTTACAGCCCTTTCCTCACAATGACTAAAAATTTTAAAATATTTATCTTAGTCTCTATGCGTCGGATACTTTTATACCTCACTAGAAAATGTTTATTGTTTGCCAAAAAATGTACCCGGTATTATCTGAGAAATAAAGTAGAGATTAATTGAATTTATTCATAAAGTTTCTCAAAAGGAATAATCTCTCGCTGCACGAAGCCGCAATGCATCTTAAATAAGCATCTAAACACACCTTAGCCTGCTGCGAGAGTGCGTAATAGGCCTTGAGTTCAGGGCTGGACACTTTCCGAAGGTGTCAAGATGGCTCTTTGCAGTAATATTTTCGATCACTAAGGAACAGATTTGTACGAAAATAGCTTAAAATAGAACTTCTACATTTAATAATTAAAAAAAATAATTAAAATTTTTAAATTGCTTGGTTTAAACATCTCTAAAATGCGATAAATTCCTCGGCAATATTTTTAAAATTATCATAATACTACAATAATTTTAAAATGACGTCATCGAAATATAAATCGCCTGGCTCTCTATCAGCATTTCATTCATAATCTTTTTTTCTTTTCCTTTCATTCATCGCAATGTTGCAATAATTTATTTTATTTAAAATCTTAAAACCATGGAGGTTTGACTCTTTGCTTAAAACTTCATCGAAAAAATCGTCTGCTTCTCTATGTAAAATCAATGAATGTTTTATTCATATCAGCTATATTGCAGACTCCATGAGCTAAATAATTTTGCGTTAAAGAAATGTAGCAATTCTTATACAAACCATTCTGCATATTTTGGTGTTTACATGCTCCATAAGGGAAAATTAGGCTTCGTTGTAGAAATAATTAAAGTTTGATTATCATTTAAACTCAAATATATTGTAATTGCGTTGTTTCAGAATGTAGATGCACGGAATTTAAGCACAAATAAAGCGATTTTGAGACGGATACAACACTAAATATGAATTAAAAGGAACTTTAAAAATCACGATTTTGACTTGCGACACAAGATGGATGCCATATTTTATTTTGAAGTAGGTCACGTGATCACTTCATATAATGGTCACGTGATCTTTTCATACAAAAGGGTGTAATTATTGTTTTAATTTTTATTTTAAACCTATTGAATATATTTTGCTGAAATTTTTTTTATATTTTTTATAGAATAATTTGAATATTTCCTAAAACTTTCGAAGCAATTTGTGAATTTAAATTCACTTAAAAAATGTTCGCTTAAAAAATTCGCTTAAAAAAGGTCCCACAGACCGTTTGAATAGCATAATAAAATTTCTTTTGATAAAGTAATTTTTACGGCAGTTATCGTGCTAACAGACAGACAGACAGAATGAATGAATGAACAAAGTTATAAACACTTTTCAGCTGTGTTGTAAAGTGATAAAAACGCTTAGAAATAAATCGGGGGAAAATGTCAGATTAACGTTTTCAAGATAAAAAGAAACTTGCAGGTTTCTGATCTTCAAATTTTATTATCGACCGATCAGTTGTTTAAGATATGTCGGAAAATAAAAACCCATTTCCTGCATTGTGATAGAAAAAACGTGTTTATATATTTTTTTAATTCATTAAAATTCGAAAAAATACGTGACATGTACTCGTATAATATACGACACGAATTGTTGAAATATTTTTGAAGTTAACTTTAAGAATTACAACTATATACAACTCCATTTATTAGGGAAGGTCTTCAAAAATAAAATACGTCAAATAATTAAAAATTTCCTTCATAAGTATCACTTTCTTCTTTTTTCCCCAAATATTTCATGTTTATATTCTATTTCGAATTACATATTTTAGAGATCGTTTATGTTTATTCTTCGAGTGGCAACAGGATTAAAAATTTTTCATATAAGTTGCCAAATAAAAACGTCCTTTGTTTCAGGCACTACAGAAAAGTAATTTGTTCGACAGACATTATTTTTTAAAGTGCCTAAAAAGAGCAAACTTAGAGGAAAATTATTTCATCATGTTAGAAAAGTGGCCATTCGAAGAACAAATCCCTAAAGAACTTGAAATTAATCATCCAAATAGTGATCAGATTTTTAAAAAAATTATGCAAACTGAGAAATGACTTTTTTTTTACAAATTTCAAAATATAATTTTAAAAAAATCTGATGTGGGCAACACATGACTTTCCTTATATAATGCAATGAATTTACTCCTTTTACAGTCCAAAAATAATGTATAAAATCAACGGTACTGTGTTTTTTATGTTGAATTGTACAATTGTCGATTTTCAGGATGACAGCATGTAATACTATTTCAAAGCACCCAATTAACTTATATTTCACACAACTCTAAATTAACAATTAACAATATTGATAGCATCCTCAATAAACGATATGGTTCATACATTAAAATATTTTATTAATTAATTCATCAAACAGGCGTCATCTTTATTAATTTAGCGTCATTTTTGCAATTTTGACAAAATTTTCGTCAATCTGGGGCGAAATATCGCCAAGTTGGAGATACTTTGCTAGATTATTCGCCAAGTTTGTAAAATACATCAGCAAGTGTTACAAACCAACGGAGAGAAGAGCATTTCCTATATACTAGAATGTATGCCCGTCATATGACGGAAGTCAGATATTGTGAAACATTACTTCTCATTTTGCATCATTTTTATCAATTTGGCGACATTTTTGTCACTTTGGCAACATTTAAAAAGCCGCCAAGTTGGCAACGTCTCGTTAAATTTCTCGCCAAGCGTTATGGACAGAGAAATGGGTTATTCATCTATTCTTATGTTTTTTCCAAGATATTGAACTTTCATCAATTAGTCGTCATTTAATTGATTCATCGTCAATTTCATCAATTTGGCGAATTTTTATCAAATGGGTGATATTTTCGTCAATTTGGAAACATTTAAAAAGTTATCAAGTTGGAGATATTCCAAAAAATTCGTCACTCAAATTTTATCCAAACGTTATGGATCGAAAAATAGGTTATTCTTATAGTAGATTCTTATATTCTTTCCAAGATATTGAATTTTCGTCAATTATTCCTCATTTTCATTGATTTAGCGTCATTTCTATCAATTTGGCGACATTTTCGTCAATTTGGCAATATTTAAAAAAGTCGCCAAGTTGTCGACATTCTGCTAAATTCGCCGCCTAAATCTCGCCAAGCGTTATGGACGGAGAAATACGTTATTCTTATAGCAAATAAATGACTATTGGCATCCAACTACAAAAGTATTACCCAAAGTACCTTTTCTCACGAATGGAACAGGCTAGATCCACAAGATTGATGTCATCAAATTTATCGCATGATGTTACTTATGAAAACTGAACATATTTCACAATAGTTAATATTTTTACCTGTATGTGATTATTTCAATAAATTTACTTGAAAAATGTACAATATCTCGAGAACGGTTCATGCTATCGTTCTAAAATTTATGTCAATCGTTTTCTAATGAAAAGTTACATAAGAAATGACAAGTTGCGTAACTTTATGAAAAGTTTTGATTTTTTGATGATTTTTTTCAAAATTTTACTCGAAAATTTAGTGGGGTTTTGAACATTCGATTGCGTTTAAAAACAATAAGCTTCCAGTACTCACGTATTATAATTTCTGTACCAAATTTTATTCGAATCGTTCCATTCGTTTGTCAGATATGGTCTCCACGGACTCACTGATACACACACACACAGACATCACCTCAAAAACGTTTGATTCGTGTTCAAGGATGCTTGAAATGTGCTCTCTCGTCGAAAACTCGAATTCGATTTTTCGACCCCGTCACAATACTTTCCTTTAGCATTATACTATGTATATAAGGAAAGTAATATTACGTCTTTTAACAGTACTTTTCCTTTCGTTTTAAGGGAAACATTCGTTTTTCATAAAAGGCAGATATTTTCAGTAACTTTACTAAGTGCCTCTTATTCACTTGATTGCTTTTTAATGAAAATACGAAATAAGATTATAGAATAATAGAATTACAGACGTTAAGCACTGAGCTTAGTAGAAATAATTACACGGAATAATGCAATAACGCCTGTTAACGAACAAATTCTATTTACTTCTACTGCATTTTTCATTACCGTAGGAAGAAATTAAATGAAGGAGCATTCATATGGTGGCAAATGGTGTGTGCACTTCATTTTGGATGCAACTATTAAGCATTTTTATTCTGTTTCGCATACTTATTTCGTACAGTCATGTGAATTTTCTGAAAAACCATAAATAACATCCCCATAAGAGGAAATAAAAAACCTTAGTAAACCCCTAAACTCTTCTAGAACTCGATGCTAAAACAAAATCTGTCATCATCTAAGCTTCTAAGCTACACGTATATCGCCAATCCTGTGAGAAATAGATGTTTGAAGGCCAGTTTTTGAACAGAAGTGAAAAACATCTGAAAGTGGAAATATTTTGTGAACCCCAACCTCCTCAGGAATTTAATGCTAAATTCATAGCAGTCATCATATAAGTCATCGTGCCGCTTGTGGACCACGAGAACAGTTTTGACAGCCTTCGACAATATTCTTAAAAACCTAAGTCTGATTATTGTTAACATATATTTAATTATTCGCATAAACTTCTATTAAAAGTGTCGGTCTTGCTATATATGTATGCGTTTGTTTACAGAAAAATATCTATGCCGATTATATCAGAAGTAATAGTCTTCAGTACGGTCAGATGGCATTGAACCACTACATGAATACACATGTATGACATCACCTGAGTTTTTACTCGCTTTTAAGTAAATTTGCAGTTGTATCGACGTTTGCTCACTAACAATTCATTCGGTCTCAGTTTATTTTACGGTGTGAGTTTGAACACTGAACGACGTAATTTTCAGATGAGAAACGTAATTTTCAGGATCGCTGAACAAGGGATTCTTTTCGTGCAATACAGCAAAAAATCACAATATCTTGCGTGTATGCAAGTAATCAGTTTGCTGAAGCATTATAATATCAATCGCAATTATGCAACGAATCATGCCTCGAAGTACGATAAACGTCAAAGGCAGCGTAAGAGAAACCCTTGTTAAAGAACTGTAAAAGAAATTCGCTCATCAAACGCAACTCTTTCACAAACTGACCTGTGATCAGGAAGCTGCTTGCAAAGCATCATTTGTTGTGGCATAATCAATTGGGTAACATATAAAACCGTTTCGCGACGATGAATTCATGAAATCCTGTGCTATAAATATGGCTAAAACCCATCAGTACGAAAAAACAGCAAAATATTTCAAAATGAATTTTAAACATGCTGCACGAGAAAATGTTGAATGCATAATATTTTTAAATTGCCCTTGACGAAAGCACGAATATGACGGACACTGAACAGCTCATAATATTTGTCCATGACTTGCTCATCGATTTCGCTGTTTTTGAAGAGCTATTAGCGATGGCTTCTCTTTACGAAACAGCCAAAGGAGAATATATCTATAAACTAGTTATTTGCCGTACACCAGAATATCGAAGATTTCGACGAACTAAGTTCTGCCGCAGCAGATGTTGCACCATTGATGACTAAGTTTGCTTCAGAAGCATGTTGTCAAGTGTCCGTTCATTCATTGTATCAGCTATCAGGAATATATTTGTGCCAACCAACTGAAACTGAAGGTGGTCATTAAAATTACAAATGCGATTCAAAGTGGAAATTGCTCACGCTTTCATTTAAGTCTATAAAATTTTCTTGAAGCAATGCAACTTATTGAGACCTCCTCCTCGACTCTAACGTCCGATGACATTTTTCAGAGAAATGCATTAAAAGACTTTTTTGCAGTCGGGAAAAAGTTGCATCTGTTTCTCATTGAATGGCCTGAGATGAATCCCTTCAGCAAAAGAAACTGAGTTTCTGGAATTTCCTACCGATATCGCAAATGCCCATAACATTCTCAATGAGTCTCTTCAGGGTACGAATCAAGACGTTTGAACTTCAACCCTCGCATGTGTTATTCATCAATCCAAAAACGTTCGGCATCTCGACTGTGAAATGATGAAACTTTATGAATATCAGGCTAACCCATTTCTTACTCAACGGGCTAAAATATGGGCAGAGTTCTTCAAATAACTTTAACAGTAGTGGTTTCCATTGCTTCGCTTACTAATCGATGCTCGGCTCCACATACTGCTGCGAACAAGCGTTTTCAAACATAAACTCGAAACAACTTAGCAGACAATTCACACTAGAGTTGACTGCGGATGTCATCAACACAAAACTCAAGACGGGCATCGATCAACTTGTGAAAATTTTTTCATGCTCAAACATTCCATTGAAGTTGCCAATTAGAAGGGCGTGGCTTTCGTGTTTGCGAATAATGATACATGAAGCATGATTACATTTTTTGTGTCATAGCGTTGTTAACGAAAACGCAAACAACTATTTGAGCATTAAATGTATTTAATAATTAAACATATTAAATCTTTTAATTGTGTATTTAATTACATGTATTCAATAAAATATATTAATTTTATATATTAAATATTCTTAAAGATATTGGGAATACCTTAATTTACAATATGTAAATTTAACCCCCTTTAAGGGCAAGGTGCACAACGGCCGTTGATTAACTAACCCGGAAACACACACAGTGGTAGTCTGACTTCGTTCTATTCGTTCTATTGTCACCCAATTTTGATTTGTCATCTCCCCCCCCCCTCAAACCAATGGGGGTTGCATATCGTACCCTTCTGCCTCTGCCCATCACCTCTCGGAAGGATTATCGAGACCTACACATTTAACATTCCCATAATTCGCCCAGATAGGAGGATATTTTTACCAGTGGCGTGCAGTGGTACGAAGCAAAGAAAGCAGTGCTTCAGTAACCAAAAATAATGAAAATTCCGTGATTTAAAGCTTAATTTTAACAATTTTACATAATTTTTCACTGGAAATTGCAATACCCCAATCCATAAATTACAATTGCTCAATCCAGAAAACGGCTCATTCATTGAAAATTTCGCTTCAGTATCCAACACTCTCTGTCTGAAAGTTGTTTTTTGCTTTGAAGAACAGACTTTTCTTCTTCAATAAATAATCATTTTTGTACGCATGTTTTTAATTCTAAAACGAATAACACGAACTTTAGAACGCTAGCTTGAACCGTTCTTGAGATATTACACATTTTTCAAATGAATGTATTTAAAAAAATACATGAACATGAACTTAGCGAAATATTTAACGACTAATTTGGCGAAATATCGTCAACTTGTCGGCATTTTAATGTGGGACTACATTGAAGAAAATGCCTCCAACTTGGCAAAAATGGCGCTAAAGTTACGAAAATGACGCCAAACTAATGAATAATAATTAACATATTTAATTATAATGGAGTACATTGCTTAGCAGATGCTACCAATTTTTTCAATATTGTCACGTTATATTGGCGCGAAATATAAGTTACTTTAGTAATTCAAAATAATTTTACATGTCATCTAAAAAAACGCTCAATGTCAGTGTGCTTTTCAACGCTAAAATCATTGTCCCGTGGTTCTTGTCCATCATTATTACGCAGTGAAAGAAGTACATGCATTATGTGGTGAAAGTCAGGTATTGCTCACATCAGATTTTTTATTCAGAAACTTAGAAAATTTTCAGTAATATCTAACATACAGAATATATACTTAAATATAAATGCATACCTAGCAGCAGCATCGGTACAACAGGACAAAAAAAACTGCAATTCCGCATATTTGTTTGGATACTTCCATGGGGAAATGTTCTCATTAGAGATTACATTCTCAAGTATAACATCACGGATGCAGCGCTCGGCTTATATATCTCTCATTAAAACCGAAATTCGTCGAAATATGATTCATGTTTTCCTAGAAACAGTTTAGAATTCCGCGATCCGAAGATTGAGCTCGAATTAAATGGAAAGTAGATTTAGAAATTATTTCATGGGAAACAGAGGAATTATCGCAGAATATAACAAATTTTCAATTACATTCTAATTACTTAAAGTGGATTTACAACATTTAAAATCAATTTAGGGTTCCTTGAAGTAACTTAAGCACTTACTAACTTTGTAAAGAAAGGGCCATGAATGTACACGTTAAGTCTATAGCAAAGTGACCACGCTGGATGGAATAAAAGATTGAAGCAACTCTAGCATAGAATTTAAAATGGCAAGATATCTATCTAAACGAAAAAAACCAATTACAAAGTTAGATCGTTATCTATTGAGATGAAATCATACTAGGAACGAACAACACGCGTATATGGAAAGCAATAAATACCTGTCAAGAAGACGTATCATCAGAACCTGTGATATGGTGCAATGCTACGTGGTACAAATCGTGGTACGTTATCAAAGTACGTGGATATATTATTTTTCGAATTCAAATGCGCATTGTTGATGATGGATGCCATCTTATCCATGCTGTACATTAGATTCCTGTGCATTGCTGCTGACGAAAGTCATCTTGAACATGTTGTACATTAGATTCCTGTGCATTATTGCTGACGGAAGTCATTTAAAACATGCTGTACATTAGATTCCTGTACATTGTTGCTGACGGAGGTCATCTTGAATATGCTGTACATTAGATTCCTGTGCATTTAAGTGTTGTTTATTTTAACTTTTCTGAAAAGGAGAGTCAATATGTATGTTGTGTCCAGTAAATGCGTTCTGTAACTATTTTATGGTCGATTCCTACGCATTAAACAATTCTCTAAAGCTTTGGAATTGGCTTTTTACTTCTATCTTACTTTGTTGACAAGTTTGTTATTCTATTTTTTTTACTTTCCCTGCAATACATGGTAATGTATATGGAAAGTATTGGAATCGTGTCAAAAATTGCAACTTAAGTTTTCTTCGAATCTACACATTTAGAGCTCTCTACAATCCGAAAAAAAACATTTTTAGCGTTACGTCTGTCTGTGTGTCTATGTGCGTCTGTCTGTCTATGCAATGTATACATGCACGCTAGCTGAAAACTAATTTACCCAATTTCACAAATTTGGTAGATAAATCATTTGTGGTGTACCCTGGTGCCTTCTTATTTGAATCGTACCAAACACATTTTGGTACGATTCAAATAAGAAGAACCTGCCTTTTTCCGAAAAAGATCACTAAAATTGTATATATCTGACATTTTTCGTTAGCGGGAAAACTGACTAACCAATTTTTACACAATTTGGCAGATAAGTCACTGGCGGTTTAACCTGGTGTTGGTTAGATTTTAGTATGATTAAAAAAAGACCTACCTTTTCTTTTCGAAATGGCCCGCAAAAATTGTCAAAAATTAAAATAAAAGACTACATATGCTCAAATGTATCAAGTAAATGCTTGTTTTAAACGTAATGTTTGGCGACAAAAATAATAAGACCAACCTCATAAAACTAGCTCTAACCGTTATCGAGATTTTTTGCATTTTTGCCACGACGCCTATCTGAAAATATGTCCAATCGCCAAATGAAAAAAAATTAATAAAACTGCGTATTCAGCGTAATTTCAAATAATTTTCAATGTTATTTTGTGCGATTAAACTCAATTTAATGGATTATGAAAGAGAAAAGAGTTATGCCTATTTACTTTTTGGTTCAAAGTACTTACAAAATATTCAGTCATTTGATAACAGTGAAAATATTCAAATTTTTCTTCATTTTCTCCATTTTAGATTAAAAATATGCAATACCTCCAGAACTGCAAATATATCGCTTTATATGTTATGTCATTCGCTGCTAAATAAAAAATTATATATTAATAGCTATTTTCGTAGCAAATTTTAGCATTCTTTTTTTTCCATATTTTTTTTTCTATAAATCCCCCACCCTGAAAATAAATGTTCAAAAAATTACTAATGTTTCCCTGGCTTCAGCTACCTCCCCGATAATATGTTGATTTTTGGAGTTTATTAGTGGGAAAAAACGTATTGAATTTTATTCAATTTGCCCAATTAGTTCAAGAGATTAAGCTCTTCATGTGGTTCAAAATAAAATGTATAATATCCCGAGAACGGCTCTTGATAATTTCTGAAGCATGGTATCTATTTATTTTGGGATAGATGTTACAAAATGTCACTCATTTGATGATAGTTAGTTTAAACTATTTTTTGTAAAATTTTCTATTTCAGATCGAAAACATGGGATATCTCGAAAACTGCGCATGTTAGAGTCTTATAAATAGTGGCAATCGTTTATAAATAAAAAAATTACATATTAAATAACTAGTTTTATAAATTTTTACACAATTATACTTTTATAAGGTTTTTTTTCGATTTTCGAAAAAAAATGCTCAAAAAATTGAGTCTTCCCTTTAGTCCGTTCACCTCAATTATCAGCCGGTATCTGGAGTTTACCGATTGAAATAATCATACCAAATCTTATTCGATTTTATCAGTATTTCGAAAGATATCGAGCCCATAGACACACATCATTGAAAATATTGTTAACTCGTACTCAGAGATCCTCAAAACGTGTAGATCCATTAAAATCCGAGTATCAGATTTTTGACCCCATCACAATACATCTTTACATTACTGTGTATGGACATCTTTACATTATTGCGTACGGTAGAAAAAATAAAAATAGCTAAAGCCGGTATGGAATGTTAAGTTCTTAGATTTGCTTAATTCCGCTTTAGTTTTGTATATATATATAAATATATATATTAAAAAAAAAAATATATATATATATATATATATATATAATTATTTATTAATTATATAAATAAATAAAAATGAAAAATAATAAACTAAGTTAAAAAAATTAGAAAAATCAAAAAATCGGAAAATAAGATGCATTAACATTAATGTTTTGAATTTTATTTTCGAAAAAAATTGTAACTTTTGCCAGTATTGAAAATACGATTTGAGCGCCCTTATAATGGTGTATAGTGGCATTCTCGTTTATCCAGTTTTCCTATGAATTACTTGTTTAGTAAGAATTTTCATCTTTGATTCATGTTCATATTCATGATTGCATATATGGGTTGTTCATTTTCTGAATTGCTTGTCTGGTCTCCAGCTTAGACTCACTGGACGGGTCTGGGAGTATTACTGTGAACGTTCGTACTGCCTCCCTGGTAGAATTTCGACTTGTTCATTCCGGTGCTTCTAGATAATTAAGCTGTTGAGGTTGATCGTGTATACACGTGGTGGAAGAAGAAGGGTTCATGCCGCATGGTAATACAAATTTTCTTAATGTATCCTATTTTCATTTTTTCATTTTTTGATGCCTGTAGTCTGAGTTTGGGTATTTATAGTAATGTACTATTGCCCAATCTGAAACAGGCATATGTTTGGGTTGGTTAGAGTTAAATACTCAGACCTGAGGAGGAATTTAACTCTGACTAATCATCGAATTTGGACTGGTGCTGTTCTCTACTCTTGTCGGCATTGTGGCCTTGGATTTGCTTGTATGGTGGTGTTGATATTGCTTTTTTATTATTATTATTATTATTACATAATTTTTTTATTATTACATTTTTCTAATATATATATATATATATATATATATATATATATATATATATATATATTAGGTGTAAAAGACAAGAAGACAAAACGATGCACTTTTCAGACAAGAAAAAGTAAAGACTTAGCCTGAAAGGCGCAATGCTGCTCTCTCCAGATAAGTTTATGCATGAATTTCAAAAGAACAAAAGTGAATAAAGCCAACAGGTAAAATATTAGATGGCCAAGGGGGATTGTGACCCCTTGTTCCCGGTTATAGCATGCTATTACACCATAGTAACACTCCCCGAACCGATACCTTCCTGAAGCTTTAATTCCGAATGTCTGTCAAGCAGAAGACATAATCAAAGAGCAAAAACAAATGGGCAAAGAGTTTTCGAACGAAAATCCATCATAACGAAGCTGACATGAAAACCGATATGGCCTCTTTATCAGGAAAGCTCACATCCTAAATACAATAGCTACGGCCGTGCCCGCAAGAAGCGAGATAAAGGTTCGTTGTCTGATGCGCATTAAGTACCATCAATAGTTCGTTTCCAATTATTTTTTAAAACTTCGATATTGCCAAAATCAGCATAAAATGCGTTGTCTGATCTTACCTTAATTAAAAATAAGCAGCCATATCCAGATATTATACAATTTCTTGATCTAAATATAATTGAAACAGATATTACAGCAAGATATTTTACTATATATGATAAAAGAGAAGATTTTAAATTTGAGTACAGTTTTATTATCGGTTGGAACTCGAATATTCATATTAATATATACAGAAATATATTTCTCAACCACTTATATAGAAACAATAGACTGATTACTAATGGAATTAACAGAATGGAAAGTGATAGTAATCTTATAAGACAGGCAAATCAATCCAAGGAAATTTGTCACTTAACGGATTTTAACTCAAAACAACCCGATTGCCTAAAAAACTTGTTGCAACTGATGGAACGACAACAGATAAATAGTAATTAAAAGATCGAAAAGGACAAAAGAAGTAGGTTAAGTCATATGTAATAATGCTTTAAAGTTTGAAATATTGAAATTAACATCTAGGAGGTAATTTATGCTAATCATTCCAGTTGAAAGGTTTGAATGTTTACAATGATGGGATTGCTATTTTTGTAATGGCAACAATGGGACGCTTTCAATCAGTCAAATAAAAGGAGTGACATACGGTTAGAGTACTTTTTTAAAAAATTTGGTGTGTGGTGTAGCAGTTGTGTATGTTGGTGTATGTTGGTGTATGTATTTGTTGTCGTTATTTTTATTATATTTCATTATTGTAAGTTATTTGGATGCTTCAGGTCTAGTGTCTGAATTTATGACGACATTTTGGGGTCTTTGCCTATTCATATGCTGGCGTCCGAGAGTGCGCCATGGCTTAGCAGCTAGTTGTAATCGGGAATTAGAAGAGGTCACAATCACTCTTCCGCCACTTTTTTGGACACTATGAAGGCAATTTCCTCTTCTTTCTATTCCTCTGTTATTTTGTAATATGTTCGGTATTATTAGAATAAGCTGCTGATAGCGCTATTCTATTAAATAAATACTTTTTAACTCTTGTATTTCTAAATGTTTTTTCCTTCTGGATATTATATTGACTATTTGTCCACACTTCGCTTATTTATGAATGTTTCGTATGAAAATCTCATTTAGATCTTATCTACTACGCTTGTTTTGTTACTCTCCGAAATTTCGTTTCAATTCTTTATGGTATTAGTTATAATTTGAAATTCGAACCTGACAAAATAGTTTTTTAAGGGGTTTATATTGGGAATTTTAATTAAAATTCGTGGTGTAAATTTTATTCATTACCTAGTGTCCGGTCTATTTTTATTATGAATTGGGATAATTATAGATTGACAAACATTGACCAATTTAGCGTTATAGACGATTTGGAAGAATACCATACCTACTCTCAATCTAAATCATATTCCTTCAATAGATGCAATAATCTTAGCTGCAAAACTTGTCCTTATGCTGACCCATTACAAATTAATAATGATTCCACTTCACAAAAATTCTGCAAAGTTTTTAATTGCATATACAAACTTAATTGTACTATTTGTAACTTATCCTATATTGACCAAACCAGCAACCCTTTACATCTGAGAATGAATGTCCACAGGGATCATATTAAAAAATTGTCTTTAATGATCTCCCAACCAAAAATCAATTTGAATATCAGCACTTTGCTACACACGGATTTAAAAATGTATCCCTTCATATTTTAGATATTAAAATTTCACTCACTGATAGATTAGTATTTGAAAATTATTACATTAAAAAATATAAAACTCTCTTTCCCTATGGCTTAAATCAAATTTATAATAATAATAATGTTGTTAACAATAGTTTTGAATACAATTCAAATAAATCTTCAGTATATAAACATCTTTTTCAATATTCAAAGTCTTCAACGTCTAGTAAAAAGATATATAAGCGTGGCAAAGGAAAAAGTAACTTAAGTAAAACTATTGATTACAATGCAGACATTTTGAAATTACAATATAATTATTCTCAAACTTTCAATTTTCTACCTGTTAGAACATGGTTATATAAAGTCAGAAAATGCAAATAAAGTATTGTTTACACTAATTTTTTAAAATTAAAATTAACTCATGAGCATTTTAAACATTTATTTTATGATTTGCTTCTTTCACGTACAAATTTCTTAAATTACCCCCTTCTCCATTCACCAAATCCACATACTAAAATAGCTTACTGTGTAATTTCTTTTAAACACCCTATTCTTAATTCTCTTAACTTCAATAATTTATTTGCAAAACATCAGCACTTGTTACCCGTAAAAGAAATTAAAATACAAAAATCCTTCAAATATAATTTACCAATTGGTAGAACTATATACAATTACAATGAAGTTTCCAGGACATTAAACTCCGATGACCTTACATCATGTGTATGCAGCAATAAAAATCTTGCCCCTTATGTCAACTCCTCTCATGGACACATTATTACTGGGGATCTCAGTATAGTTCAGGATGATATACTTAGGGATATTATGAATAAAGGGTCTAAATTTCGCATTCCATTCTGCCATCACCCTAATCAGCTTCTTCAGTCTATACATATATATACATATATATATATATATATATATATATATATATATATATATATATATATATATATATATATGTATATATATGTATATATATATATACATATATATATATATATATATTTGATTTTGATAAATTCATATATCAACTTGCTTGTTCACATTCCATTCCTATTAAAGCATTCCATCTATGGAAGTATACTTCCTTACATCTACTTAAAAATGTTATTATAAACATTAAATTAACGAAGCCTAGGTATCCTTATAAACAACTCCTATCTGCTATTAAAGAACTACAAAAACATTTTGTCATAACTTATGTAGATAAAGCTTCTAATAATTATGCCATCATTTGTAAAAAATATTATGTTTCTCTGTTACAGAATTACTTAAAAAATAATCAAATTTTTAAACCCATTAATAATCAGTCTATCAAAATCAAAACTAAAATGCTAAAATTATATACACAATTCAATATTAATTGTAAGTTTTTTTTTTAAATTTCCTTATGTTACTTTGGTTCCTAAATTCCATAAATCACCTCTCAGTTTTAGAACAGTCACTTATGGACATAATACCTTTACCACTACAGCTAGTAAGTACTTGCTTAACTGTTTAAATAGAATTAATGAATATCTTAAATATAGGAATTCAGGATATTTCATTTTGAACAATAGTTTTGATTTAGTACATCACCTTAGCGTACAGTGCATCAACGGTATTGATGTGGTAATGGATTAATCTGTTAAGCATTGTACAAAGTTTTGCTTACCCAAAATTATTTTTTCAAAAATGTAATTTTCAAGTTTAAGTTATTTTTGCATATGACGAAATTTTTAAAAATTATTGTCCTGTTTTAAATTTCGACAAATGATTCCAATATAGGCAAAATATTACAAAAGCTTTATACATAAACAAGTCATGATTGAATGAAAAAAAATGCATTAAGCACATATATAGTCTATGGCGTACTACATGTTATATGGTTTGTATTTTTACAGAGGATTAAACAAGACCTTGTAGAGATCAAAAATAGGTTTTAACATATTGCTGACTGGCTATTTCAAACCAAACCTATTCCGTGCAGTGGGCTATTTTTCCGTAATTGAAAATAAAGCCAAAACACCTAAATAAGCTTCAATAAACTTTATTTACACAGCATGCGTTGAAATGAAACTTACTACATATATTCAATATTTTTTACGGGTATGGTATAATGCAAAGCATTTACCTACATGCAATGGTACACAACAAAATTTACAAACATATCAAGTTTCACTGCAATTTCCTTTGGAAGAGCATATTCTACATACTTTGGAATTCCCCCCAAGTAACAATTATTTTAAATATGGTGACATGAAAACACGGTGACTGGTCAACAACATTTGGCCATGCAAACATGAGTATACTCGTGACCTGTCAGAAAAGTGTTAGTCACAAATGTTTCAATTCAACATTTCAAAGGAAATTTAATGGAAGAAAGCATAAAACTTATACAGTATATGTAATATATATATATATATATATATATATATATATATATATATATATATATATATATATATATATATATATTGTCATTATTATGTATATGCGAATATATTATATACAGATTCGACAATTTGCTTTAAATTTAAATTCCATTTAATTTACCAGATTTAGATGGTATCTTACTCAGACATGATTTTTAATATGTTGCACATGTTTTGATAACAGAATGTCAATTTCTAAAAGTAAATAGACTATTTCTCCTGAAAGCTTTTGTTTGCTTTCTTTGCAATATATAGTTTATTATATATACATATGTTACATATATGTAATGTTTGTTACATATTTGTTACATATATGTTACATATATGTTACAGTATATGTAATATATATATATATATATATATATATATATATATATATATATATATATATATATATATATATATATATTGTCATTATTATGTATATGCGAATATATTATATACAGATTCGACAATTTGCTTTAAATTTAAATTCCATTTAATTTACCAGATTTAGATGGTATCTTACTCAGACATGATTTTTAATATGTTGCACATGTTTTGATAACAGAATGTCAATTTCTAAAAGTAAATAGACTATTTCTCCTGAAAGCTTTTGTTTGCTTTCTTTGCAATATATAGTTTATTATATATACATATGTTACATAAACTGCATGTTTGATGCTGTTTTTCAATTTGAAATGATGAATTAAATCATTTGTGTTAAAACCTATTTTTGTTCTCTATAAGATATCGTTTAAAATTCAACGTAAAAATACAAATCAAATAACATAGGTGACAGACTATAGATGTGCTGGATGCATATTTTTTCCATTTGACCATGACTTGTTTATGCATAAAGTTTTTGTAACATGTTGCAATATTTTGTCCCTAATTGGAATCATTTGAAGATTTAAGAAGTAATAATCATTTGTAAAAGTGTTACCATATGCAAAAAATAATTTAATGCTTTTCTTTTCATTCGACCAAATAATTCAAAATATATAAAATTACAGTGTAATATATAAAAATAATTGAAGCACGATCATATCACTACAAAAATATAATTAAATTTTTAAATATATTTGTTCACTTTTTATTATTCATCATGGTTTAATTCTGGTTTGTTTGGCATGTATCTTAAATGAAGTAGAGTTCATCAACTTTTTGAGAAAGAGTTCAAAACAACATCCAGAGATGAGTAGCTTAGTTATGAAACTGCTCAACTTCATAGAGCTATTTCAAACAGTTCATATGTCCATAATCTATCTATCTATCTTCTATCTATCTATCTATATATATATATATATATTATCTATCTATCTATATATACTAATTGCCGAGTGTCCGTCTGTCTGTCTGCCTGTCACGCTTTTTTAGGCCCTTCCCGAATAGATAGAGACTTGCAAATTGGCACACGGCTCGGTCGTTCGATAAAACCCCCTGGAAAAATCGAATTTTTCGAAAACGTTCTATAGAGGGGGTGCCCCACACCAAAACGTTCGAAAAGTGATATGATGGGAAAGCATGCTTTGGGATGCGATGACTTCAAATTTAGTGTATTGGTAAATCATTCGAAAGGAAAAAAGTGTGCAATTTCAGATTTCCAATATTCTCTACTTAAGGGGGTGCCGCACACCAAAACATTCGAAAAGTGAAATGATAAGAAAGCATGCTTTGCGATGAGATAGAGACTTCAAATTTGGTGTATGGGTTAATCGTTTGAAAGAACAAAGTGTGCAATTTCAGATTTCCAATATTTTCTACTTAAGGGGATGCCGCACACCAAAATGTTCGTGTTACAGAATAAATGAGAAAACGCTCCTTTAAAATTTGATAGAGGCTTGAAGTTTGGTATATGGGCTAATCATTTGAGGGCAACGCCCAAGACGAATATAATTTTTCAAAAATGTTCGTTTAAGGGGGTGCTCCAGAGAAAAACTTTCGAAAAGTGAATTGATAAAAAAACATGCTTCGGAATGAGATAGAGATATCAAATTTGGTGTAAGGGTTTGAAAGGAAGAAAGTGTACAATTTCAGTTTACCAATATTTTCTACTTTGGGGGGGGTGCCTCACACCAAAATGTTCGATTTTCGGAATAAAGGAGAAACGCCCATTATAGCACGTGATAGAAGCTTGATATTTGGTATATAGGCGAATCATCTGAAAGAAATCACAAAAAGAATAGAGTTTTTCAAAAATGTGTAGTTAAGGGGTGGGTACTCCACACAAAAAAATTCGAAAGATGAAATGTTAGAAAAGAATGCTTCGCGATGAGATAGATACTTCAAATTTGGCGTACGGGTAAAAAGTTGGAAAGGAAGAAAGTGTGCAATTTCAGTTTTCTAATATTTGCTATTGTAGGGGGTGCCGTTCACTAAAAAGTCCGATTTGCCGAACAAATGTAAAATGCCTCCTTTAGAATGTGATAGAGATTTCAAAGTTAGAATATGGGCTAACCATTGGACAAAAAAACCAAGGATGAATACAGTTTGAAAAAAATGTTCTTTAACGGGGTGCTACACAGAAAAACGTTCGAAAGGTGAAGTGATAGAAAAATATGTTTCTCTTCGCGATAGGATAGGGACTTCAAATATGACGTACGGGTAGATAGTTTAAAAAGAAGAAAGTGTGAAATTTCTGATTTCTAATATTTGTTACTTTAAGAGGTGCGCACACTAATATGTTCGATTTTCCGAAAAAGTGAGGCACGCTATCTTTTAAATGTGATAGAGGCTTGATATTTGGTAAATGGGCCAATCAAAATTTTTCAAAAATGTTCATTTAGGGGTGTGTTTGACAGAAAAAAAGTTCCAAAGGAGAAATAATAATATAGGGGTGCCTCGGGATGAGATAGACTTTAATGTGTTGTACGGGTAGATAATTCGAAAGGAAGAAATGCGCAAATTTAGTTTCCCAATATTTTCTACTTAAGGGGGTGCCGCACACCAAAATGTTCGATTTACAGAATAAATGTGAAGCGCGAATTATTAAAAAATTTACATTATTCAGGGGTTCCTTATTGCGAGACCGTTGATTTTCAACAGGTATTCGGCTAGTATATATATACTAATTGCCAAGTGTCCGTCTGTCCGTTTGTCTGTCTGTCTGCCACGCTTTTATTCAGGCACTTCCCGAATAGATAGAGACTTGCAATTTGGTACACGGCTCGGTCGTTCGATAAAACCCCCTGGAAAAACCGAATATTTTCGAAAACTTTCTATAGAGGGGGTGCCCCACACCAAAACTTTCGAAAATTGAAATGATGGGAAGCATACTTTGCGATGAGATAGACACTTTAAATTTGGTGTATGGGTAAATCATTCGAAAGGAAGAAAGTGTGCAATTTCAGATATCCAATATTTTCCACCTTAGGGGGTGCCGCACACCAAAACTTTCAAAAAGTTAAATGATAAGAAAGCATGCTTTGCGATGAGAAAAATACTTCAAATTTGGTGTATGGGTAAATCGTTCGAAAGGAAGAAAGTGTGCAAATTCATATTTCCAATATTTTCTACTTAAGGGGGTGCCGCATGCCAAAACGTTCGAAAAGTAAAATGATGGAAAAGCATGCTTTGCCATGAGATAGAAACTTCAAATTTAGTGTATCGGTAAATCGTTTAAAAGGAAGACAGTGTGCAATTTCAGATTTCCAATATTTTCTACTTAAGGGGGTGCCGCACACCGAAACGTTCGAAAAGTGAAATGATGGGAAAGCATGCTTTGCGATGAGATAGAGACTTCAAATTTAGTGTATGGGTAAATCGTTTGAAAGGAAGAAAGTGTGCAATATCAGATAACCAATATTTTTTATACTTAAGGGGGTGCCGCACACCAAAATGTGCGATGTGCCGAATAAATGAGAAATTAAAATTTGATAGAGGCTCCTTTAAAATTTGATACAGGCTTGAAATTAGGTATATGGACTAATCATTTGATGAAAACACCCAAGACGAATATAGTTTTTCAAAAACGTTCGTTTAAGGGTGTGCGCTAGAGGAAAGCGTTCGAAAGGTTAATTGATAAGAAAACATACTGCGAGATGAGAGAGAGATTTGAAATTTGGTGTACGGGTAGATAGTTTGGAAGAAAGAAAGTGTACAATTTCAGTTTTTCAATATTTCATACTTTAGGGGGGGTTGCACACAAAAATGTTCGATTTTCGGAATGTAGTAGAAATATCCCTTTTGGAACGAGATAGAGGCTTGATATTTGGTATATGGGAGAATCATTTGATAGAAAACCCAAGAAGTATGGAGTTTTTCAAAAATATATATTTAAATAGGGTGGGTGCTCCACAGGAAAACATTCGAAGGGTAAATGATAGAAAAAGTATACTTCGAGTTAGGTATAATGAGTTAGGGACTTCAAAGTATAATGAGTTAGGGACTTCAAATTTGGTATACGGGTATATAGTTTGAAAGGAATGAAGTGTGCAATTTGAGTATACAAACATTTGCTATTGTTGGGGTGCCGCACAATAAAATGTTCGATTTCACAAACAACTGAAAAACGCCTCCTTTAGAGTGTGATAGAAGCTTGAAATTTAGTATATGGGCTAATCATTTGATAAAAAAAACCTAAGATTTTTACGGTTTTACAAAAATGATCATTTAAGGGGGTGCAACACCGAAAAACGTAAAACCGTTCCAAATATGAAGTGATAGAAAAACATGCTCCACAGTAGGATAAAGACATCAAATTTGGTGTACTGGTAGATTCTTTGAAAGGAAGAAAGTGTGCAAATTTCAGATTTCCAATATTTGCTACTTTAGGGGGTGTCGCACGCGATTTTCGGAATAAATGAGACACTCTTGCTTTTAAATGTGATAGAGGATTGATATTTAGTATATGGGCCAATCATCTGATAAAAACATAACACGAACAGAGTTTTTCAAAAATGTTCATTTATGGGGGTGGTCCAAAGAAAAACGTTTGAAAGGGGATATGATAAAATACTATGCTTCGAGATGAGATAGAGACTTTAATTTGGTGTACTGGTAGATAATTCGAAAGGACGACATGCGCAATTTAAATTTTCCAATATTTTCGTCTTTAGGGGCTTCTGCACACTAAAATATTCGATTTGTCGAATAAACGTGAAACATGAATTATTTAAAAATTTACATTTTTCAGGGGTTGCTTATTGCGAGACCGTTGATTTTCAACGGGTATTCGGCTAGTATATGCTAATTGCCAAGTGTCCGTCTATCTGTCTGTCTCTCACGCCTTTCTTAGGCACTTCCCGAATAAATAGAGATTTGCAATTTGGTACACGGCTCGGTCGTTCGATAAAACCCTCTGGAAAAATCGAATTTTTCGAAAACGTTCTCTAGAGGGGGTGCTCCACACCAAAACGTTCGAAAAGTGAAATGATAGGAAAGCATGCTTTGCAATGAGATACATACTTCAAATTTGGTGTATGGGTAAAGCGTTCGAAAGGCAGAAAGTGTGCATTTTCAGAATTCCAATATTTTCTACTTAAGGGGGTGCCGCACACCAAAACGTTCGAAAAGTGAAATGATAAGAAAGCTGCTTTGCGATAAGATAGGGACATCAAATTTGGTATATGGGTAATCCGTTTGAAAGGAAGAACGTGTGTAATTTCAGATTTCCAATATTTCCTACTTAAGGGGGTGCCGCACACAAAAATGTTCAATTTTACGAAAAAATGAAGAACGGCCCCTTTAAAATTTGATAGAGGCTCGAAATTTGATATATGGACTAATCATTTGATGAAAACACCCAAAACGGATATAGTATTTCAAAAATGTTCGTTTAAGGGGGTGCTCCAGGGGAAAACGTTCGAAATGTGAATTGATAAAAAAAACATGCTTCGAAATGAGATACAGGTTCAAATTTGGTGTACAGGTAGATAGTTCGGAAGGAGAAAATATGCAATTTTAGTTTTCCGATATTTTGAATATTTGGGGGTGCCTCAAAACTAAATGTTCGATTTGTCGAATAAATAAGAAACGAGAATTATTTAAAAATTTACATTATTCGGAAGTAGCTTAATGTGGGACCGTTGATTTTCAACGGGTATTCGGCTAGTATATAATAATTGCCAAGTGTCCGTCCGTCTGTCTGTCTGTCACGCTTTTTTTTGGCACTTCCTGAACGGATAGAGACTTGCAACTTGGTACACGGCTCGGATGATTAATAAAACTCCCTGGAAAAATCGAATTTTTCGAAAACGTTCTTTAGAGTGGGTGCCCCACACCAAAACGTTCGAAGAGTGAAATGATGGGAAAGCTTGCTTTGCGATGAGATAGAGACTTCAAATTTGGTGTATAGGTAAATCATTCGAAATGAAGAAAGTGTACAATTTCAGATTTCCAATAATTTCTACTAAAGGGGGTGCTTCTCACTAAAGCGTTTGAAAAGTGAAATGATAGGAAAGCATGCTTTGCAATGAGATAGAGACTTCAAATTTGGTGTGTGCGTAAAGCGTTCGAAAGGCAGAAAGTGTGCATTTTCAGAATTCCAATATTTTTTACTTAAGGGGGTGCCACACACCAAAACGTTCGAAAAGTGAAATGATAAGAAAGCCTGCTTTGCGATAAGATAGGGACATCAAATTTGGTATATGGGTAAACCGTTTGAAAGGAAGAAAGTGTGTAATTTCAGATTTCCAATATTTCCTACTTAAGGGGGTGCCGCACACAAAAATGTTCAATTTTCCGAAAAAATGAAAAACGGCCCCTTTAAAATTTGATAGAGGCTCGAAATTTGATATATGGACTAATCATTTGATGAAAACACCCAAAACGGATATAGAATTTCAAAAATGTTCGTTTAAGGGGTGTGCTCCAGAGGAAAACGTTCGAAATGTGAATTGATAAAAAGAACATGCTTCGAAATGAGATACAGGTTCAAATTTGGTGTACAGGTAGATAGTTCGAAAGGAAGAAAATGTGCAATTTTAGTTTTCCGATATTTTGAATTTTTGGGGGTGCCTCAAAACTAAATGTTCGATTTGTCGAATAAATAAGAAACGAGAATTATTTAAAAATTTACATTATTCGGAAGTAGCTTAATATGGGACCGTTAATTTTCAACGGATATTCGGCTAGTATATACTAATTGCAAAGTGTCCCTCCGTCTGTCTGTCTGTCACGCTTTTTTTTTTGCACTTCCTGAATAGATAGAGACTTACAACATGGTACACGGCTCGGATGATTAATAAAACTCCCTGGAAAAATCGAATATTTCGAAAACGTTCTTTAGAGTGGATACCCCACACCAAAACGTTCGAAGAGTGAAATGATGGGAAAGCTTGCTTTGCGATGAGAAAGAGACTTCAAATTTGGTGTATAGGTAAATCATTCGAAATGAAGAAAGTGTACAATTTCAGATTTCCAATAATTTCTACTAAAGGGGGTGCTTCACACTAAAACGTTCGAAAAGTGAAATGATATTAAAGCATGATTTGCGATAAGATAGAGACTTCAAATTTGGTGTATGGATAAATCGTTCGAAAAGAAGAAAGTGTGCAATTTGAGATTTCCAATATTTTCTACTTAAGAGGGTGCCGCACACTAAAACGTTCGAAAAGTGAATTGATAGGAAATCAGGCTTTGCGATGAGGTATAGTCTTCAAATTTGGTGTATGGGTAAATCGTTTAAAAGGGAAGAAAGTGTGCAATTTCAGATTTCCAATATTTTTTACTTAAAGGTGTGCCGCACACCAACATGTTCGATTTACAGAATAAATAAGAAAACGCTCCTTTAAAATTTGATAGAGGCTTGAAATTTGGTACATGGACTTGGTACATTTGACGAAAACATGCAAGAAGAATACAGTTTTTCAAAAATGTTCGTTTAAGGGGGTGCTCCAGAGTGACACGTTCGAAAAGTGAATTGATAAAAAACCATGCTTAGAAATGTGATAGAGATATCAAATATGGTGAAAGGGTAGATAGTTTGAAAGGATTATTTGATTTCAGATTTCCAATATTTGCTACTTTAAGGGGTGCGCACACTAATATATTCGATTTTCCGAATAAATGAGGCACGCTTCCTTTTAAATTGATAGAGGCTTGATATTTGGTATATGGGCCAATCATCTGATAAAAAATACAAGACAAACAGAGGAAGAAATGCGCAAATTTAGTTTCCCAATATTTTCTTCGTTAAGGGGTTCTGCACACCAAAATAATCGATTTGCCGAATAAATGTGAAGCGCGAATTATTATAAAATTTACATTATTCAGGGATTGCTTATTGCGAGACCGTTGATTTTCAACAGGAATTCGGCTCACTCCGAAGCGTGTTTCTTTATCAATTCACCTTTCGAACGTTTTTCTCTGTAGCACCCCCTTAAGGAACATTTTAGAAAACTGTATTCGTTTCGGGTGTTTTCATCAAATGATTTGCCCATACACCAAATTTCAAACCTCTATCAAATTTTAAAGTAGCCGTTTCCCATTTATTCGGTAAATTGAACATTTTGGTGCGCGGCACCACCTTAAGTAAAAAATATTCGAAATCTGAAATAGCACACTTTCTTCCTTTCGAACGGTTTACTCATACACCAAATTTGAAGACTCTCTCTTATCGAAAACATGCTTTCCTATCATTTCACTTTTCGAACGTTTCAGTGTGGGGCACCCCCCCCCCCCCCCCCCTAGAGAACGTTTTCGAAAAATTTGATTTTTCCAGGGGGTGTTATCGAACGACCGAGCCGTGTACCAAATTGCAAGTCTCTATTGATTCGTGAACTGCCAGCGCAACAGACGGACAGACGGACAGACGGTCACTGGGCAGTTAGTATATACTAACCGAATACCCGTTGAAAATCAACGGTTTCGCAATAAGCAATCCCTGAATAATGTAAATTTTATAATAATTCGCGTTTCACATTTATTCGACAAATCGAATATTTTTGTGTGCAGAACCCCCTAAAGAAGTAAGTATTGGGAAACTAAATTTGCTTCTGTGTTTGTCTTCCTGTGTTTGCTTCTGTGTTTGCTTCTGTGTTCGTCTTCCATTTCTTCCTGTGTTTGTCTTGTATTTTTTATCAGATGATTGGCCCATATACTAAATATCAAACCTCTATCACATTTAAAAGGAAGCGTGCCTCATTTATTCAGAAAATCGAACATATTAGTGTGCGCACCCCTTAAAGCAGCAAATATTGGAAATCTGAAATTTCACACTTTCTTCCTTTCGAACGATTTACCTATACACCAAATTTGAAGCCTCTATCTCATCGCAAAGCATGCTTTCCCATCATTTCACTTTTCGAACGTTTTGGTGTGCGGCACCCCCTTGAGCAGAAAATATTGGAAATCTGATATTCCACACTTTCTTTGTTTCAAACGATTTACCCATACACCAAACTTGAAGTCTTCCAAAGAATCCAAACTTTTCGAACGTTTTTGTGTGGGGCACACTCTCTAAAGAACGTTTTCGAACGTTTTCCAGGGAGTTTTATCGAACAACCGAGCCGTGTACCAAATTGCAAGTCTCTATATATTCAGGAAGTGCCTAAAGAAGTGTGACAGACAGACAGACGGACAGACCGACGGACACATGGCAATTAGTATATACTAGCCGAATACCCGTTGAAAATCAACGGTCTCGCAATAAGCAACTCCTGAATAATGTAAATTTTTGAATAATTCGTGTGTCACATTCATTCGACAAATCGAATATTTTAATGTGCAGAAGCCCCTAAAGAAGAAACTATTGGAAAATTTAAGTTGCATACGTCGTCCTTTCGAATTATATACCAGTACACCAAATTAAAGTCTCTATCTCATCTCGAAGCATTCTATTTTATCATCTCCCCTTTCCAACGTTTATCTTTGGAGCACCCCCATAAATGAACATTTTTAAAAAAAACTCTGCTCGTGTTGTGTTTTTTATCAGATGATTGGCCCATATACGAAATATCAAACCTCTATCACATTTAAAAGCAAGAGGGAATCATTTATTCCGAAACTAGCAAAACGAACAAACGAACAAACTAGCCTGCGACACCCCCTAAAGTAGCAAATATTGGAAATCTGAAATTTACACACTTTCTTCCTTTCAAAGAATCTACCAGTACACCAAATTTGATATCTCTATCCTATTGTGGAGCATGCTTTTCAATCACTTCATATTTCGAACGTTTTTACGTTTTTCTGTGTTACACCCCCTTAAATGATCATTTTTGAAAAACCGTAATAATCTTAGTGTTTTTTTATCAAATGATTAGCCTATATACTAAATTTCAAGCTTCTATCCCACTCTAAAGAAGGCATTTTTCAGTTGTTCGTGAAATCGAACATTTTAGTGTGCGGCATCCCCTACAATAGCAAATGTTTGCATACTTTCTTCCTTTCAAACTATATACGAATATACCAAATTTGAAGTCTCTAACTCATCGCGAAGTATACTTTTTCTATCATTTCACCCTTCGAATGTTTTTCTGTGGAGTACCCACCCCTCTTAAATATATATTTTTGAAAAACTGCATTCTTTTTGGGTTTTCTATCAAATGATTCGCCCATATACCAAATATCAAGCCTCTATCACGTTCTAAAAGGGATATTTCCACTTCATTCCGAAAATCAAACATTTTTGTGTGCAACACCCCCTAAAGTATGAAATATTGGAAACCTGAATTTGTACACTTTCTTTCCTCCAAACTATCTACCCGTACACCAAATTTCAAATCTCTATCTCATCCCGCAGAATGTTTTCTTATCAATTCACCTTTCGACCGTTTTCCTTTAGAGCACACCCTTAAACGAACGTTTTTGAAAAAATATATTCGTCTTGGGTGTTTTCATCAAATGATTTTGTCCATATACCTAATTTCAAGCCTCTATCAAATTTTAAATGAGACGTTTCTCATTTATTCGGTACATCGAGCTTTTTTGGTGTGCGGCACCCCCTTAAGTATAGAAAATATTGGTTATCTGATATTGCACACTTTCATCCTTTCGAACAATTTACCCATACACCAAATTTGAAGTCTCTATCTCATCGCAAAGCATGCTTTCCTATCATTCCACTTTTCGAAGGTTTTGATGTGCGGCACCCCCTTAAGTAGTAAATATTGGAAATCTGAAACTGCACACTGTCTTCCTTTCAAACGATTTACCCTTACTCTAAATTTGAAGTCTCTATCTCATCGCAAAGCATGTTTTCCCATCATTTAACTTTTCGAAAGTTTTGATGTGCGGCACCCCCTAAGGTAGAAAATATTGGAAATCTGAAATTGCACACTTTCTTCCTTTCGAATGATGTACCCATACACCAAATTGGAAATCTCTATCTCATTGTAAAGTATGCTTTCCCATCATTTCACTTTTCGAACGTTTTGGTGTGGGTCACCCCCTCTATAGAACGTTTTCGAAAAATTCGATTTTTCCAGGGGTTTTTATCGAACGACCGAGGCGTATACCAAATTGCAAGTCTCTATCTATTCGGGAAGTGCCTGAAAAAAGCGTGACAGACAGACAGACAGACAGACGGACACCTGGCAATTAGTATATACTAGCCGAATACCCGTTGAAAATCAACGGCCTCGCAGTAAGCAACCCCTGAATAATGTAAATTTTTTAATAATTCGCGTTTCACATTTATTCGACAAATCGAATATTTTGGTGTGCAGAACCCTCTAAAGAAGAAAATATTGGGAAATTAATTCGTGCATTTCTTCCTTTCGAATTATCTACCCTTACACTACGTTAAAGTCTATCTCATCCCGAGCCACTCCTATATTATTATTTCTCCTTTGGAACTTTTTTCTGTGAAGCACATCCATAAATGAAAATTTTTGAAAAACTCTATTTGTCTTGTGTTTTTTATCAGATGATTGGCCCAAATACCATATATCAAGCCTCTATCACATTTAAAAGGAAGCGTGCCCCATTTATTAGGAAAATCGAACATATTAGTGTCCGCCCCCTTAAAGTAGCAATTATTGGAAATCTAAAATTTCACACTCTCTTCCTTTCAAACTATCTACCCGTACATCAAATTTGAAGTCGCTATCCTATCGAGAAAATTGTTTTTCTATCACTTCACCTTTCGAACGTTTTTCTGTGTAGCACCCCGTTAAAGAACATTTTTGTCAAACTGTATACATCTTTGGTTTTTTTATCAAATGGTTAGCCCATATACTAAATTTCAAGTCCCTATCACATTGTAAAGGAGGCGTTTTTCATTTGTTCTGTAAATCGAACATTTTAATGAGCGGAACCCCCTACAATAACAAATGTTGGAAAACTGAAATTGCACACTTTCTTCCTTTCCAACTTTTTACCCGTGCACTAAATTTGAAGTCTCTATCTCATTGCGAAGCATACTTTTCTAGCATTTCATTTTTCGAATGCTTTTGTGTGGAGTACCCACCCTCTTAACTATACATTTTTGAAAAACTCTATTCTTTTTGTGATTTCCGTCAGATTATTTTCCCATATATCATATATCAAGCCGCAATCACGTTTTAAAAGGGGCGTTTCTCCTTTATTCCGAAAATCGAACATTTTGGTGTGCGGCACCCCCTAAAGTAGAAAATATTGGTAAACTGAAATTTTACACTTTCTTCCTTTCAAACTATCTACCCTTATACCAAATTTGATATCTCTAACTCAATCCGAAGCATGGTTTTTTATCAATTCACCTTTCGAACGTTTTACTCTGGAGCACCCCCTTAAACGAACATTTTTGAAAAACTATATTTGTCTTGTGTGTTTCCATCAAATGATTAGCCCATATACCGAATTTCAAGCCTCTATCAAATTTTAAAGGAGCGTTTTCGCATTTATTCTGCAAATCGAACATTTTGGTGTGCGGCACCTCCTTAAGTAGAAAATATTGGAAATCTGAAATTGCACGCTTTCTTCCTTTCGAACGGTTTACCAATACACCAAATTTGAAGTCTCTATCTCATCGCAAAGCATGCTTTCCTATCATTTCACTTTTCGAACGTTTTAGTGTGCGGCACCCCCTTAAGTAGGAAATATTGGAAATCTAAAATTCCACAATTTCTTTGTTTTAAACGATTTACCCATACACCAAACTTGAAGTCTCTATCTCATCGCAAAGCATGCTCTCCTATCATATCACTTTTCGAACGTTTTGGTATGCTGCACCCCCCCCCCCTTAAGTAGAAAATATTGGAAATCTGAAATTGCACACTTTCTTCCTTTCGAGCGATTTACACATACACCAAATTTGAAGTCTCTACCGCATCGCAAAGCATTCTTTCCCGTCATTTCACTTTTCGAAAGTTTTGGTGTGCGGCACCCCCTTGAGTAGAAAATATTGGAAATCTGATATTCCACACTTTCTTTGTTTCAAACGATTTACCCATACACCAAACTTGAAGTCTCTATCTCATCGCAAAGCATGCTCTCCTATCATTTCACTTTTCGAAAGTTTTGGTGTGCTGCACCCCCCTTAAGCAGAAAATACTGGAAATCTGAAATTGCACACTTTCTTCCTTTCGAGTGATTTACCCATATACCAAATTTGAAGTCTCTATCTCATCGCAAAGTATGCTTTCCCGTCATTTTACTTTTCAAACGTTTTAGTGTGCGGCACCCCCTTAAGTAGGAAATATTGGAAATCTAAAATTCCACAATTTCTTTGTTTCTATACAAATCTATATCTATGTTTGTTGTACTATACAAATATAATTTACTATACTGCACATATAACTTATTGTACTACACATTTGTGTATTTCCTTGATAGAAGCAGTCAGAAAAATTGGATAACTACATATATTTCAAGGGTTATGCTCCCTCTTATATACTATTTTTAACTTTTACGAAAACTAAAATACTAAGAACTCTTATTTTATATGTGTGACAAGTATTAAAAACAAAATTTTACTTTTGACGAAATTCTGCCAACCAAAAGGTATTTAAATCATATCAGTTTATTTTATTTAAGTCTAGAAACTTCTCAGAATTTGCATGCTTTTAAAACCATGATGAAAATGCTTTATAATATATATATATATGTGTGTAAAACGACATGTATAACACTATGTGCTTGTTTAGCACTCTATGAGAGAATTTAACTAACTTTTGAGTATAATTTTTTTTTATTAAATCCTTTCTTCAAAATTCTGAATCTAAATACATCCGTATGAATAACATCAATATATGGATAATTTATTTCCTCTTCTTAGTCTTCTGCTGCTTCTCCATTTCTTCCAAGTTCAAGACAATGAGGCAGATTATTACAAATATGAGATCCACCGCCTCATCTCCATACACTCCAAAGTCGTATTCTTCACAGGCAAATATTGCCAGGAGTTCCACTACTGTTTCTGGACATATCTTCGGCAAATTATTTCCTGGCTTCTTTTTGCCCTTCTTGGACTTCTTTTTCACAGAAGGGTTGGACCTGTAGGATACTTTACTTGGCTTTGGAGCATTTTTTCCCTTAGATTTCCTAGCCATCTAAGGAAAAGTTCAAATTTTAAAATTCGTGATGCTTAATTTAGATAACAAAAGTCAATTTTAACGCTCTGTGTAAATTTTGTTTCAATTACAAAAAAAAAGAAGAATGAATTGCATTTATATTGTTGTTTCATAACAAACAGTTTTGGTAAATTGTTGAAAATATACCATTGTTGCATTGTGGAGGAGTTCTTATTGTCTAGAAATACCCTTTAACAATGAACGCACTAAAGCTAATATTGAAATAACGTGATATAAGCCAAGGCCTTTGGATTCAGTACAGGACTTGTACAGGGAGCTTTAAAATAAGATTTTGCTAGGAATCAATAGCGGGTATATAATCAAGCTAATTAAAAATGGAAACATAAGTGAAATGCAAAATTAAAATATTATTTAAAAGATTGGAACGGGCTTTCTCATCTGGAAGCATTCTCATTTTTCGAACAATTTGAATAATATCAAGCAGTATTAAAATTTTGAAATTTTGAAGTACGAATAAATTAATTTTAAATTTAAATACCTAAGTATACCAAATTACTTAAAATATTTCAAAAATATGAAAACTTAAAAACTAGAAATGAGTAAAATTTTAGTTGAAACATTAAATAATTATTTAAAAACGAACTATTTTTTAAATATTTGATTTTTTTTTTTAAATATTTCAATGTTTTTATTTCATATATTATTATACTAGCCGCCTTTGGTGACCAGCCTGTTCGCTACCCTTGAAAATTCTGACCGTGGCAAATTCTAACCGTGGCACACTCGCTGGCGCGACCTACCAGTAAAGTGTAAGGTAACTGTTTGGAGGGCCAGGAAGTGCCACCCAATTTAGACAGGAACTCAGTGGGGGAGGCATCCACAGGGACCGTACCCTCCTTCCCCTATCACCAACCTCTCGGAAGGACTTACGGTCCCGCATGTTTAACGTGATCGTACTCCACCTGAACACGGCGGCAGTTTTGGCAATGGCGGGAATCGAACCCGGACCTACCTAGTGCAAATCCCGCGCGCTAACCACTGGGCTACCGCGCCCTCCGCGACAATCTCCATAACCTTCTTTTTATTCACCCAATTTAGACCGGAACCCAGTAGGGGAGGCATCCACAGGGTCCGTACCCTCCTTCCTCTACCAACAACCTCTCGGAAGGACTTACGGATCCACATGTTTAACGTGATCGTACTCCGCGTGAAAATGGCAGCAGTTTTGGCAGTGGCGGCAATCGAACCCGAGCCTACCGAGTGCAATTCCCGAGCGCCAACCACTGGGCTACCGCGCCCTCCGCGACAATCTCCATAACCTTCTTTTTATTCACCCAATTTAGACCGGAACCCAGTGGGAAAGTCATCCACAGGGTCCGTACCCTCCTTCCTCTACCACCAACCTCTCGGAAGGACTTACGGACCCACATGTTTAACGTGATCGTACTCCGCGTGAACACGGCAGCAGTTTTGTCAGTGGAGGGAATCGAACCCGGGCCTACCGAGTGAAATTCCCGCACGCTAACCACTGGGCTACCGCGCCCTCCGCGACAATCTCCATAACTTTCTTTTTATTCACCCAATTTGGACCAGGACCCAGTGGGGGAGGCATCCACAGAGACACCGTACCCTCCTTTCCCTGCCACCAACCTCTCGGAAGGAATTATCGACCCATATGTTTAAGGTGATCGTACTCCGCATCAGTGGCGGGAATCGAACCCAGGCCTACCGAGTGCAATTCTCGCGCGCTAACTTCCCGCGCGCTAATTTAAATTTATAATGACCATATGCTAGGCTCTTAATTCCACCATTCTCGTTCCATCGTTCTATCATTTAAAATAGCCATAAAATTAAAATATCCATTTAAAATATCTATAAATTAAAATATCCATAAATTAAAATATCCATTTAAAATCAAAAAATCATCCATATCGTTCCACCAATCCATAAATATAATAATTTCAAATACATCACCACAATTCAAACCACCATAATTCAATCATTTAAATTATTTAAAATATCCATTTAAAATATCATATAAATATAATAATTTCGCCCGATGTATACAACACTTATGCTCGTAATTCATTTAAAACCGAAAGCGCGGTCTCCATGGAGACGGGGAAGAAACTACTGCGGATGGGGGGAAAATGCCGTTGAAGAACTGAGCCGGTAGCCGACAAATTTAAAATCATGATGTCTTTAAAATTACGATCCTGAAGGCAATTTTCATTATTTCTGGACCAAATTAGACTTGTAAGAATGCCAGATATTTCAGATTTCTAAAAATGTAAATTATTAGTCGAAATTGTGAGTACTTTTCACTATGCGAGAATTTAAAAACCAAAAATCGTTTTTTTGAGCCAAAAGTGACTTTTGTTTTAAAATCTTTAAAAAATATTAGAAATTGAAATTGAGAGTTGAAATTGATATATTTTTACTCGAAATTCTCTGCTCTTTCCGATGGTGTGATTTGTTTTTTTCTACAACGTCTGCATCGTGGAGAAAAAAGGGCAAAAATGTCAAAAAACGGTCGAAATCGCATAAAACATTAAATAACAAAAAAAATAATTCAAATTTTAAAAATCGGTTTTCACGTGTCCCCTTCCCTCCCCCCCAGGTCTCCGATTGCCAAATTTCGTAGCTCTCGCGGTCGCGAAACGTATAGTGTATAAGACAGACACACAGACACACACACAGACATTGCCTTTTATTATATAGATTGTATTAATGTAAGGCAGTTAAAAAAGAATACAATTGGGAAAATATTTTATGCACATTCTTCCATGATAGTCTGGGAATTACTTTTATCACTTACTTCCCTTTCAAGCTGACCATAATTAAGGTACCAAAATACTTCTAATACTTCAAACACTTCTACAATGACATCTAAAAACCTTCAATTAATCAAATTTTGTAAGAAAACCTTTCAGAACATGAGGTTCCATAATATTTAAACTACTAGTTGTCAAGAATCTAGCACTGTAAGCGGCTTAAATACTGGACAAAAAATTGCATTTTGCGCAATCTCTTCACATTTATTGATATAAGGAAAGGAATAAGAAGACGCTGATATATTTCAGTAAAACAAATCAATTTTATTTACCACACTACAAAGTTTCATCACAGTGATCAACCCCCCGGTTTTTTTCACTTTATCTTCATGAAAGAGGTATGAGATGAGAAGAGTTAACCATAGGTATAAAACTTAACTTTTGTCAATGCTGGGCGGCAGAAAAATTGTGACTTTTATTAACTCAGACTAGAAGTAATTATTTAGAACTTTCGCAAAAATATATGTCCATTAAGGAGTTTTGGAACTTCACAAGTCTATGATTAGCTGCACACAGGAAGAGACGAAACTGTCTCGAGACAGAAACGACAGAGATAAAATATTTTGCTTCAAACTGTCAGGGACGTGTTTAAGTTTTATTGAGATTTGACCATATTGAGTCCATATTGCGTGTGCTGAAGACGTTTCTATTATCAGCAACTATGTTTGGAGAAAAAAGGGGTGGTTTGGGACACTTCTCATTAATCAAAATAGAGACCTACATCCCATAATTGATCAATAGCTTCCTTTTGGGAATGACCCTTGAACAAGAAACTGGATAATGCAAGCCACGCACGAACAAAAGCAATAAGTTTGTCGGCATCCAGTTTCATTTCAAAAAGACGCATTTTAATCTTATATAACTGGACTGTAGAGTGGTAATGAATGTGCGCTTCGCACACTTAAATCCTTTCAGGTAAAATAAAATGTCTCGAGCTTCTGCGAGACAAGACACAATTCCCTGTATACCCACTGTTTTGTCTCGAACAGTCATTGATCGCTTTAGATGAGCGTTTCGATAGGTGTGCACCTGACCCATAATAAACCACATTAATTTCATCCTCAAGTCGATTTTTCACAAAAATGACTTGTCTTAAGTTGTTCGTAGAGGCTTAATATTTGGTATATGGGCCAATCATCTGATAAAAAACCCAAGACAGAGTTTTTCAAAAATGTTCATTCATGGGTGTGCTTCACAGAAAAATGTTCCAAAGGAGAAATAATAAAATAGGAGTGCCTCGGGATGAGATAGACTTTAATGTGATGTTCGAGTAGGTAATTCGAAAGTAATAAATGCGCAAATAAATTTTCCCAATATTTTCTTCTTTAAGGGGTTCTGCACACCAAAATATTCGATTTGTCGAATAAATGTGAAATTTAAATTATTAAAAAATTTACATTATTCAGGGATTGCTTATTGCCAGACCGTTGATTTGCAACGGGTATTCGACTAGTCTGTATATACTAATTGCCAAGTGTCCGTCTGTCCGTCCATCTGTCTGTCTGTCTGTCACGCTTTTTTCAGGCACTTCCCGAATAGATAGAGACTTGCAATATGGTACACGGCTCGGTCGTTCGATAAAATACCCTGAAAAAATCGAACTTTTCGAAAACATTCTAAAGAGGGGGTGCCCCACACCAAAACGTTCGAAAAGTGAAATGATGTGAAAGCATAATTTGCAATGAGATAGAGATTTCAAATTTGGTGCAAGGGTAAATCATTCGAAAGGAAGAAAGTGCGCAATTTCAGATTTCCAATATTTTCTACCTTAGGGGGTGCCGCACACCAAAACGTTCGAAAAGTTAAATGATAAGAAAGCATGCTTTGCGATGAAATAAAGACTTCAAATTTGGTGTATGGGTCAATCGTTCGAAAGGCAGAAAGTGTTCAATTTCGCATTTCCAATATTTTCTACTTAAGGGGGTGCCGCACACCAAAACTTTCGATGTACCGAATAAATGAGAAACGTCTCCTTTAAAATTTGATTGAGGCTTGAAATTAGGTATATGGACTAATCATTTGATGAAAACACCCAAGACGAATATATTTTTTCAAAAACGTTCGTTTAAGGGTGTGCTCTAAAGAAAAACGTTCGAAAGGTGAATTGATAAGAAAACATACTGCGGGATGAGATAGAGATTTGAAATTTGGTGTACGGGTAGATAGTTTAGAAGGAAGAAAGTGTACAATTTCAGTTTTCCAGTATTTTATACTTTAGGGGGTGTTGCACACAAAAATGTTCGATTTTCGGAATGAAGTAGAAATATCCCTTTTAGAACGTGATAGAGGCTTGATATTTGGTTTATGGGCGAATCATTTGATAGAAAACCCAAGAAGAATGAAGTTTTTCAAAAATATATATGTAAGGGGGGTGGGTACTCCACAGAAAAACATTCGAAGGATGAAATGATAGAAAAAGTATACTTCGCGATGAGTTAGATACTTCAAATTTGGTAATATATATTGCCAATATTTTCTTCTTTAGGGGCTTCGGCAAACTAAAATATTCGATTTGTCGAATAAATGTGAAACACGAATTATTCAAAAATTTACATTATTCAGAGGTTGTTTATTGCGAGACCGTTGATTTTCAACGTGTATTGGGCTAGTATATACTAATTGCCAAGTATCCATCCGTCTGTCTGTCTGTCACGCTTTTTTCTAGGCACTTCCTGAATAGATAGAGACTTGCAATTTGGTATACAACTCGATGGTTTGATAAAAAACCCTGGGAAAAATCGAATTTTTCGAAAACGGTCTTTAGAGGGAGTGCCCCACACCAAAACGTTCGAAAAGTGAAATGATGGGAAAGCATGTTTTGAGGTGAGATAGAGACTTCAAATTTGGTGTATAGGTAAATCATTCGAAAGGAAGAAAGTGTACAATTTCAGATTTCCAATATTTTCTACTTAAGGGGGTGCCAAAATGTTCGATTTACAGAATAAATGAGAAAACGCTCCGTTAAAATTTGATAGAAGCTTGAAATTTGGTATACAGGCTAATCATTTGACGGAAACACGAAAGAAGAATAAATTTTTTCAAAAATGTTCGTTTAAGGGGGTGCTCCAGAGTGAAACGTTCGAAAAGTGAATTGATAAAAACCATGCTTCGAAATGAGACAGAGATATCAAATTTGGTGTAAGGGTAGATAGTTTGAAAGGAAGAAAGTGTGAAATTACAGATTTCCAATATTTGCTACTTTAAGGGGTGCGCACACTAATAGGTTCGATTTTCCGAATAAATGAGGCACTCTGCCTTTTAAATGTGATAGAGGCTTGATATTTGGTAATATATACTATTGGTCTATCGTCTATATATACTAATTGCCAAGTGTCCGTCGGTCTGTCCGTCTGTCTGTCACGCTTTTATTAGGCACTTCCCGTATAGATAGCGACTTGCAATTTGGTACACGGCTCGGCTGTTCGATAAAAACCCCTGGAAACATTCTTTAGAGGGGGTGCCCCACACCAAAACGTTCAAAAAGTGAAATGATGGGAAAACATGCTTTACGATGAAATAGAGACTTCAAATTTGGTGTATAGGTAAATAATTCGAAAGGAAAACGTGTGCAATTTCAGATTTCCAATATTTTCTACTTAAGGGGCGCCGCACACCAAAATGTTCGATTTACAGTATAAATGAGAAGACGCTACCTTAAAATTTGATAGAGGCTTGAAATTTGGTATATGGACTAATCATTTGACGGAAACACGCAAGACGTATATAGTTTTTCAAAAATGTTCGTTTAAGGGGGTGCTACAGAGTGAAACGTTCGAGAGATAAAAAATTTGGTGTAAGGGTAGATAGTTTGAAAGGAAGAAAGTGTGAATCTTCAAATTTCCAATATTTGCTACTTTATGGGGTGCGCACACTAATATGTTCGATTTTCCGAATAAATGAGGTACGCTTCCTTTTAAATGTGATATAGGCTTGATATTTGGTATATGAGCCAATCATCGGATAAAAAACACAAGACAAACAGAGGAAGAAATGCGCAAATTTAGTTTCCCAATATTTTCTTCTTTGGGGGGTTCTGCACACCAAAATAGTCGATTTGTCGAATAAATGTGAAACGCGAATTATTATAAAATTTACATTATTCAGGGATTGCTTATTGCGAGACCGTTGATTTTCAACGGGTATTCGGCTCGTCTATCTTCTATATATACTAATTTCCAAGTGTCCGTCCGTCTGTCTGTCTGTCACGCTTTTTTAGGCACTTCTCGAATAGATAGAGATTTGCAATTTGGTACACTGCTCGGTTGTTCGATAAAACACCCTGGAAAAATCGAATTTTTCGAAAACGTTCTTTAGAGGGGGTGCCCCACACCAAAACGTTCGAAAAGTGAAATGATGGGAAAGCATGCTTTGCGATGAGATAGAGACTTCAAATTTGGTGTATAGGTAAATCATTCGAAAGGAAGAAAGTGTACAATTTCTGATTTCCAATATTTTCTACTTAAGGGGGAGCCGCACACTAAAACTTTCGAAAAGTGAAATGATAGGAAATCATGCTTTGCGATGAGATAGAGACTTCAAATTGGGTGTATGGGTAAATCGTTCAAAAGGAAGAAAGTGTGCAATTTCAGATTTAAAATATTTTCTTCTTAAAGGGGTGCCACACACCAAAATGTTCCATTTACAGAATAAATGATAAAACGCTCCTTTAAAATTTGATAAAAGCTTAAAATTTGGTATATGGGCTAATCATTTGACGGAAACACGCAAGAAAAATATAGTTTTTCAAAAATGTCCGTTTAAGGGAGTGCTCCAGACTGAAACGTTCGAAAAGTGAATTGATAAAAAACTATGCTTCGAAATGAGATAGAGATATCAAATTTGGTGTAAGGGTAGATGGTTAGAAAGGAAGAAAGTGTGAAATTTCAGATTTCCAATAATTGCTACTTTAAGGGGTACGCACACTAATATGTTCAATTTTCCGAATAAATGAGGCACGCTGCCTTTTAAATGTAATAGAGGCTTGATATTTGGTATATGGGCCAATCATCTGATAAAAAATACAAGACAAACAGAGGAAGAAATGCGCAAATTTAGTTTCCCAATACTTTCTTCTTTAAAGGGTTCCGCACACCGAAATATTCGATTTGTCGAATAAATGTGAAACGCGAATTATTATAAAATTTAAATTATTCAGGGATTGCTTATTGCGAGACCGTTGATTTTCAACGGGTATTCGGCTAGTATATACTAATTGCCATGTGTTCGTCTATCCGTCTTTCTGTCTGTCACGTTCTTTACGGCACTTCCGGAATTAATAGAGACTTGCAATTTGGTACTCGGGTCGATCGTTCGACAAAACCCCTGGAAAAATCTAATTTTTCGAAAATGTTCCGTAGAGGGTATGCTCCACACCAAAACGTTCGAAAAGTGAAATGATAGGTAAGCATATTTTGTGAAGAGATAGAGATTTCAAATTTAGAGTATGTGTAAACCATTCGAAAAGAAGAAAGTGTGCAATTTCAGATTTCCAATATTTTCTACTGAAGGGGGTGCCACACACCAAAATGTTCGATTTTTCGAATAAATAAGAAACGGCTCTTTTAAAATTTGATAGATGCTTGAAATTTGGTGTAGGGGTTAATCATTTGATGAAAACACCCAAGACAAAAGTGTTTTCCAAAAATGTTCGTTTAAAGGGGTGCTCCAGAGAAAAACGGAATGATGAAAATTCATGTTTCAAGATGCGATAGAGACTTCAAATTTGGTGTGCGAGTAGATAGTTCTAAAGGAAAAGCGTTTACAATTTCAGTTTTCCAATATTTTCTACTTTATGGGGGTGCCGCAAACCCAAATGTTCGATTTTCTGAATAAATGAAAAACGCCTCCTATAAAATGCATTAGAGGCTTGATATTTGGTATTTGGGACATTCATCTGATAAAAAACACAAGAAAAGAGTTTTTGAAAACTGTTCATTTAAGAGGGTGCTCCACATAAATCGTTCGAAAGGTGATATGATAGCATTGCATGCTTCAGAATGAGACAGGGACTTTAAATTTGGTATACGAGTAGATAGTTCGAATGGAAGAAAGTGAGCAATTTAAGTTTTCCAATGTTTTCTTCTTTAGATGGTTCCGCACACAAAAATTTTCGATTTTCCGAATAAATGTGAATCGCGAATTATTAAAAAATATACGTTATTCCGGGGTTGCTTATTGTGGGACCGTTTATTTTCGACCGGTACTCGTCTAGTTATCTATCTATCTATATATATATCTTTATATACTAATTGCCAAGTGTCCGTCTGTCTGTCTGTCTATCTGTCTGTCTGTCTGTCTGTCACGCTTTTTTAGGCACTTCCCGATTAGATAGAGACTTGCAATTTGGTACACGGCTCGGTCGTTCGATAAAACCCCCTGGAAAAATCGAATTTTCCGAAAACGTTCTATAGAAGGGGTGCCCCACACCAAAACGTTCGAAAAGTGAAATGATGGGAAAGCATGCTTTGCGATAAGATAGGAACTTCAAATTTGGTGTATGGGTAAACCGTTTGAAAGGAAGAAAGTGTACAATTTCAGATTTTCAATATTTTCTACTTAAGGGGGTGCTGCACACCAAAATATTCGATTTACCGAATAAATGAGAAACGGCCACTTTAAAATTTGATAGAGGCTTGAAATTTGGTATATGGGCTAATCATTTGAAGAAAACACCTAAAACATAATATAGTTTTCTAAAATGTTCGTTTAGGGGGTGCTCCACACCAAAACGTTCGAAAAGTGAAATGATGGGAAAGTGTGCTTTGCGATAAGATAGAGACTTCAAATTTGGTGTATGGGTAAACCGTTTGAAAGGAAGAAAGTGTACAATTTCAGATTTCCAATATTTTTTACTTAAGGGGGTACCGCACACCAAAACTTTCGAAAAGTGAAATGATAGGAAAGCATGCTTTGCGATGAGATAGAGATTTCAAATTCGGTGTATGGGTAAACCGTTCGAAAGGAAGAAAGTGTACAATTTCAGATTTATAATATTTTCTACTTAAGGGGGTGTCGCACACCAAAACGTTCGAAAAGTGAAAAGATGGGAAAGCATACTTTGCGATGAGACAGATACTTCAAATTTGGTGTATAGGTAAATCATTCGAAAGGAAGAAAGTGTGCAATTTCAGATTTCCAATATTTTCTACTTACGGGGGTGCCGCACACCAAAACATTCGAAAAGTGAAATGATAGGAAAGCATGCTTTGCGATGAGATAGAGACTTCAAATTCGGAGTATGGGTAAACCGTTCAAAAGGAAGAAAAAGTGCAATTTCAGATTTCTAATATTTTCTACTTAAGGGGGTGCCGCACACCAAAATGTTCGATTTACAGAATAAATGAGAAAACGCTCCCTTAAAATTTGATAGAGGCTTGAAATTTGGTAGATGGAACTAATCATTTGACGGAAACACCCAAAACGAATATAGTTTTCAAAAATAAGGGGGTGCTCCGTTTAAAAGGGTGCTCCAGAGAAAAATGTTTGAAAAGTGAATTGTTAAAAAACCATGCTGCGGAATGAGATAGAGATATCAAATTTGGTGTAAGGGTAGATAGTTTGAAAGGAAGAAAGTGTACAATTTCAGTTTACCAATATTTTCTACTTTGGGGGGGGGGGGGGGAGTGCCTCACACCAAAATGTTCGATTTTCGGAATAAAGGAGAAACGCCCCTTTTAAAACGTGATAGAAACTTGATATTTGGTATATGGGCGAATCATCTGATAGAAATCACAAAAAGAATAGAGTTTTTCAAAAATGTGTATTTAAGGGGGTGGGTACTCCACACAAAAACATTCGAAAGATAAAATGCTGGAAAAGCATGCTTCGCGATGAGATAGATACTTCAAATTTGGTGTACGGGTAAAATGTTGGAAAGGAAGAAAGTGTGCAATTTCAGTTTTCCAACTTTTGTTATTGTAGGGGGGTGCCGCTCACTAAAATATTAGATTTGCCGAACAAATAAAAAACGCCTCCTTTACAATATGATAGAGGAATTTAGTATATGGGCTAACTATTGGACAAAAAAACCAAAGATGAATACAGTTTGACAAAAATGTTCTTTAACGGGGTGCTACACAGAAAACGGTCGAAAGGTGAAGTGATAGAAAAACATGCTTCTCTTCGCGATATGATAAGGACTTCAAATTTGGCGTACGGGAAGATAGTTTGAAAGGAAGAATGTATGAAATTTCTGATTTCCAATTTTTGTTATTTTAAGGGGTTCCGCACACTAATATGTTTGATTTTCCGAATAAATGGGGTACCCTTCCTTTTAAATGTGATAGAGGCTTGATATCTGGTATATGGGCCAATCATCTGATAAAAAAAAACAAGACAAACAGAGTTTTTCAAAAATGTTCATTTATGGATGTAATTCAAAAAGAAAAGTTCCAAAGGAGAAATAATTATATAGGGGTGCCTCGGGATGAGATAGACTTTAATGTGTTGTACGGGTAGATAATTCGAAAGGAAGAAATTCGCAAATTTAGTTTACCAATATTTTCTTTTTTAGGGGGTACTGAACACCAAAATATTCGATATGTCGAATAAATGTGAAACGCGAATTATTAAAAAATTTGCACTATTCAGGGGTTGCTTATTGCGAGAGTACTTCGGCTAGTATTATTATTATATATACTAATTGCCAAGTGTCCGTCTGTCTGTCTGTCTGTCTGTCCGTCTGTCTGTCTGTCCGTCTGTCCGTCTGTCTGTCACGCTTTTTTTAGGCACTTCCCGAATAGATAGAGACTTGCAATTTGGTACACGGCTCGGTCGTTCGATAAAACCCCCTGGAAAAATCGAATTTTTCGAAAACGTTCTATAGAGGGGGTGCCCCACACCAAAACGTTCGAAAAGTGAAATGACGGGAAAGCATGCTTTGCGATGAGATAGAGACTTCAAATTTGGTGTATGGGTAAATCGTTCGAAAGGAAGAAAGTGTGCAATTTCAGATTTCCAATATTTTCTACTTAAGGGGGGGTGCAACACACCAAAACATTCGAAAAGTGAAATGATAGGACAGCATGCTTTGCGATGAGGTAGAGACTTCAAATTTGGTGTATGGGTAAATCGTTCGAAAGGCAGAAAGTGTGCATTTTCAGATTTCCAATATTTTCTACTCAAGGGGGTGCCGCACACCAAAACGTTCGAAAAGTGAAATGATAGGAAAGCCTGCTTTGCGATAAGATAGGGACATCAAATTTGGTATATAGGTAAACCGTTCGAAAGGAAGAAAGTGTGTAATTTCAGATTTCCAATATTTCCTACTTAAGGGGTTGCCGCGCACGAAAATTTTCGATTTTCCGAATAAATGAGAAACGGCCCCTTTAAAATTTGATAGAGGCTCAAAATTTTATATATAGACTAATCATTTGATGAAAACACCCAAAACGAATATAATTTTTCAAAAATGTTCATTTAAGGGGGTTCTCCAGAGGAAAACGTTCGAAATGTGAATTGATAAAAAAAAACATGCTTCGAAATAAGATACAGACTTCAAATTTGGTGTACAGGTAGACAGTTCGAAAGGAAAAACATGTGCAATTTCAGTTTTCCGATATTTTGAACTTTTGGGGGTGCCTCAAAACAAAATGTTCGATTTGTCGAATAAATAAGAAACGCGAATTATTAAAAAATTGACATTATTCAGGGGTTGCTTAATGTGGGGTCGTTGATTTTCAACGGGTATGCGGCTAGTATATACTAATTGCCAAGTGTCCGTCTGTCTGTCTGTCTGTCCGTCTGTCTGTCTGTCTGTCTGTCTGTCCGTCTGTCTGTCACGCCTTTTTTAGGCACTTCCCGAATAGATAGAGACTTGCAATTTGGTACACGGCTCGGTCGTTCGATATAACCCCCTGGAAAAATCGAATTTTTCGAAAACGTTCCATAGAGGGGGTGCCCCACACCAAAACGTTCGAAAAGTGAAATGACAGGAAAGCATGCTTCGCGATGAGATAGAGACTTCAAATTTGGTGTATGGGTAAATCGTTCGAAAGGAAGAAAGTGTGCAATTTCAGATTTCCAATATTTTCTACTTAAGGGGGGGTGCAGCACACCAAAACGTTCGAAAAGTGAAATGATAGGAGAGTATGCTTTGCGATGAGGTAGAGACTTCAAATTTGGTGTATGGGTAAATCGTTCGAAAGGCAGAAAGTGTGCATTTTCAGATTTCCAATATTTTCTATTCAAGGGGGTGCCGCACACCAAAACGTTCGAAAAGTGAAATGATAGGAAAGCCTGCTTTGCGATAAGATAGGGACTTCAAATTTGGTATATAGGTAAACCGTTCGAAAGGAAGAAAGTGTGTAATTTCAGATTTCCAATATTTCCTACTTAAGGGGTTGCCGCACACGAAAATGTTCGATTTTCCGAATAAATGAGAAACGGCCCCTTTAAAATTTGATAGAGGCTCAAAATTTTATATATAGACTAATCATTTGATGAAAACACCCAAAACGAATATAATTTTTCAAAAATGTTCGTTTAAGGGGGTTCTCCAGAGGAAAACTTTCGAAATGTGAATTGATAAAAAAAACATGCTTCGAAATAAGATACAGACTTCAAATTTGGTGTACAGGTAGATAGTTCGAAAGGAAGAACATGTGCAATTTCAGTTTTCCGATATTTTGAACTTTTGGGGGTGCATCAAAACTAAATGTTCGATTTGTCGAATAAATGTGAAACGCGAATTATTAAAAATTTACATTATTCAGAGGTTGCTTATTGCAAGACCTTTGATTTTCAACGGGTATTCGGCTAGTCTATTATATATACTAATTGCCAAGTGTCCGTCTGTCTGTTTGTCTGTCTGTCCGTCTGTCACACCTTTTTTAGGCACTTCCCGAATAGATAGAGACTTGCAATTTGGTACACGGCTCGGTCGTTCGATAAAACCCCCTGGAAAAATCGAATTTTTCGAAAACGTTCCATAGAGGGGGTGCCCCACACCAAAACGTTCGATAAGTGAAATGACGGGAAAGCATGCTTTGCGATGAGATAGAGACTTCAAATTTGGTATATGGGTAAATCACTCGAAAGGAAGAAAGTGTGCAATTTCAGATTTCCAATATTTTCTACTTAAGGGGGGGGTGCAGCACACCAAAACGTTCGAAAAGTGAAATGATAGGAAAGAATGCTTTGCGATGAGGTAGAGACTTCAAATTTGGTGTATGGGTAAACCGTTCGAAAGGAAGAAAGTGTGTAGTTTCAGATTTCCAATATTTCCTACTTAAGGGGGTGCCGCACACCAAAACGTTCGAAAATGAATTATGGGAAAGCCTGCTTTGCGATAAAATAGGGACTTCAAATTTGGTATATAGGTAAACCGTTCGAAAGGAAGAAAGTGTGTAATTTCAGATTTCCAATATTTTCTACTTAAGGGGGTGCCGCACACAAAAATGTTCGATTTTCCGAATAAATGAGAAACGGCCCCTTTAAAATTTGATAGAGGCTCAAAATTTAATAGAGGCCACATGATTTTATATATAGACTAATCATTTGATGAAAACACCCAAAACGAATATAATTTTTCAAAAATGTTCGTTTAAGGGGGTTCTCCAGAGGAAAACGTTCGAAATGTGAATTGATAAAAAAAACATGCTTCGAAATAAGATACAGACTTCAAATTTGGTGTACAGGTAGATAGTTCGAAAGGAAGAACATGTGCAATTTCACTTTTCCGATATTTTGAACTTTTGGGGGAGCCTCAAAACTAAATGTTCGATTTGTCGAATAAATAAGAAACGCGAATTATTAAAAAATTTACATTATTCAGGGGTTGCTTAATGTGGGGCCGTTGATTTTCAACGGGTATGCGGCTAGTATATACTAATTGCCAAGTGTCCGTCTGTCTGTCTGTCTGTCCGTCTGTCTGTCTGTCTGTCCGTCTGTCTGTCTGTCACGCTTTTTTTAGGCACTTCCCGAATAGATAGAGACTTGCAATTTGGTACACGGCTCGGTCGTTCGATAAAAACCCCTGGAAAAATCGAATTTTTCGAAAACGTTCTATAGAGGGGGTGCCCCACACCAAAACGTTCGAAAAGTGAAATGACTGGAAAGCATGCTTTGCGATGAGATAGAGACTTCAAATTTGGTATATGGGTACATCACTCGAAAAGAAAAAAATGTGCAATTTCAGATTTCCAATATTTTATTCTTAAGGGGGGGTGCAGCACACCAAAACGTTCGAAAAGTGATATGATAGGAGAGCATGCTTTGCGATGAGATTGAGACTTCAAGTTTGGAGTATGGGTAAACCGTATGAAACAAATAAAGTGTGGAATTTCAGATTTCCAATATTTTTTACTTAAGGGGGTGCCGCATACCAAAACGTTCGAAAAGTGAAATGATAGGAAAGCATGCTTTGCGATGAGATAGAGACTTCAAATTCGGTGTATGGGTAAATCGTTCGAAAGGAAGAAAGTGTGCAATTTCAGATTTCCAATATTTTCTACTTAAGGGGGTGTCGCACACCAAAACGTTCGATTTACCGAATAAATGAGAAAATACGCCTTTAAAATTTGATAGAGGCTTAAAATTTGGTATATGGGCTAATAATTTGACGAAAACGCCCAAGACGAATACAGTTTTTCAAAAATGTTCGTTTAAGGGGGTGCTTCAGAGTAAAACGTTCGAAAAGTCAATTGATAAAGAAAACCATGCTTTGGAATGAGATAGAGATATCGGATTTGGTGTAAGGATAGATAGTTTGAAAGGGCGAAAGTGTACAATTTCAGTTTACCAATATTTTCTACTTTTGGGGGTGCCGCACACCAAAATATTCGATTTTCGGAATAAAGGAGAAACGCTCCTTTAAAAACGTGATAGAGGCTTTATATTTGGTATATGGGCGAAACATCTCATAGAAATCACAAAAAGAATAGAGTTTTTAAAAAATGTATAATTAAAGGGGTGGGTACTCCACACAAAAGCATTCGAAAGATGAAATGCTAGAAAAGCATGCTTCACGATGAGATAGAGACTTCAAATTTGGTGTACGGGTAAAAAGTTGGAAAGGAAGAAAGTGTGCAATTTTAGTCTTCCAACATTTGCTATTGTAGGGGGTGCCGATGTCTCTCTATCTATTCGTTCGAAACGTTCAAAACGAGAATTGATAAAAAACCATGCTTCGAAATGAGATAGAGATATCAAATTTGGTGTAAGGGTAGATAGTTCGAAAGGAAGAAAGTGTGAAATTTCAGATTTCCAATATTTGCTACTTTAAGGGGTGAGCACACTAATATGTTCGATTTTCTGAATAAATGAGGCACGCTTCTTTTTAAATGTGATAGAGGCTGGTTATTTGGTATATGGGCCAATCATCTGATAAAAAACACAATACAAACAGAGGAAGAAGTGCGAAAATTTAGTTTTCCAATATTTTCTCCTTATTGCGAGACCGTTGATTTTCAATGGGTATACGGCTAGTATATACTAATTGCCAAGTGTCCGTCTGTCTGTCTGTCTGTCCGTCTGTCTGTCTGTCCGTCTGTCTGTCACGCCTTTTTTAGGCACTTCCCGAATAGATAGAGACTTGCAATTTGGTACACGGTTCGGTCGTTCGATAAAACCCCCTGGAAAAATCGAATTTTTCGAAAACGTTCCATAGAGGGGGTGCCCCACACCAAAACGTTCGAACAGTGAAATGACAGGAAACCATGCTTCGCGATGAGATAGAGACTTCAAATTTGGTATATGGGTAAATCACTCGAAGGGAAGAAAGTGTGCAATTTCAGATTTCCAATATTTTCTACTTAAGGGGGGTGCAGCACTCCAAAACTTTCGAAAGGTTAAATGACGGGAAAGCATGCTTTGCGATGAGGTAGAGACTTCAAATTTGGTGTATGGGTAAACCGTTCGAAAGGAAGAAAGTGTGTAATTTCAGATTTCCAATATTTCCTACTTAAGGGGGTGCCGCACACCAAAACGTTCGAAAAGTGAAATGATAGGAAAGCCTGCTTTGCGATAAGATAGGAACTTCAAATTTGGTATATAGGTAAACCGTTCGAAAGGAAGAAAGTGTGTAATTTCAGATTTCCAATATTTTCTACTTAAGGGGGTGCCGCACACAAAAATGTTCGATTTTCCGAATAAATGAGAAACGGCCCCTTTAAAATTTGATAGAGGCTCAAAATTTTATATATAGACTAATCATTTGATGAAAACACCCAAAACGAATATAATTTTTCAAAAATGTTCGTTTAAGGGGGTTTTCCAGAGGAAAACGTTCGAAATGTGAATTGATAAAAAAAAAACATGCTTCGAAATAAGATACAGACTTCAAATTTGGTGTACAGGTAGATAGTTCGAAAGGAAGAACATGTGCAATTTCAGTTTTCCGATATTTTGAACTTTTGGGGTGCCTCAAAACTAAATGTTCGATTTGTCGAATAAATAAGAAACGCGAATTATTAAAAAATTTACATTATTCAGGGGTTGCTTAATATGGGGCCGCTGATTTTCAACGGGTATGCGGCTAGTATATACTAATTGCCAAGTGTCCGTCTGTCTGTCTGTCTGTCCGTCTGTCTGTCACGCTTTTTTAGGCACTTCCCGAATAGATAGAGACTTGCAATTTGGTACACGGCTCAGTTGTTCGATAAAACCCCCTGGAAAAATCGAATTTTTCGAAAACGTTCTATAGAGGGGGTGCCCCACACCAAAACGTTCGAAAAGTGAAATGACGGGAAAGCATGCTTTGCGAAGAGATAGAGACTTCAAATTTGGTATATGGGTAAATCACTCGAAAGGAAGAAAGTATGCAATTTCAGGATTCTAATATTTTCTATTTAAGGGGGGGTGCAGCACACCAAAACGTTCGAGAAGTGAAATGATAGGAGAGCATACTTTGCGATGAGATAGAGACTTCCAATTTGGAGTATGGGTAAATCGTCTGAAACAAAGAAAGTGTGGAATTTCAGATTTCCAATATTTTCTACTTAAGGGGATGCCTCACACTAAAACGTTCGAAAAGTGAAATGTTAGGAAAGAATGCTTTGCGATGAGGTAGAGACTTCAAATTTGGTGTATGGGTAAATCGTTCGAAAGGAAGAAAGTGTGCAATTTCAGATTTCCAATATTTTCTACTAAAGAGGGTGCTGCACACTAAACGTTCGAAAAGTGAAATGATAGGAAAGCATACTTTGCGATGAGGTAGAGACTTCAAATTTGGTGTATTGATAAATCGTTTGAAAGGAAGAAAGTGTGCAATTCCAGATTTCCAATATTTTCTACTTAAGGGGTACCGCACACCAAAATGTTTGATGGAAACACCCAAGACAAATATAGTTTTTCAAAAATGTTTGTTTAAGGGGGTGCTCCAGACTAAAACGTTCGAAAAGTGAATTGAAAAAAAACCATGCTTCGGATTGAGATAAAGATATCAAATTTGGTATAAGGGTAGATAGTTTGAAAGGAAGAAAGTGTAAAATTTCAGTTCACCAATGTTTTCTACTTTAGGGGGTGCCGCGCACCAAAATGTTCGATTTTCGGAATAAAGGAGAAACGCCCCTTTTAAAACGTGATAGAGGCTTAATATTTGATATATGGGAAAATAATCTGACAGAAATCACAAAAAGAATAGAGTTTTTCAAAAATGTATAGTTAAGGGGGTTGGTACTCCACACAAAAGCATTCGAAAGATGAAATGCTAGAAGAGTATGCTTCGCGATGAGATAGAGACTTCAAATTTAGTGTACGGGTAAAAAGTTGGAAAGGAAGAAAGTGTGCAATTTCAGTTTTCCAACATTTGTTATTGTAGGGGGTTCCGTTCACTAAAATGTTCGATTTACCGAACAAATGAAAAACGCCTCCTTTACAATGTGATAGAGACTTAAAATTTAGTATATGGACTAACCATTTGACAAAAAAAAAAGATGAATACAGTTTGACAAAAATGTTCTTTAACTGGGTGCTGCACAGAAAAACGTTCGAAAGGCGAAGTGATAGAAAAACATGCTTCTCGATAGGATAGCGACTTCAAATTTGATGTACGGGTAGATAGTTGGAAAGGAAGAGAGTGTGAAATTTTAGATTTCCAATATTTGCTACTTTAAGGGGTGCGCACACTAATATGTTCGATTTTCCTAATAAATGAGGCACACTTCCTTTTAAATGCTATAGAGGCTTGGTATTTGGTATTTGGGCCAATCATCTGATAAAAAACGAAAGACAAGCAGAGTTTTTAAAAAATGTTCATTTATGGATGTGCTTCACAGAAAAAAAAGTTCCAAAGGAGAAATAATATAGAAGTGCCTCGGGATGAGATAGACTTTAATGTAGTGTAAGGGTAGATAAATCGAAAGGAAGAAATGCTCGAATTTAGTTCCTCAATATTTTCTTCTTTAGAGGGTTCTGCACACCAAAATATTCGATTTGTCGAATAAATGTGAAACGCGAAATGTGAACGGATAGATAGTTCGAAAGGAAGAAGTGCGCCATTTAAGTTTTTCAAAATTTTCTTTTTTAGGGGTTTCTGCACACCAAAATATTCTATTTGCCGAATTAATGTGAAACGCAAATTATTCAAAAATTTACATTATTCAGGGTTTGCTTATTGCGATATTGTTGATTTTCAACGGGTATTCAGCTAGTATATACTAATTGCCATGTGTCCGTCCGTCTGTCTGCCTGTCAAGCTTTTTTTAGGCACCTCCCGAAAAGATAGAGACTTGCAATTTGGTACACGGCTCGGTCGTTCGATAAAACCCCCTGGAAAAATCGAATTTTTCGAAGACGTTCTTTAGAGGGGGTGCCCCACACCAAAACGTTCGAAAAGTGAAAAGATGGGATAGCATGCTTTGCGATGAGATAGGGACTTCAACTTTGGTGTACGGATGAATCGTTCGAAAAGAAGAGAGTGTGCAATTTCAGATTTCCAATATTTTCTTCTTAAGGGGGTGCTGCACACTTTTTTAGGCACTTCCCGAAAAGATAGAGACTTGCAATTTGGTACACGGCTCGATCGTTCGATAAACCCCCTGGAAAAATCGAATTTTTCGAAGACGTTCTTTAGAGGGGGTGCCCCCACACCAAAACGTTCGAAAAGTGAAAAGATGGGAAAGCATGCTTTGCGATGAGATAGAGACTTCAAATTTGGTGTATGGATAAATCGTTCAAAAAGAAGAGAGTGTGCAATTTCAGATTTCCAATATTTTCTACTTAAGGGGGTGCTGCACACTAAAACGTTCGGAAAGTGAAATAATAGGAAATTGTGCTTTGCGATGAGGTAGAGACTTCAAATTTGGTGTATGGGTAAATCGTTCAAAAGGAAGAAAGTGTGCCATTTCAGATTTCCAACATTTTCTACTTAAGGAGGTGCCGCACACCAAAATGTTCGATTTACAGAATAAATGATAAAACGTTCCTTTAAAATTTGATAGAGGCTTGAAATTTGGTGTAATTTTTGAAATTTGGTGAATATTTTCTAATTAAGGGGGTGCCGCACACTTAAACGTTCGAAAAGTGAAATGATAGGAAAGCATGCTTTGCGATGAGTTAGAGGCTTCAAATTTGCTGTATGGATAAATCGTTCAAAAGAAGAAAGTGTGCAATTTCAGATTTCTAATATTTTCTTCTTAAGGGGGTGCCGCACACTAAAATATTCGAAAACTGAAATGATACGAAATCATGCTTTGCCATGAGGTAGAGACTTCAAATTTGGTGTATGGGTAAATCGTTCAAAAGGAAAAAAGTGTGCAATTTCAGATTTCCAATATTTTCTACTTAAGGGGGTGCCGCACACCAAAATGCAAGAGGAATAAGGAGAACGGAAACACGCAAGAAGAATATAATTTTTCAAAAATGTTTGTTTAAGGGGGTGCTCCAGAGTGAAACGTTCCAAAAGTGAATTGATAAAAAACCATGCTTCGAAATGAAAGAGATATCAAATTTGGTGTAAGGGTAGATAGTTTGAAAGGAAGAAAGTGTGAATCTTCAGATTTCCAATATTTGCGACTTTAAGGGATGCGCGCACTAATATTTTCGATTTTCCGAATAAATGAGGCACGCTTCCTTTTAAATGTGATAGAGGCTTGATATTTGGTATATGGGCCAATCATCTGATAAAAAATACAAGACAAACAGAGGAAGAAATGCGCAAATTTATTTTCCAAATATTTTCTTCTTTAGGGGGTTCTGCATACCAAAATATTCGATTTGTCGAATAAATGTGAAACGCGAATTATTATAAAATTTACATTATTCAGGGACTGCTTATTGCGAGACCGTTCATTTTCAACGGGTATTCGGCTAGTCTATATATACTAATTGCCAAGGGTCCGTCTGCCTGTCTGTCTGTCACGCTTTTTTTAGGCACTTCCCGAATAGATAGAGACTTGCAATTTGGTACACTGCTCGGTCGTTCGATAAAACCCACTGGAAAAATCGAATTTTTCGAAAACGTTCTTTAGAGGGGGTGCGCCACACCAAAACGTTCGAAAAGTGAAATGATGGGAAAGCATGCTTTGCGATGAGTTAGAAACTTCAAATTTGGTGTATGGGTAAATCATTCGAAAAGAAGAATGTGTACAATTTCAGATTTCCATTATTTTCTACTTAAGGGGGTGCCGCACGCTAAAACGTTCGAAAAGTGAAATGATAGGGAATCATATTTTGCGATGAGATAGAAACTTCAAATTTTGTGTATGGAAAAATCGTTCGAAAGGAAGAATGTGTGCAGTTTCATATTTCCAATATTCTCAACTTAAGTGGTGCCGCACACCAAAATGTTCGATTTACAGTGAATATGAGAAGACGCTCCTTTAAAATTTGATAGAGGCTTGAAGTTTGGTATATGGGCTAATCATTTGACGGAAACATGCAAGAGGAATATAGTTTTTCGTTTAATGGGGTGCTCCAGACTGAAACGTTCGAAAAGTGAATTCTTAAAATAACCATGCTTCGAAATGAGATAGAGATACCAAATTTGGTGTAAGAGTAGATAATTTGAAAGGAAGAACGTGAGAAATTTCAGATTTCCAATATTTGCTACTTTAAGGGGTGCGCACACTAATATCTTCGATGTTTCGAATAAATGAGGCACGCTTGCTTTTAAATGTGATAGAGGCTTAATATTTGGTATATGGGCCAATCATCTGATTAAAAACACAAGACAAACAGAGGAAGAAATGCGCAAATTTAATTTCCGAATATTTTCTTCTTTAGTGAGTTCTGCACACCAAAATATTCGATTTGTCGAATAAATGTGAAACGCGAATTATTATAAAATTTACATTATTCAGGGATTGCTTATTGCGAGACCGTTGATTTTCAACTGTCTGTCCGTCTGTCCATCTGTCTGTCACGCTTTTTTTAGGCACTTCCCGAATAGATAGAGGTTTGCAATTTGGTACACAGCTCGGTCGTTCGATAAAACCTCCTGTAAAAATCGAAATTTTCGAAAACGTTCTCTAGAGGCGGTGCCCCACACCAAAATGTTCAAAAAGTGAAATAACGGGAAAACATGCTTTGCGATGAGATAGAGACTTCAAATTTGGTGTATGAGTAAATGGTTTGTAAGGAAGAAAGTGCGCAATTTCAGATTTCTAATATTTTCTACTTAAAAGGGTGCCGCACACCACAATATTCGATTTTCGGAATAAAGGAGAAAAGGATCCTTTAAAATTTGATAGAGGCTTGAATTTTGTATATGGGCTAATCATTTGACGAAAACACTCAAGACGAATATAGTTTTCAAATAATGTTCATTTAAGGGGGTGCTCCAAAATAAAACGTTCGAAAAGTGAATTGATAAAAAAAACCATGCTTCGGAATGAGATAGAGATATCAAATTTGGTGTAAGGGTAGATAGTTTGAAAGGAAGGAAGTGTACAATTTCAATTTAACAATATTTTCTACTTTAGGGGGTGCCGCACACCAAAATATTCTATTTTCGGAATAAAGGTGAAACGCCCCTTTTAAAACGTGATAGAAGCTTGATATTTGGTATATGGGCGAATCATGTGATGGAAATCACAAAAAGAATAGAGTTTTTCAAAAATGCTTAGTTAAGGGGGTGGGTACTCCACATAAAAACATTCGAAAGAAGAAATAAATGCTGGAAAAGCGTGCTTCGCTATGAGATAGAGACTTCAAATTTGGTGTACGGGTAAATAGTTGGAAAGGAAAAAAGTGTGCAATTTTAGTTTCCCAACATTTGCTATTGTAGGGGGTGCCGCTCACTAAAATGTCCGATTTGTCGAACAAATGAAAAATGCCTCTTTTGCAATGTGATAGAGGCTTGAAATTTAGTATATGGGCTAACGATTAGACAAAGAAACCAAAGATTAATACAATTTGACAAAAATGTTCATCAACGGGGTGCTACACAGAAAAACGTTCGAAATGGGAAGTGATAGAAAAAATATGCTTCTCGATAGGATAGAGACTTTAAATTTGGTGTACGGGTAGTTAGTTTAAAAGGAAGAAAGTGTGGCATTTCAGATTTCCAATATTTGCTACTTTAAGGGGTGCCGCACACTAATATGTTCGATTTTCCGAATAAATGATTCGTGCTTCCTTTTAAATGTGACAAAGGCTTGATATTGGGTATATGGGCCAATCATCTGATAAAAAAACCCAAAACAAACAGAATATTTTAAAAATGTTCGTTTATGGGTGTGCTTCACAGAAAAAAGTTCCAAAAGAGAAATAATAAAATAGGGGTGCCTCGGGATGTGATAGAATATAATGTGGTGTACGGATAGATAATTCGAAAGGAAGAAATGCGCAAAATTAGTTTCCCAATGTTTTCTTCTTTAGGGGGTATGCACACCAAATCTTTCTACTGCACACCAAAATATTCGATTTGTCGAATAAATGTGAAACGCGAATTATTAAAAAATTTACATTATTCAGGGGTTGTTTATTGCGAGACCGTTGATTTTCAACGAGTATTCGGCTGGTTTTATTATAAATAGATTAATATTTACCCATTCAAAACAATTATTTGCGTATCATACCTAGATTTAATTTCAACCATAATATGACACATATGGGGTATTTTAATGAGATTTTTTCCCCATTTTTAATTTTTGAACTTAAAATATTGTTACAATAATGGATAATTTTTTCAGATTTGTTCTATTTCACTATTTTGTAGGGGTGTTTAGAGAGCGTACTATTTTGTAGTGGTGTTTCATACTTTGCTTAGGGTAATTTCTTACTTTCCATTCGACTTTACATTTCTTAGTGACATGAAGATAAAAGGAATTAATCAATATTTTAAGTTAATTTTAAAAAAGTAAAATTCAACAGATAATCATTAACGTTAAAAATACAGAAGACGACTCAAAATGGGAAAAATTTAATTTCCTTGAAAATTGATTTCTTCGTGATAAAAATATACATTTTACAAAATATACAATAATATTGAATTTATTTGATGCAAATGTTTCAAAGATAATCCAAACTTTCCAAAAGACAGTGACATGAAGAAATCCCATTCTCTCAACTTGTCTCTAATGCTTAGAAAATCAATCGTATCATTATTACGGAATATAAAATGTTCCTGTCTGATGAATATTAAAAACAAAGAATAATATTTGCAGTAATTAAAAAAAGTTCAGTGAGATGTTACAGTTTTCATAGGCATTTCATACATGTTGTTGTTGTTGGGACCCAGACCGTCCGACCTACCCGAAATGTGTAGGGTAACTATTTGAACGGCCGGGAAGTGCCATCGAATTTAGACCGGAACCCAGTGGGGGAGGCATCCACAGGGACCGTACCCTCCTTCCCCTACCACCTCCTTCCCCTACCATCGGAAGGACTTACGGACCCACATTTTTAACGTGATCGTACTTCGCATGAACACGGCCGGAGTTGTGGCAGCGTGCAAATCCAGCGCGCAAACCACCGGGCTACCGCACCCGAAATGTGCCAACAGCATTTCATACATGTACAAAAACTAAAGTATCAGTCTAACTTACATATTTAATTATAAAGTTATGATCTGATAATTCAAGTTTTTTATATTATCTTGTAAAAATATGCTAATATTTTTAAATATCATGCATTCTTTTAAAGTTTTAAAATATTACTTTGAATTAAAATGATTAGTTAGATTTTGTACACATAGAATATACAGAAAAATCTAATTGTTTTACAATGTAGAATACATCAGTAGAAAACCACATGTTATACGTCAAAAGGCCTGAGCTCATCGGAGCACTGTTAGATGCCCCCCCCCCCTTTCATTTCTCGAGGAAAATTTGTTCCTCTTATTCCAAATTATGTGAGAAATTTCAGATTTCCAATATTTGCTACTTTAAGGGGTGCGCACACTAATATCTTCGATGTTTCGAATAAATGAGGCACGCTTGCTTTTAAATGTGATAGAGGCTTAATATTTGGTATATGGGCCAATCATCTGATTAAAAACACAAGACAAACAGAGGAAGAAATGCGCAAATTTAATTTCCGAATATTTTCTTCTTTAGTGAGTTCTGCACACCAAAATATTCGATTTGTCGAATAAATGTGAAACGCGAATTATTAAAAATTTTCATTATTCAGAGGTTGCGTATTGGGAGACCTTTGATTTTCAACGGGTATTCGGCTACTCTATTATTATATATACTAATTGCCAAGTGTCCGTCTGTCTGTCCGTCTGTCTGTCTGTCCGTCTGCTGTCACGCTTTTTTTAGGCACTTCCCGAATAGGTAGAGACTTGCAATTTGGTACACGGCTCGGTCGTTCGATAAAACCCCCTGGAAAAATCGAATTTTTCGAAAACGTTCTATAGAGGGGGTGCCCCACACCAAAACGTTCGAAAAGTAAAATGACAGGAAAGCATGCTTCGTGATGAGATAGAGACTTCAAATATGGTGTATGGGTAAATCGTTCGAAAGGAAGAAAGTGTGCAATTTCAGATTTCCAATATTTTCTACTTAAGTGGGGGTGCAGCAAACCAAAACGTTCGAAAAGTGAAATGATAGGAGAGCATGCTTTACGATGAGGTAGAGACTTCAAATTTGATGTATGGGTAAATCGTTCGAAAGGCAGAAAGTGTGCATTTTCAGATTTCCAATATTTTCTACTCAAGGGGGTGCCGCACACCAAAACGTTCGAAAAGTGAAATGATAGGAAAGCCAGCTTTGCGATAAGATAGGGACTTTAAATTTGGTATATAGGTAAACCGTTAGAAAGGAAGAGGTGTGTAATTTCAGATTTAAAATATTTCCTACTTAAGGGGGTGCCGCACACAAAAATGTTCGATTTTCCGAATAAATGAGAAACAGTCCCTTTAAAATTTGATAGAGGCTCAAAATTTTATATATAGACTAATCATTTGATGAAAACACCCAAAACGAATATAATTTTTCAAAAATGTTCATTTAAGGGGGTTCTCCAGAGGAAATCGTTCGAAATGTGAATTGATAAAAAAAAACATGCTTCGAAATAAGATACAGACTTCAAATTTGGTGTACAGGTAGATAATTCGAAAGGAAGAACATGTGCAATTTCAGTTTTCCGATATTTTGAACTTTTGGGGGTGCCTCAAAACTAAATGTTCGATTTGTCGAATAAATGTGAAACGCGAATTATTAAAAATTTACATTATTCAGAGGTTGCTTATTGCAAGACCTTTGATTTTCAACGGGTATTCGGCTAGTCTATTATATATACTAATTGCCAAGTGTCCGTCTGTCTGTTTGTCTGTCTGTCCGTCTGTCTTTCACGCTTTTTTTAATCACTTCCCGAATAAATAGAGACTTGCAATTTGGTACACGGCTCGGTCGTTCGATAAAAACCCCTGGAAAAATCGAATTTTTCGAAAACGTTCCATAGAGGGGGTGCCCCACACCAAAACGTTCGAAAAGTGAAATGACGGGAAAGCATGCTTTGCGATGAGATAGAGACTTCAAATTTGGTATATGGGTAAATCACTCGAAAGGAAGAAAGTGTGCAATTTCAGATTTCCAATATTTTATTCTTAAGGGGGGGTGCAGCACACCAAAACGTTCGAAAAGTGATATGATAGGAGAGCATGCTTTGCGATGAGATTGAGACTTCAAGTTTGGAGTATGGGTAAACCGTATGAAACAAATAAAGTGTGGAATTTCAGATTTCCAATATTTTCTACTTAAGGGGGTGCCGCACACCAAAACGTTCGAAAAGTTAAATGATAGGAAAGCATGCTTTGCGATGAGATAGAGACTTCAAATTCGGTGTATGGGTAAATCGTTCGAAAGGAAGAAAGTGTGCAATTTCAGATTTCCAATATTTTCTACTTAAGGGGGTGTCGCACACCAAAACGTTCGATTTACCGAATAAAGGAGAAAATACGCCTTTAAAATTTGATAGAGGCTTAAAATTTGGTATATGGGCTAATAATTTGACGAAAACGCCCAAGACGAATACAGTTTTTCAAAAATGTTCGTTTAAGGGGGTGCTTCAGAGTAAAACGTTCGAAAAGTCAATTGATAAAGAAAACCATGCTTTGGAATGAGATAGAGATATCAGATTTGGTGTAAGGATAGATAGTTTGAAAGGGCGAAAGTGTACAATTTCAGATTTCCAATATTTGTTACTTTCAGGGGTGCGCACACTAATATGTTCGATTTTCCGAATAAAGGAGAAATGCTCCTTTTAAAACGTGATAGAGGCTTGATATTTGGTATATGGGCGAATCATTTGATAGAAATCACAAAAAGAGTAAAGTTTTTCAATAATGTGTATTTAAGGGGGTAGACACTACGCACAAAAGTATTCGAAAGGTGAAATGCTAGAAAAGCATGTTTCGCTGTAAGATAGAGACTTCAAATTTGGTGCTCTTCCTTTTAAATGTGATAGAGGCTTGATATTTGGTATATGGACCAATAATCTGATAAAAAACACAAAACAAACACAGGAAGAAATCCGCAAATTTATTTCCCCAATATTTTCTTCTTTAGGGGGTTCTGCACACCAAAATATTCCATATGTCGAATATATGTGAAACGCGAATTATTATAAAATTTACATTATTCAGTGGTTGCTAATTGCGAGACAGTTGATTTTCAAAGGGTATTCGGCTTGTATATACTAATTGCCAAGTGTCCGTCTGTCTGTCTGTCTGTCTGTCCGTCTGTCTGTCACGCTTTTTTAGGCACTTCCCGAATAGATAGAAACTTGCAATTTGGTACACGGCTCGGTCGTTCGATAAAACCCCCTGGAAAAATCGAATTTTCCGAAAACGTTCTATAGAGGGGGTGCCCCACACCAAAATGTTCGAAAAGTGAAATGACAGGAAAGCATGCTTTGCGATGAGATAGAGACTTCAAATTTGGTATATGGGTAAATCGTTTGAAACAAAGAAAGTGTGGAATTTCAGATTTCCATTATTTTCTACTTAAGGGGGTGCCGCACAATAAAACGTTCGAAAAGTGAAATGATAAGAAAGAATGCTTTGTGATGAGGTAGGGTCTTCAAATTTGGTTTATTGGTAAATCGTTCGAAAGGAAGAAAGCGTGCAGTTTCAGATATCCAATATTTTCTACTTAAGGGGGTGCCGCACACCAAAATATTCGATTTGCAGAATAAATGAGAAAACGCTCCTTTAAAATTTGATAGAGGCTTGAAATTCGGTATATGGGCTGATCATTTGACGGAAATACCCAAGACGAATATAGTTTTTCAAAAATGTTCGTTTAAGGGGGTGCTCCTGAGTAAAACGTTCGAAAAGGGAATTGATAAAAAACCATACTTCGGAATGAGATGGAATCTATTATATATACTAATTGCCAAGTGTCCGTCTGTCTGTCCGTCTGTCTGTCACGCTTTTTTTAGGCACTTCCCGAATAGATAGAGACATCCAATTTGGTACACGGCTCGGTCGTTCGATAAAACCCCCTGGAAAAATCGAATTTTTCGAAAACGTTCTATAGAGGGGGTGCCCCACACCAAAACGTTCGAAAAGTGAAATGACAGGAAAGCATGCTTTGCAATGAGATAGAGACTTCAAATTTGGTGTATGGGTAAATCGTTCGAAAGGAAGAAAGTGTGCAATTTCAGATTTCCAATATTTTCTACTTAAGGGGGGGTGCAGCACACCAAAACGTTCGAAAAGTGAAATGATAGGAGAGCATGCTTTGCGATGAGGTAGAGACTTCAAATTTGGTGAATGGTAAATCGTTCGAAAGGCAGAAAGTGTGCATTTTCAGATTTCCAATATTTTCTACTCAAGGGGGTGCCGCACACCAAAACGTTCGAAAAGTGAAATGATAGGAAAGCCTCCTTTGCGATAAGATAGGGACTTCAAATTTGGTATATGGGTAAACCGTTAGAAAGGAAGAAAGTGTGTAATTTCAGATTTCCAATATTTCCTTCTTAAGGGGGTGTCGCACACAAAAATGTTCGATTTTCCGAATAAATGAGAAACGGCCACTTTAAAATTTGATAGAGGCTCAAAATTTTAAATATAGACTAATCATTTGATGAAAACACCCAAAACGAATATAATTTTTCAAAAATATTCGTTTAAGGGGGTTTTCCAGAGGAAAACGTTCGAAATGTGAATTGATAAAAAAAAAACATGCTTCGAAATAAGATACAGACTATATTTTGAACTTTTGGGGGTGCCTTAAAACTAAATGTTCGATTTGTCGAATAAATAAGAAACGCGAATTATTAAAAAATTTACATTATTCAGGGGTTGCTTAATGTGGGGCCGTGGATTTTCAACGGGTATGCGGCTAGTATATACTAATTGCCAAGTGTCCGTCTGTCTGTCACGCTTTTTTTAGGCACTTCCCGAATAGATAGAGACTTGCAATTTGGTACACGGCTCGGTCGTTCGATAAAACCCCCTGGAAACGTCGAATTTTTCGAAAACGTTCTATAGAGGGGTGCCCCACACCAAAACGTTCGAAAAGTGAAATGACGGAAAAGCATGCTTTGCGATGAGATAGAGACTTCAAATTTGGTATATGGGCAAATAACTCGAAAGGAAGAAAGTGTGCAATTTCAGATTTCCAATATTTTCGACTTAAGGGGGTGCCGCTTAACAAAATGTTCGATTTACAGAAAAAATGAGAAAACGCTCCTTTAAAATTTGATAGAGTATTGAAATTTGGTATATGGGCTAATCATTTGATAGAAATCACAAAAAGAATAAAGTTTTTCAAAAATGTGTATTTAAGGGGGTAGACACTCCGCACTAAAGTATTCTAAAGGTGAAATGCTAGAAAAGCATGCTTCGCTATGAGATAGAGACTTCAAATTTGGTGCTCTTCCTTTTAAATGTGATAGAGGCTTGATAGTTGGTATATGGACCAATAATCTGATAAAAAACACAAGACAAACAGAGGAAGGAATGCCCTTATTTAGTTTTCCAATATTTTCTTCTTTAGGGGGTTCTGCACACCAAAATATTCGAATTGCCGAATAAATGTGAAACGCGAATTATTATAAAATTTACATTATTCAGGGGTTACTTATTGCGAGACCGTTGATTGTTAACGGGTATTTGGCTAGTATATACTAATTGCCATGTGTCCGTCTGTCTGTCTGTCTGTCTGTCCGTCTGTCTGTCACGCTTTGTTTAGACACTTCCCGAATAGATAGAGACTTGCAATTTGGTTCACGGCTCGGTTGTTCGATGAAACCCCCTGGAAAAATCGAATTTTTCGAAACCGTTCTATAGCGGGGGTGCCCCACACCAAAACGTTCGAAAAGTGAAATGGCGGGAAAGCATGCTTTGCGACGAGATAGAGACTTCAAATTTGGTATATGGGTAAATAACTCGAAAGGTAGAAAGTGTGCAATTTCAGATTTCCAATATTTTCTACTTAAGGGGGGGGGGGTGCAGCATACCAAAACGTTCTAAAAGTGAAATGATAGGAGAGCATGCTTTGCGATGAGATAGAGACTTCAAGTTTGGTGTAAGGGTAAATCGTTTGAAACAAAGAAAGTGTGGAATTTCAGATTTCCAATATTTCCTACTTAAGGGGGTGCCGCACACTAAAACTTTCGAAAAGTGAAATGATAGGAAAGAATGCTTTGCGATGCGGTAGAGACTTCAAATTTGGTGTATGGGTAAATCGTTCGAAAGGAAGAAAGTGTGCAATTTCAGATTTCCACTATTTTCTACTTAAGAGGGTGCTGCACACTAAAACGTTCGAAAAGTGAAATGATAGGAAAGCATGCTTTACGATGAGATAGAGACTTCAAATTTTGTGTATTGGTAAACCGTTCGAAAGGAAGAAAGCGTGCAATTTCAGATTTCGAATATTTTCTACTTAAGGAGGTGCCGCACACCAAAATGTTCGATTTGCAGAATAAATGAGAAAACGCTCCTTTAAAATTTGATAGAGGCTTGAAATTCGGTATATGGGCTAATTATTTGATGGAAACACCCAAGACAAATATAGTTTTTCAAAAATGTGCGTTTAAGGGGGTGATCCAGACTAAAACGTTCTAAAAGTCAATTGATGAAAAACATGCTTCGGATTGATATAGAGATATCAAATTTGGTATAAGGGTAGATAGTTTGAAAGGAAGAAAGTGTCCAATTTCAGTTTACCAATATTTTCTACTTTAGGTGGTGCCGCACACCAAAATGTTTTCGGAATAAAGGAGAAACACTCCTTTAAAAACGTGATAGAGGCTTTATATTTGGTATATGGGCGAATCATTTCATAGAAATCCCAAAAAGAATAAAGTTTTTAAAAAATGTATAGTTAAGGACCGGGTACACCAAATAAAAGCATTCGAAAGATGAAATGCTAGAAAAGCATGCCTCACGATGAGATAGAGACTTCAAATTTGGTGTACGGGTAAAAAGTTGGAACGGAAGAAAGTGAGCAATTTCTGTCTTAAAACGATTGCTATTGTAGGGGGTGCCGATCACTAAAATGTTCGATTTGCCGAACAAATGAAAAACGTCTCCTTTACAATGTGATAGAAGCTTGAAATTTAGTATATGGGCTAACCATTTGACAAAAAACCAGACATGAATACAGTTTGTCAAAAATGTTCATTAACGGGTGCTACACTGAAAAACGTTCGAAAGGTGAAGTGATAGAAAAAACACTCTTCTCGATAAGATAGAGGCTTCAAATTTGTTGTATGGGTAGATAGTTTGAAAGGAAGAAATCGTGAAATTTCAGATTTCCAATATTTGCTACCTTAAGGGGTGCCGCACACTAATATGTTCGATTTTTCGAATAAATGAGGCAAGCTTCTTTTTAAATATGATAGAGGCTTGATATTCGGTATATGGGCCAATCATCTGATAAATAACCTTAGACAAAGAGAGTTTTTCAAAAATGTTCATTTATGGGTGTGCTTCACAGAAAAAAGTTCCAAAGGAGAAATCCTAATATAGGGGTGCCTCGAGATGAGATAGACTTTAATGTGGTGTACGGGTAAATAATTCGATAGGAAGAAATGCGTGCAATTTCAGATTTCCAATATTTTCTACTTAAGGGGGTGCCGCACACCAAAATCTTCGATTTACCGAATAAATGCGTTATGGCTCCTTTAAAATTTGATAGCGGCTTGAAATTTGATATATGGGCTAATCATTTGACGAAAGCACCCAAGATAAATATAGTTTTTCAAAAATGTTCTTTTAAGGGGGTGCTCCAGAGAAAAACATTCGAAAAGTGAATTGATAAAAAACCATGCTTCGTGATGAGATAGAGATATCAAATTTGGTGTAAAAGTAGATAGCTTGGAAGGCAGAAAATGTACAATTTCAGTTTACTAATATTTTCTACTTTAAAGGATGCCGCACACAAAAATGTTCGATTTTTGGAATAAAGGAAAAACGCCCCATTTAAAACGTGATAGAAGCTTGATATTTGGTATATGGACGGATCATCTGATAGAAATCACAAAAAGAATAGAGTTTTTCAAAAATGTATATTTAAGGGGGGGGGATACTCCACACAAAACATTCGAAAGATGAAATGCTAGAAAAGCATACTTCGCGATTTGATACATACTTCAAATTTGGTGTACAGGTAAAAAGTTGGAAAAGAAGAAAGTGTGCAATTTCAGTTTTCCAACATTTGCTATTGTAGGGCGTGCCGTTCACTAAAATGTTCGATTTGCCGAACAAATGAAAACACTTCCTTTACAATGTGATAGAGGCGAGAAATTTAGTGTATGGGCTAACTATTTGACAAAAGAACCAAAGATGAATACGGTTTGACAAAAATGTTCATTAGCGGGGTGCAACACTGAAAAACGTTCGAAAGGTGAAGTGATAGAATAAACATACTTTGCGACAGGACAGAGACTTCAAATTTGGTATACGGGTAGATAGTTTGAAAGGAAGGAAGTGTAAAATTTCAGACATCCAATATTTGCTATTTTAAGGGGTGCCGCACACTAATATGTTCGATTTTCCGAATAAATGAGGCGCTCTTCCTTTTAAATGTGATACAGGCTGGATTTCTGGTACATGTGGCAATCATCTGATAAAAAGCCCAAGACAAGCAGAGTTTTTAAAAATGTTCATTTATGGGTGTGCTTCACAGAAAAAAGTTCCAAGAGAGAAATAATAAAATAGTATGTTTCGGGGTGAGATAGAGACTTTAATTTGGTGAACGGATAGATAGTTCGAAAGGAAGAAGTGCGCCATTTAAGTTTTTCAAAATTTTCTTTTTTAGGGGTTTCTGCACACCAAAATATTCTATTTGCCGAATTAATGTGAAACGCAAATTATTCAAAAATTTACATTATTCGGGGTTTGCTTATTGCGATATTGTTGATTTTCAACGGGTATTCAGCTAGTATATACTAATTGCCATGTGTCCGTCCGTCTGTCTGCCTGTCAAGCTTTTTTTAGGCACCTCCCGAAAAGATAGAGACTTGCAATTTGGTACACGGCTCGGTCGTTCGATAAAACCCCCTGGAAAAATCGAATTTTTCGAAGACGTTCTTTAGAGGGGGTGCCCCACACCAAAACGTTCGAAAAGTGAAAAGATGGGATAGCATGCTTTGCGATGAGATAGGGACTTCAACTTTGGTGTACGGATGAATCGTTCGAAAAGAAGAGAGTGTGCAATTTCAGATTTCCAATATTTTCTTCTTAAGGGGGTGCTGCACACTTTTTTAGGCACTTCCCGAAAAGATAGAGACTTGCAATTTGGTACACGGCTCGATCGTTCGATAAACCCCCTGGAAAAATCGAATTTTTCGAAGACGTTCTTTAGAGGGGGTGCCCCCACACCAAAACGTTCGAAAAGTGAAAAGATGGGAAAGCATGCTTTGCGATGAGATAGAGACTTCAAATTTGGTGTATGGATAAATCGTTCAAAAAGAAGAGAGTGTGCAATTTCAGATTTCCAATATTTTCTACTTAAGGGGGTGCTGCACACTAAAACGTTCGGAAAGTGAAATAATAGGAAATTGTGCTTTGCGATGAGGTAGAGACTTCAAATTTGGTGTATGGGTAAATCGTTCAAAAGGAAGAAAGTGTGCCATTTCAGATTTCCAACATTTTCTACTTAAGGAGGTGCCGCACACCAAAATGTTCGATTTACAGAATAAATGATAAAACGTTCCTTTAAAATTTGATAGAGGCTTGAAATTTGGTGTAATTTTTGAAATTTGGTGAATATTTTCTAATTAAGGGGGTGCCGCACACTTAAACGTTCGAAAAGTGAAATGATAGGAAAGCATGCTTTGCGATGAGTTAGAGGCTTCAAATTTGCTGTATGGATAAATCGTTCAAAAGAAGAAAGTGTGCAATTTCAGATTTCTAATATTTTCTTCTTAAGGGGGTGCCGCACACTAAAATATTCGAAAACTGAAATGATACGAAATCATGCTTTGCCATGAGGTAGAGACTTCAAATTTGGTGTATGGGTAAATCGTTCAAAAGGAAAAAAGTGTGCAATTTCAGATTTCCAATATTTTCTACTTAAGGGGGTGCCGCACACCAAAATGCAAGAGGAATAAGGAGAACGGAAACACGCAAGAAGAATATAATTTTTCAAAAATGTTTGTTTAAGGGGGTGCTCCAGAGTGAAACGTTCCAAAAGTGAATTGATCAAAAACCATGCTTCGAAATGAAAGAGATATCAAATTTGGTGTAAGGGTAGATAGTTTGAAAGGAAGAAAGTGTGAATCTTCAGATTTCCAATATTTGCGACTTTAAGGGATGCGCGCACTAATATTTTCGATTTTCCGAATAAATGAGGCACGCTTCCTTTTAAATGTGATAGAGGCTTGATATTTGGTATATGGGCCAATCATCTGATAAAAAATACAAGACAAACAGAGGAAGAAATGCGCAAATTTATTTTCCAAATATTTTCTTCTTTAGGGGGTTCTGCATACCAAAATATTCGATTTGTCGAATAAATGTGAAACGCGAATTATTATAAAATTTACATTATTCAGGGACTGCTTATTGCGAGACCGTTCATTTTCAACGGGTATTCGGCTAGTCTATATATACTAATTGCCAAGGGTCCGTCTGCCTGTCTGTCTGTCACGCTTTTTTTAGGCACTTCCCGAATAGATAGAGACTTGCAATTTGGTACACTGCTCGGTCGTTCGATAAAACCCACTGGAAAAATCGAATTTTTCGAAAACGTTCTTTAGAGGGGGTGCGCCACACCAAAACGTTCGAAAAGTGAAATGATGGGAAAGCATGCTTTGCGATGAGTTAGAAACTTCAAATTTGGTGTATGGGTAAATCATTCGAAAAGAAGAATGTGTACAATTTCAGATTTCCATTATTTTCTACTTAAGGGGGTGCCGCACGCTAAAACGTTCGAAAAGTGAAATGATAGGGAATCATATTTTGCGATGAGATAGAAACTTCAAATTTTGTGTATGGAAAAATCGTTCGAAAGGAAGAATGTGTGCAGTTTCATATTTCCAATATTCTCAACTTAAGTGGTGCCGCACACCAAAATGTTCGATTTACAGTGAATATGAGAAGACGCTCCTTTAAAATTTTATAGAGGCTTGAAGTTTGGTATATGGGCTAATCATTTGACGGAAACATGCAAGAGGAATATAGTTTTTCGTTTAATGGGGTGCTCCAGACTGAAACGTTCGAAAAGTGAATTCTTAAAATAACCATGCTTCGAAATGAGATAGAGATACCAAATTTGGTGTAAGAGTAGATAATTTGAAAGGAAGAACGTGAGAAATTTCAGATTTCCAATATTTGCTACTTTAAGGGGTGCGCACACTAATATCTTCGATGTTTCGAATAAATGAGGCACGCTTGCTTTTAAATGTGATAGAGGCTTAATATTTGGTATATGGGCCAATCATCTGATTAAAAACACAAGACAAACAGAGGAAGAAATGCGCAAATTTAATTTCCGAATATTTTCTTCTTTAGTGAGTTCTGCACACCAAAATATTCGATTTGTCGAATAAATGTGAAACGCGAATTATTATAAAATTTACATTATTCAGGGATTGCTTATTGCGAGACCGTTGATTTTCAACTGTCTGTCCGTCTGTCCATCTGTCTGTCACGCTTTTTTTAGGCACTTCCCGAATAGATAGAGGTTTGCAATTTGGTACACAGCTCGGTCGTTCGATAAAACCTCCTGTAAAAATCGAAATTTTCGAAAACGTTCTCTAGAGGCGGTGCCCCACACCAAAATGTTCAAAAAGTGAAATAACGGGAAAACATGCTTTGCGATGAGATAGAGACTTCAAATTTGGTGTATGAGTAAATGGTTTGTAAGGAAGAAAGTGCGCAATTTCAGATTTCTAATATTTTCTACTTAAAAGGGTGCCGCACACCACAATATTCGATTTTCGGAATAAAGGAGAAAAGGATCCTTTAAAATTTGATAGAGGCTTGAATTTTGTATATGGGCTAATCATTTGAAGAAAACACTCAAGACGAATATAGTTTTCAAATAATGTTCATTTAAGGGGGTGCTCCAAAATAAAACGTTCGAAAAGTGAATTGATAAAAAAAACCATGCTTCGGAATGAGATAGAGATATCAAATTTGGTGTAAGGGTAGATAGTTTGAAAGGAAGGAAGTGTACAATTTCAATTTAACAATATTTTCTACTTTAGGGGGTGCCGCACACCAAAATATTCTATTTTCGGAATAAAGGTGAAACGCCCCTTTTAAAACGTGATAGAAGCTTGATATTTGGTATATGGGCGAATCATGTGATGGAAATCACAAAAAGAATAGAGTTTTTCAAAAATGCTTAGTTAAGGGGGTGGGTACTCCACATAAAAACATTCGAAAGAAGAAATAAATGCTGGAAAAGCGTGCTTCGCTATGAGATAGAGACTTCAAATTTGGTGTACGGGTAAATAGTTGGAAAGGAAAAAAGTGTGCAATTTTAGTTTCCCAACATTTGCTATTGTAGGGGGTGCCGCTCACTAAAATGTCCGATTTGTCGAACAAATGAAAAATGCCTCTTTTGCAATGTGATAGAGGCTTGAAATTTAGTATATGGGCTAACGATTAGACAAAGAAACCAAAGATTAATACAATTTGACAAAAATGTTCATCAACGGGGTGCTACACAGAAAAACGTTCGAAATGGGAAGTGATAGAAAAAATATGCTTCTCGATAGGATAGAGACTTTAAATTTGGTGTACGGGTAGTTAGTTTAAAAGGAAGAAAGTGTGGCATTTCAGATTTCCAATATTTGCTACTTTAAGGGGTGCCGCACACTAATATGTTCGATTTTCCGAATAAATGATTCGTGCTTCCTTTTAAATGTGACAAAGGCTTGATATTGGGTATATGGGCCAATCATCTGATAAAAAAACCCAAAACAAACAGAATATTTTAAAAATGTTCGTTTATGGGTGTGCTTCACAGAAAAAAGTTCCAAAAGAGAAATAATAAAATAGGGGTGCCTCGGGATGTGATAGAATATAATGTGGTGTACGGATAGATAATTCGAAAGGAAGAAATGCGCAAAATTAGTTTCCCAATGTTTTCTTCTTTAGGGGGTATGCACACCAAATCTTTCTACTGCACACCAAAATATTCGATTTGTCGAATAAATGTGAAACGCGAATTATTAAAAAATTTACATTATTCAGGGGTTGTTTATTGCGAGACCGTTGATTTTCAACGAGTATTCGGCTGGTTTTATTATAAATAGATTAATATTTACCCATTCAAAACAATTATTTGCGTATCATACCTAGATTTAATTTCAACCATAATATGACACATATGGGGTATTTTAATGAGATTTTTTCCCCATTTTTAATTTTTGAACTTAAAATATTGTTACAATAATGGATAATTTTTTCAGATTTGTTCTATTTCACTATTTTGTAGGGGTGTTTAGAGAGCGTACTATTTTGTAGTGGTGTTTCATACTTTGCTTAGGGTAATTTCTTACTTTCCATTCGACTTTACATTTCTTAGTGACATGAAGATAAAAGGAATTAATCAATATTTTAAGTTAATTTTAAAAAAGTAAAATTCAACAGATAATCATTAACGTTAAAAATACAGAAGACGACTCAAAATGGGAAAAATTTAATTTCCTTGAAAATTGATTTCTTCGTGATAAAAATATACATTTTACAAAATATACAATAATATTGAATTTATTTGATGCAAATGTTTCAAAGATAATCCAAACTTTCCAAAAGACAGTGACATGAAGAAATCCCATTCTCTCAACTTGTCTCTAATGCTTAGAAAATCAATCGTATCATTATTACGGAATATAAAATGTTCCTGTCTGATGAATATTAAAAACAAAGAATAATATTTGCAGTAATTAAAAAAAGTTCAGTGAGATGTTACAGTTTTCATAGGCATTTCATACATGTTGTTGTTGTTGGGACCCAGACCGTCCGACCTACCCGAAATGTGTAGGGTAACTATTTGGACGGCCGGGAAGTGCCATCGAATTTAGACCGGAACCCAGTGGGGGAGGCATCCACAGGGACCGTACCCTCCTTCCCCTACCACCTCCTTCCCCTACCATCGGAAGGACTTACGGACCCACATTTTTAACGTGATCGTACTTCGCATGAACACGGCCGGAGTTGTGGCAGCGTGCAAATCCAGCGCGCAAACCACCGGGCTACCGCACCCGAAATGTGCCAACAGCATTTCATACATGTACAAAAACTAAAGTATCAGTCTAACTTACATATTTAATTATAAAGTTATGATCTGATAATTCAAGTTTTTTATATTATCTTGTAAAAATATGCTAATATTTTTAAATATCATGCATTCTTTTAAAGTTTTAAAATATTACTTTGAATTAAAATGATTAGTTAGATTTTGTACACATAGAATATACAGAAAAATCTAATTGTTTTACAATGTAGAATACATCAGTAGAAAACCACATGTTATACGTCAAAAGGCCTGAGCTCATCGGAGCACTGTTAGATGCCCCCCCCCCCTTTCATTTCTCGAGGAAAATTTGTTCCTCTTATTCCAAATTATGTGACTCGACAGACCTCGATTGTGATTCGTCACAATCGGGATCTAAGAGCACCGCCCGTTTCCTTTTTGGAAACTTCTTCTCATGTAAAATTCTTTTATTACTATTTCCCAGCCGACCCTTATGACCGGAGATGTATAGGCAGCTTTCGGCTGTCCCGGGTGCTCCGTAATTTGTTTCTCCTTGAAACCTTGAAATAATATACGTCAAATGTAGAATACATATTCTACGTGCCCAACCTTGATGCTTACATACAATTCTAAGTATGCATCCCTTATTAAAACTTATTTTTATGTGTATAAGAGAAATTTAATTTTGTTCATTCTTTCCGTTAAAATGAATCAGAGTAACTGTTAACTACATTATAATATATGAACAATTGCTCGCGTATTTATTGCTTATTTTCAACCATTTAAAATAAATTTATAATAGGTTTTATGCATAATTATAAAAAAAGTTAGGCAATCTACATTTCTTATTTCACCTTTATCCTCATAAATGTATTCAGTATTTCATTTGATGGTAGTATTTTTATACTGCCGAAGAGCCTAAATGCATCACAGAATCTCAAACATGCTCTTAGTACAAAACAGTATAAAGCATTGTTTTGATTAAGCATTGTTTGATACTATTTTGAGAAACCAATATCTCATCTTTAGTTAAACTAAGAAATAATATTTTCATTTTTGTCGATTAATTCCTCTTCCAGCACAGAATTGAATGTTTATAATGAATGATATAGAGATGATATAGAATGATATAGAGATGATATTGAATGATATAGAGAAATGCTCAATCAATAATTGTTGTAAAAACTGATTGTTATATTTAATGACCGCTAACTTCGAGCACCAGAGCTCATTATTACTGAACTTTCGTATCAACCCAGATGTATTGAACATATTTACAAAAATTTTGCACAGCTTCTGAGTTTATTTTGCTTTAAATCAGAAATCACAAGGTTGCTACAAAACAAAATAATTTTGTGATAGTAATTCAAAATCATATTGATTTATCTCCAAATGTTGCTATGTGCAAGTATATTATACTTAAAAAGTGTGTTTACTTTAAAAATTTAAACGTGATTCTTTATTTTTCAAAATGAAAATATTAAAACATGTTTGTTTACTTTTCAATATCTCATCTTGAAATGACTTTTTACTCTTAAAATGGTTAAAAGAATCACATTTGAAAACACAGTTTACTTTTATCTTTTCATTAAATTTAAGTTTTTAAATATTAATTTTCTTATTAAAATTTTATTATCATTGAGAACGTATTGTGACAGAATTGACAGTCTTTTTGTAACCAAGCTAATAAAATAATATTTTTGCTACAATAAATTTGCAAAATTTAATACTCTTGGAATAGTTTCAATCGCTTTTTAGCATGAAAATACATTATAACCTTTCCTTGCTTTTTTTAGAATTGCTTATATATATCATTTTATAATTAGAGATAACATTGGAAGAAATTAGCAGCATTTCAGAGCATCAAATCAGCAGCATTCAAAGAGCATTAAAGAGGGTAACAAGCTTATTATATAAGATTCCTTGATATGATCTTATTACTTCTTGAAAACTTAAGAACATATCTACTTGCTTTTTATTTTTATATCACTGCATGTTACCGATAACTTTCTAGAAGAAACTCCTGTGCATACCAATGCTGTCATGATTTTATTTTAAGAAGTTATATTGAATAGGTCATTTCTAGGCATGTGCATATAAAGTAACAATCCTATTTATTTATTTTTTTTACCTGCACATTGCTTTGCTATATTTATTGAAAAACTATGTTATATTCACAATGCCTGCTCAAGAAATATAAGGAAATTTTAAAATAAAACACGAATGCTTACGCTACACATGAGGTTAGAAAAAATTATATTGTTGTGTAATAAGTGTGGAAATGAGGAAAGCTCAAAAGAAACTTTTTAAAATTTACTTCTTTTCAGAGAATGTTCTTGTATTTAAATTATAATTAATAAAAATTAACATTATTATAATATATAAGACTAAGAGTTCACACATTCATAGTTTCGAATAATAAATTTTAGCATCAATTTGAGGTACAATTATCAGTACGGAAGTACTATTATTTCAGATATTCAAACAATACATTGTAAAGACAGTTTTTTAATGTAAACAGAATTAATATTAAAATCAGAAAAAAAAGAAGTGAAATTTATCGATAACTTTCTGGATGATGTATACTGAATATTAAAGTAAATATATTTAAAACTATATTAATAAAATTTATTTAAATTATTATGAGATGATAGTCTACTCTAACGTTACTGTTTTTAATTTTCTGATTCATGATGAAAGCGAGACAACCACACGTCTTTATGCTTTCTAGTTAGTTCTAGCTAGGCATACATCAATATATATTGATGTACACCTAGGTTCTAAATAACACAGCTTTTCATTAAAATAAAAACCCACCAAAATACTTAAAGAAATAGTATATTCTGTTACAACCCTAATGTACATCCAGTGATTGCTTGTAGAAATAAAACAAACTCAAGATGTCAAATATATCCTCCCTATAGTCAAAAACAGGATCCCTATTAACAACTACTTTTATTTTTCTGACCCCTCCCCCCCAAGGACAATAATAGGGGGGAGGAGAGGCACAAGGTTGAATTGTATATAGGGGCCTGGGCCACATAAACTATTTACAAAAAAGTTCAATATGTTGTAAAGACCCCTCTTTTTTTTATAAATCTGAACCATTCATCCAATAGTCTTCAAATTTGTCATGCAGATACAGTGGTCCAACAACAAAGCAAAAGTATCGAAAATGACATAAATATATATTAAAACAAATTAGTAATTGTATCATTAATTGTTTTATTCTGTGATTTTAACAATGTTACTTTTTAGCTATTTTTACAGAAATAACACTTATTAAAATTTGTAACTTCTTTATTAATATACCTAATGCATTTTCCTAGGGTTCGCACAATTACTAATTCTGTAACATTTATAAAATTAGCACAAATAGAATATACAGTAATCTCTCATTAAGACGGATGGTCAAGGACCAACATTTATTGTACGTATTAGCGAGAGTCTATAAATCTGAAGTAAAATAATAAAATTATGAAACGGTGATGAAAGTTTGCTATCCTCAATTTTATAGATACACTTAAAAATACAACCTTAAAAAAAGAGACAGAAAAATTCATTCAAAAAATTTTTAATATGTATGATGAGGTAAATATGAACAAATATTAGCTTTCAAAGCATAAACAAATTGTAGTTGTACGTTTATTTGTAGTTGTTAGTATTTTTAAAATGAAGTAATCTTTTTAAAATGAAGTGTTTCTCCTGGGTAAACACTATTTTTTTAAGTCATTCTCAATTTTAGTCAATTTCTCGGAATGTATGTTCGGAACATAAATTAAATATATTTTATCTATCTTAACGAATAAGAATGTATTCAGCAATGTTTATAACATGCAACGTCCATAGACCTTAACTGGGGAATCCGTATTTGTACGTAATAACAAAAAATCCATCTTAAGCAAGTGCCGTCTTAACAAGAGTCCACTATATATATATATATTTTATCTTTCCTCAGCAAGTTTAATTGTGATTTAAGAATATTGGGGATTTTAAAATTTAAAGATCTGTGTACAACTTTTAATTAGAATGTTTAAAACGCCTTACTCAAGTTTGGCGTAGAAATTTCAAAACATATTTTAATGAAATATGATATAACATATTTTGTAATTTGATGGTTATGTTTTATAAAATATGGATTTCAAAATATTATACATAATGATAGAATTTTCTTGTGTACAGATGTAGAGGATATACAAAAAAAAATGAATTATTTTACTTTCGATACTTTTTAGTTAAAATGAAAATATATACAATTTGATGGGTACCAATTGCAATACAAGAAAACACATTGGCATTTCTTTCCTAATGGTCTACACAACCCAAATTTGGTACAAAAGTAGCTTGTTACATGAATGTAAAAACAACTTTGTAATGTGTTTGGAAATTTTACCCATGTTGTACATGTAAGCACATTTTGTACTATATTGTAATGTCTAAGTACATTCCTTAATTCAATACATTACAGCAGTTTTGAATTTATCCAATTAACTCCAAATTAAGTACATTGGGATAATTTATGGATAATTTAAAAAGAAAGTCAGATTCAGTTTGATTTGAATGTGCTATGCTCAAATTACATATTTAAAATCCAAATTAAAGTCGATAAACATGTCTATATGCAAAGAAAACCACGAGTAAATAATTTATAGTATATCCACTTATTTTCTTTTTAGTCGGTAAAGAAACAGATGATGGTATTTTATTTCAGGTACTCGATATTATAAAAATAAAATATTTTATAGAAATCTGATGAGAAACAAATAAACAATATTATATAAATTTTGTTATAGCGGAAAATACTTTATACAGTTTTGAAGTATACCTTCAATTCCATTATACTGTTCTTAACAAAAAATACTAAAATTTATTCGAATTATTCAATTTGTTGTTGAGATATTATGTCCACACACAAACATACACTGTTTGCACATCAAGTGCACCATTTTAAGACTTTTTTTAAAGTGGGGGGCAAAAGTTGTAATGTTCCAATGATGGAAATATGATTCAGCATGAAAAATTATATAAGAAACACAATAACATGGATATCCTTATGGGGACTGCCCTGAGGACAGCAGCCTCAAAATTACCAGTAAATTTTATGAATATTCAGCATATTTAGTAAATGGAATAGTTAATAAGTTTCGATTAGTCTCAAATTCTCATAATCTCTCCTTAATATCTTATTTTAGCCATACTTCTACATTCTCTTGTATTTACATTATAATATATTTTCATCTTTTACTTTTGTAGCTTTAACTGTAGAATACCTCTTTTTATTGCCTTTACGCAGTACGGTTTTTATTTCTCTCTTTGGCAACAGCAGATCTCTTCTTTTCATTTCTGCGTATGGCAACATTGGTCTAGTCATATATTGCTCGTTATGGTTGTACTATAGAGGTGTATTTTAAGGTATTTATATTTCCTTTATTTTTTTCCAATCTTTATGCTTGTCGTCCGTATAACACAAGTTTATAGATAAAATCTATCTTGTGTTTCAGAAACAAGCATTTTTGTGTTCATTTCGAAGGGATATATGGACTTGAAAAAGAATTATTTCGAAATGAACTATTTTTAAGGCTGGAGCTCTTCCAAGTGCAAGCTTTTTTTGCTTGATTTTTATGTTTTCCTATTTTCATTTCTCACCTTTGAAATTTGTTGATTATCTTTGTCCTTATGACCTGCATTACGTTTTATAATTTCCTCTTTATGGTTAAATTTCCTTTATTTCATTGTATTTTGTTGGCAAATTTTAAGATAGTGTATTATGAGTTACTACTTATATTCTACCATTGGATTTACAATTTTATATTTATATATATATATATATATATATATATATATAATATATAAATATATATAAAATTGCATATAAATATGATAAACCGCTAGGACGTTATATTTTCAACTATAATCAAATTGCCAAATCAGTAGATATTAATCAAAACTATGAATTGGATAAAGAGTCATATTGCCACTGTCATTTAGAAAAATACAAAGACTTCGTAGATAAACACCATGGGCATGTTATAACGGGAAATCTAAATATTATTAATTATGATGCACTAAGATCACTGATGTTACTGGGTACTAAGTACCGTATACCTACTAAATTTAAACATAAATTAATATGTAAAGGTTTATTTCTTGACTTAAATAAATTTATCTATAAAATCAGTTATAAATATCAAATCCCTGTAGAAGCCTTTAAACCTTGGAGAGTCTTAATAGAGCAATACTTAAATCATTATATATATAATCAGAAAATTAATAATTCATATAAACTTAATTCAATTAAAAATGATATTAAAGAAATACAAAATGATTTTGTCATTACATATGTCGATAAGACAAGTGGAAACTACTCAATTATATGTAAATATTATTATAAAAATACCCTTCAGTCACACTTACTTAATAATCATATCTATAATTTACATAAAACTAACCTTAAAATCTTATACAATAGAATATCAGCCAAATATAAGCAAATCCATCTAAAAAATAGTTGTAATAACATTCCATATATTGTTTTAGTACCCAAGTTTCATAAATCCCCTGTTGCTTTTCGAACCATTACCAGTGGGCATAATTCTTACATTACTAATGCTGGAAAATTATTATTAAAGATATTACATGAAGTATCCTCGTCAGATGAAATCTCAAATAATTGTCATATTGTAAAAAACAGTTTTGAAGTAGTTAAGAAATTGAAAACTCTTACTAATATTCGTAGTATTTATACCTTTGATTTCAAAGATTTGTTTAATAATATTAATATAGATGATCTGTATAGAATTATTTTGGGAATTTTTGAATATCAACCTAAAATATTCAAATTTTCTTTTTAAAAAATTACTTAACTTCACTCTTTATGAGAATTATATTCAACATGGTGGTACTATTTTTAAACAACAGGTTGGTATCAGTAGTTATAAAAGGCCGGTCCCAGTCCAAAGAGGGGAGGCGGCTCAGTGCGGCTCAGGAGGAGAGGCCCTCTTTGGGAGGAGGGTCCCTCTTTGGGAGGATGCCTCTCTTGAGCCGCCTCCCCTCTTTGGAGTGTCTTCCCTCTTTGGAGTGGACCCTCCTTGGAGGGTCTTGAGACCCCCAGGAGGGAGGATGCCTCTCTTGAGAGGATCCTCTCACTGCCCCCCTCACCTCTTTTGGAAGTTTGGTGAGGCGGTGCAGCACCGGATGCCTCTTTCGGAAGAGGGCAATTGCGAAAGTCTTTCACGGAGGCCTGATGACTCATACGGAGTGAGTTTCACTCCGAGTCTTGAGAGGGAATGTCACAATCGCTGACTGACCCTTGACCTGAGGAAGTGGTTTCAAGGGATTTCGCAATCGCTGACCGACCCTTGACCTGAGGAAGAAGTTTCAAGGGATGTCGCAATCGAACAATCTGGAAATGACGTGTCGCGCCTTGGAGCTCCTTAGCACACGTCCTCCTTCTCTGCTGGTCAGCGACAGACTGAAAGATCTTATCAGCGTGAAGTAGTTAAAGCGCCCTCTGGCGAATTTTGATGAAGTGCTGCCATCTATCGGCATTTTTTTTCCAAAAGAAATTAATGTTTCACTGGTCAGGAGCCGGATTCGATCTTTTGCCCAACTGATTAGAAGCCGCGCGTCTTACCATCGTGCCAAAGCACCCGTGCTTTATAGGCAGTTAACTTCGAAGTGTACCTTATCAGTGGAAGTTAGATTATTTTTCAAAGTTCATTCGAATAGCGATGCACTTTATAAAGGGTGCGTTTTAAAACAGAATGCTACGGAGTGAATATAAATCTGTGTATTATAACATTATGATTTTTTTAAAAAACAAATGTATACACAAACTTTAAAAACACGAATGTAATAATTAGCTAAAATTGTGTTCAGTGGACACGAAACTTGTATTCAGGGAATAGGATTCGACCATTCTGAGTGTTGTGTATCTAAAAACAAATGTATACACAAACTTTAAAAACACGAATGTAATAATTAGCTAAAATTGTGTTCAGTGGACACGAAACTTGTATTCAGTGAATAGGATTCGACCATTCTGAGTGTTGTGTATCTAAAAACAAATGTATACACAAACTTTAAAAACACGAATGTAATAATTAGCTAAAATTGTATTCAGTGGATTTTTTTTTTAAAATAAATCAATACGATTTTTATAATAATAACGAAATGATTTCGAATGTTTAAAAACAAATTGATTACGGATGAACACACAAATTGTGTTCAATGAATACGATTCGACCATTTTAAGTGTTGTGTATCTAAAAACAAATGTATACACAAACTTTAAAAACACGAATGTAATAATTAGCTAAAATTGTATTCAGTGGATTTTTTTTTAAAAATAAATCAATACGATTTTTATAATAATAACGAAATGATTTCGAATGTTTAAAAACAAATTGATTACGGATGAACACACAAATTGTGTTCAATGAATACGATTCGACCATTTTAAGTGTTGTGTATCTAAAAACAAATGTATACACAAACTTTGAAAACACGAATGTAATAATTAGCTAAAATTGTATTCAGTGGACTTTTTTTTTTTTTTTTTTTTTAAATAAATCTAACTATCAATATAATTTTTTTTAAAAATGATTTGAATACACCCAAGTATAGTTACGCATTTTCAAAATGGTGTTAAGTGAATAGCATTCGACCATTCTGAGTGTTGTGTATCTAAAAACAAATGTATACACAAACTTTAAAAACATGAATGTAATACATAGCTGAAATTATGTTTTGTGAACAGGATTTGACCATTCTAAGTGTGTGTGTGTGATTTTTGAAAAATAAATCTAACAGTATATAAAAATAATAATGAAAATTAGAACTCACAGAACGACCTCTTCACTACCCACTGGTCAAACTTCAAATGAGTGATACACTCTCATTACGCTATTAAAAATTAGATATTATCTATAATGACGTCAGCAGTATGAGGTGTTGCCACGTATTTTTTCTAATAATATATTTTAATAGTTGGATACTTCAAGGGTCTGATTTGGTACACGTAATCTGAAATACATCATTTTAATGATATTACGCATTGAATATGATTCGGCCATTTTTAAAATGGTGGATGTAATTGAAATATCGAAGTTTAGAATTTAACAAACTAACGAATTTTCACCCCCAAAAATTTTAGCATTCAGTTTAAATAAAACCCAATGAATATGATATCACCATTTTAACATCGTAATTTTACTACCATTATAGAACTTAGAAGTGAGTGTACATTATTTTTTTCAGGACACCAACACATTTTAAAATCTATTGAATAGGAATAGACCATTTTGCACATACATGTACCTAGATTTCAACACCCGGTATTAAAACCTGCTAAACATGAAACGAGTAAGTATTGTGTGAGATTTTATCACACTAACTTTCAAACTTTTTAAATTTTTAAAAATGTCCGAAATAGTTGTATTTCATCGGTACACATAAATTGTATGGAACACATTTTTATGAAAAAAATATCTGTTTCGACAGCTTTTAAAAATAGATTTCTACAGTTGTACACTACGGTTCTAGAATTTTCTAAATACGAATCGACTGTTTGAACTACCAATGGTGGTTTTACCGATGCAAATATTTACAAGACAAATATTTCAATGAAACCGAACTTAGTTGAAGCTTCTAAGTTTGAATATTTAGAATCATTTCATATAATTTTTATATTCACATTGAAAATAGTTAACAAAATTGGAACTCACGGAGCGACAACTTACTGTCCACACTCCAAATGAGTGATACACTCTTATTACATTATTAAAAATTAGATCTTATCTATAATGATGTCATTATGTTGCCGTATTGCCACCACACAATTATTCTTTCCAAATTATGCATTTTTTTTTCTTTTTTCTTTTTAATAACTTGCTACTGTCTTATGCTATCCATTTTTTTTTTTCATATAAGCAGATATTCCATATACCTTCTAAATGTTAAGTTGTAATTTAAAAAAAAAAAAAGCATTAGAGGTGTATTTTACGTCTGAATTCGTCCAAGTGGAAATCCGACAATTGCAAATGCATGATTGCATCCTCACATTTCAATAGACACCACTAAAATGTGTGGATCTTATTTTGAAAAAGCTGCTCTCAGAAAGAATATGTATATGAATACATATTTTCCATAAATATACCCCCTCCCCCCCCTCAATACACACAACATGCAGGCCAAAGACTCACCCAAAATACATTCCAAATCGGCTCTATAGCTTATCGCGCTTATCAGTGTAACAGATAGTAACCCAAAGTTCATGTTCGCAAAGCGAGTTAATTGCAATGTTATTGTTTTAAGCAGTTCCCATATTTAAATGAAAAATTTATCAAATTATACAATACATACAAGAGCTGGAAGATCATAGCATTTCAATATTATAGAATACTCACGAATGTTTTTTTTTTCCCCATTTAAAATTATCAAATTTTAATGCAATTTGACAAAAATTGCACAATACTTAGTGTATGACTATCAAATAAGAGCTAGGTTTTATTGTTACAACAACGTTTAAGATCATTAAACGAGTATATATATATTTTTTTTTAAAGAAGAATAGTATATAACTTACTGTTTTTAAGGATAGGTGATTGTTAACATTGAATTTAAATGAAAGAGTGACCCTCTGAGACAAGTACAGTACATTGCAATAACATTAAAAAATATGAAAGATATGCAATTAACACCTTAAAAGAAACATGTAATGAGTTTTGATATCTTAATAGGAGACATTATTGACATGCACATAGAAATGTCACAATTTTGTGGCTGTAGGTGCTCCATAAGACCCCTCTGCTCTTAATAAATGATCCCATTTGAATGTACATATTTAACAACATACAGAAAATGACAGGACTACAACAAAATTTTACACCTATTACAGAATAACTCCCAACTTCGTAGATTTTTAAGAAACTACAGTCGAATTTTCACCGATTCTTAGAGATTGAAACACAGCATTGTTTATGAATCTTCATACTTTAGAGAATGGAACATAACTTACCATTTATTTTGAATGAATTCAGAATTTTGACATTGATTATAAATTTATGATTTAAACTCTGTAAAGTGTAAATATCCTTTGTTATGAAACTCACACTGTAGACATTTGATATGATTCGAATAAATCTATTTTTAATTTTTTATATTTTATTTTAAAAAGTGAGATTAGTAAACATGTTACACTTGAATGTATAGATACATAACTCATAACCATATAACATTTCTTAAATGGAACATGCTTAAAAAAAAAAAATTAGCTAATGAGTATAAATAAGAAATTCAATTTGAGAGATAAAAACCATTTAATGAATCTATTATTCATGAAATACACATTAACCATTATCAGTTGTACATTTAAACAAATAAGTTAAAATGATTTCCTTATTGCACATTCATAGTCCTCTGATTTGAATGACTCGAAAAAATTTCTATCATAGCAGTAAAAGACTTCTTCACCACGCAACAAAACTTTCTTAGCAATGTTATTAATGTCAAGATTTAGAAGCACTTGTTCAGACACTCTGTCATACATTTGTAATGGAGTGCTGCAAAGACATTCATGGTAACTTAAATCTTCAACTTGAGCAACACAGCCGACACATTTGAAAAGTTTTCTTACATGACACATGATGTTGTCATGAATACAAGAGATTAATTGTTCGAATGCAAAATTTTTGTCACAAATAAGTGATGGTAGAAAGGTTATAGTGTTCTTTATTTTTAATATTTGAGCAGGAAGCCACTCTATAAATATACTTTCTCGAAGATGTATACTAATGTTGTTAACACTATTCTGTAAACATGCTATTTGATTTTTATCTAAGGTAATATGACACTGTGTTAGACAAAATTTTGAATCATATAATTGAATTATTTTCTGCAAATGCAATTTTCCGTTGTCATTGAAACAGAACAACTCATTGCGACTGACGAAAGAGGTATCTGCATATAGAATATTGAACGACCACAATTTTTGAGAAAATTCACTCCACGTAGCCGGTGACAGTGTAACACCTTCACGCGTAGGCTGTAATTCATTTCGATCGTTAGAGAGATATTTCCATATATACACTTTTAACTTCCCATGACGAAGTTTTAAATATACATACACATTAGATCCTAAATGCCAACGACGGAGTGCATCTTGCATAAAATCTGAAGAAGTAGATTCAGTCGAAACTGATTCTGTAGTGGAAGATAACACTCCGCTATGTGTTAGAGCACAAGAAAGTAGATCTTGAGTTGAGTTTTCAACCTCGGTGAGAACTTGTGAATTGACAACGGTAGATGTTTCTGCTGGGGTTTTGGAAGACATAAGATAGGTCTCTAACCAATCCTCAGCAAATTTTTGTGAGGGCGAATTAATCACATCTGAGACAATGTCCACAGATTTTGTTTCTTCTAGGGTAGGAACAGTCAACTCCGCACTATTTACACTAGAAATTATTTGCTCGAGTGATGGCATACTTTGAATTTTAGGCATTCTTTTTAGATAGTAACATCCAACTACGACATTCACAGTATAAGATTTATTTTTAAAACACTAACATCTTAAAACATTATAATTTTGTCGCAGCTATGAACGAACCAAACCTATCCACACAACGCCCAAAGTTGAAATGACTTATCAAACAACTTCATAAGTATAATCACATAACCTAAATCGAGTGTCGTGTGCAAACAGATCACATAAGATATGAAGTGATTAGAACTTATAATTTTTAATGAATCGTACAACATTAGATTGTGGTAAATACAATTGTTATCTACATGAGAAAATTTCTATATTATTTCATTCAGCTTCGAAATCATAGAGTGAAAATATGTACCAAACTTACTTAAAGTTCCTAATTTTAAATCACATTAACATTATATACTTAGAAAAATTTTATATATATTTTTATAACTTTAGGTGATATGTATCACGCGGAATATACAAGAATAGCTACCAAAAACACGAAAATAACTAACAGTATGAGGCCTTCACAAGTCGACATCCAAACTAGAAATGAACGATAAACACACTAATTACAACAATTAGATGAGAGCTTATCAGTTCTTATCTTATCTAAGATTTCACATAAAATGACGTCATCACTCCAAAGTTCACAAGATGACGTCATTGGTCCAAGGTTCGCAAGATAGCCGTTTAGCCTTTTAAAATTAAGAAGTAATTAAAATCGGTAGTAATTACTTCTTAATTTTAAATCACTTATTCACAATTATAAAAATTTTAATTACTTCTTAATTTTAAAAGGCTAAACGGCTATCTTGCGAACCTTGGACCAATGACGTCATCTTGTGAACTTTGGAGTGATGACGTCATTTTATGTGAAATCTTAGATAAGATAAGAACTGATAAGCTCTCATCTAATTGTTGTAATTAGTGTGTTTATCGTTCATTTCTAGTTTGGATGTCGACTTGTGAAGGCCTCATACTGTTAGTTATTTTCGTGTTTTTGGTAGCTATTCTTGTATATTCCGCGTGATACATATCACCTAAAGTTATAAAAATATATATAAAATTTTTCTAAGTATATAATGTTAATGTGATTTAAAATTAGGAACTTTAAGTAAGTTTGGTACATATTTTCACTCTATGATTTCGAAGCTGAATGAAATAATATAGAAATTTTCTCATGTAGATAACAATTGTATTTACCACAATCTAATGTTGTACGATTCATTAAAAATTATAAGTTCTAATCACTTCATATCTTATGTGATCTGTTTGCACACGACACTCGATTTAGGTTATGTGATTATACTTATGAAGTTGTTTGATAAGTCATTTCAACTTTGGGCGTTGTGTGGATAGGTTTGGTTCGTTCATAGCTGCGACAAAATTATAATGTTTTAAGATGTTAGTGTTTTAAAAATAAATCTTATACTGTGAATGTCGTAGTTGGATGTTACTATCTAAAAAGAATGCCTAAAATTCAAAGTATGCCATCACTCGAGCAAATAATTTCTAGTGTAAATAGTGCGGAGTTGACTGTTCCTACCCTAGAAGAAACAAAATCTGTGGACATTGTCTCAGATGTGATTAATTCGCCCTCACAAAAATTTGCTGAGGATTGGTTAGAGACCTATCTTATGTCTTCCAAAACCCCAGCAGAAACATCTACCGTTGTCAATTCACAAGTTCTCACCGAGGTTGAAAACTCAACTCAAGATCTACTTTCTTGTGCTCTAACACATAGCGGAGTGTTATCTTCCACTACAGAATCAGTTTCGACTGAATCTACTTCTTCAGATTTTATGCAAGATGCACTCCGTCGTTGGCATTTAGGATCTAATGTGTATGTATATTTAAAACTTCGTCATGGGAAGTTAAAAGTGTATATATGGAAATATCTCTCTAACGATCGAAATGAATTACAGCCTACGCGTGAAGGTGTTACACTGTCACCGGCTACGTGGAGTGAATTTTCTCAAAAATTGTGGTCGTTCAATATTCTATATGCAGATACCTCTTTCGTCAGTCGCAATGAGTTGTTCTGTTTCAATGACAACGGAAAATTGCATTTGCAGAAAATAATTCAATTATATGATTCAAAATTTTGTCTAACACAGTGTCATATTACCTTAGATAAAAATCAAATAGCATGTTTACAGAATAGTGTTAACAACATTAGTATACATCTTCGAGAAAGTATATTTATAGAGTGGCTTCCTGCTCAAATATTAAAAATAAAGAACACTATAACCTTTCTACCATCACTTATTTGTGACAAAAATTTTGCATTCGAACAATTAATCTCTTGTATTCATGACAACATCATGTGTCATGTAAGAAAACTTTTCAAATGTGTCGGCTGTGTTGCTCAAGTTGAAGATTTAAGTTACCATGAATGTCTTTGCAGCACTCCATTACAAATGTATGACAGAGTGTCTGAACAAGTGCTTCTAAATCTTGACATTAATAACATTGCTAAGAAAGTTTTGTTGCGTGGTGAAGAAGTCTTTTACTGCTATGATAGAAATTTTTTCGAGTCATTCAAATCAGAGGACTATGAATGTGCAATAAGGAAATCATTTTAACTTATTTGTTTAAATGTACAACTGATAATGGTTAATGTGTATTTCATGAATAATAGATTCATTAAATGGTTTTTATCTCTCAAATTGAATTTCTTATTTATACTCATTAGCTAATTTTTTTTTTTTTAAGCATGTTCCATTTAAGAAATGTTATATGGTTATGAGTTATGTATCTATACATTCAAGTGTAACATGTTTACTAATCTCACTTTTTAAAATAAAATATAAAAAATTAAAAATAGATTTATTCGAATCATATCAAATGTCTACAGTGTGAGTTTCATAACAAAGGATATTTACACTTTACAGAGTTTAAATCATAAATTTATAATCAATGTCAAAATTCTGAATTCATTCAAAATAAATGGTAAGTTATGTTCCATTCTCTAAAGTATGAAGATTCATAAACAATGCTGTGTTTCAATCTCTAAGAATCGGTGAAAATTCGACTGTAGTTTCTTAAAAATCTACGAAGTTGGGAGTTATTCTGTAATAGGTGTAAAATTTTGTTGTAGTCCTGTCATTTTCTGTATGTTGTTAAATATGTACATTCAAATGGGATCATTTATTAAGAGCAGAGGGGTCTTATGGAGCACCTACAGCCACAAAATTGTGACATTTCTATGTGCATGTCAATAATGTCTCCTATTAAGATATCAAAACTCATTACATGTTTCTTTTAAGGTGTTAATTGCATATCTTTCATATTTTTTAATGTTATTGCAATGTACTGTACTTGTCTCAGAGGGTCACTGTTTCATTTAAATTCAATGTTAACAATCACCTATCCTTAAAAACAGTAAGTTATATACTATTCTTCTTTAAAAAAAAATATATATATACTCGTTTAATGATCTTAAACGTTGTTGTAACAATAAAACCTAGCTCTTATTTGATAGTCATACACTAAGTATTGTGCAATTTTTGTCAAATTGCATTAAAATTTGATAATTTTAAATGGGGAAAAAAAAAACATTCGTGAGTATTCTATAATATTGAAATGCTATGATCTTCCAGCTCTTGTATGTATTGTATAATTTGATAAATTTTTCATTTAAATATGGGAACTGCTTAAAACAATAACATTGCAATTAACTCGCTTTGCGAACATGAACTTTGGGTTACTATCTGTTACACTGATAAGCGCGATAAGCTATAGAGCCGATTTGGAATGTATTTTGGGTGAGTCTTTGGCCTGCATGTTGTGTGTATTGAGGGGGGGTGGGGGTATATTTATGGAAAATATGTATTCATATACATATTCTTTCTGAGAGCAGCTTTTTCAAAATAAGATCCACACATTTTAGTGGTGTCTATTGAAATGTGAGGATGCAATCATGCATTTGCAATTGTCGGATTTCCACTTGGACGAATTCAGACGTAAAATACACCTCTAATGCTTTTTTTTTTTTTAAATTACAACTTAACATTTAGAAGGTATATGGAATATCTGCTTATATGAAAAAAAAAAATGGATAGCATAAGACAGTAGCAAGTTATTAAAAAGAAAAAAGAAAAAAAAATGCATAATTTGGAAAGAATAATTGTGTGGTGGCAATACGGCAACATAATGACATCATTATAGATAAGATCTAATTTTTAATAATGTAATAAGAGTGTATCACTCATTTGGAGTGTGGACAGTAAGTTGTCGCTCCGTGAGTTCCAATTTTGTTAACTATTTTCAATGTGAATATAAAAATTATATGAAATGATTCTAAATATTCAAACTTAGAAGCTTCAACTAAGTTCGGTTTCATTGAAATATTTGTCTTGTAAATATTTGCATCGGTAAAACCACCATTGGTAGTTCAAACAGTCGATTCGTATTTAGAAAATTCTAGAACCGTAGTGTACAACTGTAGAAATCTATTTTTAAAAGCTGTCGAAACAGATATTTTTTTCATAAAAATGTGTTCCATACAATTTATGTGTACCGATGAAATACAACTATTTCGGACATTTTTAAAAATTTAAAAAGTTTGAAAGTTAGTGTGATAAAATCTCACACAATACTTACTCGTTTCATGTTTAGCAGGTTTTAATACCGGGTGTTGAAATCTAGGTACATGTATGTGCAAAATGGTCTATTCCTATTCAATAGATTTTAAAATGTGTTGGTGTCCTGAAAAAAATAATGTACACTCACTTCTAAGTTCTATAATGGTAGTAAAATTACGATGTTAAAATGGTGATATCATATTCATTGGGTTTTATTTAAACTGAATGCTAAAATTTTTGGGGGTGAAAATTCGTTAGTTTGTTAAATTCTAAACTTCGATATTTCAATTACATCCACCATTTTAAAAATGGCCGAATCATATTCAATGCGTAATATCATTAAAATGATGTATTTCAGATTACGTGTACCAAATCAGACCCTTGAAGTATCCAACTATTAAAATATATTATTAGAAAAAATAGGTGGCAACACCTCATACTGCTGACGTCATTATAGATAATATCTAATTTTTAATAGCGTAATGAGAGTGTATCACTCATTTGAAGTTTGACCAGTGGGTAGTGAAGAGGTCGTTCTGTGAGTTCTAATTTTCATTATTATTTTTATATACTGTTAGATTTATTTTTCAAAAATCACACACACACACTTAGAATGGTCAAATCCTGTTCACAAAACATAATTTCAGCTATGTATTACATTCATGTTTTTAAAGTTTGTGTATACATTTGTTTTTAGATACACAACACTCAGAATGGTCGAATGCTATTCACTTAACACCATTTTGAAAATGCGTAACTATACTTGGGTGTATTCAAATCATTTTTAAAAAAAATTATATTGATAGTTAGATTTATTTAAAAAAAAAAAAATCCACTGAATACAATTTTAGCTAATTATTACATTCGTGTTTTCAAAGTTTGTGTATACATTTGTTTTTAGATACACAACACTTAAAATGGTCGAATCGTATTCATTGAACACAATTTGTGTGTTCATCCGTAATCAATTTGTTTTTAAACATTCGAAATCATTTCGTTATTATTATAAAAATCGTATTGATTTATTTTTAAAAAAAAATCCACTGAATACAATTTTAGCTAATTATTACATTCGTGTTTTTAAAGTTTGTGTATACATTTGTTTTTAGATACACAACACTTAAAATGGTCGAATCGTATTCATTGAACACAATTTGTGTGTTCATCCGTAATCAATTTGTTTTTAAACATTCGAAATCATTTCGTTATTATTATAAAAATCGTATTGATTTATTTTTTTAAAAAAATCCACTGAATACAATTTTAGCTAATTATTACATTCGTGTTTTTAAAGTTTGTGTATACATTTGTTTTTAGATACACAACACTCAGAATGGTCGAATCCTATTCACTGAATACAAGTTTCGTGTCCACTGAACACAATTTTAGCTAATTATTACATTCGTGTTTTTAAAGTTTGTGTATACATTTGTTTTTTAAAAAAATCATAATGTTATAATACACAGATTTATATTCACTCCGTAGCATTCTGTTTTAAAACGCACCCTTTATAAAGTGCATCGCTATTCGAATGAACTTTGAAAAATAATCTAACTTCCACTGATAAGGTACACTTCGAAGTTAACTGCCTATAAAGCACGGGTGCTTTGGCACGATGGTAAGACGCGCGGCTTCTAATCAGTTGGGCAAAAGATCGAATCCGGCTCCTGACCAGTGAAACATTAATTTCTTTTGGAAAAAAAATGCCGATAGATGGCAGCACTTTATCAAAATTCGCCAGAGGGCGCTTTAACTACTTCACGCTGATAAGATCTTTCAGTCTGTCGCTGACCAGCAGAGAAGGAGGACGTGTGCTAAGGAGCTCCAAGGCGCGACACGTCATTTCCAGATTGTTCGATTGCGACATCCCTTGAAACTTCTTCCTCAGGTCAAGGGTCGGTCAGCGATTGCGAAATCCCTTGAAACCACTTCCTCAGGTCAAGGGTCAGTCAGCGATTGTGACATTCCCTCTCAAGACTCGGAGTGAAACTCACTCCGTATGAGTCATCAGGCCTCCGTGAAAGACTTTCGCAATTGCCCTCTTCCGAAAGAGGCATCCGGTGCTGCACCGCCTCACCAAACTTCCAAAAGAGGTGAGGGGGGCAGTGAGAGGATCCTCTCAAGAGAGGCATCCTCCCTCCTGGGGGTCTCAAGACCCTCCAAGGAGGGTCCACTCCAAAGAGGGGAGGCGGCTCAAGAGAGGCATCCTCCCAAAGAGGGACCCTCCTCCCAAAGAGGGCCTCTCCTCCTGAGCCGCCTCCCCTCTTTGGACTGGGACCGGCCTTTTATAACTACTGGTATCCCACAAGGGGTGTGTGCCTCATCATTGTTAGCTAATCTGTATTTATTTTTCTATGAAAAAAACATTAATCCAAGCTTGCATAATATGCACATGTTTAGATATTTAGATGACATTTTATGTGTATCCCCAAATAATAATATCCCTATAGTATTAAACTTTTATCCAAAAAATTTACAATTAAATGCAAGTAATAATGACACAAATGTTGCAAACTTTTTAGATTTAAATTTACAAAATTGTAATATGGTTATAAACTTGTATGATAAAAGACAGGATTTTAAATTTAATACATCAAAAATTCAACATTTTGACTCTTGTCTGCATATATCTGTATTTAGAAATATTATAATAAACCAGGCTCTTAGAATCAATAAAATTTGTGATGAATATTATAAATTAGCGCACTTTGTGGAATTATTGAGTACAGCGACTAATAATGCATATCCCCCCAATTTTGTTATTAAAATTATCAACTCAGTGTATCAAATTTCACTCGATAACATCCTAGAAAACATTCCCAATTATAGTGACTAACATACAGGAGAGAGAGAGAGGAAAAAAAAAAAAAAAAAAAATATATATATATATATATATATATATATATATGTATATATATATATATATATATATATGTATATATATATATATATATATATATATGTATATATATGTGTATGTTATATATAATTATTTATTAATTATATAAATAAATAAAAATGAAAAATAATAAACTAAGTCAAAAACATTAGAAAAATCAAAAAATCGGAAAATAAGATGCATTAACATTAATGTTTTGAATTTTATTTTCTCAAAAAAATGTAACTTTTGTCAGTATTGAAACTACGTTTTGAGCGCCCTTATAATGGTGTATAGTGGCATTCTCGATTATCCAGTTTTCCTATGAATTACTTGTTTAGTAGGAATTTTCATCTTTGATTCATATTCAGTTCTGCATGTTTGGGAAGTTGTATTCTGAATTGCTTGTCCAGTCTCCAGCTTAGACTCACTGGACGGGTTTGGGAGTATTTCCGTGAACGTACTGCCTCCCTGGTAGAATTTCGACTTGTTCATTCCGGTGCTTCTAGATTACGCTGTTGAGGTTGATCGTGTATACACGTGGTAGAAGAGGAAGGGTTCATGCCGCATGGTAATACAATTTTCTTAATGTATCCTTTTTTCAATTTTTCATTTTTTGATGCCTGTAGTCTGAGTTTAAGCATTTATAGTAATGTACTATTGCTTAATCTGAAACAGGCATTTGTTTGGGTTAATTAGAATTAAATACTCAGACCTGAAGATGAATTTAATTCTGATTAATCATCGAATTTGGGAAGGTTCTGTTCTTTTCTCTTGTCGGCATTGTGGCCGTGAATTTGCTTCTATGGTGGTGTTGATATTACTTGAATTGTATTTTTATTTTTTTTTATTTTTACATAATTCTTATTATTACATTTCAAATATATATATATATATATATATATATATATATATATATATATATATATATATATATATATAGTATAGTATATATATATATAGTATAGTATATATATAAATAAATTAAAAACGCTTGGTAAAATACGAGTAATAGGATTTCAAACTTTTGATTTTAAAGATCTATTTAATAATATTAAGATCACTGATCTATATGATGTCATTTTAGCTTTATATAATGCTTATATTACTAAACATTCTAATCTTACAAAATTTACCAATTTTCCTAAGCTTCTCCATTTTGTTCTTTTCAATAATTATATCTTTCAAGGTAATAAATTATACTTACAAGTCTCAGGTGTTCCACAAGGTGGCTGTAGTAGCAGTATGTTAGCTAATTTATACCTATATCATTATGAAAAATTCTTTACTTCAACTGATTATAAAATTTATAGATATGTAGATGATCTGATTTGTCTTGTATTTACTGATAACTATGTCATAGATATAGATTTCTATCCGGATAATTTGGAATTAATACCTAATGAAACTTCTATTAGTAATAATGTTTATTATTTGGATTTAAATCTAATTATAGAACCTGCTCATGGGATAGTTACTAAATTATATGATAAAAAAGATTTTTTTAAATTTAATATTAATAAATTATTACCTTTTAATTCCTGCAACTCGATTCAATTGTTTAGAAATATTATACTTAATCAACTTTTTAGAATTTATAGATTATCAGATAAAAAATTTCATGCTTTGCACATTAATAACCTCAAAATTACCAGTAAAATGTATCAATATCCTGCATATTTAGTCAATAGTATAGTTAATAAGTTTCTATTAGCCTAAAATTCTCATATTCTCACCTTATTATCTTATTTTAGCCGTACTTTTTCATTCTCCTGCAATTATATTTTCATCTTTTTATCTCGAAGCTTTAACAGTTGAATAACTCATTTTATTTCATTTTATTGCTTTTGTGCAGTACAGTTTTTATTACTCTCTTTGGCAACAGCAAATCACATCTTTTCATTTTGGCATATGGCAACATTGATCCAGTCATATTTTGCTCGTCATGGTTGCGCTGAAGAGGTGTGTTTTGAGGTATTTATGTTTCCTTTATTGTTCCAATCTATATGCTTGTCGTCCATATAACACAAGTTTATAGATAAAATCTATCTTGTGTTTCAGAAACAAGCATTTTTGTGTTCATTTCGAAAGGATATATGGACCCGACGAGAATTTTTTCGAAATGAACTTTTCGTAAGCCTAATCTCGTAAGCCTAAATCTCCTCCATGTGCAAGCTTTTTTGCTTGATTTTTTGTTTTCTTATTTGCATTCCTCATTTTTGAAATTTGTTGATTGTCTTTGTCCTTATGACTTGCATTATGCTTTATTATTTCCTCTTTTTGTCTTAATTTCTTTGTATTTGTAGAAAATTTTGGAATAGTGTATTATGAGTTACTACGTACATTCTAACTTTGGATTTAATAATTTATATTTATATATATATATATATATATATATATATATATATATATATATATATATATATATATATATATATATGTATATGTATATATATATATGCGTGTGTGTGTTACATATATACTGTGTATGTTTGATGCTGTTTCCCATTAAACTTCCTTTGAAATGTCGAAATAAATCATTTGTGACATCCATTTTGCTGGCAGATTGTGAGTATACTCATGTTTAACATGGCCACATGTCGCTGACCAGTCACCGTGTTTTCATGTCACTATATTTAAAATGTATTGTTACTTGAGTGGGGGGGGAGGGGATCCCAGAATATGTGAGGTATACTCTTCCAAAGGAAAGTGCAGCAAAACTCGATATGTTTGTAAAACTTGTGTATCATCGCACATAGGTATAAATGCTTTACAGTATATTGTATCCGAAAAAATTATTAAATATATGTAGTAAGTTTCATTTCAACGCATGCTGTGTAAATAAAGTTTTTTGAAGCTTATTTGGATATTTTGATTTTACTTGGCGGGGGGGGAGGGATCCCAGAGTGTGTGGTGTGTGGAGTATGCTCTTCCAAAGGAAAGTGCAGCAAAACTCGCTATGTTTGTAAAACTTGTTGTGCACCATTGCACGTAGGTAAAACAGTATACCGTACCCGAAACCGTACCGTCTACAGTATACCGTACCCGAAAAAACTGCACATTTTGTACTATGTTCACACCAGAGAGTTTTGAATTTATCCAATTAACTCCAAATTAAGCACACTGAGATAATTTAAAAAGAAAGTCAGATTTAGTTTGATGTGAATGTACTATGCTCTAATTATGTATTTAAAATCCAAATTATAGTCCATGAACGTCTACATACAAAGAAAATCACCAGTAAATAATGTATAGTATATCCACTTGGTTTTCTTTTTGTCTGTAAAGAAACAGATGATGGTATTTTATGTCAGGTACTTGATATTATAAAAATAAAATATTTTATAAAAATCTTATGAGAAAGTCATAAACAATATTATGTGAATTTTGTTATAGGATTACGAAAATACTTTATACAGTTTTGAAGTACCTTCAATTCCATGATAATGTTCTTTATTAAATTATACTAAAATTTATTCGAATTGTTCAATTTGTTCTTGAGATATTGTGTTCACACACAAACATACATTGTTTGCACATGAGGTACACCGTTTTAAGACTTTTTGGAGGAGGGAGGCAAAAGTTGTAATCTTCCAATGATGGAAATATGATTCAGCATGAAAAATTTTATAAGAAACACAATAATTTGCATATCTTTATGGGGGCAGCCCTGTTACACATACTGACATAATTTGGAATATCTTATGTTGTTGTTGTTGAAACCCAGACCGTCCGACCTACCAGAAAGGTGTAAGGTAACTGTTTAGACGGTCGGGAAGTGCCACCCAATTTAGACCGGAACCCAGTGGGGGAGGCATCCACAGGGACCGTACCCTCCTTCCCCTACCACCAACCTCTCGGAGGAATATCTTATGTATATAATCACAAAACCCATTTGTAAGGAGCATCCCCAAAATTTGGAAAACCCTCGTATTGCAGATACCAGAATTCATGGATCAGTTTTTCACTTACTGTGCCCGTCAACATGGAATAGCCAATATCTGCAATGGCAGCAAAAAACTTGTTATAAGTCATAATTTTTCTTAACTTCCATGAGAACTGACAACATAATAAGGGCAAATCTGCCCCATGGATGCTGATATCTGTAATGGGAGTGTTTTCCAGATGTTATGTATAGTTCAGTGATGCGAACAGGTCCGGCTCTAGGTATTTTGCCGCCCCAAGCAGCAAGCAATTGGGCCGCCCCCTCCCTGAAATTAATTTTTCTGTTAACCTTTATAAATGCAATAGAATAGAGAAACACTGCTATATCGCCAGTTTTTAGTCAATTTTGTTCTAAAAGTTTTTCAAGTGAATGGATCTTTCGTAGGATTAAATCTTTTGATTTTTTCCGTTTTAAATAAAAAAAAATGTGCAATAGCTCAAGAACGAAATATATTAGCGTCATATAAATGATATTATTCATTTTTAGATTTAAAAAAATCTGTTGTCTGATGCGTGCCTTTCCATATATACAAACAGATTTTATTATTAAATATATTTTATTACTTTTCTTATATACATAATGTATAAGGAAAGTATTGTGACGGGGTCGAAAATTCGAATTCGAGTTTTCGACGGGAGAGCACGTTTCAAGCATCCCTGATCACGAATCAAACATTTTTGAAGTGATGTCTGTGTGTGTGTGCGTGTGTCAGTGGGTCTGTGGAGACGATAACTGACGAACGAATAGACCGATTTGAACCAAATTTGGTACAAAAATCACAATCCGTAAACACTGGAAGCCTATTGCTTTTATACGCAATCGAATGTTCAGAACCCCCTAAATTTTCGAATGAAATTTTGAAAAAATCGTCAAAAAATCAAAACCACTAATAAAGATATTTCTTATGTAATTTTTCATTAGAAAACGATTGACATATATTTTAGAACGCTAACACGAACCGTTCTCGAGATATTGTACATTTTAAAAAAATATATCAAAAGTCATATAAAATAAAAAAAAAATATTTCCTATTGATAAACATGTTCACTTTTCATACGTAATACCATGCGATAAGTTGGGTGACATCATTCTCGTGGATCTAGCTAGTTCCATTCATGAAAAAAGATACTCTGAGTAATACTTTTGTATTTGAACGCCAATAATCATTTATCTGCTGTAAGAATAACTTATTTCTTAGTGCATAACGCTTGGCGAGATTTTGGCGACGAATTTGGCGGAATGTCGCCAACTCGGCGACTTTTAAAATGTTGCCAAATTAACGAAAATCTCGCCAAATGGATAAAAATGACGCTAAATCAATGAAAATGACGACTGATTGTCGAAAATTCAATGTCTTGGAAAGAATATTACTATCTACTATAAGAAAAACCTATTTTTTTACTGTAAAAGTAGTAAATTCATTACATTATATAAGGAAAGTCATGTGTTGCCCACATCAGATTTTTATTTAACTCCTCATGAATGATGTGTGTGTGTCTGTCTGTTCCAACTTCTTTTATGGCATTTCAACATACTTTCCTACGTCCTAGAGAGCTGTCATTTGGTACACAGCGTAGTCTAGTAGAACATTTTAATCTATTAAAGTTTGTCACATCCTCAAAAAATAGAACCGGTATTTCTTTTTCCTACGAAATGTCCTGCAAAAATTCCATTAATGTAAAATAGTTAAGAAAAGGGGCTGCACAGAAGATACATCCGCAACGTAGAATCACATGGGTGTTTGTAAATGAAGCAATTTCATTTATTTCTACAAACTGACAACAGTGGTCTAATAAGTTATAAAGTTATTTATTACGAAATGTTAATTAAGTACCAGAATTAAAGCAATAAAACTTAGCAATTTGATTATTGCTTGATAATTTCTCTTTTATTTCGCGTTCGATCGCATTTATCTCTTGAGCGAGTCACCCCCCACAACACGCGTACATCCACACTTGGTATCACTGCCGTCCCCCTCCGACTGTTACACGCCAAGCTACAATCCTTCAAAATCTCACTCTTTTTCGTCATATATATATATATATATATATATATATATATATATATATATATATATATATATATATATATTAAAAATAATTTGAAATATATATATATATATATAACACTGCCAAGTTTAACTGTATAAATTAAGCTCAATGTTTTTTGTACCTTGCAGTAGAACTAAAATGATTTTTTTTTATTTAGGGTTCCCATTTTTCAGATATTTTTTATGATTTGCCGCCATTGAAGCTGTTATGAATAAAATATTTTAGCCAAAAATCAAAGTTTCCATATTTATTCGTTTTTAGAAAACAATTACAAAAATTAAAGCTTTCTTATAACTAGATATGGCTAAAAATCAATAAAATTTTATTGATACCGATTTGGTATGCTTTTATTATGTAACTTGCTTCAATATTTCGAGATATGTATCTCTCTATCTGTAGGAAAATAGAATTTTCTAATATATCTAGAACGACTAGTGATAACTACTAAACGATTTTAAATTGATTTTAAAATTTTAGTTTATTTTGAAAGTGTTTGCTAGCAAGATGAGTGTTAATGATAAGAATTATTACGTTAATCTGTTATAAATGCATTTAGTACTTTTGTACAGAATTAAGCTTCAATAGTTATATAAAGGGTAACTAACTATATATATATATATATATATATATTATACATTGTTTAAATACATAGTATATTGTAAAAGTGTATTGTGATATGTATGGATATGAGTTAAATATTGTGATTGTGTAGAAAATTCCAATTCAAGTTTTTGGAATATTTGTATGGTTTGAGATTTAAACATAAATCATACATTTTTGGGGTGATGGGAGGGGGGGGGGATATAATTTGTTACTTGAGATTTATATGTGATATTTTGACAAAAAAAATTTTAGGCTAAAAATTATATTAATGTAATTTGGGTGTCAATTTTGGGTATTATACTGTGCAATAGAACTGAAATTAATGCTTTATAGAAAAAAGGAAATACAGAAGCTCCGTACTTTTTTTTATTGTAAAACAATCAGGATTATCAATAATGTTAAATAAAAAATCATTTAATTTGCAAGAAAATGAATGGCACATATTTTAGAATACGGATGTGAGTGGTTCTTATATATATAACTTTTATAAATTTATCACAAATTACATAAAATAAAAGAAGTATTGTTAAAAATAAGTCAGCCATGCAAATATATTATGATAAGTTTATTGATATCATTCTTGTAGATTAAGCACATTTTATTTGCAAAAAAACACTAGATTTGTATTTCAATTATTCCAACTAACTCGCCTAATTTCACTTGATATTTATTAAGCACCAGTCCTTAAACTAGGGTTATAACTAAGAAAAAAATTTGAGCTAAGATATGGTATAGCAAAGTATTTTTACTTTCCCCACTAAAGAGAAGCTAAAAATTTGAATTAAGTGATATTGTTAAATACTAATAAATGCCCTAATAAAAAGTTATTTTAAACTCTTAAAAATTAAACAAAACATTTTAAAATTTAAATTAGTTGAAATTAAAAAACAAATGTGGTGATTGATTTTAAAATTTCTATGGGATATGATCTCCGTTTTTATTCGGAAGGCCAGTGATTTTGACTGAGATCCTTTAACAAATAACAATTTATGAACTATAAAAATAGATGCTGTGTGCAAACCTTTTATTCCATGCATGTTGATTACAGGCATAAGCAAAAAAAATAAATAAATAAATAAACACGTTATCAAAAATATAATTGTTAGCATGTAGAGCTAATTAAGTAAATAAATATTCTTTGATGCAGTGCTACAATATATTTTACTCAGTTGTACTGTTATTTTGGTGATTGGATTGTAAATCAGCTTATATTTTTTTCTTCATTTTAAGTCTTTTAACTGGAAAATGATTTTGTGTCAGATCAATAAAAGTTTCATAGCAGTAGATGGAAAGGCAAAATTCCACTTTAAGTAACTAATAAATAACAAATTGAAATAGTAATATTTAACAGTATACATTGTTCTATAGTTCAGTAGGTCTATGTAATCCATTTGCACTATTTACGCCTTTGTATAAATTGTGTGATAAGTTGTAATTAGGGCAGTACTATTATCGTCTTGCAAATTTATACAATATTTTTCACTTTTCTTTTAAAGATCATGATTTTAAATCAGAGTTTTACCCATATAAGTCGAATGCACAATATATTTAATCCTTTAATCATTTTGAATGATACTTATGTAAATAATAAGCTTAGTATTTACTTATTTTTTTTGTAACATACACAAAATCTACAAAAACTCATATTTTTCAAGGTATGGGATTTTACAATACATGCAAAATGCAAGAAAAATTTATTAAAATGTTCGCAATTTTAATTATTGCATTGAAAAAATTTATAATTTGAAATTCATTCACTGTGTTGGAATTTAGTTTAACTTTTTATGGAATATGTATGAATTTTTGGAACTTTTAACTAATGTTCTTCTAACTTGTTCTGCATTCTTCACGAATTCCTGCCCTAGTTACAATATATAACACAGTAACATTATAAGTTATTACTATTATTATTTTTAAAACCTTGAACATTATGATTCAATTGGCAATGTGTGGGGGGGAGGGGGCGGGGGGGGGGGGTAAAATGCATTTCCACATGGCCTGTTTTTTAGACCAGAATTCACCACTGACTATGTGCTGAAATTTTGTAAACCTCTTCTATTGGGACAACTATTGGATCAATCAACTTTCTTCAATATTCAAGAAAATTGAGCTCAGGCTGCAATAGTAAAGTTCAACGTCAGAGAATTCACTTACAGGGGTGCCAAAGCCCCAATGCAGTATCATGCCCCAGTACAGATACTTGCATACTGTTACAAATTTATTAGCACTTTTCAATACAGAATAGCAAAAAAACTTGCTGTGTGCTACAATTTTACAAACTTCTGTAGTGACAGTCAGTCCTACCATGCAGCAGCCAAGTTTATACTCGCATACACATTATAATACATATAAAATCAGACAGTCAATTTCATATACTATATATTTCTTGAGAAAGTATGTGGAGTGTGTGGCACCACTCAGCTTTCCCTTCATGATGCTTATGTCCACATTTATTATTTATAAGAATTTTACAACCTGAATGACCTTTCTCAACCAGCTGTCTAAACAGGTAGGTACCTTACAACACTTTTGAGCAGCTCGAACGGTCTAAATAGGAACATATAATATATAGCAATATGAGAGTTGTGAACAATTATTTCCTAAATTATCGTGTTCACACATGCAAATATACATCTTTCCAAAAATGTGTTCATAAGGTTTTAAAACATCTTCAGAGCTAATTGCCCGTCTCATAATACCAAATAAGACGAGAAGGAACACAATACATTCTGCCGTCGAACACATATGCCGGTTCTTGAAAGAGAATGAGGAGAAACTACAGAAGGTTTTCGATGCTGCAGGTACAGTGACTAGAAGTCTTAGCACTGTACTACAGGGATTAGAAAAGCTACTGCCTCATGATGTTAATTTTATATATGAATATATTCAGATGTGTTATGACCTAAAAGTTCTTGCTAATCTGATTGCAACTTTGAGATGTAAATTCTACTAAAAATGAACAAACATGTTTTTAAATAAATATTTTTTACTTTTGTTTTATTTTATTGTTTTCAGAAATGGGTAAACGCGTAAAGATTTATAATTTGATCAGTAAATTTGGGAATCAGTAAATTTTACTTATTTAGAATAAGCATGTTTACTACGGTATATCCATATCCTCAATGTTTACAATCCTTTGTGTAAATTGAAGCTGTGGCAAACTTTGTCTTATAAAAGTAGTTAAGTAATGACTACATTTAAAAAGTAGTTTGTAATCACTACTTTTTAAAAAAAGCAGTTGTAGTTAATTACATTTGTCATAAAGTAGTTGTAGTTAATTACATTTGTCATAAAGTAGTTGTAGTTAATTACATTTGTCATAAAGTAGTTGTAGTTAATTACATTTGTCATAAAGTAGTTGTAGTTAATTACATTTGTCATAAAGTAGTTGTAGTTAATTACATTTGTCATAAAGTAGTTGTAGTTAATTACATTTGTCATAAAGTAGTTGTAGTTAATTACATTTGTCATAAAGTAGTTGTAATTAATTACATTTGTCATAAAGTAGTTGTAGTTAATTACATTTATCATAAAGTAGTTGTAGTTGTAGCTCACTACAGAAAAAAAATAGTTTTTCCAACCACTGTGTGTAAGTATGTATATATGCATGCATTCATACATACATATGTTTAAGTATGTATACATGCATGCATACATATGTTTAAGTATATATACATACATGCATGTATGCATACTTAGAATGTAAATAATTTAAATGTGTTAGTGAAGAAACATGAAATAGAAAAAAATGCGGTACTTATCGGTTATAGGGACCATGGGTTAGCGACTGCTTTTCAGAGTTGTCGCCAACACGAACATTGGCGATATAATCCGACACAAGAAATTCACTACAAGCACAATGATTAAATTTTAATATATAATGGGGTTTGATCAACAACAAAAAAATATTGCATTACATTGAAATTTGTGGTGGCCCAAACTCAGCTATTGCCGATAAAATTTCATTAAATTCACCACTACCGGTAATGCTTCGCCACAAAAATTCTGCGAGATATGAGTCCAATTTATAATACAGTGACCGCCGGTTATAAGATTCAGTGGTTATAAGAAACAGCCGTTTATAAGACCCAAAACGACAGAAACAAATACAAACTTCGTTTTAACATTAAAATTGTGTCGCTTATAAGAAACACGATTCCGCTTATAAGAAACAGTTTTCTACAGAAAATTTGTTGATTTCCTTGCGACGCGGGCGTAAAAAAAAAAATCGATTTGTTTAAGGTTAACTGAAGGACGAGTTGTTATCTCTTGTCTCTGGGCGTACGGGAAGGGGGTGGGAGTTTGCTATGTAACAAAGGATGACAGAGAATTTCTCCGTAGAAAGGCTTGGGGGGAACAACCCCAAACCAGTAAGAAACGAATTTTAATCTTTTGGCAGTTAAGGAAACGTACTGATAAGGAAAGGCATCTTTGCTTATGCACTCAAATAAGATTCGTACAGCTTTAGTTAGTCATTTTATGTTTTGCTAGTGGAAACATGTCGCAAAAGAGAAAACCCCCTTACTTTGCTTGAAAAGCAAAGTTTACTTAAAAAGTATGATTCTCTACCTCCGTGTAGTCAGTAAGCAAGAAAATAACCCTGCTTGATGCTCTATCCATATGATTGCAGGCGCATGAAAAAAGGTTTCTGACATATACATTTTTAATTGCTTCCGTAAAGCAGGATTTTTGAAAAATAATGTCGACATACTAGCAGAAGATGAAGAAAAATTAGAAGCACCTTTCGAAGAATGGATTCACATCGACGAAAATTTACAAACATCTAAAGAAAACAGTGATGATGACATAGTGCGGAAATTCAGAATGTTTGCAATGAAGAAGAAAATGAAGACGAAGTTCCACAAGAAGAAAATTTTCCTACAGCCAAACAGTCGCGAGAAGCCCTAACTATAATTAGAAAAACTTTTGAACACAGAGGGGCATCAGAAAAAGTTTATGGACTATTTTATGATTTAGAAATGGATGTACGTAAACTAATCACAGACTCGTTAACACAAACAACACTGCATAAGTTTTTTGCTATTCCTCAGTAATAGATTACGATATGTATGAAAATGTACTTTGCTCTTATACATAAATGAACGACCTATGAGTTTTACTTTTTATTCTTATTTAACTGCATACTATATGCATATAGATAATATTTTAAATTGTAAGGCTTAATTTGTAAAATAAGAAATATTTTTGAATGCAAAACTTAATTTACAAATGTATTATGTACGTACTAATATTTTGCTTATATACATTTATCTTTTAAATTCTGTAAAACTGTGTTCAATAGTTAGTATTTACAATGGAAGAACGATATTTAAAAAATTTCCGGATTTAAGAAACAAAACGAGCGAAACGAACGTGTTTCTTATAAGCGGCGGTCACTGTATCAGCAACCAGTATAAACTAGAATTTGGCGTAGCCCCTACGTGTTGCCGTGTTTGATTTCATAGTCCCTGTAACCAATAAGTACCAAAAATACTACCAACATAAAAATTAATACAGGATATAAAATGAATAATACATGATATTGAATTTTAGAATTATGCCTCATAAGCAAACAGCACCATAGGGGCGGGCCTGCTGTTATTAAAGTTTATCAGCAATGAATTGTCATTAAACACACTCTGGTAATGTCGAAATAATCATTTACACCATATATCTAAATTATAGGAAAAATGGCTAAACTTTATAGGAGTTATTGTTGAACAAAGAATGTGTATACAGACAGACAACAGCAAATCATGTCCAACTCAAAAGTAAGGAACATAGTTATTTCGCTCTCTTGCTTCACAGCACAAGAATATTATTATTAATATAATTGTTACAATCCAATGTTTTTATTGAAACAGTGGCATGGCAAACTAAATTTATATATATGCACAGATGCCATTCATATATGCATCATTATATTTGTATCTATTTCATTTGGAGATATAAGCATACAAATTGATAACATTTTTCCTAACGTCTCAATTTCAGCCAGAATACCCCAACCATAGATGTTAGTTATATCAATAAGTGGTGATATGCTGTTTTCCTAGAAACAATGCCCTGCATACAGATTTATTTCGGATCTAATATAACAATGAAAATGAGTAATAAAAAAATGAACTATAATAATATTTCGAGATTTCATACAGAAATTAGTTAAAATTGCATTTAAAAAATGTAGAATTGCTTTAACTTTATAGTTTGAGATGTAAATATAGTAATATATCAAATTGAAACTCTTCCACCAGAAGCATTTCTTTCTTTGCAGCATGGTTAAAATATCCCTCCACTACATTACATGCAATTTAATGAAAGTAGTTTTTAGAAACTAAGTATATACTTAAGATATGCATTGTGCAGTGGATGAACATGCATGTGTCCATATTACATATTTTATAATTTTTTTTCATGGCATCCTACACGTTCATTTTAAATATTAATAAAAATAAACAAAAATTTATTATAGTAGATAATGCATTTATTATTATAATTTATTATAATAAGAACCAAACGGCTTAGCTTAAAAGTGATATTCTCACACTTGTAAAAAGTAAAATTTTACAAAACATTATAGGTATATATTTACATTATATTTACATTATTACAAAACTCATTTGAATGAAAACTGAAATTTCACAGAATTAGCAAAACAATTTAATGTTATTGAATTTCATGCCATGAACATGTTAAATTTACAATGTGTCCTGTGTCTATATAAAGTATTGACTTACTTGACATCTTTTCACAGCAAAACTAGCAAAATTGTCTTCTATGCCAGAGATTTTAATTATGATCTCTGGACAAAGAAGAAACTCAGCTAGCCAGTATATGTAAATATTCTACAGTATATACAAACTTAGAACGTAATCTTTTCTACAAAACTAATATCGAAAAATAAAATGACAAACATGTTAAATGTGCAATGTATTTATTCTACGCCTATTTTAAGTAAAAAAATAAGTACATATAGATAAAAGTTTAAAACATACAACCATATCTAGACATAATTGCATGAGTAATGATTAATGCGTTACGATTTTGCACATCTTTATTTACTGGAGATAAAATGTACATACGATAAACATTTGAATAAAAAGTAATACGTACCTGTAATGTAAAATTTTATCATCTTCTTTACCCAAAAATAAACATTTAACATGTAAAGTAACTGGCGCATGCTAAATTGTGGGTAATTTAAATACTTTCATAGCCTTTTATCCTTTCATACTTTTCTGATTTTCATAAATACATAACTTTCTGAAAGTACTACACATCGGCCATGTTACAATCCATGTTGGGCGTTGGCGAACGTGGCGAAATACCATCCAAGCGTTTCGCCAAACCAGAAAAAGAATAAAATTAGCGATAAACGGCCATTAACAGCAACCATTCATCACATCCTCGCTGCTCAACGTTAGGAACGCACAAGGTCTATTGAAAGTTAAGGTTGGCCAAAGATTGTACGCCAACAGCTGGAATTCTCCCCTCCTTTCGCGACTGACGTCACTGGTCCCAAAGACAGGTCCGTAGCCCGTTGCTGTCATAAGAAATACATTGAATACCGCAACAATTTTCTTAATTTAAATATACATCACATAGTATATTGAAATTTCTACCGAGTAAATGATAGATTACATTTCATTATTCATATATAAGAATATAATATTAAATAAAACTAGTTATGGTAAATTTTATTTAGGACTGTATTGTTAGAGTTGTTTTTAAGCATCTCTAACGATGACATTAGCAATTGAGCTGTTTAAACTATGCTAAAATATTTTCTGCATTTTAAAATTATTAGCTTTTCTTTAATAAGTACATAGTAAAATATCGGAGGATTTAGCTAAAATACAAGGCACTATTATTCTATCTGAGACTAGAATAATAAGCCACCAAAATCTGTCCATTTTTATCGAACTGCTTTAAACTATCATGCTTGTAGACTTGACATGATAAAATAAATTATAAGACAGTGAATGACTTGCTGAATGTAATCCAAAAATAGTTTTCAGAATTATAGAAATAAATAAATATGTGACGTCCTTAAAGATTTCAGGCAGAAAAATGCTCGTATTATTTTTTTTTCATAATGAAATTGATATGTGTACGAAATCCAATTATTTATAGACTTCTCCGAATGCGAACAAATGTGGAAATCATATTTTGTACGATACAAAAAATCAGTACAATTATTTTCTTTAATTATGTATTATTATTGTTTCATGATGGTCAAAAAATTGAATTATTCAAGAAATTAAATGGGCACTGAATTTCAAATAACGATAGGCAATTTTTGAATATGGGTACTTCATGATAAAAAAAAATTAAAAATTAAAAAAAGTGAAGAGATAGGACGAGATATTGATTAGATAAGTTCAGTTTTGACCAGATTTTGAAAATGACTTCATAAAGGAACGTCTACCGAAATTGTGCCTTATTTACGCTATATGTTTGAAAATCAATGAAAGCTAACACGTCCAACCAGTCAGTAGGTTTTAATCAATTGCGTCGACAGAAAAAATGGGGGGGGGCGATAATGAAATGAGTTGTTTCCTATTTCTCCTAATATCCTTCCTTCTAACTTCAATAGTTTTCGATAGGTTTCTGGGGGGGGGGGTATATCTCCCAATACCTCTTTAGTGACTTTACTAGATTTGATCTCACGATCTTTCAACTAATTCTGGTGTTACAAAGGTCAGTGATCAAATGACTGGGTTACGGATTTTCCCCTTTGGGAGAGAAGGATAATTTTAAAATTGGCCATTCTATAAAGGAGGAATGCCTTCATGGAGGACTTTTTAAGGGAAGCTGCGTCACATTTATGTTACATGTTAGGAAAGCCATAAAAACCTAACACACGCAGCCCGTCAATTCCTAACTACTAGGTTATGAGTAAATCTTAAAATTTAAAGCTCTCTCTCCATTGCTTATTTTTCATCTCTTCACGTGAATGACCAGAAATACTTTCAGCTTTTCTTTTCATCTGTTCATTTATGTGCCTTATTCGAAAGAAGGTTCTGGTTCTGGTATATGTTCTTACAACATCAAGAGCTATTTCAGGAAATTGTTTTTTCATTTTCAGTTGGAGGTTCTCTAAAATATTTCTTGAATTAGAAATAAAATTTCCGTGTAGTTTAAAAAAAATATCTTATAATTTGGTGACTGTTTCTACCCAGGTATCATGTGGAACAATTAAACGACCTCTTGATAAAGATTCAATCCATTTTTTTATCATTTTCGGATGTTGATTCCACTAGATATGAATAAGTTCCTAACTGCGCTTTTTTGTGACGATATGCCAAATATCCTGCAAAAAAAAACGCAAGGCTTCTTTTTCATGTACAACAGGACTGAAATGAATGTCATGTTGAGGCTCAATATCTGCAGTGATGCTGCATATTCTCTTTCTTCTAATTTGAAAAATAAAGTCGCAGTTAGTGTTTGATCTTGGTCATTTTCCACATTTGTATTTATTGGCATAGGAAGCTCAGACCCAAGCAATAATGTTTTAAGTCGGGATTTGAAATCAGCAGTAAGAGGATGGTTATAAAATCGTACAAGACCTCTAATTTGGGAAAATATATTTTCTAAAGCATCTTGATTGACTCTAACTTGTCATTATGTATTTAATATTATTTTCTTTCATGTCATCATAAAGTCCTTTTAAGCTTGCTCTTGAAACAAGAATGCCCTTTTGGAAAGGCAGTATTGAAGTTTTAGAAATGACTCTGAGTTCCATAATATCCGCTTGCATTTGACTCAGAATTTGCATTTGGTCATTTATATTATTTCCAAAATCTGAGCGCTTTGATTTATTTTCATCATTAGAAACGCGAGAGTTAAAAACATCGACCCATTTTCCCATGCTTCGGAAAGGTCCGGCTAGGGACCAGTGACGTCAGTAATTCCAAGAACTCTGGACAGGAGTAGGTTGCCAGAAACGAATGGCCTACCTTTCTTACTTCCATTTACCTTGAGAAACGCGAGCGAAAATTGTGTCAGCGTTGGCGATAACTGTCAAATTTGTTCGCCAAGCATTGACAGGAATCCGTACATTTTAGTCTATAAAAAATTCCTAGACGGAAAATATTGCATAAAAATGATTTTTAAAAAAATTTTATGCACTCAGGATGCTAAATATTGAGGTCCTAAGAGTTAAATATCGTACATTATTCCGTCAGAAGCTTTGAAAATATCACTCCATGTTAAACTCCATAGAAGCTATTCGAAGAAGTCTCCAATGGCCGCCGTGAAATTTAAGTCATTAAAGCACATCTTTTTATCAATATTTGTGCTAAATAATCCTAAGAGAAGATAAATTTAGATATATCCTACTAAAATTATGCACTAAATAATTGTAAATTTCTAAAAAACGGCTGTAAACTAATATTTGATCACAAATATGGATGCCGTGCAGTGGAATCGCAAAAGTGACGTCATATGAAAGTCATCTATTATAAAAGAGATACCTACAAGTTGGATACAAAGCAAAAATTCACCATTGGTGACGTAGGATGAAAAGTTATTGGCTTATTACCTTCTTGCTGAAACTACCTACAAGCATAGGATAGGATGATGAGTTGAAAATTAAACACATCAATCAAATCACCAAAATTTTTATTTGTTGAAGTTGATTAAATGCATTTGCTTGTACTTAATAATAATCAGTAAAAGTTTAAAAAAGTCTTCATTAAACTGACTCGTTTCATGCGTTTTGAGGACTATGGAAACAAATAAATCATTTTCTGTTTCTAGTGAGGAAAAAAATATTTCTATGGACATACCCGTGGAAACCGGTTTCGATCGAGTTAAGAGAATGTATCAATATGAGTAAGTTGTGTAAATTTTCAGTTATGGTTTCACCGCATTTGTCGAGTTTGTATGCATACTACCAGTATGATTTATAGCAGTATTTTTTTGCATCATGCTGAATATAATATTCATTTTTAGAAAAAATTTCGTTCCGTGCATTCCAAAACGTGCGCATAATTTAGTCACCATTATATTGATTGTATGTAGCATTTATATGAAAAAAAGATCGTGAATTAGCAAATGCCATCTAGAGGTAAGCTGAAGTCGGCTCACACGCATATTGGTTATGATATTCTTAAAAACATTTTATATCATTTATGAAAAACATTAAATAATAGCAAAGGATGTCAAAAATTTCACTCAAGGATAAAGAAACCTGTAAATGCTCAATACATGTGCAATATTCATATCTCACAATATATGTGCAACATGCCTACCTCATAATATATGTGCAATATGCCTACCTCACAATATATGTCGAAAACCCAAACCACCCGACTTGCCCTAGGGCACGAGCAGCAATTTGAGTGGCCGGGAACAACCTCACAATATATGTGCAATATGATGAACTGCAAATGGAATGATATGGCACTTTTAAAAGTATATTTTGACAGCTTACTTATGGTGTAGTAATAGCCAGAGGCAGATTTAAGGGAACTGGTGCAGTAGACAAGAATCTTAGTGGCGTAGGCAGGGGGACACAGACAGGCCGTGGGGGGGCCTAGTTTGTTTTTGTTTTCTTAAATCCCCCCCCTCCCTTCCTGGAAAAAAAATCTTGCCTAAGCTACTGCCTATTACCACAGTCAAGATGGGAAGCCCCTGTTCTGGATGGAACCTCGATAAAATTTTGAAAAATAGAGTTCAAAAGATGTGTTTTTGAGTGTTCCAGAATCGAAATGAGATACTTGGAACTATACTCCAAATAAACAGAATATATGTTGTTTTTCCTGCATTTATCTCCATCTACATTGTTCTACTAGTAACCTAGAACAACGTAGAGGAAGATAAATGCAAGAAATTACTACTCATGCTTATTAAATATGCATACAGCCTGTATGCAAGCATTTATACGACAAAAACAAACACAATTCAAACTAAACACATAACATGTTTTATTTTATCAGCAGTAAGGACTGGTGAGTCACAAGTCCTTACCAGTCCAGCTGGTCACCAGTGGTGACCAGCAGCAAAATCTTAACTAAATGAATAAGATATAAAACGGGAAAATATGTAATGTAAGTTAAGTAATCACTCCTACTTTGAGCTAAGTCCAAACTTAGCATCTCGATATGCTTTCGAGTGTGCAAAAGTGATGATCACGTCACTGACATCCAAAGACTCTACGATTTCACGTTCAACAACCAGCATAGACAAATCGTTCAAGCGGTATTCCATTATATTTGAGCGGACATAACTCTGAATTCACTTGAGGACACTTATAATACGTTCGCAGCTGGCATTGCTCATGGGAAGGGTCAGAAATATGCGAAGAACCATTGCCAGTTGTAGATAGATTTCCAAGATTTGATTTGACACAAGAAAAGTCAAGTACATCTTATTCTCTGAACCGTCAGTTAGTTGATTGTAATCTTTTCGAGGTGAAAAGAACAACTACTGGAATCCAGTCAGTTCCGAGAAGAGAGAAGCGTCATCTAGTCACTCAGAATACTTCTCCTTGAGATGTTCGGCATGTCCTTGCAGATCTTCTTTGGATTTGGCACGAAAAGAGTTAAATTGTCTTTTTTAACTCCAATATTAAAATGAATCCATGAGCGATTTTACGTTATAAATGTTAATTTGAATATTATCGCAAACGTTCCTGTTCCTTTTGTTTTCTGAAAACTGAAAAATCGTCAGCTGGGCCCGTGCAATATCTCTTCGTGGCGCAGTAGGCAAATGTCTGTGTGCCGCATGTTACATCTGCCTCTGGTAATACCAGGCTTCCGGAAATTGCCCGTCCTCCCGTCCTGGCCGGGTTAAAATTCGGCGAGGATGACCAATTTTCGGAAGTTGCCATCCTCTCGGACGGCCTTGAAATTAGAGATTCCGTAAAAAAAAAATAGATACTAAATTGTTGTCATCGTGAAATTGTGGCGAAAGCCGCCCTTTCCCATGCCATGAATGAGAATTGAAATGTCGTCACCTGCAAATCCCCCTAGTGTGCATTATCAATGCCTTCTTTCTAGGCGAGCCGTCAGATCTGAATTGTAACCACAGGCGCTAGTTATTTTTTCTCCCCTCATCCTCCAACCAGTGAATCCGATGATCGCACGAAAATGCGATAGCGCACTCACGATCGAAGTGACATGTTCTCTTCTCCTTTTCAAGGTCTACATGTGCGGAATTTTCAGATTTTCACAAGACCGACAATACCAATGCTTAAATCCAGACTAAGCCCGAAGAAATTTATAAATGTAGAATGAACTCGGCTTGAAGATAACTGCGTCTCAGCAGGCTCGAAATGATTTGTATTCAAATATGTTAAAAATAAATTTGTCAAAATTTTGTACGGAGAATTTAGTTTGTTTTCTTAAACATTTATCTTTACATAGCTGAAATAAAAGCAATAAGTTCATGCATTCAATTTAAATCCATTTTAAAAATTTTCAAAAGAAATATGTTCGGTCCGGTCGTAACGGACGTTTAAAGAAAAAAAAGACTCAACCCTGTCCGAAACAATAGAAAACTCAAGTCCAGCCCGGGCCTAAGCCCAAATCCCCATTTAACTCTTTAAAACCCAAATTATAAAATTTTCATTTGCTGTAATAGACGGGAGTAAGTAACAAGTTTGAATTTTTGGAATGGATTCTTCTAGTTTCAGCCAGAAGTGTTTTATTTTCTTCCCCACTTTGGTTTCAACTTTTAAAACTAAAACATTTAAAATTCATTCATGGCATTTGTTCCAGTTGTTTGACAACTGAAGTTAAAGTATGAAACATCTATTCAGTCCAAGAAGATTTTAATCTTGATTGACTACATGCCCTAGAAATTAAGAGTACCGATGAGGTTTAAACTGTTTAGAGACAAGAGGATTTATATGATTATTTATTTACTACGCTTTCAAGTTAACAAACATTGAAAAAAGGAGCAATTCCTTACGTATCTTACCCCTTTGCCCCCACCCATAGATCGGAATTCCGCCAGTCCGATCCATTATCGGAGACTCCGCGGCGGTGGGGGTCACAGAATACTATATTAGTCTGTGGTGGGGGGGTGTATGAATAAGCAGTTATCACACTTCATCGTGAGGCAGTTGGTTCTAATTTATTATTGTTGTACGATGTATTTAAGCACATATATTAAGGAATATAAAGTGAAAAAAAAATTCTTAGGAGGACGGGTAAAAAATTTCAATAGCCGTCATCACGGACGGGCTAGATTTTACCGATTTCCCGAAGCCTGGGTAATACCCATTTACAATAAAATTTGGTAAGTCCGGATAATAGTCCGCCATTGGTTTTTTGTTTCAAAGTACAAAACTGCACGAAGTTGGTGAATTTCCCTGTGTTTGGAAATAGACTCCACCCGGCGAAAGTAATGTATATATTCAACTATGATAGGAAATTAAATTTAGAATCTAAAGGATTATTTGAAATAAAAAGAAGTTTTAATGAAATATAAAAACGTGATAAATTACTTCGAAAATTATACGGACATCTGAAAAACATGGAAATTGATGTAATTTACTAAGTTATGAAATTTAGTGTCTGTCGCAAAATAGTGACATTGTTTCAATATCAGTACATCAGTAGATTCTGCTCAGGGGTTGATATTGATTCTGTGCCAATGTTATTTTTTTTAATCCTACACCTGTTGTCTCAATCACCCCTCCCTCTCAACACATTCTAGACTGCAGATATCTTCCATAAAGAGAAGAGTAATTAGACCTCCCCCATTCAAATTCAAACCAGTCAGCTATGATGCATCACCTATGCATTTCCCCATCCCCAAGGCCATAAATATCCCCAGCAGATCACACTTAAACAGAACATTGAGGGAAAGAAGAGTGTATGCACGCTAGAGGCTACTCCTCACCCCCTGGTGCTATTCTTCCAGTGTTCAAAATTAGCAGACGTTAGTCGTAATTTGCGGCTGGAAATTTCAATTTGACGACTAGATTCTCCAATCTGGTCGTCAATTTTGACACCTAACAATGCTATTGTTCAATATCAGTCTTCCATTTCCCTTTGACTAAATTAAGATCCCTGGTAGAAGACTGGACAGCAGTTGAAAAAAAAAAAGCGGCATTTTATACACTAGCCAGATGCCCTCAGTGATAAATCTGCAGGTGGTACACAGACAGTAAAATCCCCCTCTGTCTATTCATGGAAGGTTAACATTGGGATCTTTATTGTACTTCATCTCACCCCCACCCTTCGAGACCTGAAATTGTTCTTCTGAAGAATTTATTTGTTTGCTTTATCCACAGACATTCCGATGTCCGAGACTCCTGGTATTTAACGAGTTTCTATTGCTCCCTTCCCTTTTATCCCCTCATACATCTACTTTGCATCCCACTTGGAAGAAAAGGGGGTGATCCTGGAGAGTCTTTACATTCTAATTGTTGTTCGAGCTTCTTGCAAATTTGGTTAGCTAATATTTTGTTATCAGACATTGAAAATGATGTTTTTATAGCTGCCAAGTAATCCGACTTTTATGTACTTGTACCGTTTTTACAGTCTTATTCCGGGAATCCGATTTGGAGCCAAAGTAGTCCGATTTTTCATTTCCATAACATTTATATTTTATTGTATGCAAATCTGCATATTTTTCATCTGCATAAGAATATCTATAAGTCATAAAATCGGAAGTAGGTCATGAAAGGAGAAACAAAGTCAAGAATTTTAAGATCGAAGTTTTCCCATTTTTTGATCTAAAAATTAATTTCCATATGATCGTGTATGTTTCTAATTAATGTGGGAGAAACACATTTGCATTGACTAAAATTTTTATGATTAATTCGTGTTATATACAAGGAAACTATTTTTCAGACATATTATTAAAGAAATGAAAAGCTATATTGCACAAGTACTGGGTATCATGATAAATAGCATTTGTTCGCGATCTTCTTTATATTTCGTTTTATTGTGAAAATATTTTTCCACTTTTGCAATCTGTTTGCATCGTCTAAAACGTTTGTAATTATTTCATATATTATACAGAAAATCTATTTTTCAAGCGTATTTTTAATGACAAGAAAGCTGCCTATTTTTCAGCAATATCGCGATAAAAGGCATTTGTGCTCGATCCTCTATATTTCTTTTTTTTTTTGTGTGAAAGTATTTTTCCACTGTTACAATTTGTTTGCATCGTTTAAAACATTTGTATTTTATATAGAAAAACTATTTTTCAAACATATTATTAATGAAATAAAAGACTATTTTGCAGCAAAATGGCAAAAATGGTATTAGTGCGCGATTTTCCCTCGTTCAATATGTTCCTATCTTTCTTTTTGGTAGGTTGGCAACTATGCATTTTTTATATCAATCCCTGTAATTAATATGATTCATACCTTTTTTAACACTTTACAACAAAGTTGAAAAGTGTTTATGACTTTATTCATTCTGTCTGTCGCCACGTGTCGCCAAATTCATTAAGAAATGCAACCTCGTGAAAATTCCTTTTTTTTACTTCAAAGTTGTCTGCTTTCTAAGTGCTTTTATGTTCTTTCTTACTTTTATTTTGATTGAATGTTTGGTGTAAACAAGCAAGAATGTTTTGCCTCGAAATATCATTCGATAAAGAATTATTAGTTTCGTATATTTGATCATAAATGGTCGAAAATCTTATTTATTTATTCTTTTCGTTCACAGTCCCTGCAGTACTGAAAAGTAAAAAATAAATATATAAAAGAAATAGGGTTTATCATTGTAGTCACTCTTAAATTTAGGCCTATTGTAAAATTCCGTATTTAAAAAAATATGTTAATTACAGTACTATGTTAAGGATTTCAAACAAAAAGCCCCTCAGGGGTTCACTTCTTTAGTGAATACGGGTGTTGCAATCCCGAGGTACCTTAGCAATCCTTTTCTTTCCTTTTTTCTTTCTCTCTCTTTCTTTTTCTTACTCCTTTTTTTTTGTCTATCCTCCTTTCCCCTTCTTTTTTGATTTGTTCTCCTTTTGTGTTTTGTGTTTCTAGTCCTTCTCAGCTGCTGGTGTCATCAATGCCGAGCCCTTAGTAAACATCACATCTGCTCTATGGGCCCTAGTACCACTCTTCGGCCTCTGCCGTAAGGTACACCGTTTGGGCTCGGGAATGGGTTCATGTGGGTGTGATGCGAAAGGGGTAGAGCTGCGTGCATCAGTAGTTTTGCTTTCGAGAAACGTTTGCAGTAAACGGTTCCAGAGGTGAGTCCCTTGGTTGCGTTGGTTGGATGGTGGAGAGTGTTTCATATCGAGAAATCCCCCATGGATCCTTGCTGGTCCATGGGCCCTGTGCACCAGGTGCACGTTATGGCCCGCTCTCCATCATCTGGCTTTGCGAATGACTCCGGCGGTTACACTTGGCACGTTAGAAAAGTGTGGGGAGACGGAGCCTGGCGGGGGCTCCGATCGATCTGGAAGTAAACCGTGGTTCTTTATTAGTGGTTACAAGCATGGAGAATTCGAGAATGCCTTTTGTCTCGGGTTCTTCATGCTCTTCAAGTTCGACTCCAACTATCCCCTTACCCTCCAGGGTGGGGCGTTCCAATTGGGCAGACCAAGTAGAGAAGGAGGAAGCTTCAAGATCTATGAGACAATCTTCCTATGAAAATCAAACATCTTTACCATCAGAGGCAAGATATTTCATCCTGAAAAAAGTAGATGGTTCTTTCAGTAATGTTTCACCATTTCTGATACAAAAAAGCATACAAGCAATTGTTGGTGATGTCATTTCTATAAAAAAACTGAGATCAGGAGATTTAATGGTGCAGGTGTCATCCAGTGCACAAGCAAAAAACATCATGAGTATGAAAACAATGGGAAACTTTGAAGTAAATGCTACCATCCACAGATCTTTAAATTTCTCACGGGGAGTAATCTCAGAACCAGACCTCATTTTTGACTCCGAAGAAGAAATTTTGACAAACCTAAGATAACAAAAAGTTTGTGGCGTCCGCCGCATAAATATACGAAGAGAGGGAAAACTTATACCAACCAAACATCTCATATTAACTTTCGAGACACCAATTCTGCCCCAAACATTAAAAGTAGCATATCTAAAATGTTCAGTTAGACCATACATTCCAAACCCCCTAAGATGTTTCACTTGTCAAAGATTTGGACACTCAAAGTTGGCATGTCGAGGAAAAGTTACTTGTGCTAATTGTGCAGTGGTTGGACATGATAGTAGCTCTTGTTCTGAGACAGCAAAATGTAAAAATTGTGAGGGTGAACACCCATCTTACTCACGATCATGTCCTACGTTTAAACTTGAAAAAGAAATAATGACCCTTAAAGTAAACAGTAATTCCTCTTATCCAGAAGCAAGAAAAATAATATGTTCCCGTACACCTAAAGCCGGTATCTCATATGCTGCTTCCATGAGAAACAGTAAACAAATGAATTCTATTGGTACTCAAACAGAATCAGAAGATAAACCATTAACATTTCCTGTAACAGAAACATTGACCGCACTTAAAAAATCAGCACCTTCTAACACATATATAAAACCTGCAAAACTTTTAACAAATGCTAAATCTAACTTCCATGGAACCACTGAAAACAAAACAATACATGATAAGACAAGCAAAATTAAAGATACTAATACTAAAAATGTAAAAGCAAAACATAAATCTGTAAAGTTGAAAATATCAAAAGAGGGTCCTACCACCAAAAGACCCCCTGAAAGAAGAGACTTTTTAAAGAAAAAATCTAAAAATCAGGCATCTGATGATGATGATGATGATGATGATGATGATGATGCTGTACATGGATATGTTTCTGAAGATGAAGAGATGGCGACAGATGAGGCCTTCAAAGAGCAGCTCTGTCCCATCGGATTAATTTTTTTTTTATGGCTACTATTATTTCTTGGAATTGTCGAGGTCTTCGCAATAAACTGTATGACATTAAAGCACTTTCGAATACATACAATCCTGCTTGTATAGCGCTCCAAGAAACATTTTTAAAATCTGCAGACACAGTTAAAATTCGCCGTTTTAGCACTATTAGGAAAGACTATGATCATGGAGGAGACAAGGTTTCTGGTGGTGTTGTCTTGCTTGTGTCTCATAACTACCCGTCTACTATTCTTCGCTTAAATACTCAGCTACAAGCTGTGGCTGTCCGAATTCATCTTAACATATTGATTACAGTTTGCAGTATATACCTTCCACCTAATAACCACATTAATCAAAATGAACTCAATAGCTTGATTAGCCAACTTCCTACTCCATATCTGATCTTGGGTGACTTCAATGGTCATAATCCTCTGTGGGGAAGCAAAGACATAAATTGCAGAGGACAGCAAATTGAGCAGTGTCTTAGTGCTCATAGTCTGTGCCTTTTTAATAATAAGGAATACACTTACTTTCATGAACCTAGCAGGACCTATCACAATATCGATCTTGCTATATGTACACCAGCCATATTTCCATTCTGGAACTTCACAGTTGATAATGATCTCCATAATAGTGATCACTTTCCTATCATCCTGTCTGGCAGTCATGTCACGTCATTTGTAAAAAAACCATCTCGATACATTTTTTCAAAAGCCAATTGGACACAATATACTCACCTTGCTGAGATTACTACTGGTATTATCCAAAACGGAGATATTGACACTGTGGTGGATAGAGTTAATCAACTGCTGATCAAGGCCGCAGATGATGCTATTCCAAAAAGCTCTTTAAAAACAACCAAATTTCACTTTCCTTGGTGGACTTCAGAATGTATGGTGACCATTAAGCAACAACGTAAGGCTTGGTGTATTTTTCGGCGTTATCCTACAATGACCAATTACATAGCTTTTAAGCAAGCAAAAGCAAGTGCTAGAAGAGTTCGTCGAAAGTGTCAACGGGAGTCATGGCAAAAGTATGTATCAGAAATAACTTTCTCTACACCAAGCAAAATCGTATGGGAAAGGATGAAAAAGTGTTCTGGATTGTATAGAGAACATCCCATTTCCATTCTAAATTGCAACGGTTCAACTATTAGTTCCTCGTTAGACATTGCTAATGAAATTGCCAAACAGTTTGCAAATGTCTCTAATGCAACAAACTACTCTGAACCATTTCTAACTCATAAACTCAGGTCGGAAAGTAAACCTATTATTTTCCTGGAAGCAAATAATCAACAGTACAATTCAGAGTTTACCATGACAGAGTTAATGACAGCTTTATCAAAAACACACAAAACTTGTAGTGGACCAGACGAAATTAATTATCTCATGCTGAAACACCTTTCTCATGACTCCTTGTTGAACCTCCTGCAGCTGTTCAACAGAATCTGGTTCGAACATAAATTTCCTAAATCATGGCAAAGAGCTATCACCATTCCCATCATGAAACCAGGTAAGGACCCACTAAGTCCTTTAAGTTATCGACCTATAGCACTTACAAGCTGTGTATGTAAACTGCTTGAAAAAATGGTAAACGCTAGGCTTGTTTACTTTTTAGAAGACAATAAAAAATTATCGCCACATCAAAGTGGCTTTCGACAAGGTAGATCTACCATCGACAATCTAATTTCCTTAGAATCACAAATTAGGACTGCCTTTCTTAGGCGAAACCATTTAGTTTCCATATTTTTTGATATAGACAAAGCCTATGATCGAACATGGCGCTATGGTATTATTAAGGACCTTTTTGATTTTAATTTAAAGGGTAATCTTCCCATTTTTATCCAAAACTTTTTAGATTTTAGGACATTCCAAGTTCGCATTGGTTCAGTTCTCTCTCACACATATGTACAAGAAGAAGGAGTGCCACAAGGAAGTGTACTGAGTGTGACACTTTTTAATATTAAAGTCAACAGTATTTTAAACCAATTACCATTGTCAGTTCATAAAACCATGTATGTTGATGATCTGCAAGTTTCCTATCAGGCACATGATATGCGTTCAGTAGAGCGACAATGTCAAGCTGCTGTTAATTGTATCTTGCGATGGGCACACTTGAATGGATTCAGTTTTTCTACTCAAAAGACATGTTGTGTTCACTTCACAAGAAAACGTGGTATTCACTTACCCCCAGAAATCTTTATGGGAGACGTTAAAATCACAGTAGCAGACGAAGTCAAATTTCTCGGAATCTGGTTTGATAAGAAACTCACTTTCTTGCCCCACATCCAAAGATTGCGAATGAAATGTGAGAAAGCTCTAAATATCTTAAAAGTTCTTTCAAATACAAAATGGGGTGCAGATCGGATTTCCATGCTTCGAATCTATAGAGCTGTGATTCGATCAAAGCTTGACTATGGATGTTCTGTTTATGGATCAGCACGAGCATCTGTGCTTAAGAAGCTCGATCCAATTCATAATAATGCTCTTCGTATTTGTTCTGGTGCCTTCAAAACTTCTCCTATTCAAAGCATATACGTTGACTGTAATGAGGCATCACTCGAACTCAGGCGAGAACAGCTCTCACTGAATTATCACTTTAGAGTCATGTCCATGAACTGCCATCCTTTGCAACGGATCATCCTGGATGTGCATTACGATCGGCTGTATTCAGCCCGACCCTCCTGTATTCCTTCCTTTGGCATGCGAATGCGCAATAGTGTATTATCAACTCCACTAGAAAATCTCAATGTTAGAAAGAGAAAGGCTTGTGAAATACCTCCTTGGCAAGTCCCAAATTTCATTTTTCTCAATCCTTTTGTTAATTTTTTAAAGAGTAGTACACCTGATTCCATTTATGTTCAACTTTTTGCAGAACATAGTGATTTATTTAAGGAGTTCACTCCTATTTTTACAGATGGCTCCAAAACAGCAGCACATGTCGGATTTGCTTATGTATGTAATGATATAGTTAAGTCTTTTAAACTTCATACCTCATGCTCCATTTTTACTGCAGAAATCACAGCAATTCACCAGTCATTAATTTTTATCACCCATCAAAGGGTAAATAAATACATCATATATACAGATTCATTAAGTTCTTTGCAATTGCTTTCATCCAGAATGGCCATGCTTCATCCCATTGCCTCAGATATCCTCCAACTTGTGCATCGTCTGAAGGCACGAGGACACCATATTCAATTTTGTTGGGTTCCAGGGCATGTTGGTATAAAGGGAAATGAATTGGCTGACACCGCTGCAAAAACAGCTAATCGTATTATGAATCATCCCATTCCTTTGACAGATATTAAAAAAACTATTAGTAAAATATTATATGATAAATGGCAACATTCATGGAATCAGCAAACTCAAAATAAATTGTATGAGATAAAGCCTTTAATACAGAAGTGGACTAGTTTTCAGTGTAGGAAACTTGATGTTATATTAACTCGTTTGCGCATTGGTCATACTCGTTTTACCCACAGACACTTACTGTTAGGAGAAATTGAACCCTTTTGTAATAGTTGTCAGACGTCAGCAAATATCAAACATATTTTAATTGAGTGTTCGAAATATAAACAGTTCCGTTTTAAGCATTTCAAGACGTATACTTTACATTTGGCAGAATTGATTGGAGAAAATCCTCATTTAGAGCTTTTCCCATTCCTTCTGGACATTGGTTTTTTCCATCATTTTTAACTTCACTTTTTATAAGCTTTTAGTCATTTTTCATCTCGTTTTCATTGTTGTACATGTTCCATAGTCATGGTTTTTTCACACATTATAACTCTTTTAAATTATACACGTGTTTTAATCCATACTAATTTATGTATCTTGGTACCATATGTCTGGCGCAGCATATCCTCTTTGGATCTTGTGCCATTAAACCATAATCAACCAACCAACCAACATCAAACAAAAAGTTCATCTACCTTATTCCGTCTGCAAAAATGATGTGAATTGTATGAAATCTGACAGACTGAATGGGAAATTAACACCCGCCCCCTGATTGTCAGGAAAGACATTGAAGAAGTGGAGGCCGCTGAATGGGATTCCAAAAGAAAAACAAAAAGGAAACATAGTTGAAATTTCTCAAGTGAAGTAGTCGTTGCTCTAGACCTGAAAATAGGCCCTTGCCTGCCATAGATCCATTAAACAATGCAGTTTGGTGATTAAATAAAACAACTAACTGGCCACCACGCTTCTCCTCATTAAAAAAAAAAAAAAATGAAGAGCAGAAATGTGAAGAATGTTAAACAAATACATTCTGTCTCCCAACAGATAAAAGCATTTAAACAGTTTTCATATTTTTTTCAACTTAGGTTTTATTTATTATTGATTGTTATTATTTGATTATTGTATGTTTAGTATGCATTTGGGGTAAAAAGTTCTGAAGATTTTAACTTTGTAAGCATTTTTGTTTCAAAACAAATATTTAAAAATTTAGCTTTCTGGCCTAGAGTTCTTTTGTGCCACCATTTGCTGGAGTATGTATGTGTTTATGTTGAGTCTGTCAAAACACAGGATGATTGAAGAAAAAGAGTTGTGTATAGATTCGTCCATTGCATAAGCTTTAATCTTCACCAGCTTTGATGAAATATATAGGAGAACATATTGCCCTCATTTTATTTTATTATCACCTTCGATGACCAGCCGTGACGCTTTTTTAAAAAGCTCTTAACTTACAATAGATTTCTGGTAGTAGTTGTCGATCATGCAGGTCAGACCTAACGATGCAGTTCATGAAGTAGCTGTCGATCGCACTCCTCCACTATGCACACAAGTCATGACTAATGGTGCAGTTCATGAAGTAGCCATCAATCGCACACCTCTGCTACGCATGCAAGTCACATCTACCGGTGCAGTTCATGAAGTAACTGTCTGTTGCACATCTTAGCTACACAGGCAAGTAGCATCTTAGCTACACTTAGCATCTTAGCTACACATGCATAGCTAATGGTGAAGTGCATGAAGTAACTATCGGTCGCACACCTCAACTATGCACACAAGTCACTGCTAACGGTGCAGTTCTTGAAGTAGCTCTCAATTGCATATCCGTCTGGTATGTGTGCACACAGATAATAATATGGCTACTACGCTGGCACCCGTAGGTTATATCATGGTGTCTATAGATCACGAAAGTCATGAAATGGGAAATTGGTCACGAAATCTCCATGAAATTCAACATTAGGTCATGAATATTTGATATTGGAGTTCTCGTTGATTGCTTACGCCGAGATGCCGATTACTATGGATTCAATGTAGTTTTTATGGGTAACATCGTCATACTATGGATTGCTGAATTTGCATAGTTTTCTATGTAAAATTATTGTCAATGGATCATTCCATGCCAAATCAATAAATGGGAGTTGCATCATAGTAATGGATTTTGATCAAAAATTTAAATTAGCTTATATACCTAGGAAGAAGGCGAAAGCCAGAATTTAAATTTTGTTAAAAAGTAGAAGGGGAGATTTTGCCCCTTGAAACATCGTCAAAGTCATATTTCTGTGAAAAATGTTCATTCTTTCCAAAGTAAATTCACTTGTATTTGTCACAAACCAATATTTCAGGTGCCATATAAAGCTAAGACTCCAAGCTTTCATATGATATAAACTAATTGTAATATTTTTTTTTAATCAAACCCCTTTTAAGTACTTAAATTTGAAATTTTTGAACTTTTTTTCTTATGTTTAAGATTTTTTCAGTTTAGCTGGTGAAATTAAAACATGACTAAAATATGGTTAATTTAAAGAGTTGTAAGTATTTTATAAGCACAAGAAAATTTAAGCTTCTAAAATCCACTTTTTACTTGGATTTTAGGCTTGCCAAAATTTCAAAACTGATCAACCCCTAAAACCCCATGTGGGACATAATTTAAAAATTTAAAAACGGGTTCAATAAAAACAGCAAATCTATGTAGATAATCAAGTGAAAGGGGCTTTTTTATATTCCTTTCTATTTTTAAAATTAAAAAAAAGAAAGTGTAATTTTCAGCATATGAAATTTTCTTAAAACAAGAAGTTATTTATTCGTATCTAAATGTCTAACCAAAAATATATTGTTTTACCTGTGTATTTGTTCCTTTCTTATTATTAATATTAATTTAAATATGATTTCATCAATTTTTATTGTAAATATCATTGCTGAGTGTTTTTCATCTGGTAGCATTTAATTCAAAACGAAAGTTCCTGGGCATTTAGAACATTCACCAAACATGCAACTTTCATCTTCTGTAGAGCAAACTATCATTTTTAGCAATAAAGTAATATCTCGGCCTTTTTATTTATTGCTGAAACCATTAGTTTCATATTTAGATGATAGCTACATACATATACACTGTGAGTACCACTAGTACCTGCCAAGATACACCATTTGGGTCTTAACTCTGCAAATTGCGCAACTGCAAATTATATATATATATATATATATATAATTGAAGAATTTTTATTATTTTACTTGTATTATATATACCTGAGATTGATCATTAATTGAAATTGTTCAATATAGCAAAAATGAAAAGAAGATGGATTGAAGATATATATATATAACAAACACTGCCAAGTTTAACTACAGTAACATTTTTCATATATAATATGATTTGCTTATGGAAACAATAGCCAGATATTGTTTGATTGGGTCTGAAAATTTTCAACTTTTTTTTCTTCCTAATTCTTTTGAACATGAAATGTAATACTCTTTCCACACTGTTTTTTGAAAAGTGGTAACTTTACAGAAAGTCTTTGATCGTTTGTTTTTTTAATTTTGAGGAGGAAAGGGAATAATGCTTTATTTTAAAGAAAAGGGATAGACAAGAACTAGAAGGGTGCAAGTGACATTTTACTTATTCTGAAAAAACAGCAGGTAATATTTTTAAAAACCTATTCTTTCAGAAATTAATTCTGTAAAATACAGTCGAACCTCGATATGTCAAATTTGAAGGGAGAAGGAAAAAAATTCGAGATATCGAAAATTTGTAAAAATTTAAGGAATTCATAAAAGATACTATTCTTATACTTTACATACTAGTCCTGTACTTTACACATTTTTAAAAGAATCACTTACTTTATCTTGCAGACAGAAAATTGGGTATTACCCAAGAAAATGCTGACAACAAATAAAGCGAAGCTTGAAATGATTGGATACACATTTAATGTAATACTATGTATGTACATACATTATTAAAATTTAATCTTGCATTTCTTTACTTTGCAAAATAGTTATCAATGACAGTTTGGTTACAGTTACTGAATCCTTCAATATCTATCACATTTTCAAAATGAGCTAGGCGGATCCAAATAAGTTTAATTTTGTGGCGACAGTTTACTTTAAAACTCTGAATAATACCTTGGTCCAAAGGCTATAACTTAGAAGTTGTATTTGGTGGCATAAAATGAACTTTCACGGATTTTAATTTCGGCACACTATTATGCGTTCTACAGTTGTCCAAGAAGAGAACAATATCGCGATTTTCACGGGACATTTTTCTATCTAGTTCCTTCAACCAATTAGTAAAAACCAATTAGTCGGCAGTCATCCAAGCCTCTTTGTTCACAAAATAAGTCATTGGAAAAGATTTCATTCCTGAGAAACTTCAGGGTTTAGCAGATTTGACTATCATAAGAGGTTTTAGCCTTTCTGGACCATCCATATCAGTGCAAAACAGCACAGTTAATCTTCCTTTGCTCCTTTTCCCGCCATGACATGCTTCACCTTTAATGGCCATAGTTTTATCAGGCATACACTTAAAAAATACTCCTGTTTCATCTGCATTAAACACATTTTTTGGATCGTATTTTTCCAAATAAGAAGTTGAAAATGGTAAGATGATCCAATTGGTAAGATGAAAAAATTCGAGATATCGAGAGTTTGATTAGATAAATTTCGAGTTAAAGAGTTTGTTTTACATTAGTTTTATACCGTGCGTGAGGGGAGATGAAAATATTTTGAGATATCGAAAATTTCGAGATACCGAGGTTCGACATATCGAGGTTCACCTGTATATGAAATTATAATAAATATATAATATTTTTGCAAGTGATTTGGCTGAAGGAAATTCTTTAACAGCACTAAAAATAAGATTAACTTAATGTCTACAAAATTATCTCATTTTACTCATCCATTCAATTTAACAGGTATTTTTTAGACAATTTTTAATGTTATATATATGAATTATTTTTAAAAAAGGGTTTAATTATAAGTATTTCTTTATTTTTATATATTTAATAATATATTTCTTATACCTTTAATAAATTGCATAATTTATTTTTCTTTTTATTATTAATATTAATTACTAAATATAGTAGAGAGCAGTAGTCATTCAAGAAAGTAGTAGATTCAGGGCTCATGCTGGACTCATTTATGTACTATAGGGCATAAACAGGAGTTTCAGATTTGCCTTCCAGTTATCAGCAACAGAGATGGCTGATTAAAATCCCATTAGTCTAAACCAGGCTTGTCAAAGATATGGCCTGTGTGGCATGAATAGCTCCCGGGGCATTTAGATACAGCCTGCGACCTCAATTAGTAATACTCGAATTTCATGAATAGTTTTTCTATATATTGAACACATAGCTACAGATTACAGATATCTTGCACTGTAATTGTTTTTTCTATGTAATAGACCGGTCATATCTCAACAACACACTAACACAATAAAATGTTTTTTCAAGTGCCACATGAGCACCGATATGTATGAGTGGTGCAATTACGTGCATGTGGTACATACAATGCAGACAAACTAACAAAATTTTCTGATCTTTTGCTTGAACTTATTGATGAATTTGATAGGTGTTTTGTGTGTGTGTGTGTGTGTGTGCAAATTTTCACGAGCTCAATATGTACGATTTTCCTTCCTCTATTTAACAACCCATTTGCATTCAAGGTTGAAAAGACACCAACTAACATACAAATGGAATTAATTGATTTGCAATGTGATAATTAAATTGAAAATTTAAATAAAATATTTGTTATATAAAATTAGTGTTTAATTGAATTTCGGCCTGCTGATATAGTTTGAAAGAAAAATTAGCACTTTGCAAGATTGAGTTTGACACTCTGTCTAAACTATGTTTTTTGTTTTGTTGTTAAAAAACAACAAAATGGATTTTGATTTTAAAAAAGCCGCCCATTTTTTTTTTAACTCTGGTCAGCAGGCATCTTTTAAGCATTGTTAATATAATATTTAATTATTTATTTTTAAATTATAAGTAGTTTTCATTTCCTCTTATATAAAAATATTATACTATAACATTTTTATATCACAAAATAAAACTACTGCATGTGAGAATAAAGTTTCTAATCCTTCCCTAAAGCAAGTACATGAAAGTTATATATTTAATAATTTATTTATTTCACCTGTAATCAGGGGCGGCAAATAGGGGGCGCGGTCGCGCCCCCAAATTTTTCCTCATCGTCTATTGGCTTCTCCCTTTTTTATCGACTGTCCACTGGTCAGTTTTCTTACGCTATGGAGCTTCAAAAGAGCCAACCTCCACAGTGAAGCTTCTCTCTTCCGGCTGGAACGAATCCTTTCCAACTTGAAAAGATTGGGTGATGTTATCCTTTTCACTTGAAAATTTCAAGTGTCCGATTAAATGTATGTGTGGTTAGTGCATGTTCATCCATTCCTCCTGCTAGAAATGCATTTCAACAGCTCAATGCATTATATTCTTTTATAGAAACATCCTATAAAAGACATGCTATTTTTGAAAAGATTTGCTCATCAACAAGTACTTTTTCTGGAGGCTCTTCAACTCTACAATCACTAAGTGATACGAGGTAGTCTTCCAGATTTAAAGCCATAAAAGCACTACTTGATAATTTTGAAATGGTGATTTTATCATTGAAAGAATTATCTGAAAACGATTATCTCAATGGTGGAAGAGCCGAAGCACTTTTAACATGCATGACATCGTTCGAATTTTTGTTCACTTTGTTTGTATCGTTCAGTGTTTTTGATCAATGCAATACTCTCTCTAAGCATCTTCAGTCATCTGATCTTAATTTTCAGACTGTTCAAGCTTTGGCTAAAGCTACTATTGAAACAGTTAGTTCTTTTCGCACTGATGCATATTTCAATCAAGTGTGGAGTTTTGTGACAGAACTTTGGGATTAAAAAATTCTTATTCTGGACCAAAACTGAAAAGGCGTAAAAAAATTCCAAGCGAATTCGAAGGTGGTGAAAAAATTCCCCATGATGTTAAATCATATCACAGAATCAATATTCAATATGATATTATAGATTCAGTATCTAATGAAATTCAGACAAGATTTAATGACAACAACATATCTGTTTTATTTACCCTTAGTTCAGTATTATCCGGATTAGATGTCGAGAAAGAAAATGTTTCAACCATATGCAAAGTATATAACTTCCAGAAAGAAGTATTGTTATGTGAGCGACTGTTTTATTCAATGGCGAAAAATGAAAACATAGACCATCCCAATTTTAAAAGTCGCCTGTATTATTTTAAAGAACGGAATTTTAAAAATGCGATTCATGCCATAACATTATTAGTGACATTGTTTTTGACTGTGCCAATCAGCTCAGACAGTTGTGAAAGGTCTTTTTCGTATTTCAGAAGACTGAAAAATTATTTTCACAGTACAATCGGGCAAGAAAGACTTTCATCTTTAGCTGTTTTAGCTATAGAGCAAGATATACCACTGGATTATGATGATATTGTAACAAAATTTTCTCTTCTTCCAGACTCTAAGAATCAGCGCTTAAAACTTCAATAAAAGGTAAATAAATATAGATATTTGTATTTAAAAAAATTATATTTAGAAAAATTATATTAACAACAATTATGTTAACACAATTATGTACAAAAATTATGTTAACAATTATTTTTCTCAATATCAGTTCAATTTTGTCATCCCTCCCCCCCCCCCCCCCCCTTGTTAACAAACATATGGTGGATTTTTATGCATACAAATCTCGCACCCCCAAATGAAATGCTGAAATGCCGCCCCTGCCTGTAATAAACAGTACATTATTTATGATTCCAAAAAGGTTTAGCAATTTTTATTTATTTTTAATTTATTATATTGTTTTGAATTTATGATTTACAAAAGTTTTTTCTATTGTTGATCAAATATAATTATTTTATAACTTCTCAGAAGCACAGGTACTCAATGAAAATATTAAATTGCAGCTGCTGACTTCAATATATATGTATTAGAAATTTTTGTGCATACAATATTTTTACATATTTCTAAATTTAAACCCTTTTTTAATCATATCATTTAATATATATTATTTCTGTAATACAATTTACAGTAATGCACACAGAAACGTAGAATCCGCATTAGCAAACCAGGTATGGCCCTCGATAACGTACATGGTTTCAGAAATGCTTTTCACTTTTTTCAATTTATTCATTTTCAAAAAATTTTGGGAAGCCAAAAGGCCTAGCTCCATGTGCAAAACCATGTTTTTGTTTTTGCAATTTCTCATACACAATTCTTGCATTACACCATGTATGTTTATGCAGGGAACAAGGGGATTAGTACCTTAAGTACCTGCATTACATATATGATTTATAAAGTTTTAATATACGTGTGTAGTTAAGGGATTATATTCACCCATCTTTACCACATGTATTTATTTTTCCATTCCTTCACTTATATATAGAATAGGGAAAAAAGGGGTATTTTATACCTTTTTAGTACCTGTTTTATTTATAATATTATAATATTCTAATTATATTCTTCAACATCTTGTCGTATAGTCATTTTTATTATCACATTTACACTTCTATCCATCTTCTTTTCATTTTTACTATACAGAACGATTTCAATTAATGATCAGTCTCAGATATATATAATAACAAGTAAAATAAAAATTCAATACATATATATATATATATATATATGATTGTAGCTCTAATGTAAGAGCATGTACTTTCAAAAGTCACTGGGCATATTATTTTAACTTAAATGTAATATTTAAGAATAAGTTCAAATTTTCTGGAAAACCCTCAGCTCTAGGTATCAGACATAAGAACACCCCTAGTTATTATATTAACTAACTCCCATTTCAGTAGGTTTGAAACCTTAAAAATAGATTAATATTCTATTTTCCCAATATTCTAGTTCAACTGTGTATTTAAAGTTAAACCTAAAAGTTGTATTGTAAATATTTGTCATCTCTCTCACTTTTTGTCTTTTAGTAACTTTGGCATAACAAGTCCAGAATTGTATTACTTGACTCAGAGTGCTTCTTCAACCATCATTGTATCTGGTATAGTAGGTGCTGCTATTCATATGATTCAAGTAAAAGAGAATTATTTTCGTCAAAATACTGCATCAGCATTTGAAAGCCAGTTTTTAGCAAGAGTAAGGTTTACTTCTATAATATATTTATTTATGATTTACATTTGAAAAATTTTATTTATTATGTATTTTGTAACATTTTTGTTAACTATATTTAGGTAGGTAGGTATACAGTAGGTATACAGTAAGGGTATACATAGGGTATACATTAGGTATACAGTAAGGAGAATAGGGCACATTGGGACACTTCAGATTTTTATTTCCTAAACATATTTTTTTATAATTCTATCTCAACCAAACACTTACCTCATATACTACATTAAACACTCTCGCATAAGATAAAACTAAAATCCACTCCAAATGTCATATACATAATTGATAAATATTTTCTTTCAGAACCCTTCCAGTGTCACAAGATGTTCCGAAAGTGCACCATCTGAGGGAGCAACTTGTGACAGTGCTTTCCATGGATTAATTATTAACTTTTATAAAAGACAAACTTTTGGTTATTTTGTCCAATTTAAATAACTAAACTAACACATTACAGACTCTTAATTTAAGTAGAAACATTTTTGATGAAAATTTTTTAGGCATCTTGACTGGCAAAGACGGGAATCGAACATCTACAGTAAATTAAAATTATTACATACAACATTTACTTCAAACAATAATTCCATCAGGTGTCCCATGGTGTCCCACTATCATGTATCTTCATCTCCCAACTGGTTAGATTCTTCTTGAAGGCTCCCATACTTTGAAACTTAGTTCTAAAATGACCATTTTACATCTAATTTCACAATAATCATGTCTGCTTCTTTGATACATAGTTTTATTTAAATAAATTAAATTCTAATCATGCTATTACTGTCTACAAAATTTACATAAAAGTTTTTTGATTGTTATAAGAGGTAAAATTTTTTGATAAATTATTACCTAATTATAGTAGCACTTTCAAAACACAGCAGCAAATATACATAAGGGCTAACATAAAATAACAAGATTTTAATCTCAAACCTGATTTTGAATTTTAAGGTGTCTCATGGTGCCCCTCTCACCCTTATTCCATAGATTTTGTTCTCATTTGGTATAAATCGGGCTTGATAAGCCGATCTCAACTTTTTGGTAAATCACTTAGAATTACCCATACAATTTTATTCTATGACAGTTAAAAAGCTGGGGGTAGAGGAAAAGCAGTTCTACTTATCAAAAATTCAGCTTATTGAAGTTTGTATAATGCACATTTTTGAAACTGTGCAAATTCCATAAAAAGTTTGAACCACTGAAATCATCAGTAAATTAGTGTGGTAAAGTTACTGTAGCATGTTGTATTTCCTGTTATTTATATTTTGTAACATTTTTCACAATAAAAATTAAAATTAGTTATACATACAGGGTGTTTCAAGAACCATTAGTGCTGGCAGTAGCAAAGTGTGAAGGGATCTTGGGAGATAGTGGCTACCCAAACAAACTGCTACCAAGCAATTTTTATTTTAATTGTACATTTTTTGAAGTTCATAAAATATTTTGAATAATGTACAAGTAAAATAGGAGTTGCCCAATAGTGGATTGTTTGAGCAGATGCTGTCTTCCCAAGCATCCTTCACGCTCCGCCATTAAGTGCTAAACACATACTTCCAGTTGTAGAAGTTTGCCATATATTTCCTATATATCCTATGTAATTTTTAAAATCAGGAAAAACATTCTATATTGTTCTATATTTTACATTTGTCATATTTTCTATATATATATGTGATTTTTACCTATACTTTTTCATAATCAGAATTTCTGCACATTTACATTTTTTCCCATTTTGAACTTCTACTATTGCATGCAAAATTAGTTTGGCAGTGTTGCACATGAGAAAGAAAGTTTTCCTTTCCTATCATGATGGAATCTATGATTTCCTGTCATTCTCACCCTATCGGAGTTAGAGTGCCTATATTAAAAGACAGATGCATCCACAATCTGTGATTCAAATACCAGCAACACAACACTTATGTAGAAAACATTAGAAAGCAGCAAATTTTTATTTAAAATTTCTCTGTTTGAACAAGATAAATGAAATGTTGCCTAAAACAACATACAAACCCAAATATAACAAAGGAACTCAATTTTTACTTTTAAATTATAGAAATTAATGAATGATAAAGTCAAAAATAGAAGTTTGAAAAATTTTACTGAATATGGAATTGGATTTCCCAGATAATTTTTTACAACAAATAGATTTTTTTTTTTAATGAAAATTCTTATTTTTTTATACATAACATGATAATCTTGTGCATAAAAAATAGGAATTATATTAATATTTTTAATTGCAATAATTTTATTTAATATTTGTAATTGCACGTATTTTCTGAAATGCAAAACAACTTTAAAAATAGAAGTCTTTATTTTTACTCAAAGACATTGAAACATATATACAAGACTGAACACTTTCAAGCATGAAATGTCCATCCACAGAGGCATATAACAGGAAAAAAAGAACATTGGGCTATTTATACCCAGCCAAACCATGATAAAAATTTGCATATCATTAATGGCCAAAAGGTACAAGTAAATACAAATGAAATGAAAAATTATAAATTATACAAATGACATAACAGACAGAAATAAAATTAATGAAAATAGTATGAATTTTCCAATTGCAGTTGGCCAACTGCAATAATCCCCATAATATTTTACTTTATGAATCTTTATTTATATATAAAGTTGTTTTGTATTTAAAATTTTAGAAGTGCTGCATTAACTTAATTTTTTCTAGAAAGTTGAATTTTAAAATATTGCTTTGACATCACATTCAAGGTTTCAAATGTAATATAACTCATAATTTGAAAAAAATATGCCATTCAATTTCTTTAAATTTGGATGGTGTATACTGCCTATATTGCTTTATAAAAAAAAAAAATTGAAATATGATAAAACTGATAGTGAATATGTTATAATAAAAAATTTGGCTTTTTTATTCTATAAAATTATCCATATTAACTCTCCAAAACAACTATATTCTATAAAATTCTACATTATTTTAAAAATTATGAAAATTTATTTTACAATATTGTAGCAACTGCATGCAGTTCCTCGATGTTTTTCATTGTTCTATATATATATATATATATATATATTGTTAAAGAATCATATATCCTCACCTTGTCACTTCTTCTAAAGGTCTGCACGGGATTGAACGTGGCCCATGGACGATGCCGGGCCAAATTTTAAGGAAACTACTTCAGACTGAGTCAGGTTTTGAAAAATTCGGGTTAAATTGGTCCAGGTAAAAGTAAATAAAAAAAAGCCAAAAATAGATCAATATTTAAACGAACTGAAAAATTTGAAATTATATATTAAACAAAATTTACAATATGCGGATGAAAATCTCCTTGTCCTATATTAATTTGCTGTGTATGGAGAACATAGATAGGTAAATTAGAACCAGATACAAAAAATTAATAATAATTTCAGATAGGAAATTAAAGACTTATTTATTCGAATATAATGTAAAGTCAATGTGAAACATTGCTCTTCGCAACTTTTACTTACTGATTTGAATGATTGTTTGTAATATAAATTATGTTTACTTACTTAAAGGGTAATTTATGATCATTATACTAGGCAACAGTGTGTTAGCTTCAGCGAGGCTTCAATGTATTTAAAAAATCGAGCCATGTCATATCGGATCGGGCTTTGGGTGTTATGGGGCTGGGTTGGGCTTGGATGAATTATTTTAAAAAATTCTTAGCCACGGGTTGAGTTAAATCTTAATATTTTTGGACTGGTCCCAGATAAAAATTTTAAAATTAGGCTCGTCCAGACCTATAACTTCTACCCCTGTACCAATTAACCCTTTCGCGACGGCGGCATTCCGAAACTGCCGCGGCCCAAAGGACGGAGAGCTTCGCTTCCGAACTGTTCCCAGGAGACAGCAATTTTTTTGCGCTAAGCCTAACTCTCGAAAAAATTCACTGAAAATCACCTATTCAACACAGAAATCTACTTTTTTCAAGAATAAAAGAAATATTTATTTTCTATTTAATGTATATTTTTCATACAAATCTGAATACAAAATACTCGTTAGTTGCTCCCATTCTTTTATCCAAAATAAACGAATAATTTCACTGCCTCTAAAACCCAAACAAAAAAAAATAGTCTCTTATATTCCTATGATTCACCAACGAAATCATAAAGCTGAAATCAAAACAAGACCCGAACCTCAATTATAAAATTGTTGATGCTGTGAGAAGTGCTCTATTTGTTTATATTACAAAACCATGTTTCACCTGTCCAAATGGAGAAATAATTCATTGGATCCTCTTTATGCCAAGGTCAATTATCTGCAAAATACATTGAAGTTGTTTTCACAGACATTTAACGCCATCTAGTAGACAAATTAAAACATTCCATGTAAAAACACGCATACGTGCCACTTGCCGTTTAGGGTAAAGTTTTCTCCGTCACGAATGCGTGCCATCCGTTATTGAATGCAAGTTCGCAGCCGACACGCAGGCGTGCCAACCTTCGCGAAAGGGTTAAGGAAGTATTTTATCATAAGAAAATTTTGTCTAAAATATTTTCAAATCATAAATATATCAAACATTTTAAGGACCATCCACAAAATAAAACTTTGATGTACTTTGCATATTTATTTTTGCTGTAAACCACTATTCAGTTGATATACTGAGAACTGTCATTATTTTACTGGACGAATTTATGAAATTCTTTATTTGTAATCAAACTTTCTTCACTAAAGGGACTATACATAGGTACCCATTGGGGGATGTTTTATATATTTAGATTTTTGCCTGATTTTATTCCTATTTTTGATACAGTACACGACCTTTTATCTGACGTCCCAATATCCGGACGCTCCTGACACCGGAATATGACAAAATATTGACAAATTCTGTGCCAACAAGTGATTATTTGCCTAAAATTGTGCCAAATAGTGGGTTTTTTTGTTTAAATTCCCACCAAATGATTTTTTGCCTTAATTAGCGATATCAATATTGTAAAATGATGCACTGAAACCTACATTTTTCTCACTTGAACTGTTTGCGATTTTAACATAAACAAAGGTCTCGCTGAATCCCTACTCACCACACCAGAAATGCTGTTAAAAATAGTTCTGGCGAGGAAGAAAACAGTAAGTATGGAGGTAAAAGTGAGCTCTTTAATTCCAAGGTTGAATATTTGTTCCATGTCAGATAAACATACTTTTGACGAATGGCGGAACATTTCGTTTGTGAAACGAAATAAAGAGCTTCTATTTTTAGCAAAACCATATATATTTTTTTAGAATGGGTGCTTTCGTTTGATGCCTCTGTTGGAAACTTGGTTCTGTTTTCGTCGCGATTCTCGTTATCGCGAGAACGTGTTTACATTTTTAGAATGGTTCTACCGTTCTCGTGAACGACTCGTGACGGGAACAGAACATGCCATTCATGCAAATCGCCATCTCGCCGCGCGCGCATCCTGATTTGCATATAGTGAGGGCGCTGCCGTCAACGGTTGTGTTCCGGAGCGTACCCATCACAGTGTATATATGATAGGACACATTCTCAGTTATTCAGAGACTTTACAGACCTTGACTGACCATGTAGTAGACGTGGGAGATTTTTCAGAGTTTAAGATCTTGTAGTTATGCAGACTTAAGACTCGACGTATAGTCAGATCGATCAGACGGTGATCGACGGTGAAAGACCTTGTATGGAAGGCAGACCTTGATCGGTAGAGAGTAGTCTAACTTCTAAAGCCATGACGTGTGACCTGATGATGGTGGCTTCATTAACGTGCACGACATGTGTGGTACAGTAGCTGTTTTTCTACTTACCGATGTTATAGTAACTGAGAGTGTGTGCCTAGTCATAAACTATGTTAAAAACCTTTTTCATGAGCTTGCTAGCTCATTGTATATAGTTTTGCTTTGCAACGAATGTTACAGTGTTTTATTTTGTAACTTCATCTGACGCAATGGATCTCACAACAAATAAATTGTGTTTGTGTTTAACGAGCTTGCTTTCTTGAGAAAACACATCACTACTGCGTATCATCTGCTACAAAAATTCTTTACCAGCACTTCAGATATGGATATGGCCAAAACACTGCTAAATCTGCAAATGACTTTCAAATTTTCTAGTCTAGTCGCTCAGCTAACACAGCAATAGCAGCCGACATTTGGTTATGGGCCCGTAGTATGTCAAGGCCATAACTTTTATCCGTGATAAAGCAGCAGTGAAGAGTTGTGAATTCCATCGACGGGGGCCGCGACCGGCGCCATTTGCATCAAGCAGAAAGGTAAACAACGCACTCTAGTCACAGTTAAAGACTATGGAGGTGAGCAACGGCATAGAAGCGTTAAACAGGGACAATTACGTCACCTGGCGTAATGAAATTTCGTTTATCCTGAAAGGAGAAGGATGTTACGGCCACATCAACCGTACTGCATTACCAGTCGACGAATCTACGTCACGCCGCGAGCGAGAGGAGTACATGCGCAGCAGCGACCGCGCACTTTCCATCCTGTTTCGAAATATCTCGGCGGAGTACAGAGAACTGCTCGACATCGACGACAGCCCGGCGGATGCGTGGGAGAAGTTGGAGGCGCATTTTGAGGCCCCAACGCGCGCCAATCTAGTTCATCTGTTGGACGAGTTTTTCAGTCTACGCCCGGAGATCGAGGAGCCCATCGACATATTCTGTACGAGGATAAGGAAAGCTGTCACCAAGCTCAAGAACGTGAATCACCCCGTGGAGGATGTGTACGTGGCATTCCAAGCCATCCGGTATCTCCCAGCCCAGTACCAGAGTATCATCCAAATCATTTATCGCTGGAGCGATACTGATTTTAAATTGGATAAAATTCAGAAAGAACTCTCCTTGGAGGAGGGCAGGATTAGACAGTTGAGGAAGGATCATGACAATAATAATGTAAGTTCCAATTCATCTGTATATTTTTCAAATGTTAACGCTAAATGTAAAAATGTCACCAAAGTTAAAAAGTCTATTAAGGTCATAGGACCATGTTTTATGTGTAATAAAAATGGTCATGTAAAGGCACAATGCCCAAAATTGAAAAAGATGACTAGCTCTAGTATTATTGAAGTATTTTCAAATATAAATGTAGAAGCTAATATTGTTGATAATCCTGACAATAGGCTCAGCTGGGTGATTGACACCGCTGCTACGCGACACTTTTGTAATGATGTTAAAATGTTTTCAAAATTTGATAAATGTAAGGATACATCTATGTCGCTAGCAGTGGGTGATATGGAAAGCCCAGTTGAGGCTATTGGAACGGTGAACATGTATGTTAAATTTAAAGATCATACAAATAATATTGTGTTACAAAATGTTATGTATTCACCAAAATTACGGCGTAACTTGTTGGCCGCATCTGTATTAGAAGAGCAGGGCTATTCTTTTAGTGCAGCCAAAGGTATTCTATGGTTTAAGACTCCTGAGGGAGAAAATTTCTTTTACGCTAAACGTAAAGAAGGATTGTATTTCTTAAAACCACAGTACTCAACTAAAAGTTTAAATAGTAGTGTTGAGGGCCGTAAAGGAGATCAGGATAGGGACAAAAATTCTAAACAGGTTAGAAAAACCCCTGCAACAAATAGTCAAAGTCAAAACAAAATTAAGCCTAACTTGAATAAAAGGAAAAACAAATCTGATTTAAAATCAAAGTCAAATAAAATTAGTGGTTCAACAGTTGAAATTCTGAACAAAACTGAATTATGGCATAGAAGATATGGCCATATTAACTCAGACTACTTGCACCAAACAAGTAAAGTTTCCGCGGCAAACGGACTCCCAAAATTAAAATATGCAAAAGTAAATTGCATTCATTGCAAACTTGCAAAATCTAAAAGAGTTTCGTACAAACCAATAGGCAGGATTAGATCTACAGAACCTTTGCAATTACTGCACATGGACGTTTGTGGTCCAATGCCTGTAGCTTCATTGGGGGGAAACAAATACTTCTTGACTATTACAGACGATTTTAGCCGCAAGGTGTTTGTTTTTATTTTAAAACAAAAATCAGATGTGTTCAAAGTTTTTCAGGATTTTCAAGCTTGTCAGGAGAGACAATTAGGCAAAAAGATTTTGTGCATCCGTACTGATAACGGCATGGAATTTTGTCACGGTCAATTTAAAGCTTTTTTGAAAAAGTTAGGGATTAAGCATGAACGATCTAACACTTATACACCCGAACAAAACGGGGTATCTGAAAGATTCAACCTGACAGCGTTAGATTGTGTCAAGGCAATGCTTAATCAAAGCAAAGTTGGTGACAAAATGTGGGCAGAGGCAATCCTATGTTTTACTTATACAAAGAACAGGATTTGCCATAAATTTAAAGTTAAAACTCCACACGAATTGTACTATGGGAAGAAGCCTGCTGTATCCCATCTCAGAGTTTTTGGATGTAAGGCTTATGCTGGTATTGCAAAACAGCTTAGGAAGAAGCTAGACCTAAGAGCTCAACTGGGAGTTATGGTAGGATATGCGGAAAATACCAGGGCCTATAGAATTCTTCTTGTGAAAGAAGGAAAAATATTAGAAATAAGCAATGTCCGTTTTGAGGAGATGGAAGCAGCGGAAGGCGTCCTGGACCCCATTCGACCTAGAAACTTCACCCAAAAGAAATCGGGTTTTACTCGAACATCAGATTCAGGATCGGGATGTTTGGATAGTGAGTCAGAGGAAGAAGCAGGTGAGAGCCATGACACTAGTCATACTAGTGAGGAAGAGGACTCTCCTGCTGATTCCGATCTGACCCCCTGTTCAAACATAGATTGGGAAAGGAAAGCTGTGCCCAGGCCTGATGGAACTCGAACTGATGTTTACTACTCAGTGAGGGGTGATAAACATAGGCTGAGAAGTCATAATGATGTTAAAAAATTCTGTGCTAAGGCTAACATACATTATGACCAAAATTTGTTTAACTTCAGAGAAAAGAGGGATATCAAATCCAGGCCAGAGGCAAGCAACATAGAAATAATAGGTGATATTGATCATGTAGTTTCTTTGCTAAAGGGAGAATTTGATATCAAATCTCTAGGGAAGGTCCAAAAACTGTTAGGTGTGGAATTTGCTGAAATCAATAACAAAATTTTTATACATCATAGGCAGTACATTAATAAGATTTGCCAAATGTTTGAGGAATTTTTAGCATTAAATTTTTGTAATCAAATTTCCAAAAACAAAAATGATTAAATTTGTAACTTCTAAATTTTTTTTCTTTCTTTTACAAAATATGGTTAGGATATCGTATATTTTACTCCTCCCTCTGTGATGCAGATAATTGTATCTAGAGTATATATATGTGTATTGTTTACAATGAACTTTCTAAAATTTTTCACATTACACTGAATGTATATATATATCCATGTTTTCAATTCCCGCATAAGACAGTTATGCTTATGTGTATTATTTTGTGTGTTTACTCCTTGTTATCATACACTTGGCTATGATTCATTGATGACAAACCACTTATTTAAATTTGAATACAACACAGAAAGGAAAAAAAAAAATCTTTCATTATCTGTGTCATTGCTATTAGTATTAATTATGTATACTGGTCTTGGACAGAGATAATGAACAGCCATAATTGAATTTAATATTTATAGTAAATTTTTAATCTTAAATGTTAAATTTAATAATTATACATAAAATTTTCTACATAATTGAATTTGATATTTATAGTAAAATTTTTAATCTTAAATGTTAAATTTAATAATTATACATGAAATTTTCTACACAAATTGAATTTGATATTTATAGTGAAATTTTTAATCTTAAATATTAAATTTAATAATTATACATCAAATTTTCTACACAATTGAATTTAATATTTATAGTGAAATTTTTTAATCTTAAATGTTAAATTTAATAATTATACATAAAATTTTCTACATAATTGAATTTGATATTTATAGTGAAATTTTTAATCTTAAATGTTAAATTTAATAATTATACATAAAATTTTCTACATAATTGAATTTGATATTTATAGTGAAATTTTTAATCTTAAATGTTAAATTTAATAATTATACATAAAATTTTCTACACAAATTGAATTTGATATTTATGGTAAAATTTTTAATCTTAAATGTTAAATTTAAATTATTATACTTAAATTTCTTGAAAACTTAAATTTTGACTTAAATTAAATTTTTGGAACTTAGTGTTTCAATGATATCTAAAATTTTCTTTCAATGATAAATTTTTTTTTGCTTAACATGAAAAGTAATATATATACTTTATGTTTTTGCTGGATACTAAAGAACTTGACATTTTTGCTGTTATGTTTTTTTAGAGTAATTTCATTGATTGATAGCACGTGCGCCGAGATTTGGGGTTTTGCATGAGGGGGCCGATTGTTGGAAACTTGGTTCTGTTTTCGTCGCGATTCTCGTTATCGCGAGAACGTGTTTACATTTTTAGAATGGTTCTACCGTTCTCGTGAACGACTCGTGACGGGAACAGAACATGCCATTCATGCAAATCGCCATCTCGCCGCGCGCGCATCCTGATTTGCATATAGTGAGGGCGCTGCCGTCAACGGTTGTGTTCCGGAGCGTACCCATCACAGTGTATATATGATAGGACACATTCTCAGTTATTCAGAGACTTTACAGACCTTGACTGACCATGTAGTAGACGTGGGAGATTTTTCAGAGTTTAAGATCTTGTAGTTATGCAGACTTAAGACTCGACGTATAGTCAGATCGATCAGACGGTGATCGACGGTGAAAGACCTTGTATGGAAGGCAGACCTTGATCGGTAGAGAGTAGTCTAACTTCTAAAGCCATGACGTGTGACCTGATGATGGTGGCTTCATTAACGTGCACGACATGTGTGGTACAGTAGCTGTTTTTCTACTTACCGATGTTATAGTAACTGAGAGTGTGTGCCTAGTCATAAACTATGTTAAAAACCTTTTTCATGAGCTTGCTAGCTCATTGTATATAGTTTTGCTTTGCAACGAATGTTACAGTGTTTTATTTTGTAACTTCATCTGACGCAATGGATCTCACAACAAATAAATTGTGTTTGTGTTTAACGAGCTTGCTTTCTTGAGAAAACACATCACTACTGCGTATCATCTGCTACAAAAATTCTTTACCAGCACTTCAGATATGGATATGGCCAAAACACTGCTAAATCTGCAAATGACTTTCAAATTTTCTAGTCTAGTCGCTCAGCTAACACAGCAATAGCAGCCGACAGCCTCGATCATTTTGTAGTGGTAAAATGACGTCATGACATTTTTCACAGTAAAGTGACTGGGGCACAAACAAATGCGGCTGGAAATTTTCATTCTTTTTAAGTTAACTGTAGAATTTAAATTAGCTGTCAATGTTCTTAGATCTATGCAAATTTCCCTCGAACTAAGAAATCTTTAGAAAAGAGATTTTAAAGAGATTTTTAGGGATTTATGGAATCTAAAGAAATTTGCAAGAATTTTTAAATTTTTTCTGGTTTACTAGTAAGATTACAAATTTTGGTTATAAAAGTTTTCAGTTTCACATATTTTTGAAATACTTAACATAAAAATTAACTTTTGGCATTTCCTGACGATTTTAAAGTTAGCCATTTTGTTAACTGTATGTAATATTATGAATAAAACTGTAACCATGTTAAAATACCTTGTTTTGATTTTTTTCGCAGTGGTCTGCTACGATAATGCCGAAGAAGTGACACAGGTGTTAAACAAGTGTTTCCGGTTTACAACATATTCTCACTTTAATTAAACAACAGTCCACTTTAATTGAAATGTTCCAAAAAAGACTTCTAATAACTAGCCTGAATAATCAACTTTTTTCAGACATTTTTTTTCTTTCAAAAAGTTTTTTAATCACTAAATTTGAATCTATAATTACATGTAATTTGCATTTTAATTAATCAAGTATATTTTTTCATATAGATTGTAAAAAAATTTATTTAATATATTTATGTTTCTAAAATGAATTATAATTTTCTATAACAACAATTTAGACCATTTCAGTAAGTTTTAGAAAAAGTGTTCTGAATTACGGAAAATCCCTTTATCCAGAATGCCTGAAGTCCCAAGTAGTTTGGATAATAGATCCGGTACTGTAGTAGAAAATCTCTCTTGAATTCATAACTTTATTCCTATACAGTACGCGACCTCTTATCCGGCACCCCAATATCCGGACTCTCCCAAAATCGGAATTCGGCAAAATAATGCCAAATTCTGCGCCAACAAGCGATTATTTGCCAAATATTGCGCCAAATAGCGATTTTTTGTTTTAAATCCCGCTTTTTTGCCTTAATTAGCAATATCAATTAAAAAAAAAAAATGATGCGTTGAAGCCTACCTTTTTCTAGGGTACGCGCGATCCGCGCACAAAATTCAAAAATCCCGTGCAGAAAAAAATGCCGCGCAGGAATTCGCGTGCACTCTCCGCCTCTGATCCTTCTTAAATTTCGAAAATGAACGCGAGGAGTTCTCGTGAGAGCGAATGAAAAGCAGGAATGAAAATATTCCGTGGATCGTGTTTTTTCCGGGAAGTTCCGTATCTCCATAGCGCAATTCCTCTTGCATGCGCGAGACGCATGAAGGCTAAAAGGATCTATCTAGTTAAGTCTTCATGGCGAGACGTGTCATTCCATTCTTCACTAGTTACGGATATGGCTCCTGTATATATAGGAGCGTTAGTTACGGACAAGTCGCGGCAAGGTGCTTTTTTTAATGGGCATTCCATTCTTTTCTGGGTATATAGGGCAGGGTACACTAGGCACAAAGGTTTCGATTTTTCCGAATTCGTTACATTTTCTTTTCTGCTCTTTGTTCCAGGACTTTGATTTTCAGTAAAAGTAATTTAACTTTTTCGTTAGAAATATTCCGATATCGCTAAAGAAATCCTATTTGCTTTGTCTACGCCCTTCAAACACGATGTGCCGCACAGAATTCACACTATTTTGCACAAACATTTATTGGAAAAGATTGAAGAAAAAAAAAAGTCATCAGCGCATTTCCGAGATGATAGAATGATAGAAAGTACGTTTAAGTAGTAAGGGATTCCCGAAATTAATGAGAGTTAACTTTTGCCAAAATGCGAAGAAAAATATAGCAGCTATAAAATGTCATTCAGGGCCTTCTGATGACTCTTTAAATACTTAACCTACACAATAAACTTGTCATTTTCTCGGAAAAACCCGATTTTTTTTTCATCTCCGTGGAAATATACACATCTTTAATATTTTTAAAAACGTTGATGGAATTTCAACATCAAAATCATTTTCAATGAAATTCTCTTATTTGGATGAAAATGGCTATTTTTGTAGCATTTCTTGAGTGATATGCAGAGACATCTTCAATAACATAACGCTTTATTAACAAACTTAAATACCTATCTTAGGTTACATAATAAATTATAATTCACATCTTGCGACAATACACAGCAATACACAGCATACTCTCTGTCTGTGTCTCAATCAATCTCAGTCGACCCGTAACCATCCATTGCCCACTCATTTTATACTCACCCTTTCTCCAGTTACGGTCCACAGTTACAGTTTCACCTTAAGGTTAAGTCACAGTTAGTTGAAGGAAAATTATTTCCCAACAAGGCCCCCGTAATTTTACTTCTGTTAACTTTACAAATATAGATATACAAGTAGAACGATTACATTACATAACATTCAATGCTTGTTTAAATCTTAACAGTTTTATCTTTACTTACAGCTTTAGTTAATATATCTGCTAGATTGTCATTACTCAATACATAAATAAGTTCAAAATTTTTAGATTTTAAGTTCTCATTTACAAAACTTACTTTACGAATAATGTGGTCTGATCTGCTTGAAGTTACTCCGCTTTCACAAATAAAAATCGATGATTTGTTATCACAATAAAGTTTTACACTCACTAAAGTCTTAAGTAAAAGTTTGTCAAAAAACAATTGTAAAGAAATCCCTTTTTTCATACAGCTTACCAATGCAGATACTTCGGCATCACAAGTAGATAGAGATACAGTGTCCTGCGATTTAGAAGTCCAACTAACTAGATTTGGGCCAAGTTTGTAAAGAAAACCTGTTGTTGACTTCTGATTTGGTTTCTTACATCTCCAATTAGCGTCTGCATATCCTGAAAGATTAAAATTACCTTTAACGTATACCAATCCTTGGTCTTTAGTTCCTTTCACATATCTAAGAATTCTCTTAACAGCAGTCATGTGTATAACTCTTGGATCCTTATTGTACTTTGACAAGGTTGCTAAAGCATACGCGATGTCCGGTCTCGATTTCATTCCGAGGTACAATAGTGAACCAATAATTTCTTGATATTTGTGGGGATCACATTTTTCTGAAGTTTCGTAATTGTCAAAGTCCACATTTATGTCCATTGGTGTTGCAATGCTGTTACAATCTTGCATTTTAAATCTCTTTAATATTTCATCTGCATAAGCTTCTTGTTTGATGATCATTTGATTTTCTTCTACTGAAATTTCTAATCCTAGGAAATTTTTCATATTAATGTTTTCCTTTAGTTTAAAATTTTCTTTCAATTTTCTAATTACACAATCTAAAATTTCACCATCAGAATTTATAATTATCAGATCATCTACGTAAATTCCAATTATTAATCGAGAATTTCCCTTCTCGTAGTTGAAAACACACTTATCAGATTTAAATGCTTTGAATCCGCATTTTAGTAAGTAATCAGATAAAGTTTCATACCACACTTTACCAGACTGTTTTAACCCGTAAATAGCTTGGTTTAATTTACACGCCATATTTTTATTCTTTCTACGTTCATATCCTTTGGGTTCTTCCATGTAAATAGTCTCAGTTAACTTTCCATACAAATAAGCAGTTTCAACATCATAAAAATTAATTTTCCAATTTTTCATTAATGCAAATACTAAAAGTGTTCTTAAGCTATCAGTTTTAATAACTGGTGAAAAAGTTTCAGTATAATCTACTCCAAACCTCTGAGAACAGCCGATTGCTACTAATCGCGCTTTGTATATCATGTTAGATGCTTCTGGTGTGTTTTTAATGCTGTATACCCATTTACAGTTTATTGGTTTGATTCCTTTTGGAATCTTTTCATAACTCCAAACATTATGAAATTTTAGCGATTCCATTTCTTTATCCATTGCTTCTATCCAATTTTGCTTTTGATCAGAACATACAGCTTCCTCATAACTTGACAGTATATTTCGTCAATCTCTCGCCTTTAGTATGGTTTGATCTGGATAATAATCTGGATCTACAGTTTCATTATCACTTTCAAATGATTCGTTGTAATTTATAATTTTAGTTCGAGGTCTTAAACTGCGAGTTGTACAACCATCATCAGGATCTTGATCATTTCTCGGTTGATCGGTTTCAACACTAGTCGATTCTTCATCTGCATCAAAACTGTCTTCTTCAAACAGATTTTTACCAAAATCTAACATTTTTGTCGGGGAATCTGAATATACTCGATTTTGTTCTAACAGTTCATTTCCCTTAGTTTCTTCAAGGAATCTAACATCTCGAGATTCTACTATGTCTTGATTTTTAGGATTCCAGATTCTATATGCTTTTCTTGATTCAGAATATCCCACGAATATTCCAACATCTGTAATTTTATCAAACTTGCTTCTTTTATGTTTTGGTTTCCAATAATGAGCCTGACATCCAAATACTCGAAAGTATGAAACACTTGGTTTCCTTCCAGTAAAAAGTTCCTCTGGTGTGTTATTATTTCTTGATTTTGAAGGAGTTCTGTTTTTTATATAAGTAAATGTATTCATGGCCTCTGCCCAAAATTTGATAGGTAAATTAGCTTCTATTAATAAAGCTCGCGTACCTTCAATTAAAGTTCTATTTGCTCTTTCACTTCAACCATTTTGACTTGGTGAGAAGTATGTTGTTTTCTGATGATCAATTCCTTTACTTTTACAAAGACGGTCCATTTCTGCATTTAAAAATTCCGTTCCATTATCACTCCTGATCCTCTGAACATTTTTTCTAGTACTGTTTTCAAATTTAAATATCAAATACTTGAATGTTTCGAAAACATCCGCTTTTGACTTTATAAATTTTGCAAATATTTTCCTTGAAAAATCATCCACTACCGTTAAAACATATTTAGCTCCTCCTAAAGAAGCTTCTTGTATTGGACCGATTAAGTCCATATGAAGAAGTTCCAACGGCATTTTTGATTGCTCACCGATTACTTCCTTAAATGGTTTTCTAGCGTATTTCGCTTGAATGCAAGTAATACAATCACTCGAATTTGACTCTTGTTTAGACTCAAAGTTATATACCATTGAATTTTTTAACATAAGTTTCATATATTTTTCATTAATATGGCCTAATCTCTTATGCCACATTTCCCAAGAAGTACTTTTACCCGCTTTGTAAATAAAATTCTTATCCTTGATCGCTTTCAAATCAGCAACGTAAAATTCCGATCGTTTTGTGCTTAATATTGTATTGCCTTTCCTATCTAAAATATGCCCTCCAGATTCATCAAATAAAACATTCATATTATCATCTGTCAATTTTCGAACAGATATCAGATTACTTTTTAGTTTAGGTACATAAAGTACATCCTTTAGCACTATATCTGAATTAAATTTTCCACTTACTTCTCGCAATGTCACGGATCCTTTTGCTTGAGAAGATATCCTGCTATCGTCAGCTAACAAAATATTTCTTTTATCTTCTTGTACTTCATTTAAGTAGTCAAGATTTTCAGTCATATGACTAGTCGCTCCACTGTCTAAGATCCATCTGGCTTGCAATACACCTTCTGTAGCTTTTAAAGTTCTTTTTGATCCATTTCTGTCGCACATAATTCTTGATTCTGAATATCCTCGCCGGTTTGCTTGTTTAAAGCTATCCTTCAAGAAACTTGATTTTCGTTGATTAGCTGGATTATGCCAACAATTCACGGCTTTATGACCAGTTTTATTACAAATATAGCATAAAATTTTTCTGCTATAAATTTGTTCAAATCGCTTTGGTTCATCGTATGATTTCGAACTTCTATATCTTCTGCTATTCTGTACTTTAAAAACAGACGAGATTGCTTTTTCAGCTTTGTTAGATCTTTCCTCGTGCAACTTGAAAATTCGACGAACATCAGAAATGGTAGCTTCCTGAAAGTTTTCAAATTGCATTGCGATTAAATTATACTTTGGTGGGAGTCCCTTTACCAAAGTGCTTATAAATTCTTCATCATCTATATTTGCACCCAGTATATGTGCACTTTCCAGCAATTTCTCGGCTCTCAACAGATAGTCGTTCCAGTTTTCGTTCATTTCCATCTGTAATCGTGACACATTGGTTCTCGCTTCTATTCTTCTTCTTTTCAGATCACCTTCATACCTGTTGCTTAGGGAAGTCCAAATTTCCTTGGCAGTATTACAAGTAAGAATCAAGCAAACTTGCATATCACTTAAAGCGCATGTAATAATTCCTCTTGCTTGAGAATCGTATTTCTTCCACTCAATTAGTTCTGATTCCTTTTCTGGCGGATTATCAGTTAGATACAAGCCTAATCCTTTTCCCTCAAGTATACTTCCAATACGATACTTCCAACTATTGAAGTTTTTTCCGTCAAATCGAGGAATTGCTTGCTCCGCCATTTTTGCACAGTAGCGCTTACTACGCACTTTTAATTGAGTGTAGAGACTGGGCCCATAACCCTTTGTAGCATTTCTTGAGTGATATGCAGAGACATCTTCAATAACATAACGCTTTATTAACAAACTTAAATACCTATCTTAGGTTACATAATAAATTATAATTCACATCTTGCGACAATACACAGCAATACACAGCGTACTCTCTGTCTGTGTCTCAATCAATCTCAGTCGACCCGTAACCATCCATTGCCCACTCATTTTATACTCACCCTTTCTCCAGTTACAGTCCACAGTTACAGTTTCACCTTAAGGTTAAGTCACAGTTAGTTGAAGGAAAATTATTTCCCAACAATTTTGAACCGAAAATTGACTCTATCAAAAAGTTCCATTGCAGTATATTTATGGAGTTTTAACGTGCTACATTTATTAATTAGTATTTTGTAAAAGACAGTTTAGCAATATCGCGGAATTTTTTTATGTAAACACGATCGCCGATATATTTCGTTTTATTTTAAAATATTTTCCATTTTTTCAATCTGTTTCCATCCACTAATATTTTTATATTTTTTGGGCTTTTTATGTTGGGATATTATTTTTAAACATATTGTTGATAAAATTGAGATATATGTTTAGGATAAAGAAATTAAATTTTTTTATTTATTCAGGCATTTAGAATTATAAGGCTTATTAGAAATACATTTGAAGAGCATAAATTAGAATTTGATATATTTGCACCCATAGTTGAATCTCTCATTTCAATTAAAAATGAATATCCTTCTCATCTTAATTTTATTAAAAGTACTTTAAAATATTTTGAAACATATGAACAAAGGTGCTTCTGCTAAAATATTAGATGAATATGGTGAGGGCCCACTTTAGTTGAAATGTTCCAAAGAAAGACTTCTAATAACTACCCTGAATAATCAACTTTTTTCAGACATTTTTTTCTTTCAAAAATTTTCTTAATCCCTAAATTTGATACTATAATTATATGTAATTTGCATTTTAGTTAACCAAGTATATCTTTTCAGATGGATTGTAAAAAATCTGTATTTAATACATGTTTTTAAAATGAATTATAATTTTCTATAACATTTTAGACCATTCCAGTAAGTTTTAGAAAAGTGTTCCGAATTACGTTAAAACCCCTTATCCAGAATGCCTGAAGTCCCAAGCAGTCCGGATAATAGATCCTGTACTGTATTTAGAAATTAAAGAAACTGATTCTCCAGTTTTATTTCCATATTTTACATTCAGAGAATCTTCTGTATATATTCAATTTTTTGTAGCCGTATAATTTTCCACATATTGACACTTTTTGTATATAGAGATTATTCTGAAAATTTGCAACTACTAACAGCGATGAACAGGGATAAGTTATTTCCCTGCACTGTTGGTCAAAAAAGTATTTTCAAACCTTCGCCAGAGAAATGCTAAAATCTTTGCTTAAAGAACTTTTGTACATGCTGGTCATCTTATCACTTGCCTCTTACAAGTGTTTCTTTCAGGCATAGAGACAAACAACTCCCTCCCAGAGACATTATATGTTATCTAATCATTTATTAATAAATTCAGACTATGATGAAAAAGAAAGTTCTTGTAGGAAGTCACACAACATAATGTGCATTATGAACTTCAAGGATTTGGATTACTTTGTATGTTGTATGGTTGCATTTTTTTACATAGTACAAATCATTTATAAATCACTCAACTAACCCCAACTAAAGTTTTCATTCTATGCTTTTAATTTCATGTGTGCATTTTAAATTGTAATTGCAGTACGTGACCTTTTATTCGACGTCCCAATATCCGGACGCTCCCCAAACCGGAATTCGGCAAACTAATACTAAATTCTGCACCAACCAGCGATTATTTGCCAAAATTGCACCAAATAGAGCTTTTTTGTTTAAAATTCCGCCAAATGATTCTTTGCCTTGAATGAATGAATGAATGACATGAAGGCGGGTAGCTCCAGGAGAGCCCAGCACATCGAGAAGAGATCTATTGTACTACCCCGAAAAACGAAGGTCCTTAAGAAAAGAGACCAGTAGCCGAAAGTAAAAATAAGCAGGCACTTGACAGGAATGTCATACAACTCCCAGGGTTCAATCACATGTCGACCCATGTGTTCGAACCTATAAGCGGAGAACACCTCACATTCACAAAGAATGTGTGCGGCAGTTTCTTTACTATAATTGCAACCTCTGCATAGTGAATCCCTAGTGACACCCATAATATTTAGGTGTCTTTTAAGGGTGCAGTGCCCAGTAAGGAGCCCAACAGCCCTTCTGATGTCAGTTCTACTGAGCTTGAATAATTCCTTCTGACGTATGCTAGGGCAATTGCAGTTAAGTATTTTCGCCTGCCTTTGGCCCTTAGTATTACGCCAGTTCTTGCACTGAAGCTTTCTGAAGATGTCATAGACAATTCTTCTAGTTAGTTCATTTGGAACACCCAGAGCCGGTTCGGGACCAACAAAAGGAGTACTTGAGCCTTTTCTAGCCAATTCATCAGCCAAATCATTTCCTGGAATGCCCGAAATTCTTTGCCTTAATTAGCAGTATCAATATTATAAAATGATGCTCTTTGAAACCTTCCTTTTTGCTCACTTCAACTGTTTGTGATCCTGACTAAAAAAAGGTATTGCTGAATCCCTACTCACCACACTGCAAATGTTGCTCAAAATAGTTCTGGCGAGGAGGAAAATAGCAAGCATCATGGAGATAAAAGTGAACTCTAACTCCATAATGGATGTATTTGTTCCATGTCGTATAAACATACTTTCGACGAATGACAGAGCATTTCATTTGTGAAACGAAATGAAGAGCTTCTATTTTTAGCAAAACCATATTATTATTTTTTTTAGAATGAGTGCTTTTGTTTGATGCCTTGATCACTTCGTAGTGGTAAAGTGACATCCTGACTTTTTTCACTGCGATGTGACTGGAGTGCAAACAAATGTGGCAGGAAATTTTATTTTCATTCTTTTTAAGTTAACCGTAGAATTTAAATTAGTGGTCAATGTTCTTAGATCTATGAAAATTTCCCTTGAACTAAGGAAATTCAGAGATTTTTAGGGATTTATGGAAAAAAACTACAGAATCTAAAGAAATTTGCAAAGATTTTCAAATTTTTTCTGGTTTACTAGTAAGTTTACAATTTTTGGTTATAAAAGTTTTAAGTTTTGCAAATTTTTGAAATTTTTAACATATAAAATTAGCTTTCGGCATTTCCTGGAGATTTTAAATTTACCCGTTTCATTAACTATACACTTCGATTATGAATAAATTGTAACTACGTTAGAACCGCTTCTTTTGATTTTTTTCATGGTGGTCTGCTATGATAATGCCGTGGGAATGACACAGGTGTTGAATAACTCTCCCGGCCTTCCAAACAGCTGCTCATATCCTCGGACGAGTCAGACGGTCTGGGTCTTCAATAGGTGTTAAATAAGTGTTTCCAATTTACAACATATTCCCACTTTAATTGAAATGTTCCCAAAAAATACTTCTAATAACTAGCCTGAATAATCTTTTATTCAGACATTTTTTTTTCTTTCAAAAATTTTCTTATTCACTAAATATATCACTAAAAGGTATATTTTTTTCATATAGATTGTAAGAAAGCTTTATTTAATACATTTATGTTTTTAAAATAAATTATAATTTTCTATAACAACATTTTAGACTATTCCAGTAAATATTAGAAAAAGTGTTCTGAATTACGGAAAGACCCTTTATCCAGAATGTCTGAAGTCCCAAGCAGTCCAGATAATACAGTCTGTTTTAAAATTATAAGAAGGTGTATGAAACGAAACAATTTTGCAGTGTTGATTTAGCTTAGAAAAAAAATCAGATCGAATATTATTTTCGTGCCAAAAGATTTTTCGAAATCACGGTGTTACATAAATATAAGACCACTTTAGATTTTCTAATAATGCAGGCGATTTTTGTTTAACTTCGGAGTTTAACTGTATCCTAAATCATCTGGAAAGGTTAGAAAGAAGGAAAAAAGGCAGAAATTCAGAATTGAACTGTTTGATTCATTGGATTATTAAAATGCCTCATGGAAGTGATTTGTCTGAAGTAGAAGTGCGAAAAGTTTGGTTCTACAATAGAAAAGGAAAGTCGGAACATGAAATAAATAAGATTCTTAATCGTTCTAAAACGGCTATTCACAATTTTTTAAGTAAAAAAGAATTGTATGGAAAGCAGAAAAGATCTGGCCGCAAAAAGCAGTTATCAGCTCGTGATAATAGACAAATTTTCCAGCTTGCAACGAAAAACTACCAGTCCACTTATAAAATAGCACAGCAGACAAGTAAACAAGTGTCTCATGTAACTGTGTTGTTGTTGAAACCCAGACCGTCCGACCTACCAGAAAGGTGTTGAAGACCCAGACCGTCCGACTCGTCCTGAGGACTTGAGCATCTATTTGGACGGCCGGGAGAGGAGTTGGCAGGCGTCCGGCCGATGTCCGGGTGTCCACAACAACCAACACCAAATTTATTGAATCTTTAAAAAATTTTTACAGGAGTGGTTACAAGGATATAAGCTAATAACATAGTTTTGCTAATATGAAAATATATCTGAAGACTTGATTACATTTATACTCTTGTAGACTTGAATACATTTTGTTGACTTATTTACATTATTGAAGACTTGATAGTATATTTACAAATGACATAATGATCTGAGATAATATAAGTATTATGATAGTAGTTGAAAACATTTTGAAGTTGACTATATATTATAAAATGGGGTGCAACAACTAAAGACAACACAACAAAAGCAGACGACACCTCCGAGAAAAACAACATATAAAAAAACAACATAAAAAACAACATAAAAAACAAACAAAAAAACAACAAGAAGAGGAGTCACCGACCGAAAAAATTAAAAGCAGAGATCCCCAGGCTGATTATGAAATTTTATTAGAGATTTCTCTCGCTATGAGAACACAGTTTTTTATTTTATTGATTGAAGAAGGGTTAGAGCAGACACTCGAGAACCAGGTCGCCGTATTATGGGGTGAAGGTTTATAAAGGTGAAAAGCTTTGGTAAGGGGGCAAGAAAAAACGTAGTGATCGGCGTCGCCGAAAGCGCCGCAGGAGCAGCAGGAAGTAGATTTACATTTGAAAGAGAACAAATAATCGGGGAATGGGCCGTGGCCCGTAATAAAGTAGATTAAATATTTATTAGTAATATGTGTATTAAAGTTAACTTTTGGAAGGAAATTTAAAATTCTGGCGGGATCGTGAGTTCGGGGGGAGACATAGTCATTTAAAAAGGATTGCCAATTACTAAGGATATCAAGTTTGTAATGTTTTTTGAGAAGTGAATAAGGGAAAGGTAAAGAAGTTGGAGAGCCAGAGGTAGTAGCTAGTTTTGCATTTTTGTCTGCGACCTCGTTACCCGAGATGTCGGAGTGGGCTTTAACCCAACATAAATTAATTAAATGTTTATTAAGATTAGCATTAGTTTTAATTTTGGATAAGTAAAAAGATTTGTTTTTGATGGAGTTAAAGGCCGAGATTGACGATTGACTGTCTGTAAAGATATTAATTTTAATGTTTCTATTAGATGCCCAATTTATAGAGAAATGGATCGCAGCAATTTCTGCTTGGAAAACTGTGTTCCCATGCTCAAGTTTAAAGGTGAAAGTTTCTTCCAGTGTGTTTTCGTTAAAGATGCAAATGGCGTATCCTGTATTGTTTTCAATAGAGGAACCATTAGTGTAAATATTTATTTTGGAAAAGTTAAGTGGATTAATGGGGGAAAAGGTCACTGTACGTTGAGAAGGAGGGATACTGGAAGAAGGGCAGTTATGATCAAATTTTTCAGGGGGGGGAAGGGCAGGATTTGTAAAAAGGTTATTGCGAAGTTTCCAAAAGGTATATTTTTTGTACAAAGAATTTATTACAAAGTGAATGGGGGGGATTCCAGTTAAAGAAAGGAGAGAAATGTTAGAAGTAGTCCGAAAACCAGATGAGATTTTTAAAAGAAAAATCCTTTGAAGAGAGATAAGTTTTTTGACCTGTGCCCCAGTCAATGCTTTTCCCCAAACTCCTGAGCCGAAAGTAATTATCTTTTCGATAACCGAAAGATACCAAACTTTAAGAAAGGATTTATCAACACCCCAGTTACTGCCAGTCACTCTCCCAAAAGTGCTAGCGAACTTGAAGCACTTCTCTCTCAGATTAAAAATATGGGAACTCCATTTAAGGTTATCGTCGATCGTGATGCCTAAGTAATTTAATTGTCTAGTAGTTTGAATTTTAACGTTTTGGATTTTAAATGAGGGTCTCTGTTTAATTTTAGATCTATTTTTTTTAAATACGATAGCTTTACATTTTTCGGGGGTGACGGAGAGTTTAAGGGCCGAAAGGGAGGACGAGATAAGATCAAGGAGATTATTAGTATTAATACGTAATGTTTTCAAGTTTGTGGAAAAAGTGACCACCGCAAGATCATCCGCGAAAGCCTGCAGGTAAAAAAGATCATCATTAAGATTAAGTATATCATTAAAATAAATACTCCACAGGGTAGGAGAAAGAACCGAACCCTGCGGAGCCCCAGAGGAGATACATTTAGTGATAGAGGAAGTGCCGTTAGCCAGAGAAATTTGTCTATTATTTAAATAAGAGAATATAAAGTTTTGGTAAATTGGTGGAAGATTGATATTAGAAAGTGTTTGAGGTAATATATTCCAGTTGAGATTATCGAAGGCCCCGCAGATGTCCACGGTGGTCAGGGAAACGAAATTTTTTGATTTGTGAGTAGAAATGTTATTAATCAGCCTGAGGGTTGCATCCTCGCAACTAGTAAGTTCCCTAAAACCGAATTGCAGGGGATGAAGAGCTCCAGCAGAGAAAAGCCAAAAGTTGAGTTTGTTAATAAATATTTTTTCCAAAATTTTTCCAAGGGTAGGTAATAAGCAAATAGGGCGGTAGGAAGAACAAAGGGTGGGATCCTTACCGGGTTTATTAAAGAATATGATATTTGCATTATTAAGACATGAGGGGAAATGGCAAAGTTTAAAGCAAAGGTTAATGAATTTCGAAAAAAAGAAAGGGAATGATTTAAAAAGTTTTTTCCATATTGTGACGTCCAGGTTATCGAGACCGGGAGCTTTTCCGTTTTTTAAATTTTTGATTACTGCTGAAAGCTCCTCATCCGAGACAACCCCCAACCCATCAGAAGGTAAATTAAAATGTGGAAAACCGCTAAAGTCAGTATCAATTTTAAAGTGGTGGTCCATCAATCGTATCAATTTGTCTTCATAGTTAAGGGAGGGGGAGTCAGGGAAAAAAAGATTAATATTATTGAATTTTCTATGTTTCTGGAAGGCAAATTTGAAATGTGAGCCGAAAGAGTTACTGCACTTAGTGCAATAAGCCTTCCAGGAATCCATTCGGGTTTTTTTGAGGAGTAATTTATATTTGGCTTTATTAAGCTTGTAAAGAATTTTGGCAGAAAGTATAGTTTCAGGAGAAGCATCATTTCTCTCGAGTGACCGAATTCTTTTATATAGGGCAGTGACAAAATTTCTATGTTTCGAAAGGGTTGGGGTCCACCAAGTGAAGTTTTTTATAGTTTTAGTCTTTTTCTTTCTAATATATTTAAAGGCGCAATCTTGGACGGATTCAATTAAAATTTTTACAAAGGAGTCAAGAGAATTTGTGTCGTGAATTTTATCTAATAGAGGATTAAGAAAGTTAAGGTTGTTTTTGAAGTTGTATATAAATTTGCCTATACCGTATTGAGTTTTTAAGAAGAAAGTATTATCTGAAGGAGGATCAAGGTTAAAAATAATTTTGATATATTTATGGTCACTGAATGTGTCACTCGAGAGAATCTCCCAACTCTGAATAAAATCGAAAAGTGAAAAGTTAACAAGGGACAAGTCGGGGAAGCCATTTCCAGTATGTGAAACAAAAGTTGGACCACATTTAACATCATTACAAATTACAAGATTATTATTAAGACAAAAGTCGATCATGTCGAGTCCCCTCTGATCGGTGAAACCGTATCCCCACATCCGGGCACGGGCGTTAAAATCTCCAAGGAGTAAAAAATTTTCATTAAAATAGTTAAAAATTTCAATTTCTGATAGCATGTTTGTAAAATCATCATGAGGGGGAAAATATATGCTCGCTAAATTAATTGGAGCGTGATGTGGTAGTAAAATTTCTACAAATATTGATGTTAGTGATTTATATTTAAAGTTTACTATAAGTTGGGGGTTAAAAATTAGAATAATTGATTTTTGTGAGTTGGAAGAATATTGTCGAACCCCAGGGGGGGGAGAGAGAATTAAATTATGATTAACGTATGGCTCTTGAAGGCAAACAAAATCTATTGAATTATCGAGGGCGAATTTAAATAATGAAGAGTGAGCAGAGAGCGAGTGATTAACGTTAATTTGAATACCGGAAAAGTTCATTAAAAAAGAAAAAAATATAGAAAGAAAAAAAAAAGCCCGGAGGGGGAAGCAAAAGGTACTAAAATTACATAAAAACAAGAAATAACAAAAACATGAAATAACAAAACATACAGAACAAAAGACATATAATATGCAGAATTAAGGAAACCAAAAAATTGTTAAGCTTCATTCTGAAGCTTTCTAATTCTCGCCATCTCAGCCTGAAAAGTTTGGCAGTTCTTTTTATCATAGGTTGTATGATTAGTTTTGTATTTTAAACTAGAGTCTCCTGCGTTAGAAGTAGTACAGTTCACACAGGTTAAGGTCTGAGGTTTGCACTCTTTGTATGTGTGTCCGCTACGGGTACAGTGGCTGCAATTACCGGTAACATGGTGACAGGAACTTGCCACGTGTCCGTAGCCCTTACATTTGTGACATATTTTTAATGCAATATAGTTTTTTACTAGGTAAGACTTGAAGTGATGGAAAAGTTTTTTCGTTTCCAGTATTTGATTTGCATCGTTAGTGTTCATGAGAAGTACCCAATTTAAGTTGCCAGACCTGGCTGGGAAATTTTTTAGAATTCTAATATCTTCTGTTTTCAAAGTAGGATGGTTGATCACCACCAATGCTTTTACATTCTCCTCATTGAAATTGGGAGGAAGGTTGAAGATTATAAGTGCCTTTTTACGTTCCTCCTGGACCCTAATTGTAAATTTGCTCTTGATGGCCGAATTTTGAAATTTTGGTAGTAGTTTCGCTGGGTTGTCCTCTTTACATGTAACTTTGAGCGTACCGTTAGGCAGTGTAGTGATGTTTTTAATGTTGACTCCAAGAGGACAGGGGAGTGAGATAAGGTCTTTTTTCAGCTGTAGGTTATCTTTTGAGCGATCCAGTCCTTGGAGTAGAACGCTGGAGAACTGGCGAGAAGAGGTTCCAGGTTGAGCAGCGTAGGAGGAAGGAGCAGGAGCAGTAGGTCCTGATCTTTTGAATGACTGTTGTACCGAGTTTTTGACCTGTGTAGGAATTTCTTTCAAAATATTTGTAGTGAAAGATTTTAGGTCATTGTTGATTTTATGCTGGAAATTTGCGAAGTCATCATTTAGTTTCTTGGAAAGGTTTGAGAAAGCTACCGCATCTACCAGTAGCGGTCGAGAACGAGGTGATGGAGCAGAACCAACGTTACTTTCGAGAGTATGAAGAGAGATTTTAATATCTCTAAATTTGTCCTCCGTGTATGCTTTATGAGTGGCATTTAACTTTACGTTTTTTGGTAAAATATTTCTCAAGTCTATCAATGTTTTTCATGATCTTAGCCACATGTTCGTTATTGAGATTAAAAGGTGGAGCATCTTTATCAGTAGCGGTGGAGCCAGGACTAGAACAGGTAGAAGGGGCAGGAGTAGAGGGAATATCTGTGGATTTTGAAGAACCAGGCAGAATCGGAAAGTCGAGAGCAGGAGTCGTCGGAGCCGGCGAAGCCGAAGCGGCAGGAATAGATGCTGAGTCCAAGGCGACCTGAGAGAGAGAGCCAGGAACCGGAGAAGAAACCAATGGGATGTCTTGAAGGGTTGGAGCAGAGAACTGAGCAGAGTGGGAAGGAGTGCAGGATACTTGGGTAGATCTGGTAATTGCAGGAGAGGTTGAAGTGGTAGTTGATTTTACCGCAGGTGTCGTAAAGTTTTTGGTTGAAGTTGTCCATGCAGGTTTGAGAAGTGGAGTTGTAACAGGTTTCGAGAGGATTTTTGAAGATTTGGGTGGGTCCAAGGGAGTAAGAGAAGTCACAGCGGAGTTTGAAGAAGAGGATGAAGTTTGTTTAGGCAGTCGAGGAGGCAGAATAGTGGAGGAGAACAATGGAGAGTCATATACTTGCGACGTACGAGGAACACTTTTGAAATTGGAAAGTCTAATTCCAGAACCACCAGTAGTGGGTGTATTCTCAATTGGATTATTTCCACTGGATGAACTGATAATTGAGTCTGTATTTACGGGTTCAGTTATTTCAGTGTTCATTAAACCAGGTGTAAGTATAATTGGGGGTAGCAAGGGTGGATAGTCCAAGTTAGAAGGTGAATATGAATTAGGATTCATTTTATAGAATATTTATAATACTCAATATAAAAATAATACTCTATGTTAAGATAATAGTACACAATATAAAAATTATACTTCATAAAAATGTTGTAGATAAGAGTATAGCATATAAAACCAGGTCAGCATTTCAAAAATTCGGAGGTGTCGTCAAAAGGACAATTATATATATATTATATATATTATATATACATTTTATAACAAAAAATGCTTTAGAGGCATAAATATTTAGTGAAATCAAGCGTGTCCGAAATGACAAAATTAAAGAGATAGTAACGACAAGCACCATCAATCATGTGACGAGCAACCTGGCACTTTGCCAAGGACAGATCCAAAACAAAAATACAGGGGGGAAAGGTTGAAGCGAAAGCTGAGAACATGAAATCAGATACATTTTAAAATGCTAATTACACACTAAAAATTAACACAGAGGGAGAAAATAACTTTTGAATAACAGTAACCAGACTTGAAAATATATATATACACAAAATTACAAAAATATGCAAATATATTAAGATTTACAGATGTATAAAGTGCGGGGATTTCGCTCTTTTTGAAAGAGCTTCCAATACAATTGTATTACAGCATTTTTTTTACATATAAATAGAATATTTTTGATTTTAAAATGCAGATACCTCGACAATCAGACGTCGGATCGGAAAATCACAGATACCGTAGAAAAGCTGAGACGAAGCACTTCAAGAAAACACTAAACAATTAAACACAAGACGCAAAATCACGCGCACACGGCATAAAAAAGCGGGAGCACAAAAACATGCGTACGATCTACCAGAAAGGTGTACCAGAAAGGTCTACCAGAAAGGTCTACCAGAAAGGTGTAAGGTAACTGTTTGGACGGTCGGGAAGTGCCACCCAATTTAGACCGGAACCCAGTGGGGAGGCATCCACAGGGACCGTACCCTCCTTCCCCTACCACCAACCTCTCGGAAGGACTTTCGGACCCACATGTTTAACGTGATCGTACTCCGCATGAACACGGCGGCAGTTTTGGCAGTGGCTGGAATCGAACCCGAGCCTACCGAGTGCAACTCCAGCGCGCTAACCAATGGGCTACCGCGCCCTCATGTAACTGTGTGGCGAAGTTTGAAGTCGAATGTTGATGCTAAACTTCGGAAACTAAGAGACAAACCACGACTTCTTAAACATCATAAAGAAGCACGTCTGAAGTGGGCAAAGAATGTCATGTCCTGGAACTCTACATGGAAAAATATAATATTTTAGGACGAGAAAAATTTAACTTAGACGGTACGGATGGCAATAACTACTTCTAGCATGACTTAAGGCAAGAATCTCGTGAGTCTCTTCAGTAGGCAGATGGGAGGCGGTTCCGTTATGATGTGGGACGCTTTCTCATATGCAGGAAAATGCGATTTGCAAAGAGTTTATGGCAAAATGAACTCGGACAGTTATCAACAAATGTTATATGGAAGTCTGATACCCTTCGGGCCACTTTTAGGAGGACCGAAATGTAAGTTCCAACAAGATAATGCTCCCAGTTATGCATCTAAATCAACAAAAGCATGGCTCCAAAGAGAAAAGATTGATGTTATATCTTGGCCGAGCCTTCGCCCTGACCTAAACTCCATAGAAAACCTGTGGGGTTATTTTCTCGCCAAGTATACGAAAACAGCAAACAATATCATTAGGGATATGAATTGAAAGTCGCCATTATGGAGAAATGGGACAATATTCCGGAATCTGTCTTTAAAAATTTAATTAAATCGATGCCAAATTGTGTGTTTCAAGTTACTCAGAAAAATGGTGGAGCAATAACTTACTAAATTTGCTAAATCTTTCTTTTTTCACATGTGGTCTTATAATTTTGAAACATGTATTTGCGCCACTTTTTGTTATATTGCTGTTATATTTTTTTCTAAATAAATTTCGTACATGTAAGTTGCTAAATTTTATTTAAAACTTGTTCTGACATGGAGTAGTTTTGATTTTGAATAAAAAAACATTTCATTAATTACTTAAATAACAAAAAGTCTCATGGTCTTATACTTTTGTAACAGACTGTAGATCCTGTACTGTATTAGTTCATACGGAAAGACTATTTTACAGTGCTTCTATGTTCTGACAGTTTTGTCAGTGAACACGAAATAATTTCTATAGAAAATTTACAAAACTTGTAAATTTTCTATAAAATATTTTCACTTAATTTCTATGTATGCGACAGCATTTAAGTCATTATATAATTATATTTCATGATTGACTAGTTTCAGAAGAGAATTTTATGGTTATAGTCCAATTTTTGTAATAGTATTTTGAAGTCCATTCCTGTCATTTAACTGGAGGAAGTCTGTCCTTGAAATGTTTCAATAAGTAATTACTATTACTTATTTTATATTGGAAAACTTGTTCCCTCTAAGTTTGTGTTTACTCCCCCCCCCCCCCCCCCCCCCCCAGCCAAAAACTCCTGAAAGAAACACTGCTCCTTACCAAGAGCTGCAAACACTTCAAAACCCTATTGATCAAGGTTGATCAAGGGTGGTGAAGGGCTAACCTGTTAAACCACTTTCTTATACTCATACACTTATGTATTTTCTTTATGTTTTATATTTTCCATCTTCAAATTAGATTAAAAATAATTATCAAAATAGGAATTTCTTTCCTCTGGTATAATTACTTTAGAATTTTCTGAGTAAGTCACAATAAATACCTCAGATAGTTTATACTTGAATAGGACTCTTATCAAATGAGTCTTGAATATGTAAAATAAGCCTAAATGCAGTTCTAATAAAATCATTCACTAAAAATCGGAAGATCTTAAATATCACATGTTTTAATAATTTTTTTGGTTCAGACTAACTTAACATTATTTTACTTAAAAGGTTATGCTTGTCTGGTTCTTACATAGCCTTTCTATCACCAGTTTATTATTATAAAAATTGAACTTGAACTGATATATAACAAATAATTGTAACTTTTCACACAAACAATAAATAAACTAGACATCATATTGTACATACTACATGACATTCAGGTCCAGGCTTGTTTGCACTGAGAAAGGATATCCTATGATTTACAAAATGTATGTCTGATTGCTACACCTTATTTATGCAACATTTTATGTTGTGATCTAGCTTATTTATTGATATATAGCATGTCAATTTTTTAAATTAATTGTTTTTATAAATCAAAATCCCATATAACTTATGGTTTTGTCCATTAAAATGCTTTAAGGTTTTAATGCTCTATTAATTTACTGAAGGAGAAAGAATTTTAATGCATGTTCATGATGCTTTGGTATACAAAATCAGGGTCGATTTACATCACAAGTGGCAAAAAACTGTAAAAAGAATTTCAGAGGCATAGTATTACATGTAATCTGCATCTCTTCTAGAGATCTAATAGGGCATTCCACGAAAAACAGGACATCTTCAAGAATAAAAAATATTTTTGCCTAGTTCATTTTTAAGGGTCTAAATAATATATTTCTAAGAATATTTTCCCAGTACTTTGCTTTTTACAAGTGACAACACTGATTCCAAGATGGCCACCATCAACTAAATCTCATGTAGTTGAAAAAGTGTTGACTTTATAAACTTCCACTTTATTTTCTGTTATACTTAAAAACACTTTTGCTGTTTCAGTATAATATGCAAGTATATTCTCTATTAAATGCATTGTTTCAAAAGGTTTACTTCAATTTAAACTGTGTATATTTAAAAATTCAAGTTAATACAAATGTATGTTCTACATGTGACAGAAATTATAGTATTTTTTGTAATTAGTATTGAACCAAGTAATTTAGCTTGTAGCCATGCAAGTTTATAAATGACCTAAATATGTATAAACTTTCCTTAAAATATAAAATACCAATTTCATTCCTGAAATTTATTACAGCACATTTTATTCTGTCCCACACGTGACGCCACATGTGGGACATTTCAAACATAAGTGTTTTCAAGTAAAGAATTTTATTGTTATAACTAGAAAATGATTGGTTGATAATAAATATATATAATAAAATATCGGTTGATAAGTATATATATTTCTAATCTTTTAAAAGCCAAAAGTATCCATTAAATTGCAACTTTACACTTAGACCTAAGTAGGTATTATTGCGAAACAGTCCCAAAATTCAGATATTGAAATACGAAATCAATTTTGCAAACAGATTTTGCAATGGCGTTTGCAAGTGAATATCAGAACGAAGTACAAAGTGCACTATGGTCATGAGCAAGTTTACTTCTATTCACGGCTGCAACTTTTTATAAAGGCAAGTGTCAGCCTTACCTCGTATGTTCAGATACATCAAATAAAGATAAAAACACTATTTCTGTTTCATAGAATTTCTTTTTGAAGAAATTTTTCAATCTGATAAAATACAACCAAAAGAAGAGGTCATTTGGAGTGATGGGCCATCCTCCGAATTTAAAAACAAATACATGGCCAAATTTCTATGCACGTTGTCGGGAAAAGTACACAGGGACAAATTTCACGTGGAAGTACTTTGCTACTTTTCACGGTAAAAGAGTGATGGATGGAGTGGGAGGTAATATAAAGAGACTTGTACATCAAAAGATGATGAGCCAAGGTGAGATACACACTGTCTAGTATGCCAACAGCCCTACCGTGTTGAAAACACCGGTTCTCGTTAGATCACCGAAGTCAAGCAGCATCGGGCATGTTTAGTACTTGGGTGGGTGACCACCTGGGAACACTGTGCTGTTGACACATTTCGGGCGCGGTAGCCCGGTGGTTTGTGTGCTGGATTTGCACGCTGCCACAACTGCCGCCGTGTTCATGCGAAGTACGATCACTTTAAACATGTGGGTCCGTAAGTCCTTCCGAGAGGTTGATGGTAGGGGAAGGGGGGTACGGTCCCTGTGGATGCCTCCCCCACTGGGTTCCGGTCTAAATTGGGTGGCACTGCCCGGCCATCTAAACGGTTACCTTACACCTTTCTGGTAGGTCGGACGGTCTGGGTCTCAACAACAACACACTGTCTAGTCTGCCAAAAATTTTGCTAACTTAGCAAACCAACTTACACACAGTACAAGGATCTTCTTCATTGGAAATGATCACATAGAGGAGAAAATATGAGAGAAGAACCCATGGAACAGTGTAATTCCAATTACTAGTATATCGCGTTTTCATGTACGAGGCATGTTTTTTAAGTAAGTACCGTTTTGGAATTAAAAAAAGACGTGCAAAGATATCGCAATAATTTTATTTCTACATGAAAGCCTGTACCTTAATCTACTTTTCTACATAATTTCCGTGAATATTGAGGCACTTGTCATAACGTGGCACCAGTTTTTGAATACCCTCCTCATAAAATTCTGCCGTCTGACTTGTTAACCACTGTATCACAACTGTTTTGACTTCGTTATCGTCTTGAAAACGCTGACCACCCAGGTGTTTCTTCAAGTGCAGGAACAAATGGTAGTCGCTGGGCGCCAGATCAGGGCTGTATGGAGGATGATCTAGAGTTTCCCATTTAAAAGATTTGATGAGATCTTTGGTCCGATTAGCCACATGTGGACGGGCATTGTCATGCAGCAAAACGATACCCTTACTCAACTTGCCACGTCTTTTGTTCTGGATTGCACGACGCAGATTGTTCAATGTCTCACAATAAGACGCTGCATTGATTGTCTCATTACGAGGCAGAAACTCCACTAGCAATACTCCTTTTTTGTCCCAAAAAACTGTGCACATGATTTTCCGGGCAGAAATTGTTTGCTTAAACTTCACTCTTTTGGGTGATGATGAATGTCGCCATTCCATGGATTGTTGTTTTGATTCTGGTGTGACGTAGGCCGCCCATGTTTCGTCACCAGTAACAATTTGGTCTAAAAAATCTTCACCTTCATTGTGGTACCGCTCAAGGAAAGTCAATGCACTGCCTAAACGTTGGGTTTTGTGCAAATCCGTCAACATTTTTGGAACCCAACGTGAACACAATTTCCGGTAATTCAAGTTCTCGGTCACAATGCGATACAAAACACTACGAGAATATTGAGGAAACCAGTCGCACATTGATGAAATTGTAAAGCGTCTGTTTTCTCTCACCTTTTCTTCCACTTTCTGCACCAAATCTTCATTAAAGACCGAAGGACGCCCACTCCGTTCTTCATCATGCACATTTGTGCGGCCATCTTTAAATGCTCTCACCCATTTCCTTACCATTCCATCACTCATAATGTTTTGTCCGTAAACTTCACAGATCTCACGATGAATATCGATCAGTTTTACGCCTTTAGCACTAAGAAATCGTATAACAGCCCGTACTTCACAATCGGCGGGACTCACGATTGTCGGAGGCATCTTAAACACTCAGTAAACAACGTATACAATGAAGAATCAGACTGTAATGGCGTCAGTGCGTAGACAAGAGATGTAGGTAACCAGCGCGCATGCGCGGAACGCCGACCGTAGCGCTGCGGCGGCGGAATCGCAAAACGGTACTTACATAAAAAGCATGCCTCGTAATTCAATCAAAAGGAAATGGCGTCATCAACTGTCGAACCCATTCTCTTTCGACTGAAAATATCACCTTTGGAAACAGCAATTCACCATGTTTGATTTCTGGTGAAGACCTGACATGGGGAAAATGGGTCATTGTAAATTATGAGGAGAAACTCTATCCAGGGGAAATATCCAAAAGAGAAGAAAATGGTACATTTGTAGTAAACGTGATGGAAGAATAAAAAATCAGGGGCTACTTCAAGTGGCCAAAACATCGTGACGAAATTCCTTACAAATGTGAAGAGATAGTGAAGGTTATTTCAGCACCAGTTGTTGCTAATAGTAGAGGCTCTTACAAATTTGTTGACCTGTAAAACTGTAATCAAACATTACAAAGAAAATACTATGATATAAATACTTTATATTTCTGTTTGGTATATAAAAGCTTTGCTTTAATTTTTGTTTCAAATTGTGTTTCTCTTTTTATATATATATTTTTACTATTAATATATTATTAATAATAAATAATTAATATTAATATTATACTAATAGTTTAGTACTTTCACATTAAAATAAACTTCTTGGAATTAATAAAGCAATTGTATTTTTATTAAGTGACAAATCAAATCACACAATATTCCGCACGTGACTGAGTTGTCCCACACGTGACATTTATTTAAAAAAAATTACCTGGGTATATGCTTACCTTACTGCCTACAAACATTTATGAATAATTAATATGAACCTAGGAGATATATATAAAAAATGCTGAAGTCACGTGACTACAGCAGATTCAGAGAAATTTTTGTTAGAAGGAGATATAATAAAAAGTCCTGACAAATAGTGTGTCCTGCACGTAACAGTTAGGTTTAATTAAAAAACTTGGGATTTGAAAAGTTTATGAAAAATTTCTTATGCTTATAAAATCACCCAGCTGAAGTACTTTCATCAGACCATAACAAATTCTAAAACTTTATTCTTACAAAAAGGTCTACAGGAAAATATAGTTGAAAATGTAGTCTGATTGTCCAGCACGTGACAGTGGAATCGCCCAATAAAGCTTCATGATAATGAGAAAGAATTTAGCTGGATTTTCTTGTGTGAAGGCTAAAAGTATAAGTGTATATCTAAGAAGTGTACATATAAGTGTATATTTATAAGTATCTGGGAAGTTAATTTAAAATTTAGATTATTATAAAGTTAAAGAGGCTTAAATTATGTTGCATATATATGCAACATAATTTAAGCCTTAATTATGTTGACTTAATTATGTTGCATATATATTTATTTTGCACATATATACATATATAGGTATCCTTACAATTTTTTTAAAATATATATTAGCTTACCTTTTAATTGTTTTTTCAGCGAAAACTGACAGATACCATGTCACTAGCTGGTATAAGAGGAGCATTAAAATATTCAGTTAAATATGGGTCATTCAGCACCTTCTACTTGTAAGTAATTTTATTGTTATTTAATTTAAATCACTTTTAATATATATATATCACTTTGCAATATACTCTCAATTCTGCTGTAATTTGTAATGCTTTTTCTTTCAAAATGATTGAAATGAATTTCACAATAACAAACAGGTTTTAAGTGAGGCACTCAAAGTTTTGAGTGCCAATGAACTACCTAAACCTGTCAAGGTGGCCTTTAAGACCAGGTATATATACACCAAGGAGCCAGCTGTTTTTCTGAAGCGACTTAACCATTTTAACCTGGAGGTGAAATCGGAATTACTCAAAGTAATTACTCGAAGTATTTGTCTTGGAGAAATATAAATAGTATAAATCACCCATATTTTTGTATGCCCTCTGATGGCATGCTTGTCAGGTATGCCCTTGACAAACCTTATGGGATTCAGGTCCCTCCACGGGATGACTGGAGGAAGACTCCTACCTACAACAAGAAGTGCATTGTATGATACACTGATGACTCCAAGCTAGATCTTAGCACTGGTGCTGGCGTATGCTGTCCAGATGATGATACAACTGTTTTACCTACTTAGCAGCTACACTCTTTCAGGCTGAGGTTTTTGCTATTCTAATGTGTTGCAGAATTTGCTCTGACACAAACTACAGGAGTAACTACATCTGTATCTGCTCTGACAGCCAAGCTGCTCTTATAGTTTTGGGGAAGTCTGCTATGACCTCTTTCCTTGTCTGGGAGTTCTATACTGCATATTGTAATATTGCCAGCAACAATAAAATCACCTTTTACTGGGTGCCTGGACATTCAGGCATTCCAGGCAATGAAATAACTGGTGAGTTGGCTAGAAATAGTTCAAGTACACCCTTTGATGCTCCAGAGCCAGCTTTGGGCATCTCTGATAAGTTGAACTGTATCTTCAGGAGGCTGCAGTGCAAGAACTGGCAAGACATCAAGGGCCAAAGACAGTCGAAAGAACTGAATTGTGAGTGTCCTAGAGTGCGTCATGGGGAGCTACTCAAGCTCAATAGAACTGGCATTAGAAGGGCTGTTGGGCTCTTTACTGGGCACTGCACCCTTACAAAACACCTAAGCATTATGAGTGTTACTAAGGACCCAATTTGTGGAGGTTGTAAGTATAGTGAAGAAACTGCCTCACACATACTCTGTGAGTGTGAGGTGTTTTCTACCCATAGGTTCAAGCACTTGGGTCGACATGTGATCGAGCTCTGGGAATTGCAGAATATTCCTGTCAAGTGCCTGCTGAACTTTGCCTCGGCTACTGGTCTCTTCTCTTAGGGACTGTACAACTTTTGGGGACAGTACAATAAAACTCTGGTCGCTATGCTAGGCTCTCTCTGAGCCACCCACCTCTAAGTCATAAGTCATGACTGACGATAGTTAGGAACAAAATAATTCATTGCATACAGACCTGGAAGGCTTGGGATCCCAGGTCAATAACTTATAAAATAGAGAGCAGTAGAGGGGTGCATTTACTGCATAGCGGCTAAAATATTTTGTCAATGGCACTGGTCGCTAGTCTGTCTCCAATCCAATCGCAATAAAATATTGTAATTTATATAATTAACTAATTTACTGTAGCGAACTGCAGGGTATGCTATACTATTTGAAAAATCACGTATTATACATTGAAGTGTTTGACACTTTTGGGACGGGTGTCTCACTGGTGCACCAGTAGTGAATGTCACTCACAGCTGAGTGGCTCATAGGTGAGCCGCCTCTCAAATTAGTTCTGAGAATGGGTGTCTCATATATGAGTCTGAAATAATACTCATTAATTTAGTATTTTTTAATGCTAATAGATGGAGACCTATGTCCACTACAGTTAATGTTGATCTTTGATTTGTTCAAGTGTTTTGTATTTTTGATATTTTGGTTCGATGTGGAAACCAAATCTGTGAGTAATGTAAACAAACTATGCTGGCTCTTTAAATGTTGCACATGGTATAGACATTCTTGTGTTTCTGGACTCCCTGAATACTTTTATTTTTTAGAGATGAGGGTATTTCTGTAATTTTTATCTGTTTTTCGCAGCATATAGAGAGATATTTTGTGGAGCATTGAGAGAAGAAATTAGTAATTTGCAAAGGCTAAAAGAAGGTATTTTTTATTTGAAGAAGAAATCATTTGTATTGTCAATTAACTTTTGAGTTATTCAGATGATAGTTACGTATCTTTTCTTTCTAAAAGAGTTGTAAAATGATAGTTTCGTGCAAGGCATTGTCTTAGCAATGTAATCTTTGCGTGTATCCCTGTTTTAAAGATTATCATACAAAATCAAACTATTAAATATTGTTAAATCTTATTGTAAATAGTCTTTACTGCATATTTTCTACTAATCTTTGTTTTCATTAGTTATTGTGTTGATTAAAATTCCTAATTTTTTTTTTCTTTTTTTCTTTCTTAAATGTTCAATCAATGTAAATCAATTTTTTATGATCTTCATGTAATTTTCAACAGATAATAGAACCCAAAAATTATTATATTTATGTACATGCTTACTTCAATAGTTCTTCTAAGGTTATTCGAAAAAATGAAACATTTGAATTTAAAGTTTATTTGATTTTTTTTTTAAAGTTAGGCTTAGCTATGCAAAATGCTCCATCCTCTGTAATCAGTGTATTTCGACCCCACTCCGATCTGAGCCTCGAGGAGTAATCTAAGTAGAGAAAGTCCGGGCAACCCTAACGCAGAACAGAAAATAGCTGTCGTGTGACTTGAGGGACTCTTCCCGCCTAGAGCGTTCCATTTTCCCTGTAATTCAATGGAAGAAGGTGAATATGAAAGCATCCTTAAAAGAAACATTATATATTTTTAATTATTTCTGCTCTCCCTAAGCTTTGGAGGATAAAAAGAAATTGTAGAAGATATTGATATGCTTCGTGATGAAATTTTTCCATCAATGTATTTGTAAAAAAATATTCATTAAAACATCTTAAACTGCGTTTTACTACATTTTGGCGATATTTGGTGATTTCTGAAAAACAAACCTGTGAGATCACACCCATGTGCTTTGGATGTGCGCAAGACATAATTTGTGCTTCCTAAGATATAATTTTGAGATTGCAATCCAGTGTATTATTTACAACCCAGGATATCAGAAATTAATTTTTTTCAATTTCGGTATCCCGCGGGATTAAAAATATCCTTTTACTTCATTTTAAAGATAAAGAAGATATATTTTAATTATCTTACATTCTGATTTATAAATATTTTATCTATAAATATTACATGTATGTGAAAGATAATAGCATGTTGAGATTTTCTTATAACAAACTTTTGGTATAACGAAATTTTGAATATAATGAACATTTTTATAAAAAAAAAAACTTAAGTACTTTTTCGCATTTGTAATAAACATTGATATACTTATAAAGACCATTAGACAATAGTTAACTGTCTGAAGTAATACACCTTAAATTAGGCAATACAATATATTAAAAAAATCTAGTACAATAAATGTACGTGTGCACTTTGACATATGTACTGGAAAATGTAACTGACTGATATCGAACAAATTGCATATAAAATTTAGAAATAAAAGCATGTTTATATGTATGTGTTTTTGTGTGTGTGCATATATGTATATGTGTTTGTGTGAGTGCGTATTTTTATGTGTATTTGCATGTGAAGTTTAGGTAAGATAACTTATGAACTCATGTACATACCAGCATGATATTTCATATGTGGATACATTATGTAAAATAATTGAAGGAGTTGGTATTTGCTTCATATGAATTCCAAGAATAAAACACGAAATATTAGAAGTTTTAAATTTTTGTAACATTAATTATTTTGGTAAGCAATGGTGTGACAGTTGGGTTTGAGTGAGAAAATGATTGTTTGAACTATGGTTGAATGGTTTTCCTCTTTTTGCAATTTCTAATGATACTGCAAAGCTTGCCAGATTTACATTATTGGAAGATTGCGCCCAGTTACTTAGCATGGAACTTGACTGTTGTTTTTTTGGAGCTCTTTAACAGCCTTTTTTCGTGCGTCACCGGTTGGGCATTTACCAGCAAACTGGGTATGTTTTGTAGTAAAGTGTCTCTCCAAATTTGACTTCTTATTGTGTGCGAGTTTTTCATGGCAAATGAGACAAGTCGGAAGGCCATCTGTGTTGCATATGAATGCAAACGACTCCGTCCAATCCTGATTGAATTCTCGGATTTCTTCTTCAGTTCTTCTCTTTTTTTACCAGATGCCATGATGGCAGCGGAGCTGAAAAAATGATTTTTTAAAATTTTACTTAGCTATCTAAAATGGCAAACAATTTATTTACCATTATTACTTCGTTAACACGATCCTCAGATATGTAATCCAATTCTGTTACTGATTACTAGAATCTGTTACTGATTACCAATTCTGTTACTGATTAATAGAAGCTATTGAGAAATTAGGTACTTAAAAATATATTTTCTTATTTTTTAAGGGTTTTGATAACAAATTATTAATATTTTCGTATGGAACTGGAGAGCCGCAACTTTACATCAAAAGAGCCGCATGTGGCTTGCGAGCCGCAGGTTGCTGACCCCTGGCCTAGAGTACAGTAGTATCTTTTTTCATCCATCTCAATCTTCTAAATATTGCATTTTTGATTGACTAAACTAGCTTATTTTTATATTCTGATTAATTATTATGGTTAATTTCTTAATTATTTTCGCATAAACTGTATGATTGCACAATTCAGTTACTTAGCGTGAATTGCCGAGAGTACGTTGTTAGCATCTTTTCCCATCCATCTCAATCTTCTAAATATTGCATTTTTGATCAACTTAACTAGCTTGTTTTCATATTCTGATTAATTATTATAGTTAATTTCTTAATTATTTTCACATAAACAGTGTGATTTTGCAATTCAGTTACATCACGTGAATTTCCGCGAGTACGTTAGTATCTCTTTCCATCCATCTTCATCATTTAAATGTTGCATATTAGATCGACTAAACTAGTTTATTTCTCATGGCTAATTATTAAGGTTAATTTTTTAATTATATTTGCATAATACAGATTTTTCTATTTTGAAAAATGGGTAGCATGAACTCTGTGAAGGGATATTTTCCAAAAAGTGGTATTAAAGCAATGATTTAGGCAAATAAAAAAGGAAACCATTTTAGCAGGAATATAATTTTATATATATTTCTATATATATATATATATATATTTTAATTAAAGATCAATATTTATTACTTTCTTTAGTGAAAACCTGTGTTTTACCAAACATAAATATTTGTTTTCATTATAAAGTAATTTTCACCGGATAAAACCTTTATATATTTTTTGTTTTATAATTTATTGTTCTGAAATTTGATGAACCACTTGCATCATTTCTTTATGAATCTGTGACAACTATAGCACAGTCAATTTTGCAGAGATTTTTTTTTTCTTGTTTATGGAAACAATTTCAAACAAGAGGAGTTATCCAGAGACCTGTTTCAGGTCATTCTAGAGCTGCAATATCCTCTTATGACCAGTGCATTACATTACTGACCTAACACAATCACCGAGCCATTGGACCAACTCAATAGAAATTTTATCCACCAACCTGCACATGTTCACAGGAGATACTATTATGGTAGAAAGGTATTGGAATCAAATCATTAAACCTTCATGAGTCTCTACACTGTGCATTGCGACCACATTTTCTTTGGATGAATGGTAACTCTCATTAACACAGAGCAGGACTGATGGATGAGTACTTTGAGAGTGAAAGTATTGCTCATATACAGTGGTCAGCATATTCTCCATACTTCAATCCTGTCAAAAATCTTTGGTAAGCTCTTGGAAGAGCTATCTGTCTCTGCTTTCTACCCTCTCAAACTACTCTCCAAGAGCTGAAAACTACCCTTCTATAGGAATGACTGTTATTGCTCTCTGTTGTTCTGGATCGCCTGGTTCAGAATATGAAATGTTGATGTGAAGCTTTTGTCAAAGTCAGGAGAAGTCGCATCCTATATTAAGGCTTGTTTAGTTTGTTTATACAGCATACAATACTGTTACAAATGTACTAAGTGGTACAAATGTACTAAGTAAGCACTTAAATGGTAAAAGAAAAATACCTAAATATATTTTCTTTAATTTTATTATTATATTCATGAATACAGTATTACTCAATTGACTACTTTCTTGTGTAATTTGGAGTCAATCAAGCAGAACTCTTTAAGTTATGTCAAATTTACTGCCTCATGCTTAACTTTTGAAAGGCAGTGTATTTTGAATACTCAATTTATCAACAAGCAGATTTGAACTGCTTATTACTAAAACTTTTTCATTTTATTTATAGTGAATTTATACAAAGATAAGTACGTATATCATTAAAAATAGTGATCTTAATAATAACATGAATATAATCTGTTCTTGCATAAAATACAAAATGGTATTTACAATGAAAGAAATGAAGAATCTCATCCTGGTTACGAATTAAGTAGATAATCCCAATGCAAAAAGTAATATATATATATATATTTCACATATTTAGAAACTTATATCGATGGTGAAAATAAACTAGTTTTAAAACCAAGTGATGGGTTCTATAATGAGAGCTATATTTAAGCCCCCTTAAGTGGAAAAAGGGTGTTTTTTTTAATTTGTTAAATCCTGTATAAAACACTTTTAGTTTGTCTTTTAAAAATATTATTAGCAAGATCATTTGACATTTGCAAATGAACCAAAAATATAATTAAATGTATGTCTCTATGTGTGTTGATATATCATTTAATAGTTAAATATATAAAACACTTACATATATCATTTATTTTTCACCAAATTCTTATCTTTAGGTTATCAACAATGACAATTGCTAATTATAACAACAAAATAACAGTTTGGGAACACATTGGAACTGGAGGTAATATCTACTATTTTAAAAGAAGTTATTTTTAAAAAATCACTTAAAATTGATTTCTATCCCTTGAAAAGCTAAAAGTTTTATATTTCAAAATGTAGTAAATATACATATGCAATGAATCTACAGCTTGAGTTGATAGGCTACTTTTGATCTTGTTACCTAACTCTTCTGTAAAAGATTATTATAATTTAGTTACCTAACCCTTTTATAAGAATATAGTTATGCTCTAGTTACTTAACTATTTTATAAGAATATAGTTATTATGCTATATTTATGTAACTCTTTTATAATAATATAGCACATGTATAGCCACTAACATACAGATATACTCTATGTACATATGTATGTCAGTTGTGTATCCTGAATCCTGTTTTATGAGCATTATGAGCCTTCATCATCAGGCCAGAAGATGTAGTATGTATAAGTCAAAAGATTAACTGCCAAGGCAGATGTATGTGATCAGTAATATGTATTTCAACCAATACATTTCAAGTCTTGCACTGCCAATCACCAAATGCACCATTTACGATAAAAAAAAAATCAAAGTACCTACTTTCTTTTTAAAAGTGGCCAAACTTGATGCAGAAAAATTAAAACTTTTTTAAATTATATATATATATATATATTTGCATCTCATACAAAGGTTTTTTTAATATTTTATTAATTGCACAAAACAAATTAATACAGTGTAAAATAACTTCAGAAAATTTTATTTTATCGGAGCAAGGAACATATCAACTTTTTATAAAGAAAAACAATAGAGTGAAAATTATAGAAAATAAAATCTGGCTAAAAAATTTTAAAAGGGACTATTAAAAAATAAAAGTGGCTAACTTGTGACTAAAGAGATTGTGACTAAAGAGAAAAGAACCTATATATAGAGCAACGCCTGTATTGTATGCATACCTTTGCATTTGTATGCATGTCGATTAATATGTACAACTTCAATGCAGCTGTACTTGATTATGTACTTATTGTATGTACTTGATTATGTACTTACTATACTGATTCATCAAACCTGGTGATAAATGCTTATAATACCCTTGAAACAAGTATAGATGCCTAATTTTCAAATGTCTGCTTTTATCAAAGAAACACAAATTTGTATTCCCACAAGCTGCTGTTATGCTATGTTTGTTTTGCAGCTAATCCGTGTATTCTTCCAAATTTTACGTTTTTCTTCAAAATTTCTAAGTTATTGCTTTTATTAATTTTTCCCTTTTATTTTCAAAATTCTTAATTGTTTTCGATTTTTTTGCTATTTAAGCTTCATTTTCCCATCATTTGGCATTTAAATCATGTGTTTTAACTCTTTTTAGGCCGGTGGCTATCAAAATTTATCCCTTTTTTGCAAACTTAATTTTCAAAAGTAATTTTTGTTGCCTCACGGAGTCGTTATTTTACTTACATCGGCAGCTGCGCATGCAGGGAAGCAGTTTCCTAGCTTTCCGGTTTAGCGCTGCGGTTGACTTGTTGGTAATGTTTTTGCCCTCATTACGGCAGTGCGTGTGGCGTGTTTTTACGCACCTTGGCACGAAAATGCTCATGTTCGGCGACCCCCGAAAAAGAGTTGCTGATGAGAGTAGTCTCGAAAAGGTTGTTGAAGGAGGAGGACGGTTGCGGGCGGTCTCCCTTGCTCGGGGCCCAGCCAGTGGACAAGAAATGGCGCTCTCTGACTGAAAGAAAAGTAGCCTTGAGAAGGAAGACATCCGAATGAATGTCCATTGGTTGGAAATCGCAACATAAAGCCTGCTGGGCCTAGTACTGTCACCTGTAAGCCTCTTGAGGATGTCAGCAAGACGTCCGAATCATTGTCCGTTGATTGGAAAATCGCAACATCATAAAGCCTGCTGGGCCTAGTATGATCACCTGTAAGCCTCTTAATGATGTCATCAAGACGTCCTGACAGAATTGACCTCTCGAGCATCGAGAACACCTTTCTACTTTTTTTGCTGCTAACGTCTACATTTGAGTTACGGCTGAAAGTTCGTGTTTGCCACCCCTGGTACCAGGTTTTTGGATTTTCCTTATTTTATTTTTGAGCTTATTTTTGTTTTCGTTAGGTCGACAGGCCCAAAACATTTTTCACATACCATCTTTGGTGGTTTAAACAATCTTCACCTTCTTTGGTCATCTGATGTTTGAGAAATTTTCAGGAAATCCAATTTGGATCTTCCTGCACCTGTGAGGCCTTTTACAGGGGTGGGTAATTTTTAATTAAATAAAATTGTTTCATTTAAATTTGCCTCTGTGTTCTCATTATGTCCAGTTCTTCAACGTCCTCATTTTTCTTACCTGGGGGATTGTTAAATTCATGTATGTTTCTTATAAGTTAAAGATAAACCACAATGCAAATTGTTAAATTAAAGTTATGAGTTAAAGCTAACCTCTATACTAATGTTAATTCTAAAATAAAGTTTAAAGTTAAGAGTAATTGGTCAAAGATGAAATGTTTAAAGTGTTTTAAGGTTTTCATGTAGTTTGTTTATGTATGTAAAAATATATGTAAGGATTTAAAAGTAAGGTATAATGTAATTTCTTTGTGAGCCGAAAACGGTGTCACTTATTAATGATTAAATGTTAAAGTTCCCTTTGCTTATGTCGAAAACACCACAGCGCTGCATTGTGATTAAATACTATGCATTTTGTTACATTAACTGTATTTTCATTCAATTGAACTTTTTAATTACTTTAGCAAATAATTTAGGATACATTGTTATTTATGTACCTCTTCAGCATATATTTAACTTTTAAATAATTAACAGAAAATCAACTTTTCCTTTCAGGTGTTTTGGGTGCATTATTTCGAATTAACTATGGGCTAAAAGGAATGGTTGCTGCTGGAAGTGTTGGTGGAATTCTTGGGTAATATTTATTGTTTATTTCTCTCTCTATATATAGAGAGAAAATGTATATACCATCACATACATGATGTGTATATGTTAATTTATACATTGTTATTTACCGGTTTAGCTTATCTAGTCACAAGAAAAAAAGAGGGTTACCAGATGGTGTCAACTAATAATGATTACTGTTGATTACAATTTTTTTAGATACTGAACTCATAAAATGGTTAAATTAAAAAGAGACATAAAATTTAACTACTTTATTTGGAATTTAGATTTCTATAAATTTAGCATTCTTAATTGTACTATTTTATTGTATCTTACTGCTGACAAAAAAGAATTATTTCCTAAGCAATACTTATAGAAATCATCACAATATAGGTTTTTTAAATTAAATTGACCATTAACAAACTTTATATCGATTCAAGTAAAAGGCAATTTTTTGTTCATCTTTTGTTGACTGCCAGTATGGCTCAAGATTAGCTTTTCCTTTGTTTCATAACAAAACTGCTTTATTACAAAACTAGGAAATTGCCTGCCATTGCCAAGGATTTAAAATGATTGGTTGTGGCATAACTGTATGTGCACCCATGCAACAGAATTTTATTTTATTTTTTGTTATAAGCGAACATATTGTTAAAACGTTATTTAGTTATCAGGAATTTGCTATAAGTTCTAGTGTAGTATTCATTAGAGGTTTGCCTCGTAAATTCCGGGCAATGCCTGGTACATTTTCTATTAATAAATAATACAAATGAAGATGGAAATAGCACAAATCAATTTTTAACATGCTTGTTTTGAACAAAAATCTCACAAATTTAATGCCAAGTTTCACCAATGAATAACAAAACATAATTTCACTCCTCTCTCTTGTTATGCTATACACTATGAACAAGACCCCACTCCACCTCTTGTCATTAAATTTGTACAATTTATTCTTATATGTTTTCAAGTCCTCCTTACAAACTTATTTAAATATATTTTTATTTTTATATTCCCATGTAACCATTATGGTCACCTCCCTTTTGATATCAGAACTTTCTCTTAATCCGAAACCTAAGCAATGCTGACCATGGTTAGAAGTTGGGATAGTGCAACAACTTATTCCTTCCCAGGAGACTTGCTTTTAAATTAATTTTCCATTGACATTACTAAGACTTAAAAAATAAACCACGTAATCAAACTTATACATAAAAATTTTTAAATACTTAGGTACATAAAATCTAAAAAACATACATGTGTTTATCATTCTGATAATGATTGTGATGCAAATTCTCTTTTCAATCAAATGAAATTAAATCATTTCCTGGAAAAAATGATCAGTATTCCACGAATGAATTCACTGGAATTTTAAATTGAATGCCAAGTTTCATCAATGAATATTGTATCTATAATAGAATAAAAAATCACCAAATTTAGGATTTTTTTTTTCTTTTGACAATTTTCCTTAACATATATTTCGAGCCACTCTAAATTGGAAATGATAAATAAACCTCCTGGAATTTTATATTTTTTAGATGCACTAATGTTCTAATGTAAAAGTTATTTAATGAATGATGATTTACATTTAAGATGGCAACACCAAATGGCACCATCAGCTAACATATCATACTATATACAATGAGCACGAGAAACCCCTTCCATCATTAAATTTGTACAATTTTTATATGTTTCCAAATCCTTGTTAAAATCTTATTTAAATATATTTTTGTTTTTATATTCCCATGTGACCAATATGGTTGGCCCCTTTTGATATCAAAACTTTTCTCTTAACCCAAAACCTAAACAACTCTAACCACATTTAGAAAATGGGTAGGTGCCATGACTCCTTTCTTCTCGGGAGACTTGCTTTAGAATTAATTTTTCATTAGCATCATTAAGTCTTAAAATATAAACAACTTGATCAAACTATAAAAATAGAAATTTTTAAATACTTTGATGCATATAATCTGAAAAATATACATGTGTTTTTCATTCTGATAATGAACGTCATGCAAATTCTTTTTTCGATCAAACGAAATGAACTTGTGTCCTGAAAAAGAAAATGATCAGTATTCCACAATGACTTCACCAGAATTTTGAATTAAATGCCAAATTACGCCAGTAAATATTGTATCCGTAATACAATCCATAATAGAATTAAAAACACTAATGTTCTAATGTAAAAATTTTAAGACAATTTATGATGATCGCAACACCAGATAGCCCCATCAGCTACTCCATCATAGAAGAGATGGTACAAATTAACAATGAACTGGAAGCTTCGTTGGCTTAAAATAACTAAAAACATTCGAATTTCTAAAAAAATTTGACGACATATATTGTCCCAGATCCTGAAGTACAAGTATACCAGATTTCATGTCTGTGTGGTGTTTAGATTTTTTACTACAGACAACACAGACAGACATCTTCCTTTATTATTATAGATATGCTAGAATCCTGTGTGTCTATTCTTCTCTTTTAAACATTCAATATATTCAGGGTTTGCACTGTCCTTTAAAACTCCTTAAATTCACATTTTGTTTATAAGGGCCCTTAAAACTCCTTAATTTTGCCAAATTCTCCTTAAAAACACCTTAAAATTTTTGCTGTTCCAATTCTAAAATGCAAAAAGAAACTGAACAAACAACTGACAGTTTAAAAGCAGCACTGTGAGGATTATTGACAAAATAGAGCTTACAGTGGTTTTTGTTAACACTTTACAACATAGTTGAAAAGTGTTTATGACTTTGTTCATTCTGTCTGTCTGTCCTTTCGCACAATAACTGCTGTAAAAATGACTTTATCAAAATGAAATTTTAGCATGTTGTTCAGACGGTCTGTAGGACCTATGGGAATATAAATGAATAATATCACCCAATTAGTTTTGAACTAAACCCAGGTTGAAAAAATGAAATACATTGAACCCTATGGGACATAATTTTTCAAATATTTTTTAAGATTCACAAATTGCTTCGAAATTTTAGGAAATATTCAAATTATCCCATAAAAATTTGGAAAAAATTTCAGCAGAATATATTTGGTGGTTTTTTAAATAAAAATTAAAATAATAATTACACCCATATTATATGAAGAGATTACGTGACCCACTTCAAAATAAAATATGGCATCCATCTTGTGCCAAAATCGTGATGTTTAAAGTTCTTTTTCATTTATATTTAGTGTTGTATCCATCCTAAAACTGCTTTATTTTTGCTTAATTTCTGTGCATCTACATTCTGAAACAACGCTATTACAATATATTTGAGTTTAAATAATCATCAAACTTTGATTATTTCTACAAGAAGCCTAATTTTCACTTATGTAGAATCTAAACACATAAAGATGTGGGATGAGTTGTATAAGAATTGCTGCATTTCTTCAACACAAAATTATTTAGCTCTGTAGTCTGCAATATAGCTGATATGAATGAAACATTCATTGATTTTACATAGAGAACAGACAATTTTATAACAGACTTTTACGATGAAGTTTTAAGTATAGAGTTAAATTACATAGTTTTAAGTTACCTTCATGGTTTTAAGTTTTTAAATAAAATAAATTATTGTAGTGCTGTGATGAATAAAAGGAATGGAATAAAAATGTATGAATGAAATATTTATATTACATTATTACATATATATATTAATTATTTCATTTTTTCGATGAAGTTTTAAGTTTTTGAATTTTAAGTTGAAATACTGCTTTTATAGAGAGCCAGGCGTCTTATATTTTGATGACGTCATTTGAATAAATTTCAGTTGTTTTCGATGATGTTTTCAAATGTAATAAATTATTGTAGTATTGTGATAATTTGAAAAATATTACTGCTGAATGCATTTTAGAGATGTTTAAACCAGGCGACTTATATTTCAATGACGTCGTTTGAATAAAGTTCATTTTTTTTTCAATGTAGTTTTAAGTTTTTAAATATAATAAATAATTGTAGTATTGTGATAATTTTAAAAATATTGCCACTGAATGTATCGCATTTTAGATATGTTTAAATAAAATTGCATTATAGTTGGAAAGTGTTTCATAATCAATGCTTTATGTATGATTCAGTGATGTGATTGCTGCGCCAAACTGCACCATTCAAAGTAGACTGCGCCAATCTGATACAAAAAGCAAATTTTAACTGATTTTGCGCCAACACGGCGCCATTTCAGGAAAATACAGGAAAACGTAATTTTTCTCTGTAATTCTCGGAATGGAAAGAAAGAATTGAATCAGAAATTTCTCAGAAGAGTGCAATCTAACAGCAGAATCAGACGATTAGACTTCTTTCTTTTCAAACAGCTCAAGTTTTTATCAACTGTGGGGTTGCTTTGTTCGGACTAAGGCACTACTCCCTACAACCAGTTCACCCGCTGTCTGGAGTCGGCAAGACCATATTACGTGAACGTGATAAGCCCGCCATACACCAGGAGTATTATTGCCAAACAGCGGGATTTATCAAAGGATGCGCTTAGGGACCGTTGTCTTGAATAGAAAAAAGGAAAACAAACTCTCCTTCGATTATCTATTTTGAAAGATCTATGTAGCATAATAACCTTGCTATGTAGGATAAAAGGAGCAAGCGATTCCTTCCTAGAGTGCGGTAGACATAAGGGAGCCAAACATGCTCAGGGTTCGTTCGTGTGCACTCTAGAAACCGGGAATTTAGTGGACTAAAATGTCAGAGAAAATCGGTTTTTATTCAACATTCTGAAAAAATCAGGGAATTTTCAACTTAGGTGAACCGAAAAATAAATAAAAAGTACAAAACTAGTTTATAAAGAACCAAACCAAATTTTTATCACTTAAAAGTGTACGTAGAAATTGACGCCAAACGTTTCAGATCACTTGATTTTTTATCCATATGACTCATAGTGAGCAGGAAGACGAAAGAAAGCATTTGCAGTGATTGTTTGGTTTATCATTTTCCCCAGTAAGGAGTAAAGCCCCCAATGGAACATTATCAAACTTGGTATCAATCGAAATATTTTTTCAAGCCCTTCAGAATGAAGGGTAACATGCTATAACTTGGATCACTTGGAACAATGATACAGATTTTTCAAAATTTTCTTATGAAATTTAAAAATAGAAAAAATCCAAATTCTGTAATTCGGAAAATTCCGGAATCGGTAAAGTCCGGACTGGTCCTTATTTTAAAAGTTGTACTGTACTGTATATGCAAAAAAAAATGTATAAAAGATTTCAAGTTATTTTGAATGGCTTTTTTACACTGTCATATATTCACGGTATCAATTAAATCTAAAGTTATTTTTTAAAATTGGCATCATTAAAAATGTATGTAGTACCTAAAATTTTGATATAGACAACAGGCAAATCTCGTGGAATTTCACACCGTATTAACGAAAGTTTACTGAATTTTTTAATAATTTATTAAAGTTTTGAGCATAATATTTATTTACTTTAGCTTGATTAAATTCTGTTAATCCTTCCGTTCGTCCTTCTTAATAAAATTTCCATTTTGATTTAATGGGGGATTTCTCTTATTATTATTTTTTTTATTGCGCTATGTTTATTTTTAATCTTATGATTTTATTTTATTTTCTTGCGTTATTTCTTTTTTTAGCGCAATATAAAAGACCAGTATCCTTTTTGAAAAATAGTTAATTTTGTAGATCTTTCCTAAAATTATATATTTTTCCTAAATATTATTTTTTTCCCCCTAAACTTTTTATTTCAATTTGTTAGATCTTAAAAATTTTACTGCAATAAGATATTTTTAGATCTAAGTTATTTATTTTAATTTTTTAAAATATGTTTTAAAATTCTTTATTGCAATTTTTTTTTTAATTTAGATTTTTTCTAATTATTTAATGTAATAAAATTTGTTTAGATCTGTAAAATTATTTTTTCAATTTTTTTTTATATTTTTTCAAAAATTATTTATTGCAATATTAAAGTATTTTATAGATCTTTATTAAAATTTTTTATTGCAGTTTTTTTTATATTAAAGAATATGTATTAAAAATAGATTTTCTTAATAAAAAAATAAGCATTTTTTATTAATGTAATTTATATGCTATTTTAGTTTATTAAAAGTTAATTGAAAATTCAAAATGTTTATACTTAAATTCTGTTAATTAGATTTTTAAAACTTCATTGTCTTTAATTTGCTTGTTATATATATGACAAACTGTTAAAATAAAAAAATGCCTTGCATCAAACAATGTCGAAAAATCTCATGCTACAAACTGCTACAATTTCGAAAAATTGCCTGCTACAAACTGCTACATTTTCGAAATATTGCCTGATACAAACTGCTACAATTCCAGAAATTTACTGCTCCAAAAATTGCTCCACAAGATTTTTTTGTAATCACATCACTGATGATTGATCTTTCTTGTTTGTTTTATAATTTCTTTTGCCCCAAAATCCGATCTGCATTAGTGGGATCAAAAGTTGAAAAAGACTAGAAGATTGTTGATTAGTGTAGTGCACCTCTCTTTCTGCTTAATAAATTACTATAAATTTCTCTTTCTTTACAAAGGCAAAATTTTGCTAATTTATTCTATGTTTAGTGTCTATTTGAGGTAAAAAGTTCTGAATATTTGAACTCTAAGAATTTTTGCTTTAAAACCAATATTTCCAAATATAATTATTCACACAAGGATTTCCTTAGGTTCCTTATTAGCAAGAACAATATTTTCACCTAGTGTTTACTGTTTTTGTTGAGTTAAACAAGTCAAAGCACTGAAAGAGAACTATGTCTGTAATTAGTGGTCTCTCCTAAGAATTAATAGGATTAAAGGGGTCAAGCATCTTAGTGAGATTGAAATACATAGATATTTTTTTAATATAATGTTTATTTTTAACATTTGCCCAATATCATTTAAATTTGAATATTCAACTTTCAATTGCAATCTCTTTTATTCCAATTTAATTTCTCACTAAGCATGTCAGAACCAATGAAAAATGGGTTCAAAAACAAGTCTAACTTTAGAGATGAGTATTTGTTTAACAATAAAATCTGGTGTAGTGCAGCTCATATCTTTCTCTGTAAACACAAATTTTTTCGTCCGCAAGGCTCCTGCTTATGTGCACTATATGAATAAATTATCCCAATATTTTTAAAGTTACTCATTTTAAATATCAGGTTATTTTCATGGTGCTCCAGTATAAATGAATAAATATTTTACTAAACAAAGTAATTTTTCGCATAAATGGTGGGATTGCGCAATTCATTTTGTATTTTGATGCATTACGGTGAGTCAGTCCACAAGCATCTTTTTCCATCCATCTCCATTCTTTAACTATTACACAGTAAGCAGACTAAACTTGCTTATTTTCATATTTTAGTTAACTTTAAAGAAATATTGTGCATAATTAACCAAATATTATGCGATTCAATAATGGTGGAAGTAAGATGATTTTTGTAGTTAATATCCTCATGAATCTAAAACTTTAAACTTAGAGGGTTTTTTTAATGCTGAGTTTATTTTAAAATGAGCCATTTTACCCACGCTTCGCCTATTCTTAATAGCTAGTGGCTACTAACTGTGACATTTACATACTTAATAAGATTTCAGAATATCAAAACTGTTTAAATTTAAAAAAATGGATTGACGCACATTTTGAGAGCCAAAATGATGCAAGATTTTCTCCCATCCCTTTGTGCCATCACATATAATTGGGATTTTCGAATTTTTCATTGATCTGGAAGCTGATACGAATCGAATGAGACCAAAAACAAAATTCTGACTTGAGTGAAAGTACTCTATCATTTTGAAAATTGTTTTGCATTGTTTTAATAATTCCTTTTCATCATCGCCCCTAATTCAAATTTCTTCAATTATTAGATATTTCAATTGACATAGAAGATGAGACGAAACCCAAGATTCTAACTACAGTGGAAGTGCTCAGTTATTAGGCAAAGAGGGTTTTAGTTTTTTTATTATTATTCCTTTGCACCGTCATCCCTAATGCAATATTTTGGAATTTTTATTTTTCCCTTAGTCTTGAAACTGAGATGGATTAGATCACATCAAAACCAAGATTCTACCTATAGTGAAAATGCTTGATAATTTTGATACATCATCCACTCACTCAGTCAGTCAGTTCAGTGCATGTTATATAGATATATTTTTAATTGATAATATGTTAAACAATAAATAAAAAGTTAAAATTAGTTAATGAAAATGTGTTCATTCTTGTGCAGAATTTTTATATATGTAAATTCGGGATAAAAAGACTTTGAATGAATTTTCACTACTACAAATCATTTGAATTGTGCATGTCTGCTACAAAACTTATAACGAATCTTAGCTTTGCCAGATACTTATTTATGTTATTAATATAGCACTGGATTGTATATTGGGGTTGTTTTAAAAAATTACAGTTTAACCAGCTGTGCAGGCATTGATTAATTTTTCTGGAACATATTTTTCTTTGGAAAATAATACTGATGTAAAATAGAGGATTTGAGCGTGTAAGCTATAAACTCCTTAAAAAATTTTCATATGCCATCAAAAACTCCTTAATTTTTGTTTCCAAAATTAAGTATGAACCCTGATATTATTTCAAGTTCCTTACTGAATTTATGTTTTCATCATTATATTGCTGCATTAAATAAATAACAACTATTTAGAACTATGCAGGGTGTTTCAAAAAGAGTGCATAACTAAAAATCTCCTGAAATCTCTCGTCCCATGGTTCCAATTTAAGAATTGCTTTGATTAACCCAGGAGGATGCATACCTACTTTGCTGATGTTGATAATCATGACAATGTTATGCTGACATGACAATGTTGATGCTGACAAGCTGACAATGTTATACAGGATGTCCAACCTAAAAAGTGCATTGTTTCTCAATTAAAAACATTACTTAATAGAATACTAACACAATGCATTGAATCTACAGTATAACGTCTCAAATCTGGACATGATTAAATCTGGGCTTCCAAAATCTGGCCACTAGCACGGACTGTTTATTTTTTTATAGACAGGCACTTGATTATCCAACCATTCGCCCATAAATTATCAGATATAGCCGAACCCTTTTAACATCATAAGAACAAGACAAAAGAATCGTCCCTCTTTGAAAATGCGACAGAACTTCCATATATACTTGTCAAAATATACCATATATACTTGTGTATAAGTTGAAAAATCTGTGATAAAAAAAAGCTTCGAAGGGGGGGGTCAATTTATCCACGGAGTCTAAAAAAATCATAAGTCTAAAAGTTCATTTTTCTGCAAGGCAATCCATCCGAAAATGATACAGTAGTAATTACACAATCATGCACTCAAAATTTCTCTGCACTGTGAGTCACTGCTCTCTCGAGTCTCCTGACTGCCAGCATATTATGTCATAAAAAAATATATACAACTGTTACATAGAATTCCATCATTTTCATTCGAGGACTATGTCTTGTGTGTCCGATTACGGCTGATCATTAAGAAATGGCTCTTTTCAGAGCTACACATTTCATAATAAGGATTGTGTAAAACTATAATGCAACTGTGCTGCTTCAAGTCAATTCAGGGTTAATAAAAAAATCTGCTCAAATAACAGGTGGAAGCCAGATATTGTTTTGATTTCGCAGTCAGTGATGTTGGCTTACGAAAATTTGAAAGCAATTTAAAATCTAAATATATTACACATGAGCCATTTGTATGAAGCAGAGCATGGTTGTGGATTCTTTTGTTGTGACTTCTTGGAAAAAATAGACTTTCCGTGAAATAACTTATTTTATTCTGACGAAAGCAACATCGAAGATAACACAAATAATACTCATATCCAAATCTTCAATATAGTATTTGCATAAAGTTTGAAACAACATTGTCTTAAAAAATTTACTGTCAGACAGAAGTTGGATCTAAACAAAACTGGCCATGTATTTTGTCGCTTACCGGCAAACATACAGAAAAAGGCTTACATAACATTATGCATAGCACTAATACGATGCAGCAAATAGTAATAGTTTTAACATCGTATAAACATCATAGAATCACCTTACAATGATCAATAAAGACGATAATAAAGATTATGATCATTAAAGATGCTCAACTGACACATCCACAAGTTTAATAGTGCTGCGTCATAGAAGTAGAAGTTAATGTATCCGGAGTATGCCAATCTCTAATTGGATGAAGTAGAAATTAACATATTCCAGATGCTAACGTCTCAATTTGCAAGAATAGGGAACATGGGGTTAAAACTTATTGACAAGCTAGCCTAAAGTGATCAGAACAAAGTAACTTTTGGGATTTTGACCGTACGTCAGCTGATGTACATATTTCTTATTTATATTAAGTTTTCTAACAAGTGATGTGATTGCTGCGCCATTCAAAGTAGGTTGTGCCATTCTGATACAAAAAGCAAATTTTAATTGATTTTGTGCCAACACTGCGCCATTTCATGAAAATACCAGAAAACATAATTCTTCTCCGTAATTCTCGGAACGGTGAGAAGGGATTGAATCAGAAATTTCTCAGAAGAGTGTAATCTACCAGCAAAGTCAGAGGATTAGTTTTCTTTCTTTTCAGACAGCTCTAATTTTTATCAGCTGTGGGGTTGTTTTGTTTACACTGAGGCACTACTCCCTACAGGCACTTCTCCCCGTGTCAGCGAGTACTTGACCTTGTTACGTGAACGTAATAGGGATCATTGTATTGAATAAAAAAGCAAACTCCCCTTCGATTACCTATTTAGAAATATCTATGTAGGAAGAAAGGGGGAAGCGATTCCTTCCTGGAATGCAGTAGACACAGGGGAGCCAAACATGCACAGGTTTCGTTTGTATGCACTCTGGAAATTGGAAATTTAAAGGTGGACTAAAATGTCAGAGAAAATCTGTTTTTTATTCAACATTCTGATAAAATCTAAGAATTTTTCAACTTAAATAAACTGAAAAATAAATGAAAAGTACAAAACTAGCTTATAAAGAACCCAAACCAATTTTTAAGCCAAACCCAATTTTTATGACTTAAAAGTGTACATAAAAATTGGCGGAACGTTTCAAATCACTTGATTTTTTTTATCGGTACAACTCATAGTGAGCAGTAAGACGAAAGCATTTGCAGTGATTGTTTGGGTTTATCATTTTCTAATGATATAATCAAGAAGCACCTCGTCTTTCAGCTTGAGCTTGAAATTGGCCGCATATTTTGCTCTTTTGTTTTTTACAATAAGATCATTAACACACTGACCTCTCAAAGGGGTCAACATCGGCTGCATTCGTAATGACTCATCGTATTTTAGAAAAATCATTGAGGAGTGGTATTTTATTTTATAAGAGATGTTATTTATTTTATCTACTGCTCTATTTTTCTTTCCCTTTTCGGCAGAACTAATTATATAATGATGCTGGAAAATAAATAAAATGTCTCAGTTTTTTGGGGGTTTTTTTATGCGTAGTATTGAAAAAATATTGTTTTCATGAAAATTTTCGATTTCGAGATTTTGATGTCAACATATGTTTTAAGACCTCCTGAACACTTTTTGACTATTTTTGGAGTGATGTTCATCTGTGGTCAATCTCCCGTGTACACGATAGCTGCTACAAAGAATAATGGATTTTCATGAAACTTTATATTCGGCTTTGTTAACGAAAAATCTAGAACTAAATAGAATTTTTTTTAATTTGAGCGAAAACTTCGAAATTTTTATTTTCTTAACATGGCAGTATAGGACAAAATTTAACATAATCATGCATAAAAGGGGTTATTTATGACTCAATTGATTGTGATGTAATAGTTTCAGTAATTGTAGTGAAAAATAGCCGTGATACAACTTTTGTGTTCGTGATGTTATATGTCCCCTGGGGGGGGGGGGTACTTACCCCCCCCCCCCCCAACATTATCAAACTTGGTATCAATCGAAATATTTTTTCAAGCCCTTTAAAATGAAGGGTAACATGCTATAATTTGGATCATTTGGAACAATGATACAGATTTTCAAAATTTTCTTATGAAGTTTGAAAATGAAAAAATCCAAATTCTATAATTCGGAAAATTTTAGAATCGGTAAAATCCAGACTGGTCCTTATTTTCTAATTTATACTGTATATAATATGTAAACAAAATTGTACATTTGAAGTTATTTTGAATGGTTTTTTTACCACTGTCATGTATTTGCGGCATTATTTTTTTAAATTGGCAATTAAAATAACAGTATACAGTACCTAGAATTTTGATACAGACAATAGGGAAAACTCGTGGAATTTCACTCCATATTAACGGAAGTTTACTGATTTTTTTAATATTTTAATGAAGTTTTAAGCGTAATATTTATTTGCTTTAGCTTGATTAACTTTTAAAATTTCCATTTCAATTTAATGGTTGGGGTCTCTTATTTTAGTTTTTATCGCACTATATTTATTTTTAATTTTATGACTTTATATTTTTCTTGCGTTATTTCATTTTTTAGCGCAATATAAAAGACCAGTATCCTTTGGGGAAAAAATAGCACATATTTTACATGTTTTGCATTTCTTTAGATTTTCCCTTAAGTTATTTTAGATCATTTTAAAAACTTTATTGTAAGTTTAATTCTGTGATCTTTCCTAAAATTATTTATTTTATATATTTGTTCTAAATATTATTTATTTCCCTGACCGAGTGCAATTCCCACGTGCTAACCACTAGGCTACCATGCCCCGGCATCCATCTTGTGTCAAAATTGTGATTTTTAAAGTTCTTTTTAATTCATATTTAGTGTTGCATCCATCCTAAAGCCGCTTTGTTTTTGCTTAAATTCTGTGCATCTACATACTGAAACAACACAATTACAATGTATTTGAGTTTAAATGATCATCAAACTTTGATTATTTCTACAACGAAGCCTAATTTTCACTTATGGAGAATGTAAACACCTAAAGATGTAGAATGAGTTGTATAAGAATTGCTGCATTTCTTTAACGCAAAATTATTTAGCTCATGGAATCTGCAATATAGTTGATATGAATGAAACATTCATTGATTTTACACAGAGAAGCAAATGATTTTTTTGATGAAGTTTCAAGCATAGAGTTAAATTACTTAGACCTCCATAGTTTTAAGTTTTTAAATAAATAAATTATTATAGTATTGTGATGAATGAAATGCTGCTTTTATATAAAGAGCCAAGCGATTTATATTTTGATGACTTCATTTGAATAAAGTTCATTTGTTTTCGATGAAGTTTGCAAATATAATAAATTATTGTAGTATTATGATAATTTTAAAAATATTACCAAGGAATGTATCGCATTTTAGAGATGTTTAAACCAGGTGACTTATATTTCAATGACATCATTTGAATGAAGTTCATTTGTTTTCAATGAAGTTTTCAAATATAATAAATTAATGTAGTATTGTGATAATTTTAAAAATATTACCGAGGAATGTATTGTATTTTAGAGATGTTTAAATAAAATTGCAATGAAGTTGGAAAGTGTTTCATAATCAATGCTTTATGCATGATTGATCTTTCTTGTTTTTTTATTTTTTAGGTTTTTTTTTCTAATTATTTAATATAATAAAATTTATTTAGATCTGTAAAATTATTTTTTCAATTATTTTTTTATATCTTTTCAAAAATTACTTATTGCAATTTTAAAATGTTTTACAGATCTTTACTAAAATTATTTATTGCAGTTTTTTTATATTAAAGAATATGTATTGAAAATAGATTTTTTTAATAAAAAGTAAACATTTTTTATTAATGTAATTTATATACTATTTTAGTTTATTAAAAGTTAATTGAAAATTCTAAATGTTTTTACTTAAATCCTGTTATTTAGATTTTTAAAACTTCATTGTCTTGAATTTACGTATTATATTATACGACAAACTGTTGAAATGAAAAAATGCCATGTACCAAACTGCTACAATGTCAAAAAATCTCTTGCTACAAAGTGCTGAAATTTCGAATAATTGTCTGCTACAAACTGCTACATTTTCGAAATATTGCCTGGTATTGCTACAATTTCAGAAATTTGCTGCTCCAAAAATTGCTCCAAAAGAGTTTTTTGCAATCACATCACTGCGCAGTGGATCAAGGACGCTTGAGACTGGGATGCAATACCTGCGGAGAATGGTTGCAAAATTGTTCAAGAAATGTTGCTTTAGTAATGAATTTGAAAAATTAAATGATGATAGGGTTTTAATAAATGACGATGACAGGGATTTTCATGATATGGGCATAGATGGGATTGCTGATATTTAAATGATGTGCCAATGGTATTTTAAACCATTTGGCGAGTTTGACTCGGAGTGCATGTATTAGAATTGGACTTTAAAAGGTTCCGGTGAAGTTTTTGTTATGGAAATTAAATTTATTTTTATATATATAATATCCATCCCTCCCTTCTCCCCCCCCCCCCCCCTCTTATGGGTAACTCTGTTGGAGCAATAGAAAGATAGTTATGTAGTTACTGATAGTGACGATGTTGATGTTAACGAAGAGGAGATTTCTTTGGAAAATTTAGAAGAGTTACAGAACAACATTATTAAAAGACTGAAACAAAGGAGCTTTGTAACAAAACTAGAACTTATGTCATTAAAATTAAAGATAAAGTTACTTTGGAAAAACAAAATGAGACAATGCACCATTTTATGTAGAAATGTTTGCTATAAAAGTTTAAATTATTTTAAAGGTGTATGGTAAATAAGAATCTTCTTTTTGAGTATTTTTTTATTTGTTTGTTTCATATTTTTGCTTAGCTGTTCAAATTTCTGTTTTATAGTGGAATTCAAAAGGTTCAAATTACAGAAAGGAAGGGGATATGATCTGTACTTTTTCTCAAAAATGACCCAACTCCAGAAAAGTCCAAAATTTGGAATGACCGAGGTCCATAAGAATCCGAATTTGAGATATTGTACTGTATAATATTTATAAGAAGTACGTATTTTCAATTGTAGTAATTACGAGAATGCATAAAAATGTGCAAGAATACGTAAAAATGCAGAAACTTTTGCACCAACATTCTACAAACAAATCTACTGTAAAATACAGCACTGATGATTTGATGAAAACACCAAAATGTGTGTACTTTGACTGTTTGCTGTGACACAAATTCTTTCACAGTGGTGGGATAAGGGGTGCGGTAGCCCAGTGGTTAGTGTGCGGGAATTGCACTCGGTTGGCCCGGGTTCGATTCCTGTCACTGCCAAAACTGCCGCCATGTTCACGCGGAATACGATCACGTTAAACATGTGGGTCTGTAAGTCTTTCCGAGAGGTTGGTGGTAGGGGAAGGAGGGTGCGGTCCCTGTGGATGCCTAACCCCACTGGATTCCGGTCTAAATTGGGTGGCACCTCTCGACCTTTCCAAACAGTTACCTTACACCTTTCTGGTAGGTCGGATGGTCTAGGTCTCAACAACAACAGTGGTAGGATATTAACAATAGAGCATTTACTAGTTCCTCAAGTCATGTAAACCCTTCCATTACTGAAAACAAAATATTAGGAAAATTTCATTCATGGCTCATTTGATAAATGACATCTATAAACTCGGCTACACATAAACTAGAAGGACTAGATTGCTACATGTTTGAGGTGCAAATTTTTCTAATTAAACCTTTTTCAATAGGGAGGTCCATATAAATACTTAGATCGCCTATTTTTTTTTTTTTTTTTGCAACTACCACCCTCTTGTACCAGAATGCCACGTCATAATGTTACTGTCCTTTCTGGTGATTTTTCTAATTGGATGTATGGGTCTGCTAGCAGCCACCAATGTGATAAATCCCTCAATGTGAATTATAAAACACTATATATATGTGTGTGTGTATGTGTAAAAGTATTGGTTACTATGATTTTTCTTTGTTACCTTGAATCTGTAAATCTGCAATACCTTTATAATGTAAAATGTAATGCTTATAGCAAACAATTAAAGAACTAGACATCGGATATCATAAAGTTTTAGTATAGGAGAGGTAAAGAGAAAATTATTTTCGTGAACTTCTTGAAAAGCGAAAGCAAGATTCCAAGATAAAAGAAAAATTTTATTTATAAAAAAATTGAAAAACAGTAAAGAGTACAAAGGTCTACTAGTTATTTATCTGAATAATAATAAAGCTTGGATGATATCAATGATCTTTGAAAATTAGCTGAAAGAGAAATGGTAAAACATTATAGATTCCTTCTGTTCTTAATTAATAATTGTGCTGCTCATATAATAAACAAAGTTGAGCAATGTAACATTGTCACAAAAATAAAACTGCTACTTATAGGAATAACACTTTTAATAACTCCTTAAAGAAAGCAGACATGTGTAAATTACATAACAATTGTTTCAAGGGAGTTTTCATCCCTTTTTATCAAGTCAAAATCATGTTTTTACTTAACAAATGCTAAACAAGAACTGTAAGGTGGCAAACCAATAAACAGTAGAATACATATATTTGGAACATCCAAGGTTTGTTTTCATAGTGGGGGTAACAGACATTGGAGCAACACCCCAGTCATAAACATATCAACTCCAGGTGATAAAGTAGCCTCACCCTAGCCCACACAAGCATGAAGCGAAAGAAATGCAAATGGTATGGATTGATATGATATTTAACATTATACTGGGGGAGAAAAACTAAAATCTTTGAATTATTAACAAAAATAAAGAAATGGTGAGAAATTAAGAGGGAGGAAGAAATAGACCAATCCATATAGCGAAGTATTACTGTATTTTATCTTTCTAAACTTCATGTTAAAGTTTGCAAACAGTCAATTTATCTATAAATTGAAAAGAAATTGGAGATATTTATGAATTGCTAATTTTGACCCTATATTTCCAAATGCTGCACATCATTTATCATTACACTAAAACAAACTGCTGCTTGTAAGACAAGAACTTATACAACTTCCTTTTATAAAGCTGTTTCTTTTTGACCCGAAGACGGGAACTTCCCTCAAAACAATTGTAGCTACCTAACTGACATTTGCTTGTTTTATACAAGGAAAAGATAAGTTCTTATCATTTATCATACTACTTCTTGATCTTATGACTATACATTTTTTGTTTAAGAGTTTATTTTCAAGTTGACTATTTTTCTTATATTTATAGAGACGTATTTAAAAACATGTAAATAGTTTCCTTTTTAACCAGCCTGCTATATCTAGAATCTTAATATAAATTTAATTGTAGTTCTTGTTTAAAAAATAAAGCACGCTTTAGAAATGATTAAACATTTTTGTTTTATTGAACTGTAGCCTTATTGCTGGTGGAGCTTTGGTACTAACTATGTGGTTTCAAAACTGTACACTTGATGATCTTCGTCGTTTGGAACATGAAGCTTATTACAGTGATAAAAGGTATGTACTTAATTTATTTTAAATTATAATCTTTGTAAATTACTTAAATCTCTTAAGTAATTTCCAATAATTTTGAAAAATATAGTCTTTTAATGGAGGGAGTTTATTTTAAATATGTGAGTATAAAAAAAGTGTGTATAACATAATTAACTTTTTAGCAAACTTAGCTTAAGAAATTCAGTTCTCATAGGATTAGTAATATAGTAGTATTACTTGGTATGAGTTAAGTTCATCCAATGCAATTTTTCAATTTTATTTTCTGAATTTTCATTCTGTTCAGAAAATACATTTTTTATCTCCATCTGAATAGTTATCAATAAGCAATTATTCATTTGAGTTTCTTATATTGCTTTCTTGTTTTGTTCAAATGAGACCTTTGCGCATATGCACGTAAGCAGTGTTATGTCGAATGTGACCTAAGAACTTATTACTATTTTCAGAACATTGAAATGGAATGAGTTTTGTTGGTACTTTAGTATTAACCGCATGCCATTGGCGAATATCAACCAAGTTTTGTTTCGGGTGGAAAATGTTTAGCAATTGCCCTTAGGATGGCATCAAACATATCATTATCATTTGAGGCTTGTTTTTTCCTCCACATAAATTTCACGAAATAGGATTTGAGGTGGTGGCGAAATGTTCCTCAATGTTTTTTATTTTACCATTTTGCACTTCCCCAGATGCATTCACCATTCTGTGTGTGCATGCCAGTTTCAGGATCAATGAAATTGTATTTGTGGTTCACTTGGCAGTGAATATAAACAGATTGTTCCAGTTCTTCCATCTTACCGCTTCCAACAGTCATAAAAAATGGTCAATTCATCTTTAATGTGTTTTTTTATTTTGTTCATTAATGTGGTAGCACTACAATCGGGGACCATGACAAGAAATGTTTCTTTTGTTTTGCGACAAATGCCCCAAATATCCATTGGGAAGGGACAATTCTTCCAGCATTATTTTTATGTCTTGTGAACATGCTTTCGTCGATCTCCACAATGCAATCGATGCTGCCAATTTTTTCATTTTCAGCTTCCACCATTTCAAGGATGCATATCTCTCGTAGATAGCTATTCCAATCAACAGCCATTCTTAGTTGCTTTTGGCAGAACTTGACTGATGTGAGTTCTTCACACCAGTAATGAATTATAAAGCTGTTGCATATGTTATGCGACTACTTTCAAACCAGTTTTTTACATGCATTCTAACACTTTTTCAACATGTACGAATGTTGCACTGCCAATAAATGCGTTCTTCATTGAAATATAACATCATTGGATGCGAAAGATTGCAATATCGATTTTCCGGTAATATGCTGCATTTCTGGAAATAGCGGACAGACTCCGTTTCATTTTGAGGTAAGTTCCACAGATTCATAACAATCAAACATTACGTAAAAATTTACTTCGACATAAAAACAGAGAATATAGAACACAAGTATCTAATGCAACTAAGCACTGAACACTGAACTGCGGTTTTAAAACAAGTTTTGCTAAACAACTGAAGGTCATTGGTCACTTCGCTTCAATTCATACCGATTTATCGCTGGCATGCAGTTAATATGAAAGTACCATTTTGTTTTATTAAATGAAATTTTGAGCAGGTTTGAAAATTTTTGGATTTTGATATTACATTCACGTTCTTTTTAACATTCCTTTTGCAAGTTTTTCGTAAAAGAAACATAGAGAAAGTCAGCCTTTATTGAATCTGTTCAAGAATGAATTCTGTAATTTACTAAATATGATGCAGTTGCCATATACAGTAAGTAAACCTGTGTAAGTTGGAAATATGCTCAAAAGAATCGAAATGATATCTACATCAAATGGAATCTATTGAAAGAAAAATACTATTCAATACTTCATTTTCTTTCTACTATATATTAGAAGATCCATATATTCCTTAAATAAATATTTGTAGTTAGGAAATCTGTTGACAAGACTATTTTTTCCTTTAGTAATGCTTTGTTTTGGGCAGATTTGATTATATTTTCTGGACCTGTGTTTGATTGAACATGTTGTTCACCATTATTCCGTGTTATACATGTTTCATATTTTATTTAATGCAAAAAACCCAAATTTGTATTCTAGTTTCAGCCAAATATGAAATGGAATAAGCACAACGCTGCACATAAGGCATGTAATGAATGCCGTAAACACCAAAAATAAAAAATAAAAATTTTTCAGCAAAATCAATTTAAATTGTTTTAAAGTAGCATTGCAAAATCTTATTTGGCATCAGCCCTGATAAAAGAATATTTTACTGATGCAAGCTGTATCAAGTGAATAATTCTTAAGTTGAGCAGTGTATTTTTAAATTCTTATATAGACTGGATTCGCTCATGAATCACAGTTTATGCATTCCTGTTTTAAAGCAAATTTCAAGTTTAGTTGGGGATAACTGCAGACTAGGCAGTATCATGAAAATCAAGGAAGCAATTGTGATTCAGCAGGTTGCTTTATAAAGATACATTTCTAATTGGCAAAACCAAGAACAAAACGTTTTTAAAAAAACAAAAGGTCTTTTATTTAACATTCTAAAAGACGTATAAAAGTTGTTAAAAACAGCCAGAGCGCTTTCGGACGCACATACACCCTTCATCAGCGGCTACATGAGTAGTAAAAGCATGGAATGTTTATATATAGAGAGACCATTTTAAAACAAATTTACATAAAATATAAAATGGTAAATGAACTTACTAAAATAATACCAGAAATATACACTGAAATTACACAATAAGTTTAAACACTTACGAATTTTTTTAACTATTACAAGAAAAGAACTAATACAAATTTTAGAAAAACGTCAAGCGTGATATTCCTGAGAATGACGTCACAAAAAACTTTTAAGAGATTTGAATTGCATAGAGTCGAGAATGAGTTGCCAAGCATAACTTAAAATTTGAACAGAATCAAAATTACAAATTGATTCACTGTAAATATATATAAACAGGGATTCATAAAGAAGAATACTACGTGGATTGTTACAACGAACCAAAAGGAAAGTTTTTTCATAAACGGGAAGAAATTTATCATTAGCCACATATTGAGCAAGAGCCATAGAAAGTTTACCAGATTTGACATCGCGAGCATGTTCTGCTAAACGAATGCCAACAGTACGTTTTGTACTACCAATGTAAAATTTATAGTCACCAGTAGGGGATAACAGGGGAACAACACACCCCAGCAAAGCTTTTAAAGTCATCAAAATTTCCAAGTTTATCGGATCAAATACGATTAAATAAAGTGGTAATATTAGAGGGAGCGGGTTTGAAACCAAATTCATGGCAGAAATTAATAAAAGGATGCAAAATCTTAGGATGGTAAGAAACACTAGATTTATGGACTAAACGATCTTTAATAGCAACAAGTTTAGTATCAACTTGAGTGAATTTAAGATGAACATGGGCGAAGATCTTGTGTATAAATTCAAAAGAATAAGCAGCCTCATGGCCAAGTTTAAAAATAAAATTAATTTCATCAGTTAAAGCAGGGATAGAAGAGCAAACATTAAATGCGTCATTAAAATATGCATTAAAAGAAGCTTTTTTAGAGGATACAGGATGGAAAGAATTAACGGGGATACAGGGGTTAGTAAAAGTGGATTTGCGGAAAACGGAAGTATGAAAACCAAAATCAAAACGGGTGACCAGAACATCAAGGAAAGGCAAGGAACAGTTAGATTCATGCTCAACAGTAAAATTAATCGAAAGGTAGAAATCATTAACTTTATCCAAAAAGTGAAGGAGATCATTTAAATCACGATCCCAGATAATAAAAACATCATCCACTTAACGGCACCAAAGAATAGGTTTAATTGTTAAAATAGGCAAAATTTCATTCTCGAGCTCCTGCAAAACGGCCTCAGCCAAAATACCAGATAAAGGGCTACCCATAGGGCTACCCATAGGGGGGCCAGAAGTTTGTAAGAAAATAGCATCACGGAAAGCAAAGTAATTTGTTTCCGCAATAATATAATTTCCGCCTTTCGTTTTTTAAAAACGTTTTGTTCTTGGTTTTGTCCATTGTATGCAGACGTGGTGCCAATCTTGATTACATTTCTAATTACCTAATTTTCTTCATATAGAGTTGAGCTTTTCTTTTTAAGTATATTTGAAAAATAGAACTCTCACAATCTGCAGAAAATGTCTTCTAGTTGGAAAAATAATTTGCTTCTTCCTCCTGATTTAGAATTGTGGACAGCAGAATATTTTATATTTTTTATGCTTGGATAATGTTATTTTTAAATAATCCATGCTAATTTATAAAGAAAATATTCAATGTTACAATGAAATTTGCATGGTGATTTCAGCATCAAATTCTTAGCTTTTAAGAAACCAAGTTCCCCTTTCTTTAACAAGATAATTATTTTATCACATGCACTCTTGCAATTATAGTGTAGCTGTTTATTCGTCATATTAAAAAAAAACAGCTCCATTTTATTTATTTTGGTACATTTTGTTTTTGAATATTTTTGTTTAGTTTGTATATTTGGTGGACTCTACCTCCTATTCACTGCCACTTACTCACCACTGGAGCTCATGGGCTGCTATACAGGCATAATACTCCTATGGTCGTCTTCACTCTGGATTGGCATTGTATTGGATATACCAACAAGCTACTAACTAGCCATACTACTGCATATTCGCATAGTGCAATATGTCTCATAAAATGGTTTCCAAACAAAAGCAAGCTAATAATTCAACTAGTAACTTTGACTAATGTAAATGCATTTCCTTGATGTAAAACATAATGAATTTACATCAATGAAATGCGTACATGGCTTTAAGAGACGAGACTACTATTACAGATACTACATAGCTGACCAGCAGCTTAAATGCACTCATAACAAACTAGTATATTGAAAGCAAGCAACTTAAAGTTCTAAACTTGAAACTGAAGTTGTAGCGATATCAAGATATTAAATCCTTTGCCACAGATTTGCGCATTGACTTGTCAAGCTCGCAAACTGTGTAGTCACACAGTAAAGGTGGCACCACAGTGCTCACCCCACAGACTGAACCTCAATCTGAAATTGTACCACTGACTTAAACCTCCCACCAGACCTAGTCGAACTATGACTGCTAGAAATGGGAGTTTTAAGGAAATTTGTGCTCTCACTTACCTCAGGATTAGGCAAGTAAGCCAGCTTGACCCTGTCCAATGAAACATGTTGCTTCTGGGTTATTTTGGAGGATAGTTATCACTTTCTATGTTTGTAACAGAACTCAGAAAGGTCCTTGATAGGGTGGCATCAATGACCTCATGACATCTATCCGCAAAAACATGTGAGAACAGTTTTTAAGTTTTGGGATATATAATCCATTGGCATCGAGTGGTTCGATTTATGAACATATATTTATTCATTTAAAAGATACAACAAAATATTAACATATCATGAAATACTGATTAAAAATACAAATTATGTTTCAAATAAATAGACTTATAAATTTATCTTTTTGATTTAAATCATCTTCCATAAACATAAATTATCCACACTACTGTCATTTTGGCCACACAAATAGCTACCAAAAGCCTTCAGGTTGGTCGTGTGGTCTGGGTTTTCCACACTATTGTCATTTAACGAACAGTAAAGTTTACTTACAAGCAACCCTGTTGCTGATAAAAGACTTCCTCAAGATGGGGGAATTACAGATAATACCTCAAAGAAAAAATTTGAATTTTCTGTATGCTTACCAGTTTTTTAAAATATGCTTTTTCAATGATATCTTCATTGTATATACAATTGGCATTTTATGTTGTTAACATTTACAGGAAGATTTACAATTTTGATCAATAAATTCCATGCTGGAAAATTAAAAGTGCTTTTCACCAGTGAAAACTTCAAATAATTTTTGCCATTTGTTGGCATTACCTGTTTTTATTGCATTGAGTTGAAAAAGAAATTCACTTTTAATACTGCTCCTGAACTTGCAAGGTTTTCCTTAATAAGCATCAAATTGTGAATTCTGTGTTTCTTCCTGAATAAAAATGTGATCATGGAACACAATAAGCTGCAGTTACTTACTCAGGATCAAGGTTAGGGGTTCTTACTTTGCTCACAACACATGCAAAATTTTAAGAGATCTGCAGCCATTTGCATCTAGAATTTAAGGTTAGTGCTAGTTACATTTAAATACACATTATAATAGAAAACATTCTGGGCAGGATCTAAAATCCAAATTGCATTCTTTAAGATGTAAGTTAATTAACTGAAATAAGAACAATAATCCACAGAATAAATGCTCAAAAATAAGAACCTATTGAGTACGATCATATCCCCACTACCTACAGCTACACTTACTGATGTTTCATTAACAGTCCAAGGAAATATACTTTCAAAATTTAATATTTAGCAGGGTTTTTTTTTTTTTATATTTATTTATTTTTAAGAAATCCAACATGAAGTAGTGCTTATAATAGTCAACATAAAAATGCGGCCTTATGTTAAAAAATATAGCTATCTTTATTTTGATCTGTGTTTTGAACTCTAGTAGAGTCTGTTTAATCAGTAAATTTGCAACATCAAAAATTGCAAACAAAATTAATAAACATTCATTAAGTTTACCTTGTTTCAAATAAAAATTTATCTGCATTGTCTGTTCCTGGTAAAAAAATTATTATCATAATATGATATAAAAAAGCTTATCCTAATATAGTTATCTAAAAATTTAAAATATGACAGTTAAAATAACATAATTTTGCAGAAAGATATTAGTTCTTTGAAGGCTTGTTGCAGGAAAACAGATGATTTTCTGCCACATGAGTAATAACACTAAAAAATGGCATAATACATCAATCTACTAGTCTGTTTCATCACACCTCAAAATAAAATTACAATGAAAATTCCATGATGTGGGAAATGTTTATTGCTGCTCAGTAGGTCATACCAGAGCAAAAACTACTGCAGGTGACTGCTATATAGTCTCTAACTTAGAAGATACGCAGTGAACAATGACTTTTGTCCCTCTTAGCCACTGTGCAACATAGAACCCCAGTATCACTTTTGGAACCCAAACCTATTGGTATGTTTTCTTTTAATAGATGGCTCACAATTCAATATGAGTACAGATTTTCAATTGATTCTGAAGAAAGTTGGTGACCAACCAATTACCCTCTAACATCAGCAAAAGGAAAATAATAATGTTGAAAGCAATGAAGTAATAGTATGCATTATAGGCAGGCATTATAAAGAGCCAGTGTATTAACTTGCAGATCAATTATGCAAGTTTCAATGATTAAGCAAATATTTAAAGATAAGGTCCTACATATTTAAGGTCCTACATATTTATTTGGGGCTTTTCAGGTTAGCTGTTAGCCCAAACTTATCCCCATGAAAAATAATGCCAGACTTTATCCAGCTCACCCTTCCAACAATTTCCTTGAAAATGAAGATATTTATCAAATGGCATAATCAGACCTAACCCCAGTTCTTAACCCAATATAGGTTACTTTAAGAAAATAAATTGGAGTACAACATTTCTCCTCTCAGCCAGAAAAATCCAAGAGCTGAGATTAATTTTTGTGGAGGAAAGTAATTTAATCTTGTGTAAACGCATAAGCAGTCATTGTGATGATTGTAAATGTTAGAGGTGAGCTTCACCATATTAGCATTTTATGTTCCCTATCTTATATACTCCAAATATCCATTTTAAAATTGTAATCTTGGTCCTCTTGTTCCCGTTTAAATAAATTGAGCAAATTGCACTGTTGTAGTCTTATTTTTTTTCCATATCAAATTCCATTGTATCTTTTCATAAACATGACTAGTTATCTACCATTTTTACCTCACTAACAATTAGTACACTATTTAAAGTATTGGAATTTCAAGGTATCTATCTCATATAAGACAATCAAATTGTTATTCAAAATAATTTTGAGGAATGTGCAAAATGCAAAAATTAATATATCTCATTTCACTAAGCTTTGTAACCAGCTTTTAAACATTTTAGTTCATATGTAACATTTTAAAATATATTTTTATCTTGTGCATTGATTTTAATATTTTATTTTGCCTTTTTTTCTTTTTAGGAAGAACAAATTAAGTTGACAAGATAGAATTTATAGTGTTTGTTCATTTTAATATTGCAGTCCAGCTAATAGTAGATCAAAAAATTAAAGCATAGTACTAATTAAAAACACATGTATTTATTAGAACCATTAATAAAATAATTTTCTTAATTGCTATCATGCTTTCTCAACTCTATCACCATTCACGCCTGAAAAGCATTTTTTACAAATTTCATTTACATATAATTATAATCATTATAAAATAAATTGTTAGTCATAAAAAAATTGGTCAGAATTATAAACTTACTACATTATATGTCATAAAGTTATATAAAACACAAACTAAAATATTTTTGACAGTGGGATATTTTTTGTTTTTCTTTAATATGTTCATTCCAGATTTTCCTAATTATGTGTCATACAATTACTTGATTTTATATTTGCATCTAGATAATTTTAACTCAAATTAACAAAATATACATACAAATAAATCTATGATTGATTTGGATTCTTAATTTTGCAGCATCTTGGAATAATAAAATCATGATACATCTGGAATTGTATTTTAAATGGCATTGTGGTTAAAATGTGTTTCTCTGCAATGTGTTGATAAAATTGCCTATAGATACAGCTTAAATGATGGCATAGATTCAGTATCAGATTCCAAAGGGGGTAGGAGGTTCACTAATGATTTTTACTTCTAATTCTTTTCCCACTTCTGGTTCAAAAACTTTCATTTCCCTTGAAATATCTACTTAGAATCGGCTATAGATAGAACTTAGATGATGACTGATGTTTATTCAGCATCGAATTTCATAGAGGATAAAGGCATTCACTAAAGATTTTAACATGTGGTTTTTTTTCCATTTCCAGTTAAAAACTTTTCCTTGAAATACAATTTTTCAGAATTAGCTAGAGCTTAGATGATGATTGATGTGGATTCAACAGAAGGAGGTAGTAGACTCTGCAGAGTAGATTTTCACTTCCAGTTTTTCTGAAAATTTGTGTGTACAAAATAAGTGTGCAAAAAATATAAAAATACTTGAGTTCTGTTGAAAATGAAATGAACACACTACTTGTCACCATATAAAAGCTTCTTTATAAATTTCTTCTAATTATTTTGAGTTTTGAAATATAAGCAAATCAAAGTAATTACAAATGGAGTTTGTAACTTATTTTGTTTAAAAGTTTTGTTTTGAATTTATAGAGTAAAAAATAAAATTAAAATTTGACATCATTTTCTTCATTTGCATTATGCAAAAAAATATAAATTACATAGTGATTTTTTATTTATTAACTCAATATATGTACATATTTATGAATTCCAGGTATAAGAAAATTAAGGATTTATTATTTTATCATGTACTAGATTTGATACACAGTGTGTTTAGGCATTCTCATGCAGGTTCGTTAATTTATCAATTAATTAATTTCACAATGCAAGATTTTGTTTATTCTAAATCATGTTCCCATTCACTATATGGTCCCATTGAATAATTTTAATTTTAATTGTAATTCCTCTAACTACATGGGAGTGCCCACACAATCAGGTGTTTATGATGGAGACTGTTAAATTTACATATTTGAATTAATTAATTTCCCTTTGACAGTCTTTATCATAACACCTGGTTATATTTTTATGGCGCCATGCCATTTGGTGCATTTATTATTTAATATTGATTAATAATTCTAATCATACACTTGTGGTATGTAATTTAAACTTTTTTTCATGAAACATTTTAATATTAATACTTGGATCTGTGATTGAAATTATAATCTGAATAACCAATATACATAAATTTAAATAATCAATATACATAATTTATTATTTACTTGAAACATGTATATTTAAAAAATTTTACTTATTTGCCCCAACATTTTACTTTATTGTTTAAAACTGCTTTCCCAATTTAAAATATGTTTGAATGCATTTAGCATTTTTTTTTATTTATATCTTTATATATTTTGTTTCAAATTATTATGTCAAAAAAAAGTAAAATATAAAAAAACATTTTGATTTATAAAACAAATTTATTGATATTATTTTGTTCAGGAAATTTTAATTTAAAATTAATAATTATGTTTATACTCTTAAAGGGTATAAAAATAAGAACAATTCAAGACTGTTTTTTAGTGCCATCAATTATCTATTTTAAAGCTAAAATTATACTGTTTTACTTTGAAAAACTTGAGAATATTGATGACTAGGAGCATTTTTTATTGAATTCTATTACTATATTTTACAAGCTGCAAATAACTACTTATTTTAAATCATGATTCCCACGGACCTTGAAAAACCCTTAGAAAGCCTGAAAATAATTTTAAAAATTATTAAAAAATGAATCGAATAGACAATTGAATGTTTTAATTGATTATAGAATTTAGACTAGGCCTACCACAGACACATTGCATTTATCTCCTGGCAAAATGCACTGTTAGATGATGCATGTGTAACGAAATGCTTAATAATAAAAACTTTAAGTAGCAGTATGTTAATAAAAAGGATGGGGAATTTAATGGAATTCCTATAGTGATTTAATCATGTTAAGTTGCATTTAGTAATGCTGCATTACCCTAAACTTTTTAACTATACTATTAATCAAATATGATGGATAAAAATATGATTTACTAGCTTGAATAAGGTTTTTTGTATGTAACTGATGAAATTTTTTATTTGATAATCTATAAATTCGAAACAATAGATTTTTAAAGATGTTACAAAATATTTGAATTATTACAAATTATTATGAAATACAGAATTACATGAAATAAAGGGTAATAATTTATTGATATTAAAATTAAAATAACTTTTTCTTAATCATATAAATTATAAATAATTCTATTAGAAACTTCAATACATAGATTTAAATCCCAAAAGGTAACATCACCAATAAAAGGTTCATTATTCAACAATTCCAGATTATCCTTATAGAAATCAATTTTTATATTATTTAAACCCCTAGTAACAACACAGATCAAATTGTCTACATATCGATATATTTATAAGTCAGTAGATGTAAATGTATATTCATATTGATATAGATATAAATTCACCAATATACTACTACTATATCCACCTTGCGGGACACCTGATACTTGTAAATATAATTGATTGCCCTGAAAATATATAGTTATTAAATAAAACAAAGTGGAGAAGTTTTGGAAAGTTTTTTATTTTAATATGATCGGCATGTTTGGCAACATATGCATTATACAGAGATAAGATGATATTATAAAGATCTTGAATATTAATATTCTTAAAGATATCTTTGATTTCAATGGTTTGAAAGGCAACTATTTTATCTATTAAATCCAATTTGTCAATTAATTCTTAAAAAATAATTATAAAATAATTAGATTGAGAATATCAAAGGCTGTCATTTAGTTATTTTAAACAATTGAGTAATACTTTACTAACAGAAGTAGAATAAGTGTTATGTCCACTTGTGACAGTTCTAAATTTGATGAGATTCTTGTGCTATATATATGGAAATTTGTAACATTTAGAGTGTAATTGTAACTCACCATGAATATTAATAATTTTTAGTTTGATACTATTAAGTGAATGTGAATCTATTTTGAAAATTTCATTATTCTTTATATAATCGATTAAAAATTGAATATAAAATTGTTTATAAATAATTTCAGAATTGTTGGAGGCTTTATCTACATAAGAGATAACAAAATATTTTCTTAAATTTTTAATAGAAGTTTTTAATTTACTAATATTATATAATGATTTGGAAATTTTTATGCTATTAATAGTATTTTTAATGACTTTTAAGATATATTTCCACATATTAAAAACTTCTAATGGTTGTTAATATTTACATGCTATTTTATAAATATATTTATCTAAGTCGAAGTTAATAGATTTTAAGATAAAGGACGGGTTACAACAAGTGGGTAGCCTGAATTTAGTACCAAATGTCATTGCTTCTAAGGATTGATCATGAACAATATTTGAATCTCCTGTGATGATATGACCTAGCGTTGGGTTAATATATGTTTCAAATTTAACATCCCTACATGCACAATTGTTATCTGCAATAGCATCTGTTTCACTATCAAAAGAGAGAGCTTGTGAAACTTCATTATAATTGAATATTAACTTGCCTAATGGTTTGTTATATTAGAATTTTTTTACAACTTTTAAATCTTTGATTGGTAGTAAATGGTGATGTGTATTAAATAATTCATTAAAATTAATGGAATTATAAATTATATGTGTAAATGAAATAACACAATATGAATTTGAGGAGAAATTATTATTGTAAGATTTGTTTAGGTGAATGTTTAAATGTTCAGCACGAGTGATAATCAGATCATAAAAAATGTGTTTCAAGTGATCATTAGACAGGTTTATTTTTAAGAAGGTGGCATAAATATAATTAATTTTTCTTTTCTTAACAGCAAATACATATGATTTTATAATTTTCCAATTATAAGAAGTTTTGAAATTGTGATGCAGAGTTTTAATATCTGTTTTAAAGTCTGTGTTGATTTCTAGTTGTTTTTCCTTTACCGTGCTTTAATCTTTTTGCATTATAAGTGTTTTTACTACCATTTTGTAATTGGAGTTTATAGTATAAATGATTATAAATAGAATATTAACTATCTTCAGAATTATTTTTTACAATATTTTTATTTAGATACAATTGATTTAATCCATATTGAAAGAGAGTAGAATGAAATTTAATGTAGTAATTTTCGAAAAATAATCTGTCGGCTTTATCAGTTTTAATGTCAAAAATGTGAATAGTTATATTATTGAACCCATGTAGAGCAAAGTGATGATATTCAAGTTTGTTGGAGGATGGTAGAGAAATTTTATTATATAAGTTTATACATAATGAAAAGTTTATACATAATGTATAAACTTTTTAATGTGTCTCTGTGAACATTCATTCGTAGATGAATGAGAATACTAGTTTGGCCAATATATGATAGATTACAGATATTACAAGTTGGTAAATACAATTATAAACTTTGCAAAAAGATAAGTGGCTATTTTGACTGGAAATTTGTGAAACTGATACAAAGGGGCAAGTTTTACAATTTTTACTCAAACACTTAGTGAAACAATAGGTTTTATTTGGATATTCGAAATTGAAGGCATCACGTAAAATCATAGCACAGTTAGTTATATGATGTCCGTCCAAACGAATCCCAACTAGAAATGAATTTACCAGGTAATATTTATCCAATTAAAATTAATTAATAAATATTATTAAACAATATCCAAACTTAAACCCCAGGAATCATAAAAGAGTAGTAAATAAATGAGTTGTCTATAGATGGCAGCACTAAGCGTGACAAAAATTAAATTAAACTGTATGGAATTCTAAGATAAAAGTAAAAATTATTTGTAAATAGAAGCATGATCAATTTAAAACTAAGGCTGATGAGATAAGTATTCCAATTAGTAAGAAACAATTCCCTATTTGAAATAGAACATATAATCTCGATGATATTCTATGAAAGCATTTTTTTTTAAATATAAATAATACAAAAAGCTTTAATTAGAATAAGTTTAATAGAAGATAATTAATCAAGTAAACTCTATTATATATCTTGCACTAATGCTGCTAAGAAATGAATAGATTGATAAAAATGATCAAATAATTTAAATATAAAGTACCAAGCATATAAAACTAGTAAGTTTAACAAAACAAATGTATTAAAAAACTGTACAATTAAAATTGCATCTACTTATTTCACTAGTGCAGCATATAAATAAGATGAAATAAATAAGTAATAAAGATGAATTAAAGTAGAATATATGAAGAGAAATAGTAAAACATCCATAACAAACAAAAGAATTCAATTTCTAACCAGAAATAACTGGAAAATACTAGTCATCAATATGAAAAACCAGGAAATAATCCTCATAATTTAAAACGAATATTTTAAAAAATAGAGTAACGAACAAAGAATTGAAGGTAAATGTAATTGTAAAATCTTCAAGGGGTAATTACAATACATCAGCTTCAAATAGCACATTTCATTTAATAGCCTGTTACTGTGAACAAAAGGCTATTAGACACCCCAATGTGCTATAAATTGAAATAGATTGAGAAAATTGAAAACTAAAAGGAATTGACTTACATGTGTGTAGATGATCAACCATCAAATACCAACTTAACATAATGTACAGAGAAGGTGTTGCCAATTATAAAGAGTAATAATGTCTAAGTTGCCAATCTTAGAAATTGTAGAAAGAAAATCCATTCTAAAGTATAAGAAAGGATGACCACCAGATAAACTGCATTCAAAATGCATCAAATGCTATTTAATACATATAGATAAAAATTATGATTATTATTAACACTGTAAAATAATTAAAAAAATTAGTAAAAAATGAATCGAATAGACAATCGAATGTTTTATTGATTATAGAATTTAGACCAGGCCTACCACAGACACATTGCATCTATCTCTCGACAAAACGCACTGTTAGATGATGCATGTGTAACGAAATGCGTAATAATATAAACATTAACCATAAGTAGCATTATGTTAATAAAAAGGATGGGGAATTGAATAGAATCCCTATAGTGATTTTATCATGTTAAGATGCATTTAACAATGCTGCATTACCCTAAACTTTTTAACTGTACTTTTAACCAAATATAATGGATAAAAATATGATTTACTAGTTTTAGTTTGAATAAGGTTTTTTATATGTAACTGGTGAAATTTTTTATTTGATAATATATATAAGATAAAAATAAATGAAAAAAAAACCTTTTTAAAAATACCCGACTGTAATTGAATGGTTGAGTATCATGAACTGGAAGAGAAAATTTGCTGGAAAATGAATGAAGTATATATTTAGTTCTATTAAAGCATTTTCCTTCACTATAAACACTTAACTTAAACATTCTATGTTTTTTCTTCATTTTCATTCACAAATTTACCAGCGTTCTTCTAAGAATGAGTAAAATGTCACTTATACCTTTTTTCTCATCCATTCTTTTTCTTCGAAATAAAGCGCACACAAGCAGGCCTGTGGAAAGCGGGGGGGTTCTGAACTTTGGGGTTCTGAACTTTAATAGGCCACCCCATCTTGGGACTGCTTTAAGAGTATATTGGGAATAACTCAAGAACAGGAGCAGCTAAAAAGTCCAAATTTAATGTGTCATTGGCTTTTGTACTATACAGGGTCAGTCGGAATTGTTTTTATAAAAGCAGAGGGGTGATAGTACCCCACCAGACGAGCAATAATTACCATGGAATATAGTGTCGCATTACACTCTGAGAGGCAGAAAAGAGGCACGTCGAACCGCGTCGAGCATGGCACAGTCAGCGCCTCGAACGTCATTGCGTACCTGCCTACGTAGTGTCTCCTATGCCAGACATGAACGCAGTTACCGTATGCAAATGTCCAGGAAGCAGAAGCAGCATAACTGGCTCGAGAACAGGAGCAGATAGAAATCTAAAGTTAATCATATCTTGCTTTTCATTGTATATGTTGATTCTTTTGATTTTGAATGATTCAGCACATTCTGGACCCGTAATAAGAAATTACATATTTGGGGGACTAACTCGAGAACTGCATCAACTAGAAAGCTAAATATAACACTGCCTTCGTAGAAATATTTTAATTCTTTGGATTTTGAGTCTTACTGGTCCAGCTAGTTCTTGACCCGTGATAGTAAGGTGCATGATTTTTGGCATGATCAGGTGCATGATGACTTGAGAACCAAAGCAACCAGAAAGCTGAAATTAGGCATATTTTACTTTTCATTGTATATTTGATTCTTTGAATTTTAAACTTTACTGTCTAGCCTGTAATGGGAAGTTACATGTTTTGGAAAATAACTCGAGAGCCAGCTAGAAAGCTCAAATTTGGTACTTGTTGTCTTTCATGATCATACCTGCCAACTTTTACGCATTATGCGTAAAATTTACGCATATATTGCTATATTTTACGCATTTCCGCATTTATTTGAAATGTTTAACATTACTAGGAAATCAATCTCCAGCGAAATTCTCCGGCTTTTTTTGTTTGAAATTTATCAATTAACCAGACATGGTATAATTCCTCAGAAACGTCGATTTTCTGCTTTTTTAGCACTGATATCTACCATACCCGGGATCGTAGTAAATCCATAATAAAATGCAGGGTAATGCCAATCAAATTAATGGAGATTTACGGCCGCGTGTAATGTAAATTAAGATCTCGATAGCTTATTTTATGAAAGTAATAAATATACTTCTTCACAGGTTGTCTAATTCAGCATTAATCGCTAAAATGGTATTTTGTTCATTAATTTCGTATAAATACTGCGATTGCGCAACTCAGTTTGTTCTCATGAATCGCCGAGAGTACAATAGTGTCTTTTTCTATCCATCTCAATCTTCTATATTGCATTTTTGATTGACTAACCTAGCTTATTTTTATATTCTGATTAATTATTACGGTTAATTTCATAATTATTTTCGCATAAACAGTGCGATTGCGCAATTCAGTTACTTCGCGTGAATTGCCAAGAGTACGTTAGTATCTTTTTCCATCCATCTCCATCATTTAAATGTTGCATATTAGATCGACTAAACTAGCTTATTTTCGTATTATGGCTAATTATTAAGGTTAATTTTTTAATTATATTTGCATAATATAAATTTTTCTATTTAAAAAATGGGTATGAACTCTGTGAAGGGATATTTTCCAAAAAGTGGTATTAAAGCAATGATTTAGGCAAATAAAAAGGAAACCATCTTGGCAGGAATATAATTCAGTGCTATATATATATATATATTTATTTATTTTTTTGAAATTAAAGATCAATATTTGTTATTCTCCTTAGTGAAAACCTGTGTTTTGCCAAACATAAATATTTGTTTTCATTATAAAATAATTTTCACCGGATAAAACCTTTATATATTTTTGTTTTATAATTTATTGTCCTGAAACTTTATAAAATTGGTGTCCTGAATTTTCATATTCTACCAGTACTATGTCTGATATTTAATACAGTATTTTTTTAATGCAGGTACTTGTACATAGTTAAATTCATTAGAAATGTCGTTTGAACATGTAGTTTAAAAAAAATCATTATAAATGTCATTCTCGCAAAATTTTACACATTACAATTTTCCCAGGTTGGCAGGTATGCATGATATATTTGATTTGGATTTTGAAACTTACTGGTCTAGCCCAACATAGGAAATTACACATTTTGGGGGGAATTCAAGCGAGCAAAACCAAATTTTAAAGATCCATACAAACATTTATTTTAAAATAAGTAAAAAGTTGAAAACAATTGTAAAACAATTTATTTACTAATTTTGGTTCCTGGTTTCATATCACTCGAAATTATTTTATCAAGCTTTAACACTGATGGCCAAAAAGTTAAAAATATCTTTGTAAACTAAACATTCGATTTTGCACTGTAAATATAGAATCATTATTAAAAATTCGTGTTTCTAAATATCTTAAAATGAATGCTTCCAACGAAAGTGGCTCAGTGCAGCTATGGTCGCAGCCCGTGTTTGGCTTGAGGGTCAGATCAACCCGAAAATTGATCTACGCAGTCATTGAAAACCTCTAGTGTTAGATGACCAGCCCAAGTCCTTTCTGTTTAACAATTTGCCATTCATGAAAATTTTTAATATTCCACGGCCTGGACCGCCTCGTTACTATATGATAAGGTGCTGCCCCCTATTCAGTCCATAGACTGGACCAGTCAGTAACCTATGGATGTTCCCGGTGACATTATTGTGATTAGATGATTATATTCATTAGAATGTTCTCTATATCGGTAGGAAGGCTCTCGAAGCAAAGCAGCCCTCAAATTCTGCAGCCCATCGGGCGGCGTCCAATTGGCCAGTCCAACCCTGACATCTGACCGAAGTATTGTACTGTGTGTTCCTGGAGCAAGTGCTTCCCGGTCTGTTTTAGGGTTTTCCGCTCACCACACAGAGGGACGTGTGGTTTATGCATGATGAGGCTCCAGCACACTTTCCTGCCGAGTTCGCCTCCCCGCCCCCCAAACCTTAATCCACTGGACTTCTGGGGGCACATGAAAACATTGGTATAACATAATGAACTGGATTTAGTAAAACTATTTTCATATGCAGTTTGAGTAAGACAGCTCAACTTTATTTCTGTTTTGTTAATTTGATTTTACAAAGTTGCTATGTTGGATTAAAATTGCCATGCATGCTTCTTTGTCACCATATATGTGTTGTGATTCATCACAACACTGAATCTAATTCAAAATTTAATATATTCAATAATCATCATTAATAATTTTAAATTTCCAAAAGAGACGTGCCCCTCACCCTGTTTTAACCCAGCATTTAAGCACACAGATTATTGATCTAAAGGTAAAAACATTCTCTATTAATTAAAAAATATTGACTTCTGAGAATAAACGTAAGTAGTTGTGATGGCTCTTGGAAATACCCACCCTGATATTTTGACGCTGATCACCATTTTTATTATGCATTGTACATAAGTTCCTCTTTTCTCTACATGTTGATTTTGATATTGTGATACAAAAACGCTCAGCATGAAGCAATAATCAAATCAAACTATCCTTAATAGCTACTTATTTTGTAGTCCGTTAGACGCTCATTTAGAGAACAAAGAAATGTGACATAGAAAGCAGTGGCCGCTCATCAGATAATGCAAGTTAAGCGTTGTTTCACCCAAAATTATCGGTTAGATTTTTTTATTTTGAATTATTTTGTGAAACTTAAAATTTAATTGAAAAATTAGAAATCGAAATTTTCATTTCACCTTAGTCAAAATTATATTTAGTTATTTAACTCCTTTATTATAATTAGAATTACTTATATTTACATTTAGCAGCCACGTAATGTTAACATCGAAACATCTAACCCCCCTGCGCGATGCATTCTTTAAATTTATCAACACTCCGAGAATAATGAAGCAGGATTCCGTGACAACTGTATTCCGCATCACCTCTAAAGCTATCGGATGGTTGCCGTGACGACGACTGCTTGTCAATGTGGTAAGTGAAGCAGGTTTTTACTTTCCTTCACTAGACTTACTTTGCTTCACTGCTGCCATCTATGAGACTTTACAACTAAATACTAGGATAGATATTTTAATATATTTACAAGTTATCTGACATGCATGATGAAAATTAAAGAACCTTGCTGAAATCCGTGTTAATAAATCGTGATTCCCTTTTAACTATTTTTTTAAATGTATTTTTGTTTTTGTTTTGATCTAACTTTTAAATATATGGAGAAAATTTATATCAAGAAGTAGCAACTTATGTATGAGTACATTTATTAATAATATCTAAAATATTTATTGATATTCTCATGGAAATAACACATGCGATCTATTTGAATAAGGTAATACTTTTGTAATTGTTTTGCGTGTTAACTTTTTTTAAATACATTATAAAATGGCACTTATTTTTAATATAAAGTAATAAAATTTGATAACATAAAGTGAAAATTCCTTGTATTTGCTGGTAGGTGACATGAGTAAATCTTTAGTGCTTCTCATTGTATTAATTAATAATTTTCACATTATTGCTCACTGGTTAATATAAATTAGGCAGTTCATCTAACTTCAAAGTATTTGATACATGTTGTATAATTAGTGTTTGCTTTATGTAGAATGTATAGATTGCAGTATGCCAAGGGAAACTCCCATGGTGCGCTGCAATTTCTTAGGGTCACATCCATCGAATTTCTGACTTTGCCCAGCAAATCCAAAAAATAGACTCCACTGAACCGTGGCCAAAGGAAAAGAAACCAGCACTGCCCCCCTTATGTCCCAGAGTAGAACTTATCGCCAATTTGATTTTGGGGGGCAGTTTTCGAAGACATTGGAATTTTCTCATCTCTAGAACTTTCCATTTTATATGCACTTTCTACAAATTTCTATGGAGAATATATAAGGAGGTCATCTTTCAGTTGGACAGAGTTGATGCAATCCGAGTCAAATTGAATTGTGAGATAGTCAGTGTTTTGAGAACAATTTTCGCTACTTTGTGATTTAGTTAAGTATTTAATTGCTGTTTTATTGTATTTGACAGTTGTTAGGGATCCTGTAAGATAACTATAGTATTTTTAGACGTATATTGCTCCTGTTTACGCTTAATAGTGCTTTTAAATACAAATGTTAGTTATCCAGAATTTGGGACTCATTTTTGTATCCAGTGAACACACCCACGAGTACAAGAGGATTTGTCGTAATAAGTTACTTTTATTGGTTACGCGGAGCAACGCCTCTAAATCTGCTTCACCTATTCCTGAAGTCACGAGCTCCCACTGATTCAAAGTTAATCTTCTGAAATAAATTGGTTTCACATAATTATTCTTCTAGTGCAACGGCTGTTGAGAATTACAAAAAAGTGTCTCAAAAAAAAATATATATATATATATATATATATATATATATATTGATTCAATTTGTGAGTCTGAATATTCATCTTACATTCGCTATTTTGTGTGTGTGTGTGTATGATTACCTGTTACAAGTGAATGAATATAAAAAAAAATCTATTTTCACAAAAAATCTAATGTAAAAATTTGCAAGAATGTGACTATGAACTTTCTTGTTTATTTGAAATATCTGATTATTTTGTATCAGTCATGGAAATTATTCAAAATATATAATTATGGACTTAATGAATAAGCCATACATTACACATTTAATCATCAATTTCCAAAAGTCTGTTTTATAGAAATTTTAGCAAAATATTTAGAATATAGAAAATAATGAAAACTAAAGGATTAAAACAATAAACTAATTTTACATTTACCAAACTTGTTAGTGAGTTTTGATCTGATAATATTAAACAATTGCTCATCTAGTGCCTCTCATGGACTAAATCTAGCTGAGTATTGGTAGATGGGTAAATTCAAAAGTGTTTCAAGGTATATATGTAGTTCTTAAGATATAAAGAAGGGAAGTCTTGTATTGTCTCAAATATCAGAATATGAGTTCATGGATTTCACATAGAAAAAAAGTTTACAAATAATGAAAGTATCACACATGGACTTCAGCCACTCTTAGGAATATTTAAACAAATAATTATGATTTTATTTCATATTGCATTTATATGTTTTTGGCGCTCTCATGCAGATCTTTTAATAATTCGTTTTAAAATATAACGCAAAATTTTGCGTATTCTAAATTTCTTATCCACTATACGGTCCCCCTTAATTAATTATAACATTTTTATTTTAATTGTATTCCTCTAATGACCGCATGAGAGTGTCTTCTCAATCAGGTATTTATGATTGAAACTGCTAAAATTACATTTTTTCATTTTTATCTCTCCTTGACAATCATAACAATATGTAAGTGTTAAATGCGCTAACAGTTGGAGTTATTTAATATATGATGAACGACAACTTTCTATCGGGACTTTTTTTTTTCTTTAAAAAACTAAGAGGATTCGGAAACTCAATGCTCACACTCAGATATCAGTGTAACGTGTATCACCCCCACTATATCAACAAATTTAGAAAACGATATATAGAGTTTGATCATCCTGGTAATTAAACCGACATATTGGATTTTCCATCCAAAACATGCGGCAACGACACAGAAAATGTTGGCAGCAAGCGGAGAATTTTCTATCAGTGGCTGAAGACAAGACCAAGACATTTGTTGACTACTGAAAGTGTTCGGCAAGCAGCAGAAAACAAAAACTACGATCTGCTGTAGAAACTATTATTCTTTGTGGGCGGCAAGAATTTGCTCTAAGACGTACCAACGATTTTAGGAAAGTGAGAAGGACAGCAACGTTAACCATGAGAATTTTTGTGCGCTACTCAGACTCAGAATTTCTTCTGGGGATTCTGTGCTTCTAAAACACCTGGATTCGGGTGCAGCAAAGAATCAATTAATTCAGATTTATGAAAATATTCAAGATGAAATTGTAAAAAATATGTGACTGCAGCAAAATGTTTAACAATGACAGCAGACGAAATAACCGATATTTCACAGATAGAACAAGTTTCAATATGCCAACGATATATAAATGAAGAGAAAGGAGGCATTAGGAAAGCATTTTTGGAATTTTTGCCTACTGTGTACCTTACTGAAAATGGCTCAGCCCAACGCATCCTTACTTTATTAAAAAATAAGAACATAAATTGGGAATTTTTAGAGGGGAAAGGGTACGATGGTGCTACTGCCATAAGTGATTATTTATATGGAGCCCAAGCCTACATACTAAAAGATCATCCTATAATACTTTATGTTCATTGTAGTACTCATTCACTAAACCTTGTCTTGCGTAACTCATGAACTTTATTTTTAATAAGAAACATTTTAGGGATTCTCCAATCAGTTTCAACATTTTCCCACTGCTCTACGCAACTTACTCAAGTATTAAAAGATTCAATTACTGAGAAATTAAATAGAGTCAAAGCGTACAACCCTGATATCCTTTTGTGAAACCTCCTGGGTATATAAACGTGAAAACAATATTCGGTTTAAAGAACTATACCCAGCAGTAATACTTGCATTAAAGCACTTGAAACTTCGTCTAATACCAAAACTGCTTAAAAGTCGGGTCGACTGTTGTATGCTATACTCAGCAGTAAGTTTGTGATGCCATTGTTTGTAACGGAGAGGCCACTGACGCTATGTAAAGCTCTTCAAGAGGTCAATACAGATTTATCAGAAGTATGTAACTATGTTGACCACGCTCTTGATGTTATCGATAAGTTCCGTAATAATACAGACAAATATTTTAAAAATATATTTGAAGAAGCTTCTTCATTGATGGTTGAAAACGGTGGCGACGCGTAATGGATATGCCGAGGATGACTAGGAAACAAACCCATAGAGGAAATATTCCAGTTAAAAATTGTGAACAGTATTACAAGTTGAATCTATACACAATTTATAAACCATGTGAGGGCATGAGAATTTGATTTTTTAATTACATAAATGAATCCAGAGCAAATATGTGATAGCTATTCCGGAAGATTTAGATGAATGCTTCACATTTTATGCCAAAATTCGTCCTCAGCCAGCCACATTCAGTGCTGAATTTTGTGTCTAGCAATCGAAATGGCAAAAGGAAAAAGAAAGACCAAACTCTGCAACTGGAGGTATTTTACAAATGCAACAAAACATTTTCCCCAAACGTAAGTGAACTCCCTCAAATTTTATCTACACTGCCAATCTCCTCACAGCAGCACCAGAAAGAACTTGATCTACTTTAAGAAGATTAAAAACATATTTGCGGAATTCAACGAGAAAAACCCGACTGAACGCCCGTCCTGGGTTTAATGTGTATTCACAGAGACGTAAAACTTAACACTGATGATGTCATGTCATTGATCGATTTTCGAAATCGGAGAGAAGTCGTCTCATTGTTTTGTAGTGGGAATAAAATAATGTGTAAACTTTTCAATAAAAAATAGTTCACTTTACATTCTGCCTGAGTAAATGTAGTGTATTTACGTACTACTTAAATACGCTCTACATTTTTACATGATAGCATATTTACGTATATACAGTTCACATATACTATGTAAATGTTGTACATGAAATGTTGTACAACTCTGAATTTAAATTTGATGTATCGTAGGAATGTCATTTAAATATTTTTTTTCTCAAAAAACAAAAAATAGAATAAAAACCATAGGAAAACATCAGAGAAGAATTTAACTTTCAAATTTCGGGGAAATCTTAAACCCTATAACCCCCCCCCCCCCCCTTTGATACAGATCAAGTGTCTGGACTTGACATTAAAAAATTGTGCAACTCTAACTACACTGATTTTTCTGTACCAATTTTGCAAAAATATTATATTTGCCATAAAATTATATTTTATAACAATCTCAGTATATTCAAATAGGATAAACTTCAATCTATCTTCATAATAAACCTTTAGATTGACTTATTTGTCCCTGCATGTACAGTTGTAAATATATATATATATACTTAAATCAATGTTACATGAGAAATTTTGCATATCAAAAAACAAAATTATTTTTAAATTATCTGAAAATAATTCAAAACTGAAGAAAAACCATTCCAAGTACTGACTGCATGTTCTCCAGAGTATTAATTTCACCTGAAATTCATAAATATTCATTTGTGCATTCACTTTTTCTGCTTTTAACATTATTCACAGTCAGAACTCAATCAACCTGGACACTTCGTGCATGACACCATTAGTGGCTAAATCATCTGGTCGTATGACTTGCGCAAGACGAGCAACAGTCATGGATCCATCACTTTCTTTTGTCACAGAAATTGAATGGTTATTTACAGTGTCAAATGAATATGTCAAAAGAGGCTCCAAAAAGCTATTAACAATAAATGCTGGTAGAATATGATGTGCCATAGTCTGAAAAAAAAAATGCAGTATGAGATTTAAATAATATATACCCATTGTTATTATAAAGTAACTTAATTTCAATTTTATTGCAATACACTCTGTCATAAGAATCGACGCACCTCGAAAAAATGTTTTATCGCTATGAAACTTTACATACGCAATGAGTATGTAAAGATAAAGAAATTATTATATATTCATTACCAAAGGACTTTTTATTACAGAGCAGTGACAACATAACATTCGCATGTTCATACGTAATAAATCCTCCTTTGGCCGTAATATAAGCCGATATGTACGATGTGCCACGGAAGGCCTTGTGATGGCAAACAAAACGGCGTATCTTAAAATACATCCTTCTTAGATATAAGGTGTTATTTTTTTTTTTTTTTTTTTCAAATATACCAATACTATGGAAATATTTTATGCACATTTCCATATCTGCGTCATTAATCTAGATACGCTTTCAGCAAAAATATCATAGCATTAACCCATTAAAATAAAGTCAACAATCCTTGAATCTTGAATATGCCCCTTTGCCATCCGTGGGGTGAAATAACATTCTAATGAGTTCCAGTAATGGATTCTGCTAGATGTTCTGTAATTCTTAAGCTAGATCACCCACATTTCATGATTGATGGATCTGTCATCTCAGCATGTTATCTGTATCTTTAAAATTCAGCGAGTTATATTTAATTAAAAATTGAACATTGTTAATGGGGACCATATATCAAATTAGAAATGTAAATTTGTGACATATCACAAAAGAGATAAAACTGGATGATGATACATAGGAGACATTTTTCGAATTCCGCGTAGGTTCACGATGCAATCACTGATTCTTAAGTACTTTTCAATAACTACGTACTTTTTCAATAATTAAGTACCTTTTTTTATCTAAACAATTTCCATCGTCAATTTGTTTATGATCCCTATTTTCACTGATGAAACAGCTTTTCACATGGTACGGAAAAGTGGCATAAGTCAGATTTTTTTCCTTTATCATAATTCAATTGATTTTAAAGATACAGATATGCGGTTTTTTTAATGATCTTGTTGCATTAAAAATAAAAAAATTCTGATTGACCAAATTTGTCTAAGGGGGTCGTATAAAAATTTAAAAAGTGTAACTTTTTGAAAATTAATGGGAGGACTATTTCATTAACGTAGTCTTATTTCCTACCTTACTTTCAACATTTTTGCAATTTACATTGCCCACTTATCTCCAACAGGTACAGAATTAAAGCGCGTTTCAATATTTTTGGGACACCTTGTAGTTGCCCCAGACAAAAGATGCCTTCTTGGACCCACTTGACCCATCGTCGCATCTTTGCGACCAAGGTAACGGTCAGTAAGCCTGGCTGACTACCTGTATTTTCTTACGCCTACTATACTTTTCTCGAACTTACGAAGTTGAGTGGATCATCGAGCCATCTGCACTGGCTACTGAAGACAATGGAACCACTGTAAGAGTTGAATCTAAACTAATTTATTTACAATCATATGTTCACTTATAAAGCCCGACAGAGGGCGCAGTTATATGCAAGATGCATCATAATTTCGTAATGACGGCTTACACGGCCCAAACAATTTCAAAATTTCACACTTGTGAAGTTCAATAATTGTTTTCTTGAAGTCCGATTACGAAATGTCCTTACTGATGAAGATCCCTTTTCGCAGGTTTTAGAATCTTTCTGGTAGTGGTGGACGTCTGTTTTGGCGAGGTGAGATACGTTGAGCATATGGTTTGAAAGTTTGAATGTGAACTATTTTCGGTGGGATTTTTCCTTTGACATCAGCGATCTCGTAACACACGACCCCGACTTGACGTATAATGCGAAAATATCCTTTAAACTTTGGAGTAAGTTTATGGTCTTGAGCTTGCGGCCAGTCGTGAAGTACTAGATCGCGGCTGTTGAATGTCTTGTCGAGTCGTCTGTGGTCAAATCGACATTTGTTTTCTTGATGAGTTTCTTCAATATTCAGTAATGCATTTTCACGAAGATAAGGGAGGTCTTCTAGTTCCAATCGAGTTGATTCGTTCATAATGCTTCCAAAATGTAATTATTTTGCTAGACGAGGGTTATAACCATGTAACAAAAAGAATGGTAAATATTTGCTTGAACTTTGTCGAACAGTATTTATCGCAAGTAAAGTATTTGGAAGAAGTGAGTCCCATATGGTTGGATTATGGTATGCGAATTTCGTCAAAACACTTATGAGGGTGACATTCACACGTTCTACCGTAGAATTTGACTGTGGCGTGTAGGGTAGAGTTGGTCGATGTTCGATGCCATATTTTTTTAGAAAGTTTTATGTATGGCGAGCAATATATGCAGGACCTTGGTCTGAAATGTATAGCATAGGAGGTCCGAAACGCATAATAATGTCTTCTTCGAGAGATTCTGTTGCTGTGTGAGCAGTTAGAGACGACGTAGCTCTGGCGATGAGGTAACGAGTAGTATGGTCGATTTGTACAATTATGTGTTTGTTCCCTGATGCTGTTTGGGGAAGAGCAACAATATGATCACTAGAAACAACTTCAAATGGTGTTGACGTGAGAAGACGATCACCTAAGATTCCGCTTGCACTAACTGTACGTCTGTTTGTCCATTGACAGAGATCACAACTTCTTGCATACTGTTTAGTTTCTTGTAACATTTTTGGCCACCAATATCGTAAACGTAAATGCTGTAAAGTCTTTCCGAAATCAAAATGTCCGTCATCGTCGTGACAGAGACTGAGTGCTGTTTGTCGATGTGATTTTGGTAAAACTATTGCATAAGTTTCGTCTTGTAGTTTTGTATACTTTCGATGCAACAAAATATCATTATCAAGTTTAAATGTTTTGCGAATTTGACGATAATGGTTGGTGTTGATTGGAGATTTGAGCTTTGTTATGATCTACGAACAAAACTCGTCTTTCTGTTGTTCGTGGATAAGCGAAGAATTGGAGTTGAGACCGATAGTCAAGCACAGTTGAGGTCTGGGATCAGGATATCGAGAAAGATGGTCAGCTAAGGTGTTCTTTTTTCCCCAGGGCGGTGCTGTACATCAAAATCATACTGTGAGATATCAACGATATGTCAAGCAAATTTTCGGTTTAAGCGACCTTTGGAAACAACATATGATGCAGTGTAGTTATCCATTATCAAAATAAATTTGTGGCTTAGAAGATACATACGAAATTTAACTGTTACGGCCCAGTGAACTGCGGTACATTCAAGTTCATTTGAGAGATATCGAGTCTCTGGAGCACTTAAGGTACGACTAGCATAATCAATTATGTGACGTTTTCCATTATTTTCCTGCAAGAGGCAGGTTCCAATTCCGGTATAACTTGCATCGGTTTCAACAAATGTTGGTAGTCCAGGAGTGAAAATGCCAACGCAGATGGAGTAGTAACTAATTCTCGAAGTTTTTCGAATGCTGACTGTTGTTCAGCGTTCAGAACAATTGTTTTATTCTTGGAATTGGGTGTCGAAGAGTGATGTTGTCCTTTAAGAAGTTCAGTTAACGGCTTGGCTATTGTTGCAAAATCCTTGATGTGTTTACGTAAGGTGTTGGCGAAACCTAAGAAACTTTGTACTTCATGTACAGAATGTAGAGAAATGTAACGATTTACTGTAGACGCACGGTTAGGGTCTGGGAGTATTTCATTTTGCGTGAGTTTCTTCCCAACAAAGGAATTTGTGAAGCAACAAAGATACATTTCAAACGAGAAAGTTTAAAGCCATGCTGACGTGTGAGTAGAAAGAGAAGACGTAAACATTCGAGGTGCTCGTCAAAATTGTCGTGCACTAAACTCAAATCATCAAAATATGGAGCTTGTCCTCTATCCAGAAGTTGAGCATAAGCTTGTTTTATTGTTTTCGACAGAGTGGCAGGACCGTTAGAAAGTCCAAATGGCATTCTTAGGAATTCGCAGTATCCGTCGGGTGTTACAAAGCCTTGCTTGTGAATATCGTTGGCACTTTTATATGCAGAAATGCTGATTTGATATCTACTTTCGACATATATTTCTTTCCAGCAATACGATAAATAACATCGTCCATGTTGTCAATTGGTTGAGGGTCTTTGATAGTAATGGGATTAATTATTCTAGCATAGTCGACTACAGTAAGGGGTGTTGTGTCGTGAAAGAGTTGTTCCACTACAAAAGCAGGAGCAGCGCATTGAGAATTTGAATCTTGGCAGACGTTTTGTTTTTTCCATTCAGTTTTTCCATTTGTTTTTCCCATCTGAATTTTTAAATGCAAACGATGTGGTTCTGGAAGTCGATATAGCTTGCATCGTATAGGACGATCATGCCGTAGTTGAATTATTAATTCGATGTTTGGAAATTCACCTATTGAAGATTTCGAAGATGCAAAAACGTTGTCAAATTCAGAAAGAATATTCTGTAATTTGGACTGTTCAAAAGGAGCGAGTTGAATTTGGGTTGACTCAACAGGAGATTTCATTGATTTTGGAATGTTTGTATTCGATGTTTCTATCTCTTCCGAAAGTTCTGCAGATTTTTCTTTTAACATGTTTGGAAATGTTAGCCTTTGTGTTACATTCTTTTGCAAATGAGCGATGCAATTCACTGAAGGTTTGGCAGATACACATTTAAAATGCTGAAGCAATGTAGACGTTGCAATGCACAAAGAATTATCTTGTTCGAAAATATAACGTACATGAACTGATATTTTCCAATCTGTACCGAGAATGAGGGCAACGGGGAGTTGATCACAGATACCAACTTTTGGCATTGTGTAGTCAATGTTTCCTATTTCAATACGTAATGTTATCCATCCAGATGGTGGTACGTAACCACCAGCAACACTGAGAGGTCCATCTTGCCATGGATACGCAGTGGCAGACCCATAACAACTGTTAATTAGGGTAATACAAAAACCTGGATCACAAAGTGCGTCGACTGTAGTATTTCCATTGATGATGGCGGCAACAATTGGTGTTTCATGAGACACAGATTTAATGCAATTTGCAGAAGATTGTCCTTTTGATTTTTCTTTAGTCGAATTAGAGTTTTTCGCAGCGTTGTATTCTGGAGATGTTGATCGATAATAGTTGGTAGAATTCGACTGCGGATAATTGGTAAAATCTACGGATGGTTTTACAATTTGCTGTTTCTCTTTTGGGTTTGGTGGAGGTAACGAGCATTGAGAAGAAATGTGGCCATAATTTCCTCATCGCCAACAATGGAAGTTTTCAGGAGAATCCATTGTGGGATTAAATTTTTGCATAAATTTCGTTTTTTGTTCATTTGAGCGAAATGGTCTTTTTTCATCGTCATGAAACTGAGAATCATAGTTGTCATTTTTAAATACACTTTTAACGTTTAACACATGAAAGTTCTTATTGTGCAAAAAAAGAAAGTCGTTCCGATTTGTCTTTATGCGAGCGTCTTCTTGAATCCAATGATGAAGCGCGGTCAACTAATTCAGAAACTGCGTCATTGTGTAAACGGAGAGTGGGTTAGCCCATCGGTCGTCTTGTATGTCACCTAGAGTGAGTGAAATGCGTTCGGATACGTCCAATTTATGCGGAGCATTTTCGAGCAAGGCATCTTTTGCGTAAATATATGACACTAAAGTTTCGTCTTCACGAAGCACACGTTTCGCCTGAAATGAAAAAAAATCTTTCATATTCATCGATCGTTTAAATCGCTTTTGAAATTCTTCTTTCCATTCTAACCAATCTTGACAATTTTTTACCGTACACGGAGTCCCAATCTGCGGCTGATGATTTTAATCTTGTTTGTACATTTATGACAGTTAAGGAAGGCGTCCAATGTGCATGGAATGCAATTCTTTCCACTTGCATAATCCATTTCGTTGGATCTTCGAATCGTTTTCGGGAAAAATTTGGTATAGGTTGAGCGGTATCCATAGTAGAGTTTATTTGAATCGGCGAATTTAATTTTTCTTGATTTAAAGCTAATTGCTGAACAGTGGCAGCTAATTGTGCAATAATGTTAGCAAGATCCGGTGCGGTTGAAGAAGATTCATCACAATGTTTTAAATTTTCGGTGATTTGATTATTTTTACTTTCGAGTTGGTTTTTCAATTCTTGAATTTCTAATTCTTTCTCCTTTAAAGTTTGTGTCAGTTCTATATGTTCATTGCGGGCAGAGTTTAATTTGTCAATTGCTCCTTCACGAAAATGTTTTTCATTGTCTGAAACCAAACGTTGAATTAGTTCATCTTTCGATCCTTTGCAAGATAATTTACGAATATTCAGTTCCGTTTTTAATTGCGAAACTCTTTTAAGTGTTTCGAGTCCAATTTATCCATTTTGTGTATACGTTACGAAAAAAAATATAATGAAAGCAATTATCTTCTGCTTTCGGTGCTTGGAAACGAGACAGTCATTCGTCTTCAATGGCGGGAAGATCGGAGCGTCGAACGATTTCTGTTTTTAGTCGAATTGATAAACAGAACGAACATTTTTGCAGAGTGGAAGTTTTACGACTGCACCATGTAAGGGTTTTATCTAAACTAATTTATTTACAATCATATGTACACTTATAAAGCGCGACAGAGGGCGCAGTTATATACAAGATACCACAGAATACTATATTCAGAAGGTTCACTCCCATAGGAACCTATGGCAACATCGTTAACATGGGATTTCGCATAGACACTAGCGTTCGATGAGCCAACCATTCTCGACTGCTAGATTTGGCAAATATCGCTCAATTGGCGATTTTATGTTAATGCGGCCAAAAAAAAAAAATAAACTGTACTTCTACAATTTTTTAAACTATAAACATGATCAGCATTTAAAAATACTTTTATCTGTAATATGTTTAACTTTAAATAAATAAACACAGATATATATTTAATTCATGCAATCATAAACTAAATAAAAAATTGACGCATTGCATCACTGTAAATCATTATACATCAAAAATTACAAGCTAACATACCCAAAAGACTAAAATATTATATAATATTTTCAGCCTAAAAAGTATACTAGCGTGTAGATAGTTAAATTGCTTAGTTCTTAATTTATTCTGGGATGCTGTTATTATATATATATATTTTTTTAAATACACTATACTAAACTATATTCTTATACTAAATAACAAATTTACATAAATGCATTATCAAAGGTGTCGAACTCAATCGTCAATTAGAAGGGGGGGGGGGATTATTTTCCACATTACGTCAATTAGTAAAAAGCATGTAAAATATATACACATCCAATATTATATTCAACTTTCTCTAAAAAAAGCTATCCAAATATCAATTTTTATACATTTTATATAAATGCGGAAAAGGTTTTTTAACTAATAATGCCATTGCTTCTTAGAATTTATAATCTAGGCGGCAGTGATAATACTGCACCAATTTCTTATGATGAACACGTGCATAGGATGAAATATGGGATAGATAACACATAATTTTTTATTTAAATAAAAATAAATTACATACCTTTTAAACTTAATTCATTTTCTTTTAGTAATCCATAAAATAGCAGCGAAAGTAACATGCGATGTGCATGCGATGATAGAACAAAGCAACAAAGTTCTAAGTTCCAAGTGTTTCGTTCAGTGCCAAATAGGGTTATATTAGCAGAACGTCTTGGCGAAAACCGTCACAGACCATCGCCAAGCCTGCCAACCTTGATATTTTGGTTGGCGGTTGAGGGCGCTGAGATCGAGTGAAATATCTGTATATGTTACTCTGTACAAGATACATCATAATTTCGTAATGACGGCTTACACTACAAAGCAGTCAGATTTGTTCAGCAGGTGAGTAACGCTCCTATTTTTACCATGCGCTCCGAAATCGCCCTGTTCGCTTAATAATAACGAATTTTTAATAATTTTACATATCTGGATGGGGGTGGGGGAGTCCGAATACCGGTAATCATGGTTTTCGGACAAGGTTTTAGGGGTGCGTCTATTTTTTTTCCTATGGATTAAGTAGTTGGTGATAAATAAATAAAATAATCCTTAGAACATTTTTGTAAATAAATGAAGGATATAATTTGAATAGAAACACACACATGTCATAAAAATCTAAAAATAATAATTGTCAATACAAAAATGTGAGATAAAAGACTATTTATTTTCTAATGGTTTAGTGACACTTAAAGAAGGAAACGTTTTAGTTTAAAAAATAGTGACGTATTAAAATAGGTTTGTGTTGAATTTCATGAAAACTTGGACTTTTGTAGTTGGTACAGTTGTCCCCACTTATTCAGGTCACGGATAATCGAATGCATCGCTTATGCGAATAAAATCTTATAGTAGAACCAAAATTATTCCCAGAGAATCAATGTTAACTTTCCTCGCTGTAACGAATAATTTCCCCCGGTCGTCCCCGGGTAATCGAATAAAAATTTAGCAATCTTAGCATAAAAGTAAGTGCTAAAGCAAAGAAAAACAAACTTGCGCAGAAAAATTAGTGTTTAGAAAGATTCCCTTGAAATCTTTTTCCCTTGAGGAATTTCAAGGTCTATCTATTGGGAAGTGGAAATACAAAAGCGACCCCCTTACAAACTCATAAATATCCCAGTCGAATCTTTAGGATATCTATATTTACAAAGGTCTGAAAAGCAGTCCAAAGATGTTTGCTAGGTGAGTTGGGCCTAAACAGTAGGTTTTTGTTTTCGGATAACCCACCGCCTACTTCTGCAAAGTAATTAAGAAAGGGTATTGTCATTTATGATCCGCGCAGGTAGTCTACCTTCAAATCCCATTAGCGTAAGAAAAGGACATCGAGGTGTAATTAGGATAATATGATAAGAACTCTTTGGAAAAGAAGACGTGGACGTAAAGTGATTAACAGCTGATGCGCAGAATATCGAGTATCGGAGAAGATTTTTGATGCGTTCTAGTCAAACCACGTGGTTAAAGTGAGAGTTCAGAGTAAGAAGTTACCTCCGGGATTTCTAATATTGTTGATGTTGTTGTTGTTGTTGAGACCCAGACTGTCCGACCTACCAGAAAGGTGTAAGGTAACTGGGATTTCTAATATTGTGAAAGATCGGACTCCATCCACTTTTTAAGATATTTACGGTTTAAACCTCCACAATTCTCTCTTGTATCTCAGAATTACGGAAGTGGTCAGGTCACTTAATCATTGGCAGCCAGTTATCGTTGTAATCACATAATACTATCACAATGAAACGTATGTTGATACGATCTTTGTACATAATGGTCTCTTGTAAAAGACAAACGATCGTTGACCATAATTGTCAGGTCGTTGATGTAGAGAACCAGTATTAGAAATTAATTAATCTGCTATACTCGTCATCCATCTTCCTCGGATTGCGTGAGCGTTCGAATCGTGAATTTGCGCTAAACGTGATGGAGTCGATGATCCATGCTAAAGTAGAGCCAAGTTTGTAACTAAAAGACACACTTTATTCACATCATCTGCACATAAGATATTTTTACAATAGTAATCGACTGGTATGGTCATGTGAGTTTCTCATAGTACCAGCTCACTGCTGCTGTTCGCACGACAGCTCTCTCTGGGGACCGTGGGGCGCCTCCTTCTAAAGCGCGTCCTTTTTGCATGTATGCTCCTATCGTCCCATACCACCATGATTATGGGACCACCTTGGCATAAACCCTCTGGAATTTTTCCCAGCATCCAACGATGCTCAGACCATACTCTCGTACTTGCAGAGATCTACACCTCTCTCCCTTATAACAGGCAAAATGGCTTTGTTTTGCCTTTTTCAAGCATCTTCTCGGTGGCGACGACAGGCTTTAATACTTTGTTTTGACATTCCTGGCCGGCTCGGGTCTATGACCTGCTATGAGCAAATCAGTACTCTGAAAAACGTTCGAAAATTCGTCTGGGTTTCTCACAACTATATTAGTCTGTGGGTTATAATCGCGTTGTGAAAGGCTTTCTCTCTTCAGATGGACATTGAGTGCTTAGCAAGATGAAAACGAAACGCAACGACCTGAGTTTATGAGACAAGTTAAAAGTTTTAGAGGCAATAAAAAATAAAAAACGCGAGTTAAAATCGTAAAAGAGTTTTGAATTTCGTAGATACAGGTGTCTAATATTAATTGTAACGCTGATAGAAGAATGGACAATAGAAGTTTAGAGAGAAAGCGTAAACGGGAATCAAATTTTGACAACACTGATCAATCAAATTTGACAATATTGTCTGGACTGGTTTTCTGTAAAAAGAGCAAAATGTGCATTGACCAATGGGACAATGCTAATACAAAAAGCTGAAGAAATCGCGAAGAACTGTGTAAACAGTGAAAATTTTTTTACTTCCAAAGGTTGACTCCATAGGTGGCACCAAAAGAACAATTAAACATTCACCTGGAATCAGTCGAGAAAGTGAATACAAACAAAGAGAACGATATGTGAGACGAGGGTGGGAGTAGAGAGAGCTTTGACTGGGAACGCAAAGGAGGTGCTAGGCTTGTATTTCCAAAGGTTGACTCTACAGGGTGTCCCAAAAAGATTTAAATATGCTTTAATTCTTTACTTGTTGGAGATAAGTGGGCAATGTAATTGCAAAAATGTTTAAAGTAAGGTAGGAAATAAGACTACGTTAATGAAATAGTCTTCCCATTAATTTTCAAAAAGTTACACTTTTTAAATTTCTATACGACCCCCCTTAGACAAATTTGGTCAATCAGATTTTTTTTATTTTTAATGCAACAAGATCATTAAAAAACCCCTCATATCTGTATCTTTAAAATTGAGCGAGATATATTTAATTGAAAATTGAACATTGTGAATGGGGATCATATATCAAATTAGAAATGTAAATTTGTGACATATTACAAAAAAGATAAAACTGGATGATAATACATGAGGCATTTTTGCGTATTCCGCGTAGTAGGCTTACGATGCAATCACGGATTCTTAAATACTTTTCAATAACTAAGTACTTTTAAGTACTTTTTTTTTATCTGAACAATTTCCATCGTCAATTTGTTTATGATCCCTATTTTCACTGATGAAACAGCCTTTCACATGGTACGGAAAAGTGGCATAAGTCAGATTTTTTCCCTTTATCATAATTCAGTTGATTTTAAAGATACAGATATGCGGGTTTTTTAATGATCTTGTTGCATTAAAAATAAAAATGTTCTGATTGACCAAATTTGTCTAAGGGGGGTCGTATAAAAATTTAAAAAGTGTAACTTTTTGAAAATTAATGGGAGGACTATTTCATTAACGTAGTCTTATTTCCTACCTTACTTTCAACATTTTTGCAATTTACATTGCCCACTTATCTCCAACAGGTAAAAAATTAAAGCGCGTTTCAATCTTTTTGGGACACCCTGTATAGGTGGCACCAAAGGAACAATTTAACATTCACCTTGAATCAGTCGAAAAGGTGAATACAAGCAGAGAAAACGACGTGTGAAACGAAGGTGGGAGTGAAGACAGTTTTGACTGGGAACGTGAAGGAGGTGCTTAGCAAAAAATATTATGTTGTGTGGGGTACACAAGGATAAATTGAAGCTGTATGTGATTGAATGTACGTGAGTGTTTCAATAAAGATTGAATAAGGGTTTTTTGTTGACTAATGAATTACAACATGGACAGGAAAGGAAGTTGCACTTTTCTTCTTTAAAGATTTAAACGTTTCCAATATCAAAACTTTTCAGCAAATCTGACATTTTGTTAGTGTTGTCCTTTTGCTAAAAAGTTGTTAAAACTGGTGTAAAGCTTTTCCACAATCGGAATAAAAGAATCACCAGAGAGACAAACTGAAGATAGAAAGATGGACAGTTCTCGCTGAACCATCTGTGTACTTCACATAATAACTGCATTGATAGTTAGACACTCTTGCAATATACAGCAATTTGCTTTTTTCATTGTTATCATACGTCTTCTCTTCATATTATTATCATTATAATTCAGCATTTCTATTGTACTTTGGTGTGCCATTATGTATATATGTGTGTGAGAATTTGTTTTGTTTCTCCTTTAAGAGAAGTAAATATGCTAAGGGATTAATTACCTTATAAAGGAGTGGTGGATCAGCTAATAGTCGAGACAGCATTCCAGGGACAGTCTGATTCATTGCATCGTCACTTGGTGCAAACACAGTAAAAGTAGACGAAGAGTTCTCCAACAATGTCAGCAGGTTCGGTTCAGTAGAATTGAGTAACTTGATGAATATGCTATTAAAAATAAAACTTGAAATGTTGAATTGCACAAAGAAGTATTACATGCATAGGTGTGCACCGGTCATTAATGTCGAAAACAGTCGCTTTGGATTTTACTTTAATCCCAAGATCTGATCTCAGAGTTTTAAAATACCGCAGTAAGCAATCAGTAATATAAAATTATCGTATTACAGAAAATAATGTTCACAAAGCAAACCAATACATTGATTCAACGCCCTGGCTCATTAATTTAAACCTTGAACTAGTATTGGCTATGAGTTAATTACGATGATGTGATTGAGGAAGAAAATCCGACACCAGGGGAATGTTTCGTTCTTTGGGGCTAGGAAAATAAATCATCATTATAAGAGTCAGCATCTTTAAAAAACTTACTTTAAATATTATTTTTATCTATTTATTATGTATATGTGGGACATTGCATCAGTGTCTAATTAATGTACCCAATACCGTTCCCCATGCTCTACTGTTAAAGATTGCATTTTAGAAAACTTCCTGTCAACCTAAATAAAAGAAAAGCATGCTCTCCCTGACAAAGTTTTAAACGGTCCACAATTGATCTCTTGGCGACTCGGGAGGTTTCGCGTACTACTCGATGGCGCTCGCTGAACTCGCTTCACGAGCTATTTCAAGCCAAACTAAAGTTTAAATAAGAAAATGGTTTGTTTCAGCATGTTGCCTTACTATTTCTCTACAAATGTACCAATTTCATATTTTTGTAAGCTATAGGTTTTGCGGTATGAGACAGAGAAACTCGATGGACCAGTTGATACGGAAGAACATTTTTCACTTCAAAAATGAAAATAGAATAACTCGTAAACTACATTGGAATTATAAAAAGGGCTCCGTCTTGCAAAAATTCAACTATGTCGATGCGTAGTTGAGTTCAAAATTCAAGGTTAAAAATTTCATGGTCTTGCTATGTTGTCTGTCCGGGACGCGAACTGACATTAAATTTTATCAAACACGTGTTTTTAACATGATTTTTAACATTTAAAATATATGGATTTTTGAATGAAAACATCACAACATGCAATATCTAGGAGGATGAAATACAGGAAGATGCCTTGTTCCTTTTATTTTATGGGGAAGGCATGAAGCACTTAAAAGTACTGAGAATTTAGAACGAGAATGGCGACGGACAGCTGCCATATTGGGGTTCTATCTATTGGAGTTCTCGTACGCTTCCTAATCAAAATGAATTGTTGTCACAGCGATATTTTAATGAAAACAAATATAGCTGGCTCAGAATTTCGGGAGATCAATGTTTACTGTGCATTTACAATTATTTAATGGTCTAATACAAAACAAAAAATTGAAAATGTAAGTTTTATCCATACATGAAAGCAGTAACAAATGCGGTTACTTTCGAATGTTTAAATTCAGATTATTGTAAAATAAATATTTCAATATTTAAAAAAAAAGAATTAGTTATTAGAAATATTTAAAATTTCCAAGAATGGATCAAATTCAGTGGCGTAGGCAGGGGTGTGCATATAACTCCTCTTCCTTCTCCCACAATGGTGAAAATATTGAATTAATTCTCGAAAGGCGCTCATATTGGAAAATTAAATTCAGCACTCGAACGTCCCCCCTCCTGTCAGAAATCCTGGCTACGCCTATGACACAATTTGAGCTTGGTATTTTAATATAGTTTAAAAGATATATTGAAAATTTGCATATCAATATATGATATATATTGAAAATTTGCATATCAATATATGATATATATTGAAAATTTGCATATCAATATATGTAGTTGTTTTACTTGTTTTTGTCTTGCCAGACCCTTCAGAATTTGGTGACTTAGAAGGCTGAATCTTTGCACACTTATAGTATCGACTACGGTAGAGAAGCTAACGGAGAACATTAGTTTCACCCCCCCCCTCCTGAGGGTGGAGGAAATGGGGGGATAATAAGTACATCTAGACCCTCCAGAAGCCTCTCCTTTAATCTAGAAGGCTGAATCTTTGTACCTTTATAATATCGAGCATGGGAGAGAACCAAACGAATTGGATTTTAGTTTCTCGCAGGTGAATGAACAAAAAATTTGGGAGGTTGAAAAATTCTTCACCCCCCCCCCCTCCAGTGACTTAGAAGGCTGAAACTTTGCACACTTATGGTGTCGACCATGGGGCACATCCGAACTGAAGCAATTTTCGGATAATACGACTATTTTCAACGCTAAGTGCCATACACTGTTACACAAAATAAAACTTATTAAAACAAAACAGTTGCAACTTATTTTTTTAGAGTGTTAGTTTCCCTGTTATTAACAGGTTTCAATACAGTATAGCTATGTAAAACTTATAAATGTACTGTCTTGCTGTCTTATATACTGCATAGTAAATATGTCATATGATAATATCCTTAGACAACCTAAAATAATTAAATACTAGAATCCTAAATAAGCATCCGATACCTAAATAATGCAGAAACGCCTTTGATTCGTCCTAAATAAGCTTCTTTCATAAGCCTTAAATAAGCTCATTTGATAAGCCCTAAATAAGCGCAGTTAAGAAGAACGAACTATTATTTCTTAGCTGTTGTAAAGGCGCTCTGTACTACCTGTTCTTTTGGCCTAAAGAAGGAGTTCATGACATTTGCGAAAAAAATTGTCATTTCTAACTTACATATGCCTGCGTTTTTCGAGAAAGTTTTGTAGGTCATGATCTTACAAGCAACAATTTAATTTATTGTAATTATACGACCCAGTCAACTTTTGCAATAAATATATTGTATGTATTTTGTATTTGATTTTTTATGGAAGGTAAGTATGTATTTTTTCCGGCATTTGATTTTGAAAGTATTTTGATTTATTTTAAAAATGTATTTCTTTCCCAGCCTTGCAAAATTAGTTAAATATCGATTTTTTTTGCGTGTGTGGAAATGACGCCCTTTAAAGTTATTCTAAGTACACAGAATTTTATTTTCCCACGGCCGCCCTGGGCAGCCTGCCGAAAAACACTAACAAAGCTCTATCAGCACTACTCAATTTTAGGGAATGCTATGCATCCGAGCAGAAATCAGCTAATCTTCAATTTTCCCCCACATACCGTCTCCTTGTGTTCCATACTTCGAGGAGTAATCTAACTGATACTAGCTCTTTGGTTATGTATAGGTACATATACACTCTTTTTCAAAAAAAAGAAAAAAACAAAGCATCCCCAAAAAATAATTCGATCATCTCGAAATTTCGCATGACCTTTTATACCAAGTATGCAAATGATTAAATTTGCAAGACCAATGAGTGTTAACTTCGCTCATAGCGCGAGTTCCTACTGCACAACTAGCATCCTATAAAACAGGCTAAAAATGTAGACGGTTTATCTCTGCTTGTATCGGCGCTGTCAGCTCCGTGGAGACACAACCAATAATGCCGTTACGACGTTGCCGAAGACCTTATAAGCAATTAGACGAGTTCGAACGTGGTCGTATAGTCGGGATGCGTAAAGCTGACTGGTCATACCGAGCAATAGGCCGCCACCTGTACCGAACGGACACTACTGTGCAAAGGTGCTGGCAGCAATGGTTGCTGCAAGGAACTCACCGGCGGAATGGAAGCTCTGGAAGGCCGAGGTGTACGAATGCGAGGCAAGATCGGATGATTGTGTGACAAGCCCGAACTGACCCAACGGCATCATTGTCCGCCATACAACGTGCTGCAGCCTCTTCCATACCACCCGTGGTACCTTCCACCATCTCACGGCGATTGGCTGATGTGGGGTTACGCTCACGACGGCCTTTAAGACGTCTATCCATAACCCCACAACATCGACAAAGTCGTTTGGCGTGGTTTCATAGCCGAGCATCATGGCTGCCAGCAGATTGGCATCGCATAGTGTTCAGCCATGAATTACGCTTCAGTCTTTCAGCAGATGACCATCGGGTAGGTGTTGTTGTTGAGACCCAGACCGTCCGACCTACCAGAAAGGTGTAAGGTAACTGTTTGGACGGCCGGGAAGTGCCACCCAATTTAGACCGGAACCCAGTGGGGGAGGCATCCTCAGGGACCGTACCCTCCTTCCCCTACCACCAACCTCTCGGAAGGACTTACGGACCCACATGTTTAACGTGATCGTACTCCGCGTGAACACGGCGGCTGTTTTGGCAGTGGCTGGAATCGAACCCGGGCCTACCGAGTGCAACTCCAGCGCGCTAACCAATGGGCTACCGCGCCCCATCGGGTAGGTGTGTGGAAGCGCCAGGGTCAGCGGTCCCAATCAGCCTTTGTTTTGCACAGGCACACAGCCATTACTCCTGGTGTAAGGTGCTATCTCTTACGACAGCAGGTCGCCCCTAGTCATCCATCGACTTTAAGAGCTCAACGATATGTTGATGAAATCCTGCGACCGTTTTCATTACCCTTCATGGCACGTCATTCTGGGGCCATTTTCCAACAAGATAATGCCACGCCACATACGGCTCGCATATCTCTGGACCGTCTCCGTGCTGTTGATATTGTTCCTTGGCCAGCAAGGTCACCAGACCTTTCGTCAATCGAGCATGTATGGGACATGCTAGGCCGCCAGATTCGGGCACTCCAAAATGTAGCAGATCTGGAGCAACAATTGAGGAATGCCTGGCAGAATATATCGCAGGAGGACATTAGGAAACTTTATCACTCTTTACCCAGACGTATATAAGCATGCATTGCCGCCAGGGTAGGTTCACCAATTATTGATTTGAAAATTCAATGTGCCATTGCTAACCATTGATGGGTCCTGCGGCCTTGATTTCGTAATCATTTCATTACCTGTGTATAAGCTGTACGTATATTTAATTTCAATAAAACAGTCACTTTCTTCATGGTGCTTCATTTTTTTCTTTTTTTCCAAAAGAGTGTGGAATCCCGATTGACAACAATAGCACGTGGAACGGAATCACGTGCATATTGTCCATAGCTATCGTAATTTCCGGTTACCAGGGCCGCAGCGGCGTAAACGCTGCAGAGACGATAATATGCTAAAAAGAGAAATCCAAAAATGAAAATAAATGCTGCAACAGATTTAAACGCCGCAGCAAAAGTAAACAATAGTACGGCAATTTCCGTATATGCTGTTATTGCACAATTAATGTAAGTTAACTGTATTTCTGGTAAAAAAAAAAAGTCTTATGTAAGTAATAAATAATAATCAATAAATATTTAATAAGTACTTAGCAATTATCAATTTCTCCTACAAACTTTTGCGACCTAAGATAAGCATGAGCTGAAGCTTTACTGCAAGCATTTTCGCGTAAATATGGGCGATAAAATAATCACCGAATGATCATAAATCACAGAAAGAAACAATATACATGTACAGTGTATATCATATATGTACATTGTGTAATATATATGAGAGTAGGTATAGGTAAAATGTGCAGGTATGTTTTCGTTGGTCTTATCTACCAGAATCGGCTACTAGTAAGGAAAATACATCTTTGGGAAACAAAATACCTTTAGTTCCGATTTATTTTGTTTACTCTTTCAATCGCATGTAGGATTTGAGATTAAAGAAAAAGTTGTTTGCGGTTTACAAATACTCCTTATAAATACGGCCCCTGTGAGAAAAATTTTATATGGGTTTGTTAATAAAGAATTCATTAAGAATTGTAAATAATTTATTAAAACTTAAGCCTATGTCGAAATAAAAACATTTTTGCTTATGTTGATCTTTTGCTTTTCTAGGAACATATTTTTAATTCCCGAAAATCACCAGAAAGGATAATAACATTATATGGGGATATTTTGTTAATAGGGGTTATATTAGCAAAAACATAAGGGATCTAAATTTTTAGGCGTTACCTCAGGTGAAAAAAGTTTAATTATAAAAATTACGCTTCGAGCTTATTAGTACAATATAATGGGCCCCACTTTTTTAACTTAAAAACTTGCTAAGATATAATAGGGTGATAATTTTCGAAATTTTGAACATTTCAGACTTGCGGAAAATTGGTTTAACCACCGAGCAGTTTCTGTCAATTATTGGTCGACTGCAAATTGCGATATTTGCTTTGACACTTCTTGATTTTCTACAATTATGAATTCCTTTGAAAGACCAAAATTTCTGCGCTTGGATTAGTTCTTACATAATTATCCGGTCAACCTGAAGTTGACCCGGTTAAACTAAGACTACTATATAGGGGAGCTGACGCATCAGGCATATTATTGCCCATTTTCCAATCTCGTAACGTGGCAACCGCATAGCTTATACTATAGTTAATATTAAAGATAAGGAATATGAGTGGATGTTAAACCATAAACTGTTCAAACCATTCATGAAATGGTTAGATTCCCTAGAAATGAAGAAAGAAATGGGATATTAATTGCCCGAGGGCTGATTGGCAACCCTCAGCATCAGAAGTCGGCTATATTCAAGTTTGGCGACACCGTAAGTTTGGCGATGAAATACAATGATCGCAAGGTACTCTGAGTAATCATTTCAAGCATCTGTCCGTACCGTGAGTAACTGATTTTAAAATAAGTAATTAGGATTTTTGAGTAACTTACAACTTACTTAACTTCTAATTTATATATTGTAAATTAGCAAATAGCATTATAATCCAACTGATGCTTTTTTTATAGCTGCATGCAGTTTGTATGATTTAGTCATCCTAAGAACAATTTTCTGGCACAGATAAATGCTGGAAGCAGTATATATATATATTATTTCTTTCAATTTACTTTAAGATGCGCTCAATAAACCGAATTGTATTGTGTTTTCCTTTGCATTTGAAACAAAATGAGATTTTTTGTGCATTTTGATTTTGAATTTTAAAAGTAATATGGTAGATTCTACGTACATATGATTATGCCTATGTATAAGTCTAAATGTATTTAGTTTTTATGATGACATTTTAAATTTGCTTTGACAATGTAAATTTTAATGTTATAATGGGGAGTTTACTAAAATTTGTACTGCATGTCTTCAGAAATGATTTTTGAAAACAATATGTTAATAGTAAACTATAAAGAGTAAGCATCTTATAAACTAATAATCAGTAATAAGTAAACTAGGTATTTGTATAACTCAATATGAATCGGGGGATATTTTAATTTTATAAAATTAAAAAAAATACTTTTCATAGAATTCAAATAAATGATGTAATTCAAAATTTTCCTGCACAATACATTAGAATTTATAGAGTTATTGTAGAAATAGTGCAACAGTTACTGAGTCACTTTTGAATTTCTGTAAAATTTATCTATAAAGAGAATTTTGTCTGCACCAAATTTCAGAAAATAGTTTGTGTTTAAGATGAGTTATCGTTGGACAGCGCAGACAGACTATCAAGTTCACCACATAAATTAAAATGTTTGTCACTGTTCCTTTAGGTTTAGAGTACGGAGAGGGGATAAAGGCCTACTCAGAATTTCAGCTAAAAGAAACAAAACATATTTTTATCAGTGAATTTATTTTGTCCGACAACGAATTTATATATATATATATATATATATATATATATATATATAGAAAAATTGAAAGATCAAAAGTGAAAAAAAACATGTAAAAAAGGAAGGAAGGCTCGGCTACTAAAACATTTTTATTTCCGATTTTTCCATTTCTATATATTTATATTTTATATATATATATATATATATATATTTCCAGTATTTAGTAGGGCGGGTTATTTCACTGAATTTTTCGAAATTTTAAATTGAGGCAATTTAAAAAGGGGGGGGGGGGCGCTTTCACAGGCAGGGAAGATCGATGGAATTCTACTGTAATTTGTGTTTAATTACGTTGTTTGAGTTTTTACTTATTTGTATGTAATATTCTATAATGTGGAACAACCGTAAAGTCATAATAAAACCAATAAATTGCATTTTGGACTTCATTTCTCCAGCATTGTCAAATTTCAATGGAAAAAAATATATGCCATAAAAATAATTTCTGAAAACAAAAATTTCTTTCACTTTTATTTAGATCTCTTTTTGCATTGTAAAAAGTTTGCTTTAATACCTAAGAAAAATAACGTGAGCGACATGAATGTTTCTATAAAAAAATACAAACTGCAAAATAATTTTTCAGACAAAATGAAAGCACAAAACTAGGAACGAAGAGCGAACCTTCGGAAATTCTGAAATATTTTCGAAGAAAATGATTTTTGCCGACGGTCGCGATAAACTCGCCAAATGAGAAATCGCTTCGTGTTTGTCCGATCAGCTATTCGGTTTCTGGGCAACAATATGGAGTCCATGTGCCAGCCTGTATATATAAGGGGCTCTGGGTTAAACGACTTTGGCTGCTCCAATTTGTATCAGGTTAACCAAAAAAAGATATAATGCGAAATGTTTGACATTTGTTCGTTACCGTTTGAACAAATGTTATGAAAATTTTTGAGCTCTTATGAAAAACAAATCTGAGTCTGAAACGAAACCTTCTAAATCTAAATCGACAGTCTTTCAAGGAAATTCATAATCTTAGAAAATCAAGATGTGTCGATGCAAATATCGCAATTTTCAGTCGACCCCTAATTGACAGAAACTGTTAGACGGTTAAACAAATTTTCTTTAATTCCGGAAATTCATTGTAATATATCAGCCGGTTTTAAGTGAGAAAGTGGTTTCAGCTTTATTGTACTAATGAAATAGAGGCGCAACTTTTTCTGCTAGGACTGTATAAAAACGTAAATCCCTTTTTGCTAATATCACTCCCTTACAACAAAATGTCACGACATAATGCTTCTGTCCTCGCTGATGTTTTTTTTAATCGAAAGTATAGATCTGTGATCAACCAGCACTAAGATAAATCCTTGAACGTGAATTCTGAAACGCCTTAAAAAAATCGGATGTTAGCATATCTTCCGTGGTGGTATAAACGCCTCGGCTTTTCTGCAGAAATTTCAGTGATATATTTTTGAAAGGTTGTAAATAGTTTCTTCTATTTTTGATATTTAATCTGCAATAGCTGAATGTGCAGTTTTGTATCTGTACTACCAGTGGAGTTGCCAAGGTTGATCATAGTCCCTCGTAGGAAGCCATTGAGACCCACTGAAGTTCGGAAAAATGGGAAACAATATTTGGTTACCCCACCGAGATAGTATAATAATGCCTCGATGTGTTACCCCCATACACACACGCAATTTTTTTCTGGCGAAACTTATTTCTGTAATTTTGAGAGATACTTTTAATAATGTATCTTGCTATGAAAATGCATTAATATGAATAACTGAAAAACAAGATTATACAAAGTAAAATGTACCTGTAGTTACCTTCCTGGAGTAGTTCTGAGAGTCTAAGTGAAGGAGCAGTCAGAATGCGGTCAATAATATGAACTACTCCATTACGAGTTTCTAGATCATATTCTTTCACAAATGCTGATTCCACTGTTAGCCGCTGTTAAAAATAATAAAATTAATTCATTTTTTTCGCTTTATTTTGTATTTTTCTATAGAGCTTATTTACTTATATTCATGAAACTCTTGTATATGAATAATGCAAGTGGGCGCAAAATGTTTTTCACGTTTAATTTAAGTTTTATGGGCAAAATAAGAAGAGTAACCTCAATTACGAATGTAATGTAATTTTAAAATATAAATAGCTTATAATTAATTTTATACCTAATAGATGGCAGTACTTACTAAAGGAGAACTCAAAATATTGCAATACTATTGGTAATTGAAAATGCCACTAGATGACGTACTACTCGGGGGTTTATCGTTCCGGGTAAGGTTCCTATATATACATGCTGACGCAATTGCCATTTTTACTCAAGGCCAAAATCTCATTCGGAGCTCAGACTTCGAAGTGTGAGGTTGTGATTTTGCGAAGCTGCTGCTTTTACCTTGTGGTGACTTTCTTGCTTACGCTTGGGCGTGTTATATCAAGTTACGATAAAGCACGTCGGGCTAAGTAATTCTCAACTTTTTTGCGTGCGGATTTCCGCCATTTTGTGCTTTCGAGCTATCTCAATTTTGGATTCACCACGTGTGCCTTACACGTGGTAGTGACTTTTTGGATTACTCTCAACTGAAGATATGGATTTGGACAAGGATCATCTGGAGCTTACGAGGATTACTGCTAGTGAGCTTGATGGAGAATGTGCTCGGCCTCTCAAGGATGCCATGAACTTGTACAGTGACTCTCTGCCGCAGGATGGATCGTGCTTCACGTGGCTAACTGATGTGATGCAAGTCGTCAACTTCTTAGGACTGGTTATCTACACGCTGACTCTGCATATCAGGGATATGCTCAAGAATGGACTCATCGAACAGGAACAGGACCAAGTCTCCCGGATTATAGGTTCGTTCAATTTTGTGTATTCTTTTCTGTCTTACCGTGACATGACTAAATTTAAGGATAGTGAAATGTACGTAATCTTTAAATCACTTGAGGATAGTAATGTATGTGTTAATAATGTTCAAGTTAAAGCTAAACTGCTAGAAATAGGATTAATTAATGAAATTAAACCTTCTGACAAAACTGAAACGGTTGTAAATCCATGTAAAAGGCCTAGGATAGAGGAGTCTCCCACTAAGGGAACGCCTACTAAAAACCAGGATGGAAACTTAAAATCTAGTGATAGTGTTGTAAATGAAAATGAAAATGTTAGAACTAGGATTTATGCTGAAATTGCTGCACAACCTGTGCAATTTAAAAGTGCACCTAAACCTAAAGCTGTTGAAAATAGTGGAAGAGATAATGTTATGAATGTAGAAAAAAAAGAACCAAAAGCAGACTGTTTCTTCATAAAGTTTAGAGATAACTACCAGGCTCTCCTTAAAAAGCTAAATGAAATTACAGGAAATAAAGTATCTGGAAAATTGACAGGAGATATGCTCAAACTGATACCCAATGACGCTGACTGCTATAGGGTTGTTCAGCGCCATTTGTCTAGCGAGAAAATTCCCTTCCATAGTTTAAACCTCAAAACTGAAAGGCCGAAAAAGGTAGTCTTGAAGGGGCTACCAACTAGCTATGACATTGAGGAGATAAAATTGACTCTAACATCCAATGGATTAGATGTAGTCCGGGTTTCTCAATTGAGAAACACCAAAACGAGATTACCCCTGCCGATCTTTTTAGTCAGCCTTAGGCCTACCGATGACTGGCAGAGGATCTACAGACTCACAAGATTAGGGTACTTGGCTGTGAAGGTAGAGGCCTTCAGAGCTAGGGGCTTTAAAATTTGCTACCGGTGCCAGCAATTCAACCACTCATCAGAGAACTGCAGTATGCCGCCAAAGTGCCTGAAGTGTGGTGAAGGACACTTCACACGAGACTGCCAGAGACCCAGGACAGAGAAGGCGACGTGTGCTAACTGCAATGGAGACCACCCGGCGAACTTCAGGCAATGCCCGAAGAACCCCTGGAACAAGGGAAAGGCACCGGGGTATGCCCCCCCACCCCCAAAAAATCAGATACCCCCTTGGAGGCAAAAGGCCCTCGGACCAAACCCCCAGGCACCCCCTCAGGGCTCCTCGCACTTAGTGCCACAGATAAACAGGCACGAAACTTCAGCACCTACCAGATCGGTGCAAGAGCAGGCCCCCAAACCTTCGACCTCCAGAGAATTGACTCTGGAGGAAGTTAGAGCAGCTACAGCTGCAATTAAAAGAAGATCGGAGGCATAAAAAGCCAGACAGGCAAAAGAGGCAAAGGATAGACTGGATAGCAAAGTTAAGGAATGGAAAGAAACTAAACGAGTCAGGGAGGGAGAAGAGCTCGCGCAAACCCAGCCGTTAGCTAAAACGGGTGAAAAAAAACAAAAAACTATCGAGTTCCAAAAGGACACTCACAAAAAAGTGCAAACCGCGGTTGAGGCTGAGGAAATGGAAGCGGAGACTGAACAGGCTGATAAATCTGATGCTGAAAAGATGGAGGATATCCTCAACCTCATCAGAGGGTTTATCAGCATGTTTAATCTAGACGACATAAAACGCCTGTTGATGCAGTTCGCAGAGTTGGTACAAAAAAAGAGCGATCCAATGGTAATGGTCTTTGAGGCCCTTAAAATAATCGCGGACTTTAAAAGTAACAGTGAGAATCAAACCCGTCATGGCTAGGTCCCAAAAGGAGTCAATAAAAATAATATTTTGGAATGCGAACGGCATATCTCCAAGAATAAATGAACTTAGGAACTATGTAAATGAAAATGACGTAGACGCCTTACTAATTCAGGAAACTAGAGTTAGAGAAAGTAAAAAACTAAACATAGCCAACTACTCAGGTTATCATAATCTTAGCTCAAATACTAATGCTAGAACGCCCCATGGAGGAACAGCAATATACATTAAAAGAAATATTCCCCACGAGGAACTAAAAAGCATAAATCTTCAAAGTATAGAAAATACTAGCATAAAAATTAAAATTCATAATACTAGCCAGTTTATCCTAACCTCAACATATGTCAAAAATATGAGTAGAGTAGACGTAGCTGCGCAGCTGGAACTGCTTTTCTCGCGATATCCCAACACGATACTCGCAGGCGACTTCAACGCACATCACCGAGCGTGGGGTTGTAGGAGAGCCAATGCACGCGGTACACAGATACATAGACTGCTGAACACCACAAATACTAACATTATTGTTCCGTCGACACCAACCTGCTTCTCAGGCGCCAGCGGCACATTCATAGACTTTGTCCTAACGCGAAACATAGACTACGCTCACACTATTAGTACCCTGGATGAATTCGACTCGGATCATCTACCGGTACTGGTGACATTTGACCTGAACACACCTCTTCCAGCCTCTCTGGGACAAGAGAGGGTCAACTGGGAAGTATTCAAAAGAGCACTCTTCGAGCCGCATTTAGCAGTACCTAACATTATGAGCACGGCGGATATTGACTCTGCCACGCACACACTCACAACAGAAATCAAGAGAGCAATTGCCTCTGCCACAACACATCGTGAGTCTCCAAAATTACCCACACTTTCCCACCATGTCAAACAATTAGTCAGGCAAAGGAATAGAATGCGTAAGACATGGCAGGCTAACAGAGATCCCGCCCTTAAAAGGGAGCTTAACAGACTCACGAGCAAAGTCAGGGGGAAAATTGTCGCAGAAAAGCAGCAACAGTATAAAGAATTAATCGAATCCCTTAGCCCAGAAGATGTATCGCTCTGGCAATTCGCAAAAAGACTCAGGAAACCTCAAATTAAGCTTCCGCCACTAATGGATGGCGCTAAAATCGCGTACTCAGACGAGGAAAAAGCCGAGGCGCTCGCAAGCCATTATGAAAAACAATTCCAACCAAACCACGATCTAATGTGTCAGGATACCCTAAGAATGGTTAGCCAAACTTTAAATAACTTCAGGAATTCCCCGGTAACGGCTAAGATTAACCCAGCCACCCCGCAGGAGATATTAGAAATTATCAAAAATCGCAAAAGCCCAGGGCACGACAAAATCAGAAATATTGCGGTTAAAAACCTACCCCTAAACGTAATATGTTACTTGACTATCTTAATAAATAAAATATTAAAACTAAACTACTTTCCCAAAGAATGGAAGGAAGCGATAATCATAACAATCCCCAAGCCAGGTGAGGATGCCACAATTCCAGCCAACTACAGACCAATCAGCTTGCTCCCGACACTTAGTAAAATTACTGAGAAAATAATTCTTAAGAGACTGAACACGCACCTTAGTGAGAATGACATCCTCATTCCGGAGCAGTTTGGATTTCGGCCAAAGCACTCCACCACTCATCAATTGCTGAGAGTGGTAGAGTACATATCTTCTGGACTTAATAGTAAGACACCCACAGCTGCGATTTTTCTGGACATACAAAAAGCCTTTGATAAAGTGTGGCACTGTGGATTAGCATACAAATTGATCACTTTAAAAGTCCCTGACGCTCTTGTCAAACTTTTAATCTCATACTTAAATAACAGACACTTTCAAGTCAGAGTAGGAGGTAACTTATCAACACCCAAGCTCATTAAAAGTAGTGTACCGCAAGGTTCTATCCTGGGCCCGACACTCTTTAACATATACCTGAATGACATCCCCAGGACTCCAAACACAGAGCTGGCACTCTATGCAGACGATAGTGCGATACTTGCAAAATACCCTTATGTCTCAGTAATGCACAGACAGCTACAACAACACTTAGACATGCTCCAAACTTGGCTGGAAAAATGGCGAATAAAATTAAACCCCAATAAATGTCATTGGATTTATTTCTCTAGAAAACGTAAACCTCCGCCGCCTCTGTACATAAACAACCATGCCCTAAAAGCGGAAAAATCTACTAAATACCTAGGTGTAACGATAGATTCCCACCTAACCTGGAAACAGCACGTAACGAACTTAATCAAAAAAGCGTATATGGCCACAGGAGCCTTATACCCAATGATAGGAAACGGAAATCTAAGTTATCAAAATAAACTCCTAATTTATAAATCGGTCATCCGCCCGGGAATGCTGTATGCAGCACCCGTATGGGGATATGCCTGTAAAACTACAATAGACCTCCTAGAGACAAAACAAAACAAAATCCTACGGATTATCAGGAAAGCTCCCAGGTACTTAAGAAACTCGGTAATTAGGAATGACTTCAAAATAAAAGCTGTTAGAGCCCAAATTAAAAAGCTAGCGCTTAAATTTTGCAGAAATTTGCCATCCGTTCCAAACGAACTGTTATTCAATCTGCATGACTATGATCATCGCAAGGCCAAATCTCGTAAGAGACCCCGCGCTGTTCTAAACATCGATAATCGGAATTAAAAGATCCCACCTCAAACATCTGATTTTTAAATAAAACTCGCGACTATTATTTTATAAAAAAAAAAAAAAAAAAAAAAATATTCTAAACTCTAAACTGCCAAAACGCTAGGTAACCCTTAGATCTGCATCAACCTCCCAAACTGCTTAAACTCTAAATGTGCAACAAACTGCCACACTAGGAGCTAGGACAAATAATAAAGTAGTAAATAAAAACCTCGAACCTCCAATTAGGGTCACTGAATTAATGTCACAGTTTGACGATAAGAACCACATATTGAAATTGGAGATTAAAGGCGCTTCGCGCCTGGTGCTCTGTCTTGTACGACACTACGACTATGCCATTTTTACTCAAACTAGTTCAGTCAGTTATCCTGTGCTATTTCAATGGTGCGCATGTTACACAGCTGATATTTGATACGCAGTTTAGCTGTAAAATAAGGGCTTCTATTTTAAAAATTGTAATACCCATCGTTCAAGAAAATAGTTTAGAATATTTTGATTTTCTCAAAATCCTCAGAAAAGGACGAGGAATTATCCCTCTTTTCACTATGTACAGACATAGCATCAACTGGGAATCAAGATGGCTGCTGTTGCGCCAGCCTATATATTTAGGAGTCTTAGTCCCGGACGTGACTGGCTTAATTTTTTTACCTGTCTCTGCACATATAATGTTATACAGTGGCGGCTCGTGCATAGGCACTGCGGGAGCGACAATGCTCTCTCTCCCTCCCAGCCTCGCGTGCAGCTTCCTATGTGCGCATGCGCACAACAGTCAAACACCACGCTTCACAGTTCCAGCGGCGTGGTATTTGACTGTTGTGCGCATGCGCAAATAGGAAGCTACACGCCAGGCTGCGAGGAAGAGAGAGCACTGTCGCTCCCGCAGTGCCTCTGCACGAGCCGCCCCTGCACGGGAATAGCAAACGTGCGCATTTTGTTCTCGGATTCTCAGAAGAGACCGAACTTGTTAACTGCAACTGTCATTCTGTCCACCGGCTTTACTAAATCACTTTGAACATCACTGGCGAAGGTGTGCACAGCAGATTTGAAAATCTCTGCGCAAGTTGTTTACGTCTGGATAGTACCACTTCAAAATTAACAAACAATTTTTAATTGTAATAATGCGAAACTTGCTGTGTTTTGCCAATGACCCTCAAAGGCCTCCCTGGTCCGAGGAGTCATGAATGACGAATTGCTATGCTCGTCGACGTCAAGCTGACACCTTTTGATTGGTTACCTGACTGAGTGTCCAACCGTTATATTAAAGAACCTTGGTGCTACTATTATGCTTTGAACAATTACAATTCATGTTTTGGCATTGTAGCATCAGAGCAATTTACGTAATTTATGCACAGTGACGTATTTTAACATTCAATTTGGGGGGGGGGGCAGTTTTAAATTAAGGTTATATCAATAACAAGGGGTTTAAGTTAGAGGTCTACAGGGTTTTGGGTCCCGTTTTATTAAATTCGGGTTGGTAAAAAACATGCCAATATAAATCAAAATTGAAACACAAAATTTAAAATTACATATGAAACGAAATTCTCAATTATGATGAAAATCTCCTTGTCCCTCACTAAGTAATAAAAGTTTGCTCTGTACGGAGAACGCAGATGGGTGAAATAGAACTGGATACAGAAAAACTTATAATTTCAGATAAGAAATTGAAAACTTGATTATTCGACGACAATCCGAAATCAACATAAAACATTGCTTTTCGCAACATTCAAGTTGTTTGAAACTACAGTAACAGAACAAAAAATATGTTCTGGCCTCAATGCAGCAAAATAAATACACTGGCTTCCAAAAGTTAAGCACGGAAGGAAATCAGGACCAATTGCTGCAGCGTAGAGTCTCGCAATGAGATCTAAGACTTCATCCCGATACCGTGCAGCCGCCACAGAACCGCCTTTAAAGATGTGCAGCTCTGTGCGACATCCCATTGAAATTCCAGCCCAAACCATGAGGCTTTCACCTCTGAATGTGTGATGTTCGATTATGTTCTCGGCCTGATTGCATGTGCCTCGTTCTCCTTAGACCCTTACACGCTTATCATTTGATTCCTGAACAAATCTGGACTCGTGAACAGGACGTTGCACCAATCTGAGACAGTCCAATTGACATGTTGACGGCACCACTTTAATCTTGCCCCTCTGGCTTGGACAATTAGTGGAACACAAAAACGTGGTACTTGGGCATACAGTCCCTTCACGTCGAGCCTTCGGCGCACAGTACTGGCAGATATTGTCTTACCAAGTGCTGCTACAACCATGGATGTAACAGTTGTGGAGATCGCTCGTCGATTCCGCTTGGCTACTATAGCAATATATCGATCACCAGAGGGGATGGTAACCCTTGGACGACCGGGTACAGGTCTCCGGACAACTGTTTGACTTGTTTGAAATTGTTTTCATGATCGAGAAATTACCGAATGATCAACGCCAAGGAAAATAGCGACATCTTTGATTGACTGTCCCGCTTCAATACGTCCGACAGCACGCCAGCTCTCACTATCTATTATTCGTTTTCTTTCAGCCATAGAAACACGAATATCATAAAAAATAATCCTTCAAAAGTTATAAACACTTCGTATCAGCATTTAAATGCACCAGCATCCCTTCAGAATGCTGGAGTCTTCAACGACTGCCTAATTAGAATATACCTTGACAGTCAATCGTGATTGGCTGTAACATGCGATATTTGCATACTGCCATCTACATTCGCAGCGATTTTCAGCCACTCAAATTCAAATACACTTTCGAAAAATGAAAATTTGCATTGCGTGCTTAACTTTTGGAAATCAGTGTATATGACGCCTAGGTGCCAGATGTCATGTTTCGTAACACCATGTGATCTATAAATTTAATTGGGAAGAAATACATTCCAAATTTAATATTGAGGAAATGATCATTCGGTTGTTATCATTGGTCAAGTACGAGTTGCAATTTGTTATATTTTTAAATTTATCGGAAAAAGTTTTGATCACATTTGTACTAATTACTTGATTGGTGGTGAAAATATAAAATCCAATAGGCACTGCTTACTTTAAAATTTAACATTGATATTTTATTTTAAACTTCTGTGATTTTAATTTCAATTATTAAATTCCGAATGTTTAGAATTATCAAAATTAAATAAATTATATTCATAAATTAAAATACAATTCCGTCGATTTCTTTTCGATAACAAATATTGAATGAAAATATATTTATTTGAGCAAACTGTTATAATTCAAAATTAACATATGGTCGATAACAAATATTGAATGAAAATATATTTATTTGAGCAAACTGTTATAATTTAAAATTAACATATGGTTCGATAAAACGAATTATTGTCCTTTATTTATATTCGTATTTAAACATTCGTACACTTTTACTTTAAAATTATTAAATTCTTAAAATATTCATAACTATGTCATAATCAGATAAAATAATATCTTTTTATACGTATATAGAAAGTTTAATAACATTGAAATGTTTTTTAAAAACACTAATAATTGTGGCATATGACATTTTTGTTTTGCTACCACTGCAGTCAAAAATATTTGGTGCTGATAAGTTCTAACAAGAGGGACATTACATTGTTCACTGATAATTTAAATGGGTGAAGAAAGCTTTTTTTTAAACATAATCTCCGTGAACAGCAGTTTTCTCAATTCATCAGTGATTATTCAACCAAATTGATAAATGAAAACTCACTTTATAGTAATGCTCATTTTTGATTTGTACAGATTTTTCAACTTCGGGTTATTTTTTATTTATTACTATATACAACTTGTGTTTAATTCCTTAAATGGCAAATTTTGATCATCATACGAGGCAAAGGTATTGCAAAAAAAAAAAAAAAAAATTCGGGGCTGACTTTGGGTGCTTTCGTGACGGGTTAAACTCGGGTTAATTATTTTTAAAAAATCTCGGCCTTTGACAGAGTCAAATCTTAATATTTCGAGACAAATAAAATTTTTAAACTAGACCAATGCAGACTTCTAGTCTCTAAATAACTGGCTTTTGAACTTATATTCTCCCCTTCTTCTGAAGGCTTCGGGAAATGGGATTTTCCCAAATTTGGTGACTTCGGGTTTTAATGCTTTCTAAAAACTCCTTACTTAATCCTTTTTTTTATTGCAGGAAAAATCGGGTTGTTTTTCTAGTTCAAGGACTTCAAAACGACAAACTGAATGGGGACTCGGTAGCTTTTTTTTTTATCATATGTGTATTTAGGAAGCATTTTGAAATTTTATCAATTTCGGGGGGGGGGGGAGGAAGACCCTTTAATACGCCCCTGAAATTGTATATAAAATGAAAGACCATAATACATGTATATTGTTTCGAAAGCGTAAAATGTCCTTTCTCACTGGAGTCTCTTTTGAAAATCAGACTGAGAAAACCCATACATGAAACCTTCTTACATACGAAAATTTTTTACATACGAAACACCTTTTTTTACTTATACTATTTTCAATAGCTTTATATGATATTCTGATAAACTAGGTAGTTTTACTAGCTTGAAACTAAATTAAAATTGATAAATTATTTTCAAATTTATCTGGCTCCATACTTGAGTTCCTGATTCATATAAACTCTTCAATTTCTTATTAAAAGGAAATCAAAAATGTACAAACTATAGTGTAAAATGACTTACATTTTTATGCAATTTGAATCTGAGTTGAGGTCCGGAAGTATTAATCGTGGAAAATTTCTGGCCATCGATAACGTTGCTCGACAGTATTCGTCCCGGAACCATGTGGAAACTTGCTACTTCTCTTGCTAAAGACGACTGATTCAAGAGATCTGACAAAATTTCATCAGGCAGAGCTGAAATTAGATAGCAAAATTAATTCCACTGTGCATAATTATTTCTAACAAGCAATAAATAAAGGGAATTTATTTATCATCACTTTAGAGCCTGCGCGTTACACCCTGCTTGCTCTTGTTTGGGCTTCGTGAAACAGTAATCAAATTTGTTCACATTTGGGATTATGATAAACAATACAACAACTTTAGCACTTGCGCGTAAAAATTCTTTGAAGCTTTTAAAAACAAAATCACGCGAAACGGGTCCATTTCACCCCAAGAAAACTTGATCTCAACGATCGAAAATTTTCAAATTTGCAATGAAAGTTTGTGTACATTTGATTGAATGGAAAGTTTTTTTGTTACGGAGGAAGAAAGTTTCTTCTACGCCATGCATGGGAAACAGGAACTGGTGAGCATCAACTCCCGTCGACTAATCACTTCGAGTGTCTTCGTCTCACGAAACTCACACAACCTGAACAGATGCCTTGTTTTAGAAATAGGGCGATAATCATATAACTATTTTTCTCAAAGATTGTATAAAATATTAAAATGTTTATTTTACAACGTCTTTTAAAGACGGTAATTAAGTGCATTCGAATGTGAAATGAATGGTGCCTTACCTTCAAAAGCGTCGTCATTAGGCACAAACACAGTGTAAGAATCCTGTCGCTGGAGAAATGAGAGTAAATCTGCAGTTTCTGCTAATTTCATGAAATATTTCATCCGACGGAACTCTATATATTCCGCCAAAGAAAGTACTATAAAAAAAATGATATTTCAACCATTTGCAATTGTCACTGAACAACATGTTTTTAAATTTTAAACTAAGATTGAGTCATTAAAATTATATATTATTTCTAATTTAAAGGATACCAGTGGCGGTTTGTCTAATAAGGAGTGTAGGAATTGATGTTGTTAGTCCCGAGCCAGGTCCGAACTCGGGACCCAGTGCTTACAAGATCGACATTATAAGATTAGAGCAAAAGCTAGCTTCTACTCCGAACTTATGATTCGGATACAGGTTCCTAGCATCTTCGATCGATGTCTTTGGCAGCAGCAGAGTCGGGTGCTGCCATACACTTCACCCCCTGATGAGAAGTCCGGTCGAATTTCGGTGAGGAGGGGGCTACCCAGAAACCCCTTCACGTCCCCATCCCGAAACTCAGTCGAGGGCTGAATAGCCGGGAGGCGTGTTATACCTCAGGCGTGCGGCGTCGTGATGTCAGTCGTGGTCAATCAGGAAAGGAGTAGTCGGCGCCTCTGGTTCAGCGTGGTGCTGCCATCATGTGTTGAGATCGTTGGAGAGAGAAGGTTGCGTGCTCGTATGTCCAGGGTCACCATTGTAGGAATTGACTTTCTAGTCCCGAGCCAGGCCTGAACTCGGGACCCAGTGCTTACAAGACCGACATTATAAGATTAGAGCAAAAGATAGCTTCTACTCCGAACTTATAATTCCGGTACAGGTTCCTAGTATCTTCGATCGATGTCTTTGGCAGGAGCAGAGTCGGCTGCTGCCACAGGAGCATAGGCACGTGCCACTCCAAAAATTCCATAGAGTTTTATATATTGAATGCTCTATATTATTAAATCAACAATAAATTCTTGAAAATGAAGTGAAAAGGGGGAATCCACTCCCATTGCAGATAACAGCATTGTAAAACGTGCATGTTGTAAAACGCTGTTTTAGAGTACTTATATTTTAAGAATTAAAAAAAATAAATTTTACTTTTACTAATTTGTCCTTTTTTTGATGCTCTTAGTTTTCCGATGCCCTAAGCACGGGCTTAATGGGCCAATTGGATAATACAGTTATGGACCTCGTTCGGAAGCTAGACAGTTAAAAAATGAAAGGAAACATGAACTATGTCGAAAGAACTCTTGAACTTTGCGGTAAAAATAAGATTTGAATGTTGTGCTTTAAGTAAAATTTATTGAACTATTAAATTAAAGGTAAACAACATAGGTTTAATAAATCATTTAATAAAACTCCTTTCCTCGACGTACATAAATTTATGTACGTACGACGTTATAAATTTATGTACGTGGAGGAAAAGAGTTTTATTAAATGACTTATTAAGCCTATGTTGGTTGCCTTTAATTTAATAGTTTATTAAAGTTGACATGTATCCATTCTAATTATTAAAATTTATTGGCTTAACCTAGTTTTAAGTATTAGCATTCGCACTTGCTATTTGAAACATTTAAACATGAAACCCAAACTGGACTATAATACCGAAAGTGAAATTTCTTTATTAAATTAAGAATTAGATTTTACTGGGAATTGCATTTCATTGTATTGTTCTTCTTTTTTAAGTGAGTAAAGTAATTTCGAAGCAGCCGGAAATGAGGGAGAAGCGTTTTAAATATTTAGTCGTCGAATATTATTCCGGATATTGTGTTTTTAAATGTTTTAATAGAGTTGATTCGGCTTTTAGATATTAGCGAGTAGTTAAGAAGAATTCATTGAATTTGTTCTTTTGTCTGTAATGGCGAATTTTGGTGTTTCGACTTCAGAAGAAGTTGGATCTGTGTTGCGCAGATCATTTTCGGAGTGTATCAACAACTTAAATGAGTTATTTATTTCCGTTTGTGATAGAAAATCGGCCTCTAAACAGGATAGGGCCAGTTTCGATAGCAATAGAGAAAATGCGCTGAAGATTTTTGAACAAGCATTGGATGATAGGGATAGACCTAGAGAGCGTAAGAGTAGTTCTGATAACAATTTGGACTTCTCGGACAGAATTGTAGCTTTAGTGGAACTTCTGGATAGAAAAGTGCAAGATAATCATACTGACCTGCTTAGGAGAATGGTCAGCATTGAAGATAAAGTATACTTTGATAGTAATGCTATAAATGGTTTTATAAGGGCCAAGGCAAGTGATCGGAAATACTGCGAGATCGATTCGAATGGGATTAATCAGCGTTTTGAATCAAGTCAAAGAAATAGTCTCAGCGAATGCTTGGGGGAAAATGTCAATGATGGTGTTGAACAGAGCAACAGAGATGCGGAACAGTGGCCAAATTTGCAAAAGTTTCAGAATCGAGCTAGTAGTGCTCAAATGCAAACAAACAGTGATAGGATTTTGAATACTGTTGGATATAGTTTTCTAAAGATCGACAAGGACTACTCTAAGGGATATAGTACTAAGCCGAAATCGAAGACTATTGTAAATGGTTCATGTAAAGTTTCAAAGTTAGTGGCGGCTCAGAAACGCCCCAGAATGGGAGCAGTATTTCTCTCAAGATTGAGTCCAGATACTATAGCTGCTGATATTGAATCTCATTTAATGAACTGCCTTATTGATAATTTCATATGTACCCGACTTGTTACTAAGTTTAACACTTACTCTTCTTTTCATATTGAGGTCCAGGAACAGGACATGGCAAAGTTGTTAAAGGGTGATATGTGGCCCGAAGGATGTTTTATAACCAAATTTTTTGGCAAACTTAATGATAAGCAAGTTTTTCAAGAAGGTGAAATAAATGGTCTTGAGGATAATGCCGAGAAGTGACTACTGGATAAGTCAGCGATCAAGGATGGATGTGTTTCAAATCGTGACTTTAAAATTTATTACCAGAATGTTAGGGGGTCTTCGGACAAAAACAAACAACTATTCTTATCTGCGTTGGCCCAAAACTATGATATAATTTGTTTTACTGAGACTTGGCTCTGTGAAAGTATAAGAAGCTTGGAACTTTTTGATGGCCGATACACAATTATACGTAGAGATAGGACAAATATGGATAATCGAGATACACGTGGAGGGGGTGTGTTGATTGCACTCAAATCTAACATTGTGTTCAATGAGTTATCCATGGGTGAAGATCAGGGGGAATCGGTTTGGATAAAAATTGATCTAGCTTTTGGTAAATATTTGTTTCTCTGTGTGGTATATATTAAACCTGCTTCTAATTTTATTATGTATGACAAATTTTTCAATCTGTTTGAAGCTAATTTTGGTTTTCTTAATCATGACATTATTGTCATGGGGGATTTTAATCTTCCTGGTATTATCTGGCCTTATGTCATGTCAAAAGAAGTTAATCACACTAATACTGAAATGTTACTTCTGAATTTTTTAAACCTGTATGAGTTGAATCAACTGAATAACGTTTTGAATATTAATGACAGAGCTTTAGATCTGGTTGTCTCAGGATATAATGAACGTATTTTAAGTATTAAACGTGCGGGTACTGATGATATTCTACTTCCTGAAGATATTCACCATCCCTCTATCATAATAACTCTTATTAATACTAAGACTCCAAGAGTCAGGGTTACTGGGAGGCCTCTTTCTGAGTGTATGCGATATGATTTTTAAAATGCTGATTTTGAACTCTTGTATAAAAAGTTGAGTAATGTTGATTGGAATTTCTTAAATTATTCTAATAATATTGACTATGTGGTTAGTGTTTTTTATCTTCATCTTTTTCAAATTTTCGATGTATGTATTCCTAAAACTTTTTCTAGAAGCAGTAACTACCCACACTGGTTTAGTCGTGGCACTATACGGAATATCAGACTGAGGGACAGGTTTCGTAAAAAGTATAAACAGCGCGGTCTGACTTATGACCTTATACATTATAAATTACTTAGAGCTAAGATTAAGACAGATATCAATCGTGATTATAAAACTTATGTTAGATTTGTTGAATCCTCTCTTAAAAGCAACCCTAAGCGTTTTTGGTCTTATAGTAAGTTTAAAGATAAGATTTCATGCAAAACAATGAATTTAAATAATGCTATGTATTCCACTGACAAAACCATTGCTAATGCTTTTGCTAGGTTTTCTTGTGCTAATTTTATTGTCAGTACTCCTTTTGATGCTGATTCGTTTCCGGCTAATTATCACATGAGTGATATCTCTGATGCTGTGAGTGTTAATCATGTAACTTTGAGAGATGTTACAGATGGCATTAATAGACTAAAGGGTTCTGGCTCGTTGGGTTTAGATGGTATACCCGCATATATTATAAAAGCGTGTTCTACATATCTTGTGTATCCTTTACTCATTATTTTTAACCTGTCCATCAGTTGTAATGTTTTTCCTGATGAATGGAAGAGATCTAGAATTGTTCCTATTTTTAAAAAGGGTGATAAATATCGTATTGAAAACTACAGGCCCATCTCCATTATTTCTCCATTTGCTAAAGTTTTTGAGTTTGTTTTGCATAGGTACATCTACAGTCAAGTTCGGTCTTTTATTTCTATCAATCAGCATGGCTTCATGAGGGGCAGGTCTACTGTTACTAATCTTCTGTGCTTTAATTCGTTTGTGATTGATGCCATTAGTTCTAGGGGTCAGTTGGATGTTGTTTACACTGATTTTGCGAAAGCTTTTGATTCGGTTGATCACGGTATTTTGATTCATAAATTGAAGAGTATTGGGTTTTGTCCTAATTTGGTTACGCTTTTAAAATCCTATTTAACTTTCAGGTTTTCATGTGTAAATTTTGGTTCTTGCTTGAGTAGTGACTTTTCGGCTACTTCTGGTGTGCCCCAGGACTCTATTCTTGGCCCCTTGTTATTTATTATTTTTATTAATGATCTTGCTGATTGTTTTAAAAATTGCCTTTTTTATGCTGACGATTTGAAAATTTTATGTCCTATTTTTTATGCTGTTCCATGTAAAAATATTCAGTCTGAGTTGCATGTCCTTTCAGATTAGTGTAGCAATAACCGTCTTCATCTCAATATTAGTAAATGTAGTGTTGTGTCTTTTACTCGTAGAAAGGTGCTTATTTTATTTTCTTATGGTATTGGCAACTCTGTTTTGGCTAGAAAGTTCTTCATTACTGATCTTGGAGTTATTTATACGTCTGATTTTTCCTTTTCTCCTCATATTTCTAATATCTGTTCTAAATCCTATAGAAAACTGGGTTACATTAAGAGAATACTCGGGATTTTACAAATGATGATACCATTATTGTTCTTTTCAATGCCTTGGTTAGGTCTGGACTTGAATATGCGTCTGTGGTTTGGAGGCCTTTTCATGCCGTTCACTCAAACAGGATCGAGATCATTCAAAATAATTTCTTGAGGTATCTTTATTATATGAAAGCTAGCATTCGTTGTTATGCTTTGTCCGCTACTTTTCTACGTGGTTTGTTTGGTTTGAAAAGCTTACAGAGCAGAAGGGATTACGTTCTGTTTTCATTCTTCAGGAATTTGTTTGGTGGCCGAGTTGACTGTTCCCCTGTTTTGGGTGGTGTTGGGTTTCGTGTTCCTCGGTATAAAACAAGAAGCATTAACTTATTTGATGTAAAGAATTTAAATTCGAGTATTGGTTGTAATTGTGCAATTACTAGTTTTTCTAAATTATATAACAAATTCCCTGATAATCTGGATATATTTTATTCATCGGAAAGGGATTTTAAAAAGCATTTGTTGTAAACACCCTGTATTTTTTTTTTGTATGTATTCATGTGAATCTGTTTATGAAGATCATTGTTGAGGGTTTGCTTTTATTTTTAATGTATTTAACTTTTTTTAATGTATTTTATGGTATTTTAATCTATTTTTTTAATGTATTTTTATTCCTGCACACCTTTTATTGCACTGTCCTTTTATTGCACGCTGTAACTGGGACTACGTCCTGTAGCTTGCAGTCTTTTTCAAATAAACAAAAATATTATGCGGGAATTTCTGGGAAAATTTAGAAATAAAATAAAGCAAGTGAAATTTTTCTAAGATAAATTCTGATATATAAAAATAAAACAGTTTTAAGCTAAAAATAAAATACTACGTTAATAACAACATAAACAATTGATTAAAAGTACCAACTGGTTCAAAAGCAACAAGCAAATATAAAAACGATTTTGGGGTAAAAGCTGTTATTCATCACTTGCCATGAGCAGCGTCACGTGTTAAAATATTTTTCTTTTATATATAACGAAGCTAAATATTGGACTCTGTTTAACTCTCTTATAACAATGGGGTTTTTGCGGGTCATTTTGCAAAAAAAAAAAAAAAATACCGGTTCTATTTTTCGAGGATCCGCCAAATTTCAATAGATTAAAATATCTTACTAGACCTATGTACCAAATTTGAGCTCTCTGGGACGTAGTAAAGTATGTAAAAAATGCCATCAAAAAAGTTGAAACACACAGACAGACGACCACACATCGAATGAAAGCTTTTTAAAGATAATCTTCTTCATTAGGATAAACAAAACAGAGAACCCATTACTGCAAATGTAGGAAAATTTCAGCAAACAGAATAATGTTGTCGTTACTTTTGTTGTTTTTCATTCTCTTTCATACCTCAGTGGTTTTACCTTATTGGTTTTTCATTTAGAAATTAATTTTTTTGGACTGACAAGGCCTATCTTCCTGGGTGCCGTGAGTCTTATTCTGTTGACAGAAATTTCCCTGCCTTTACTCTAGTTTTATTCATCATGAAGAAGCAGGTTTTAATTTGCCTTTGACACCAGTTGATAATTTATTTTAACCTTTTTTGGCTGTTATCAACAAAATATATTTATGCTTAGATTATTTTAGACGCTGTTATCAACAAAATATATTTATGCTTAGATTATTTTAGACAGAAAGAAGCGCATTTTTTTTATACAATTTGAAGCGTTTGGAAAAACGGAACTGAATACAATTTCTGAAACAATATAAAATCAAAGCAAAGCACACGTGACTTTACGTACTTCCAATAATGAACTGGTTCACAACGTAAAATGCCCGGCCGTCCAAACTGCTGCTCATGTCTCAGGACGAGTCGGACGGTCTGGGTTTTCGACAATGTAAAATGTAATGCACAAAAAGGTAAATTGCATATGTACATCTCGGAAATCAGTTAGATTCCCTTCTTCAGTGCAACAAATCTAGGCCTAAACGTCCAAATAAGCGCAAGACTATGTTGGTCAAACTAAAAATGGCTATACGACAGATCTCAATACAATAACGCAACCTAGTGGAACAAAAGGTAAATTAAAAAAATGTGATGTGGGCGGCACATGGTTTTCCTTATATAATGCAATGAATTTACTTCTTTCACAGTGAAAATATGATGTATTCTTTCACAGTGCAAAGATTATGTATAAGATCCAAGGCACAGTATTTTTAACGTTGAATTGTAAATTTGGCGCTTTTCCGAATGACAGCATGTAAAACTCTTTCGAAGTATTCAATTAACTTATATTTCAAACTCTAAATTGGCAATTATCAGTATTGATATCATCCTCAATCTATATAATAAAAGGCAATGTCTGTGTGTGTGTGTGTGTGTGTGTGTCTTATACACTATACGTTTCGCGACCGCGCGTCGGAGAGTTACGAAATTTGGCAATCGGAGACCCTGGGGGGTGGGAAGGGGACACGTGAAAACCGATTTTCAAAATTCTAATTATTTTTTTATTTATTTAATGTTTTATGCGATTTCGACCTTTTTTTGATCTTTTTGCCCTTTTTGCTCCTCGATCCAGACATCGTAGAAAAAAACAAATCACACCATCGGAAAGAGCAGAGAATTTCGAGTAAAAATATATCAATTTTAAATCTCCATTTCGATTTCTAATATTTTTTAAAGATTTTAAAACAAAAGTCACTTTTGGCTCAAGAAAACGATTTTTGGTTTTTAAATTCTCGCATCGTGAAAAGTACTCATAATTTCGACTAATAATTTACATTTTCAGAAAGGTCAAACATCTGGCATTCTTACAAGTCTAATCTGGTCCAGAAATAATGAAAATTGCCTTCAGGATCGCAATTTTAAAGACGTCATGATTTTAAATTTCTCGCCGTTCCGCTCGGCGTTCCGTTCGTTTCTCCCCCGCTGAAGCAGGGAAGGTGTGTGGGTGGGGACGTCAAGGTGGAGGTGACGTCACGGTTCTGAATAGAGCGCCTTTGCTCTATATAAATTATTATATTTATATTTTAAATGATGGGACGATCTGGATTTTTTAAATGTATATTTTAACTTTTGGATATTTTAAATGGATATTTTAATTTTATGGATATTTTAAATGATGGAACAATGAAACAATGGAATGAGGATGATGGAATTAAGCATATGGTCATTTTAAATTGCAAATTAGCGCGCGGGAAGTTAGCGGTAGGCCCGGGTTCGATTCCCGCCACTGCCAAAACTGCCGCCGTGTTTACGTGGAATACGATCACGTTAAATATGTGGGTCCGTAAGTCCTTCCGAGAGGTTGGTGGTAGGGGAAGGAGGATACGGCCCCTGTGGATGCCTCCCCCACTGGGTTCCCGTCTAAATTGGGTGAATATGTAGAAAGTTATGGAGATTGTCGCGGAGGGCGCGGCAGCCCAGTGGTTAGCGCGCGGGAATTGCACTCAGTAGGCCCGGGTTCGATTCCCGCCACTGCCAAAACTTACGCCACGTTCACGCAGAGTACGATCACGTTAAACATGTGGGTTCGTGAGTCCTTCCGAGAGGTTGGTGGTAGGGGAAGGAGGGTACGGTCTAAATTGGGTGAATAAAAAGAAAGTTATGGAGATTGTCGCGGAGGGCGAAGTAGCCCAGTGGTTAGCGCGCGGGAATTGCACGCGGTAGGCCCGGGTTCGATTTCCGCCACTGACATGGAGTACGATCACGTTAAACATATGGGTCCGTATGTTTTTCCGAGAGGTTGGTGGTAGGGGAAGGAGGGTACGTTCCCTGTGGATGCCTCCCCCACTGGGTTCCGGTCTAAATTGGGTGGCACATCCTGGCCGTCCAACCAGTTACCAGGCCCGGGTTCGATTCCCAAAATTGCCGCCGTGTTTACGCGGAGTACGAGCACGTTAAACATGTGGGTCCGTGAGTCCTTCCGAGAAGTTGGTGGTAGGGGAAGGAGGGTACGGTCTAAATTGGATGAATAAAAAGAAAGTTATGGAGATTGTCGCGTAGGGCAAAGTAGCCCAATGGTTAGCGCGCGGAAATTGCACTCGGTAGGCCCGGGTTCGATTCCCAAAATTGCCGCCGTGTTTACGCGGAGTACGATCACGTTAAACATGTGGGTCTGTAAGTCCTTCCGAGAGGTTGGTGGTAGGGGAAGAAGGGTACGGTCCCTGTGGATGCTTCTCCCACTTGGTTCCGGTCTAAATTGGGTGAATAAAAAATAAGTTATGAAGAATATCGCGGAGGGTGAAGTACCCCAGTGGTTAGTGCGCGGGATTTGCACTTGGTAGACCCGGGTTCGATTCCCAAAATTGCCGAATAAAAATAAAGTTATGGAGATTGTCGCGGATGGCACGGTAGCCCAGTGGTTAGCGCGCGGGAATTTCACTCGGTAGGCCCGGGTTCGATTCCCGCCATTGCCAAAACTGCAGCCGTGTTCACGCGGAGTACGATCACGTTAAACGTGTGGGACTGCAAGTCCTTCCGAGAGGTTTGTGGTAGGGGAAGTAGGGGAAGTAGCCCAATGGTTAGCGCGCGTTAATTGCACTCGGTAGGCCCGGGTTCGATTCCCAAAATTGCCGCCGTGTTTACGCGGAGTACGAGCACGTTAAACATGTGGGTCCGTGAGTCCTTCCGAGAAGTTGGTGGTAGGGGAAGGAGGGTACGGTCTAAATTGGATGAATAAAAAGAAAGTTATGGAGATTGTCGCGTAGGGCAAAGTAGCCCAATGGTTAGCGCGCGGAAATTGCACTCGGTAGGCCCGGGTTCGATTCCCAAAATTGCCGCCGTGTTTACGCGGAGTACGATCACGTTAAACATGTGGGTCTGTAAGTCCTTCCGAGAGGTTGGTGGTAGGGGAAGAAGGGTACGGTCCCTGTGGATGCTTCTCCCACTTGGTTCCGGTCTAAATTGGGTGAATAAAAAGAAAGTTATGAAGAATATCGCGGAGGGTGAAGTACCCCAGTGGTTAGTGCGCGGGATTTGCACTTGGTAGGCCCGGGTTCGATTCCCAAAATTGCCGAATAAAAATAAAGTTATGGAGATTGTCGCGGATGGCACGGTAGCCCAGTGGTTAGCGCGCGGGAATTTCACTCGGTAGGCCCGGGTTCGATTCCCGCCATTGCAAAAACTGCAGCCGTGTTCACGCGGAGTACGATCACGTTAAACGTGTGGGACTGCAAGTCCTTCCGACCGTTTTTTGACATTTTTGCCCTTTTTTCTCCACGATCCAGACGTTGTAGAAAAAAACAAATCACACCATCGGAAAGAGCAGAGAATTTCGAGTAAAAATATATCAATTTCAACTCTCAATTTCGATTTCTAATATTTTTTAAAGATTTTAAAACAAAAGTCACTTTTGGCTCAAAAAAACGATTTTTGGTTTTTAAATTCTCGCATAGTGAAAAGTACTCATAATTTCGACTAATAATTTACATTTTTAGAAAGCTGAAATATCTGGCATTCTTACAAGTCTAATTTGGTCCAGAAATAATGAAAATTGCCTTCAGGATCGCAATTTTAAAGACGCCATGATTTTAAATTTGTCGGCTACCGGCTCAGTTCTTCAACGGCATTTCCCCCCCCCCCCCATCCGCAGTAGTTTCTTCCCCGTCTGCATGGAGACCGCGCTTTCGGTTTTAAATGAATTACGAGCATAAGTGTTGTATACATCGGGCGAAATTATTATATTTATATGATATTTTAAATGGATATTTTAAATAATTTAAATGATTGAATTATGGTGGTTTGAATTGTGGTGATGTATTTGAAATTATTATATTTATGGATTGGTGGAACGATATGGATGATTTTTTGATTTTAAATGGATATTTTAATTTATGGATATTTTAATTTATAGATATTTTAAATGGATATTTTAATTTTATGGCTATTTTAAATGATGGAACGAGGATGGTGGAATTAAGAGCCTAGCATATGGTCATTATAAATTTAAATTAGCGCGCGGGAAGTTAGCGCGCGAGAATTGCACTCGGTAGACCTGGGTTCGATTCCCGCCACTTATGCGGAGTACGATCACCTTAAACATATGGGTCGATAATTCCTTCCGAGAGGTTGGTGGCAGGGAAAGGAGGGTACGGTCTCTGTGGATGCCTCCCCCACTGGGTCCTGGTCCAAATTGGGTGAATAAAAAGAAAGTTATGGAGATTGTCGCGGAGGGCGCGGTAGCCCAGTGGTTAGCGTGCGGGAATTTCACTCGGTAGGCCCGGGTTCGATTCCCTCCACTGACAAAACTGCTGCCGTGTTCACGCGGAGTACGATCACGTTAAACATGTGGGTCCGTAAGTCCTTCCGAGAGGTTGGTGGTAGAGGAATGAGGGTACGGACCCTGTGGATGACTTTCCCACTGGGTTCCGGTCTAAATTGGGTGAATAAAAAGAAGGTTATGGAGATTGTCGCGGAGAGCGCGGTAGCCCAGTGGTTAGCGCGCGGGATTTGCACTAGGTAGGTCCGGGTTCGATTCCCGCCATTGCCAAAACTGCCGCCGTGTTCAGGCGGAGTACGATCACGTTAAACATGCGGGACCGTAAGTCCTTCCGAGAGGTCGGTGGTAGGGGATGGAGGGTACGGTCCCTGTGGATGCCTCCCCCACTGAGTTCCTGTCTAAATTGGGTGGCACTTCCTGGCCCTCCAAACAGTTACCTTACACTTTACTGGTAGGTCGCGCCAGCGAGTGTGCCACGGTTAGAATTTGCCACGGTCAGAATTTTCAAGGGTAGCGAACAGGCTGGTCGCCAAAGGCGGCTAGTAAGTAATATAATCCATATATTAAAATATTTTAATAATTAATTCATGAATAATGCGTTATTTTCATTAACTTGGTGTCATTTTTGTAATTTTGACAATATTTTCCTCAATATCTGGGGTGAAATATCGCCAAGTTGGCGATATTTTGCTAGATTATTCGCAAATTTCGCCAAATATATTGCCAAGGGTTACGGACAAATGGAGAGAAGAGCATTTCTCACATAACAGAATGTATGTCAGTCATATGACGGAATATCAAATTTGCAAAACATTACCTCCCATTTAGTGTCATTTTTATCAATTTAGCGAAACTGTTATCAATTTGGCTACATTTTTGTCAATTTGGCAGCATTTTAAAAAGTCGCCAAATTGGTGACATCCCGCCAAATTTTAAGCCAAGGGCTACTGGTGGACGGACGGCGGGATATTCTTATAGTCGCTTCTTGGGTTCTTTCCAAGATATTGAATTTTCATGAATTAGTCGTCCTTTTTTATCGATTTGGCGATATTTTTATCAATTTGGCGACATTTCCCTCAACTTGACAACATTTAAAAATGTTACGAAGTTGGCGATATTCCGCCAAATTCGTCGCCAAGTTTTCGCCAAACATTAAGGACGGAAAAATAAGTTATTCTTATAGTAGATTCTTATATTATATTCAAGATACTAAATTTCCATCATTTAGTCCTATGTTCATTGATTTAGCGTCCTTTTTATCATTTTGACAACATTTTCGTCAATTTAGCAACATTTTAAAAAATCGCCAAGTTAGCGATATTCCGCCAAATTCGTCGCCAAAATTTCGCTAAGTGTTATGAACGGAGAAATAGGCCATTCTTATACTAGTAGATAAATGACTATTGGCGTACAAATACAAAACTATTATCCAAAGTATCTTCTCTCGTGAATGGAAAGAACTAGATCCGTGAATGGAAAGAACTAGAGAATGATGTTAACAAATTTATCGCATAATATTTCATATTAAAAGTAAACATATTTCATAATAGTTAATATTTTTTTTTAATTTTATATGAGTTTTTGATAAATTTATATGAAAAATGTGCAATATCTGGAGAGCGGTTCATGTTAGCGTTCTAAAGTTTATGTTAATCTTTTTCTACTGAAAAATTACATGAGAAATAATTATTTACACAACTTTATTAAAGGTTTTGAATTTTTGAAGATTTTTTCAAAATTTCATTCAATATTTTTGGGATCTTCCGAACATTTGATTGGGTTTAAAATCAATAGGAATCAATTCAACGATTGTAATTTTTGTGACAAATTTCGTTTGAAACGCTTCGTTTGTTCATGAGATATCGTCTCCACAGACAGATGCATCCCCACACATATACATCATCTCGAAAACATTCGATTCAAATTCTGGGATGCTTGAAACGTGCTCTTCCGTCAAAAACTCGAATTCAAATGTTCGACCCCGCCACAATACTTTCCTTACACATTATACTATATATATAAGAAAAGTAACTAGAAAACAGAAAAAAAATAGTTAATGATGTGTTAAGGACTCAATATTTCTCCGAGGCTCGGCATGACCATTCGTACTTTTCTGTTTCTTTGAGTTTATATTTTCTACATTATTTTCTGGTTTGCTTCCTGTGTTTATATTTCCCTGTTTTTTCTATTCTTACAGTTTTGTTTCCTTTTCGTCACACTAGGTGGCACCACTATATTGGGATCTGTCTTTTAGCCATGTTCAGTCAGGTCGACATAGTCTTGCGCTTATTTGGACGTTCAGGTCCAGACTTGTGGCACTGAAGAAGGAAATGCAAATTATTTCCTAAATATGTTAATTTATATTTATTTGCGCTACATTTTACGTTGGGAACCAGTTCATCATTTCTCATTACACTAATTACTTCCCTTGTATATATAGTATAATGTATAAGGAAAGTAAAGTGACAGAATCGAAATTCGAATCCGAGTTTTCGACGAGAGAACACGTTTCAAGCATCCCTGAACACGAATCAAACGTTTTCGAGATGCTGTGTGTGTGCGCTTGTGTGTCAGTGAGTCTGTGAAGACGATAACTCACTAACAAATGGAGCGATTCGAACGAAATTTGGCACAAAAACTATAATCCATAAATACTAGAACCCTATTGTTTTATACGCAATCGAATGTTCAGCCCCCCCTCCCCCCCAAAAAAAATATTCGAATGAAATTGTGAAAAATCAAAACCTTTAATAAAGTTACGTAAATAAACATTTCTTATGTAATTTTTCAGTAGAAAACGAGTGACATAAATTTTAGAACGCTAGCATGAAACGTTATCGAGATATTGCACATTTTTCAAATAAATTTATCAAAAAATCATATAAAATTTAAAAAATATATTAACTATTGTGAAATATATTCACTTTTCATATGCAATATTATGCGATGCATTTGTAGACATTATTCTCGTGGATCTAGCTCGTTCCATTCACAAGAAACGATACTTTGGGTATAGTGCCTAGAAGTAATAGTGTGCCGACCGCCTATACCTACCATAGCTGTTCCCGAAAAACCGCCTCCACAGATGGCGTTGGTCTCGAATAAGGGATCAAAAGTTGAGGAGTTAACATTGAAACTAATGGGAATTTAATGCAAATGAAATGTCCGATATCTTTGGAAATAACTGAAGAATTTGTGTGAAATTTGGTGTGATTATTGCAAGTGGTATACACAAAAGGTCATTTGATTTTCAGAGAGATTGAGCTAAGGATATATTTGTGTTTTTATAAATTTTATTTAACTCGATCTGGTGTTCGTTCAAACCTTTGAGATCCAAAATAATCAGGTTCATTTATCACAGTAACGTGAAATTCGGTATGACGTTTCCTCTTGTGGTACATTTCATTTCTTTCGATTTTGAAGCTTATCGGGATAGCCCGTCCTGGGCGCGATAAGCCCAAAGGTATACCAATTCAGAAAGCTTCTCTCACATCACACGCCAAACGTCGTTTTATCGCCAGTTCTGGTACACTATTTTTGCAACTCCTGCAAAAGCGGAGAAAAAGACGATTGTTTTTAATCCGCGATATTGTTCACGAAGACAGATTAGATACATTCCCATTATCTAAATCATGCTTTATGCACATTTTGGTTTTAAAGTAATACTATGAAAATACATGTATTTAAGACCTTTTTGTACTGCTCGCAGATTGTTTGCAATGAGTGTAAGAAATGTTCCACCCACATATATAATTTATTATTTGAATAAAACGTTTATATGTGAGATTTTGGAGTAAATATATGTGTAGGATCCGTATGTTATTCAATACTTATATTGTACAACAATCAGTGACAAAAATTGAAGATTATTTGAAAGGAGGGAATATTTGTCATTTTAAAAATGCAAAATTTGTTACATTTTAAGGAAATTTGCTTGACATTTTCGGTTTGGGGGAGCAATAAATATTACTTTTCTGACATGCCTAATATAATGCACCGTATTTCAAGGTGGACTTTTCAAAGTTTTCGGAACCCTTGGGATTCCGCGACGTGATAGTTTCATGTAAATTGTCTTCAATTTAAAAACGTGTAAAATTTTGATGCATAATTTGGACAGCAGAGGATATTTCTTATTTTGGGGTTCCACCATCAAATTAAATTTCAAAAGGGTTTCGTGACAAAATGAATTTGAAAAACACTGATATAATGTATAGGGAAAGTATTATGACGAGGTTGAAAACTCGAATTCTGCTTTGTGTTTTCGACGGTAGAGCTTGTTTCAAACATCCCTGAAATCGAATCGAATGTTTTTAAAGTGATATCTGTGTGTGTGTGTGTGTGCGCGCGCGCGTGTGTGTGTGCATGTATATTAATGTATGTAGTATGTGCATGTATATTAGTGTGTGTGCATGTATATTAGTGTGTGTGTCCTTGAGCCAGTGGATGCCATATCTAACGAACGGATGGAACGTTTCAAACAAAAAAATTTCGATTATTACAATCAGTGAATACTGGAAGTCTATTGATTTTATAAGCAATCGAATATTTGGAAACCAGCTCCAAACTTTCGAATGAAATTTTGAAAAACATCATAAAAAATCAGAACCTTTAATATTGTTACATAAAATATAATTTTTTATTTAATTTTTTATTAGAAAATGAATAACATAAACTTTGGGATAATAACATGAACCATTCTTGATATATTGTACGTTTTTCAAATAAATTTAAAAAATACATGAAATTAAAACAGTGCTAACTACCACAATATGTTTCCATTCCATGTACAATATTATGTGACAACGGTGTTAGCATCATTCTGGTAGGTTTTATTCACGAGACACTGTTTCACAATAGTTTTGTATTTTGACATCAAACAATTTGTCAAACGTAATTTATTAGTTTGTCTGTCTGTCTGTAATGCTTGTCGATATATTAACAAAATATCGTCAACTTGACATTTTATTTAAAATGTTTCCAAATTGACAAAAATGACACTAAATTAATAAAAATGATGTCAAATTGATGAATATTCAATATCTTGGAAAATGAAGTTTAATTTATTTGATAATTCCTGTCCCTTTGGGGAAATTAATATTCTTGATTTAAGATATGTTGAGTTTCGCGGTTATAATCGTTTCGAATACAATATTTGCACAAAATAAAAGTTAATTCGGTTAAGCTGTGAAGGACTCAAAGTCATTGATTGATAAATCCTTTTTGACACTCCCACTTATTTTATTCACCCTCGAGTGAGAAACAAAAATATTAAGCTCCGTTAGGTTCTGTCCCGTTGTCGATACTATAAGCATAGGCGCCCATAGCACTTTTCTAGGCGTTAAACTCAATGATATGTACAATATTGACTACCTTGATCCCCACATTTGGGACCTTGAATGTCCAGGGGAGCGGAAGTGCCTCCTTTCCCTCCCCTATGGGCGCTCATTGAAAAAACTCCCTACTTATACTAGTAACCTCAGGACAGAACGAACCTAACGGAGTTGAGTTTCGATTTCCCCAGGGGTGGAAAAATGGAGTCTTTCCAGACCCCACAAAAGTTTCCGTGAAGTCTAATATTTTACACAATTATAGCCATCCCCCGGCCACACATTCTGCTACCGTTAACCCTTGGGTTCGTCGTGTGGTCTGGGTCTTCAACACTTATAGCCATCCGGCCGTCCAATTAGATGCTCAAGTCCTCAGGATGAGTCGGACGGTCTGGGTCTTCAACACTTATAGCCATATGCCAACGGCCCTACCGTGATGAAAACACCAGTTCTCGTTAGATCACCGAAGTCAAGCAGCAACGGGCGCGGTTAGTACTTGGGTGGGTGACCACCTGGGAACACTGCGTGCTGTTAGCACATTTCGGGCGTAACCCGCTGGTTTGCGCGCTGGATTTGCACGCTGCCACAACTGCAGCCGTATTCATGCGGAGTACGATCACGTTAAACATGTGGGTCCGTAAGTCCTTCCGAGAGGTTGGTGGTAGGGGAAGGAAGGTACGGTCTCTGTGGATGCCTCCCCCACTGGGTTCCGGTCTAAATTGGGTGGCACTTCCCGGCCGTCAAAACGGTTACCTTACACCTTTCTGGTAGGTCGGACGGTCAGGGTCTCAACAACAACACTTATAGCCATCCCGACCACTCAAATAGCTGCTGTAAGCCCTCTGGGTCAGTCGAGTGGTTTGGGTCTGCAACACTTATAGCCACAGAATACTATATTAGTCTGTGCTTATAGCCATCTCTCCCGGCCACTCAAACAGCTGCTGTAAGCCCTATACGGCTAGTCAAATGGTCTGGGTCTTCAACACTTATAACCATGGGTGCCCATAGGGGCGTTCAAAGTCACAAATGTAGGTATCAAGCTAGTCAACATTGTACTTCTCATCCATGAGTTTACCCTCTGGTAAATGTTCTATGAGCGCCCATAGGGGAGCGCGAGGGGGCACTTTCGCTCCCGCGGACGTTCAAGGTCAGAAATGTAGGTATTAAGTTAATATATATTTACCTCCCATCCTTGAGTTTGGCCATCTCAGGAATAAGTTTTATGGGCGCCCATGAATCCTACTCGTTCGAAATAAGGTCGACCTCTCCTGCAGTACCACACTATATTTTGATCGTACTATATTTTGACACACACACAACCACACTCTTTCTCTCTCGCTCTCTGTGTCTCCCTCCCTCCCTTTTACCCGTATTCTAATCACGTTAATTACATGATGATCTACCTAATTCTAATTTTTTCAGAATGCAGCTACATATAGAATTTCGTGGCTGTACGTACTCTCTCTAATTTAATATCTCTAATTTGGAATAATGTTTTAATCCCATTTATTACAAAATATTCTACCTGTTTCTAATTTTATACAGAATGCATCTACATATAAATTGCCATAGTGATACGTGCATTCGCACCCCACAGATACACACACACACACATGGATGGAAATATTTCCCAAAATGTTCGAAATGTGTTCATGGTGTCTTTAAGTGTATTTTTTCGTCTAAATGTCGTGATAATCCGTGAACTTCCTCTATAGAATAGCATTAGAAAATAATAAAATGATTCTTTAATTGAGTGAATACTGAATTAATTTAATTCTAATCTAAGAGATAATGCATTTAAAAAGTGTCTATATTGCTTAATTGTAAGTTATATATCGGCGATAAGCCCATATTGCTTAATTGTAAGTTATATATCGGCTTCTTTAATCTAATCAATATTGAATTAATTTAATTCCAATCTAAGAGACACTCCATTTAAATCGTGTCTCTATTGCTAAATTGTAAGTTATATATCCTATAAAAAGATAAACCAAATTGTGAGAGTCCTTTCTCTTGATGTGGCTGCTATAGTAACCTTGAGAGCGGGAGCGGCGCTCTTTCGTGTATCACGCTGGCGATAAAACGAAGTTTGGCGTCTGATTTGAAAGAAGGCTTTCTGGCTTAGTATACTTTCTGGCCTTCCGCGTCCTGGGCCCGCCAAAGTATTTACCAGTTTTTAGAGAATAACTCGAAAATCAGAGAAAGTGGGAAATTTAAATTTAATATATCGTTTTCTTTTGGGGTATATTTTAATTCTTTCAATTTTGAACCGTATCGGGTTAGCCCGTCTTGGGCCCGCCTTAGAAATTCATCCGTTTTCGCGGAATAACTCGAGAACAGGTGTATCTAAAAATTCGAAGTTTAGCATATCCTTGTCATTTGCGGTATATTTTAACTTTTTGGATTTAAAACCTTATCGGGCTAGCCCGTCCTAAGCCCAACAAAAGGAATATACTTGTTTTTTTTTTTAGAATAACTCAAAATTCTGAGCATCTAGAACGTCTAAATTTAATATATCATTGTCCTTTGGGGTATACAACATTTCATCGCATTTCGAACCTTATCGGGCTAGCCCGTCGTAGGCCCGCCATAGAAATTTACTCGCTTTTCAGGAATAACTCGAAAATCGGTGTAGCTAAAATATGTAAATTTAATACATCATTTCGTTTTGGATAGATTTTAATTTAGATTTTGAACCTCATCGGGCTAGCCCGTCTTGGGTCCGCTGAAAAGTGCATTCGTTTTCGAAGAATAACTTGAGAACCGAAGTAGCTAAAAATTCCAAGTCTAACATGTCATTGGCTTTTGTGGTATATTCAAGTTTCTTCGGATTTGAACTTTATCGGGCTAGCCCGTCCTGCGCCCGACATAGGAATGGACCCGTTTTTTGAGAATAACTGGAAAATCGGAGCAACTAGAAAATATAAATTTAGTACATCCTTATCTTTTGGGGAATATTTTAATAATTCATTTGATTTTAATAAATAATAATTCATTTGATAATTCATTATTTTAATAATTCTAATAATTTTAATAACTTATTTGACTTAATTCATTTGATTTTGAACCGTATCGGGCGAACCCATTTTGGGCCCGCCTTAGAAACTTACTTTTTGGGGGGAATAACTCTAGAAACGGAGTATCTAAAAGTTCCAAGTTTAGAATGTATTTCTCATTTGCGGTATATTTTAATTCAGTGGATTAAAAACCTTATCGGACTAGCCCGTCCTGGGCTCAACAAAAAAATGTACTCGTTTTTTAAGTATAACTCCAAAACTGTACCAGCTACAATGTCTAAATTTAGTATATAATTGTCTTTTAGGGTATATTTTATTTCTTTGTATTTTGAACCTTATCGGGCTAGCCCGTCTTCGGCCCGACATAATAATAATGTTCTCGTTTTTCGAGAATAACTCATAAATCGGAGCGGCTAAAAAATCTAAATTTAGTATATCATTTTCTTTTGGGGTTTATCGTAATTTATATTTTGAATCTCATCGAGCTAGCCCGTCTTGAATCCGTCTTAGGAATGCACTCGTTTTTGATGAATAACTCGAGAACCGAAGTAGCTAAAAATTCCAAGTTTAACATGCTATTGTCTTTTGTGGTAAGAGTTCAAATATATACCTCAAAAGACAACGACATGCTAAACTTCGAATTTTTAGCTTCTCCGTTCTCGAAATATTCCCCTAAAACGAGTGTATTTCTAAGGCGGACCTAAGACGGAATAGCCCAATAAGGTTCAAAATCTAAAAAATTAAAATATACTCCAAAAGACAATGATATGTATACTATATTTTAGTTGATCTATATTTTAGTTGATCTATATTTTAGTTGATAGGCCCAGGACGGGCTATCTCGATACGGTTCAAATTCGAAAGTATTTAACTTTACCCCCCCCCCCCCCCTAAAAAATGATATACTAAATTTTAATTTTTTAGCTGCTTCGATTTTCGAGTTATTCTTGAAAAACCAGTAAATTTCTATGTCGGGTCCAAGACGGACTAACCTGATAAGGTTCAAAATCCAAAGAAATAAAATGTACCCTAAAATACAATACTAAATTTTAATTCTTTAGCTGCTTTGATTTTCGAGTTATTCTCGAAAAATCAATTCATTTCTATGTCTGGCCCAAGCCGGGCTAGCCTGATAAGGTTCAAAATCCAAAGAAATATAATATACTCTAAAATACAATGATATACTAAATATAAACATTTTAGCTGCTACAGTTTTGGCGTTATTCTTAAAAAACGAGTACATTCTTTTGTTGGGCTCAGGACGGGTTAGCCCGATAAGGTTTTAAATCCAATGAGTTAAACCAAATGATAGCGACATTCTAAACTTGGAACTTTTAGATGCTCCGTTTCTAAAGTTATTTCTCGAAAACGAGTTAATTTCTAATGTGGGACCATGACGGGTTCGCCCGATACGGTCCAAAATCGAAAGAATTAAAATATACCTCCCCCCCCCCCCCGAAAAAAAAGGATATATTAAATTTAGATTTCCTACTTTCTCTGATATTCTCTAAAAACGGGTAGAGTCCTATGGCGGGCCCAGGACGGGCTATCCCAATAATCTTCAAAATCGAAAGAACTGAAATGTACCACAAGAGAAAACGTCATACCGAATTTCACGTTACTGTGATGAATGAATTTGATTATTTTGGACTTTAAAGGTTTGAATGAACACCAGATCAAGTTACATAAAATTTTAAAAATACAAATCTTTAGCTCAATCTCTCTTCTTCAATTAATTCCAAAAATATCGGTCATTTCATTTGCATTAAATTCCCATTAGTTTCAATGTTAATACCTTGACTTTGACCTCTTATTCGAGACCAGTGCTATCTGGCGGTGGCGGTTTTTAGGGAACCCGCTTTCGCCTTAGTCGGCACACTATCTCTTCTAGGCACTGTACTTTGGGTAATAGTTTTGTATTTAGTCCTCAATAGTCATTTATCTACTGTAAGAATAACCTATTTCTTCGTTAATAACGCTTGGTGAGCTTTTGGCGACGAATTTGGTAGAATATCGCTAACTTTGCGACGTTTTAAATATTGCCAAATTAACGAAAATGTTGCCAAATTGATAAAAATGACGCTAAATCAATGAAAATAACGACTAAGAAAATTCAATATTTTGGAAAGATTATAAGAATCTACTATAAGAATAACCCATTTTTCCGTCCATAACATTTGAACAAATTTTGGTGACGAATTTAACGGAATATCGCCAACTTGGTGACTTTTTTTAAATGTTGTCAAATTGAAGAAAATGTCGTCCAATTGATAGAAATGTCGCTAAATTGGTGAAACTGACGCTAAATCAATGAGATGACGACTAATTGATGAAAATTCAATATCTTGGAAATAACATAAGAATAGACTATATGAATAACCCATTTTTCCGTCCGTCCGTCATTCCGTAATACTTGGCGAGAAATTTAGAGGGACGTCGCCAACTAGGCGACTGTTTTAAATGTTGCCAAAGTGACGAAAATATCGCCAAATTGATAAAAATTACGTCAAATGGAAGATAATGTTTCGCAAATCATGATTTCCTTCATATGACGGATATACCATAAGAAATGCTCCTCTTTCCGTTTGTCTGTAACATTTGGTGATACATTTGGCAAACTTGGCAATAATTTAGCGAAGTATCGCCAACTTGGCGATATTTCGCCCCAGATTGACAAAAATATTGTTAAAATTGCAAAAATGTGATGTTAATGAAAATGACGCCTAATTGATGAATTAATTATTAAAATATTTTAATATATAAACTATATTGCTTATTGAGGATGCCATTAATATCGATAATTGTGTATTTAAAGTTGCGCGAAATATAAGTTAATTGGGTACTTCGAAAATGTTATCATCCGGAATATCGCCAAATGTTCAATTCAACGTTAAAAACACAGTACAGTGGATCTTATACATTATTTTTTCACTGAAAAAGAAGTAAATTCATTTCATTATATAAGGAAGTCATGTGCTGCCCACATCAGATTTTTTTTATATATATATTGTATTAACGTGAAGAACAGTTTATAGAAAATATTAATTGAGAGGCTTGAAAAATTTGAAATATTTTAAGTGACATTTCGGTAACATAAAATACATTTTCAACCTTTTTCTGGTACAAGAACTGAGTCAATGTGGTGCACCAAACCATTCCCAGCTTTATGATCGCTGTGTATGATTCGAGCTTCGTTCACATACTGCCCCGACGAATTGCATGATATTGTTAAGATGCCTCCTCCTAGGGTCTCCAGTTCCGTGTTGTCTGCCACTATCGCAGGACACCATATATCCTCCACTACGTGATTCTGCAACAAGACTGAAAAATATTTATTTATTTCAGGAGAGTTAAAATACTAATTTTTAATTCACTAAACTTGTTTTGCACCTACAATAAAGGAGAAATGTATTACAGATCACCCACTTTAAATATTTTAAATCTATATACTAAACTGATACGTCATGTATCTAAAAACTCTATTAAAAATAACTGCAAAATTATAAATGTAAATCAAAAGACAGTGGCTGAAAATATTTGATACGTCCAGTCAGTTTGCTTTCCAGTTAGTTATTTAAATTCACCATAAAAAAAGAAAAAATATTTGTTACTTTTCAGTGAAGAGCTTTTCACCTTTAACAGACTGCAAGTCGTAATGAAAATGAAAAACTTCAATAGGTGAAATAAATAAGTTGGTATCACGCCTGATTTCAAATAAATAAGATTAAGCACGCAACTTTGATAAAAGGTCTTTTATTACTCTTCTTATAAGACGTACAAAATGGAAAAAGGCCAGAGCGCTTTCGAGCGTTAATAAGCTCTTCATCAGTGGCTACATAGAAAGTAAAAAGGATCATTCATATATAGACCAGTAAAGATGACAAATTTGCATAAATACAATTAGTAAATGAACATTCGATTATCTAAGGAAAAATACATAAGAAGCATAAAATATTTTTTAACGGATTCAAAAACGAGTATATCTCAAGAAAAGAACAATTAAAAATACTATTTTATTACAGGAATGCAAATTCAAAAAGGACAGCCCCATGAGGAAGTCCAATCCCCATGAGGATGACGTCAAAGATAACTATGGAGAGCCTGGAATTGCGTAGAGTCGAGAATGAGTCACCAAGCATAACTTAAAATATCTACCATGCGTCAATTTGTAATTTTGACCCCGTTCAAATTTTAAGTTATGCTTGGCGACTCATTCTCGACTCCATGCAATTCAAGTCTCTCCATAGTTATCTGACGGCATCCTTATGGGGATTGGGCTTGACTGTCCTTTCTGAATTTGCATTCCTATAATAAAATAGTATTTTTAATTGCACTTTTCTTAAGATATACTCGTGTTTGAATCCGTTAAAAAATATTTTATGTTTTTGTGTATTTTTCCTTAGATAATCGAATGTTCATTTACTAATTGTATTTATGCAAATTTGTCATCTTTACTGGTCTATATATGAATGATCCTTTTTACTTTCCATGTAGCCACTGATGAAGAGCGTATTAACGCTCGAAAGTGCTCTGGCCTTTTTCCATTTTGTAAGTCTTATAAGAAGTGTAATAAAAGACCTTCTATCACAGTTGTGTGTTTAATCTTATTTACTTCAATAGGTGGTTACATTTTAATACTCAAGTGTAAAGAAAAAAATCCATTCAATAAATAGACAGTATAATTAGGAAAAATCACGCTGGGTGTAATATATTTAATACATTTAAATTAATGTTTTAGTAGACAAAAAATTTGTGGTTATGGCTCATACATTAACTACTCTTGACGTATAGATATTTCCCTATTTTCTACTCTCATTTAGATATCATGCTGATCAAAAAGTCAATGATTTTGAATTTGTTCAACACTTTTTGTCCACAAACATTTAAAATATCCTGAAAATATAGGTTCCTCTGGAATCCTTGCTAACGCCACTGATTATTTAACAGAATTAGCATTAACAGAATTTTGATTTATGAAAACTAACATACTCCAGTGAATTTCAGGCTTACTAGTGAATAACTGGCTTACTAGTTAGGGGAGACTGAGGAATAGATAACTTAATAAAGAAAACTAAATTATATCTCAAATGCAAACAGAAATAAAAATAAAACGAAACTACAATATAACACTTTAATTACCTCTGCTATGGAATCAATGTTTTAAAAACATTTCCTTTTATTTCTCTGCCAAACAAATGAAACGTAAAGTAATGTAGATGGTCGTATCTGCCCGATAATGTGAGTGGCACTGAGGATTTTATGACTCCTTTGTTTTTTCTCGAGACATTTTTTTTTTCCTGTTTTGTACTTTTCATCTACCTCAATTTTTTCGAGTTTAAATGGAGAATTTATCATTTCTTTTATTCTCTGTATTTTTTATATTTTTTTTAGAAATTTTGGATTTTTCTTAACTTTTTAAAACATGTCATGGTGAAATTTCTTTGATAGCCACCATGAGTTGGAGATTTTGTCTCACTTTTAGTGGAATACATCCTGAACTCATAGGTGTTTTTATAAGGTCCTTTTAAGCTGATCCTTTCTTCCCCTATTGGATATTGTATTTGCTAAGTTTTGGAGTAAATAGGAATTTTAGTTCCTTGGGCAAAATAAGTAAAAAGACCTCCAAAATTTTAGTTTTCGCACTCCAAAAAAAAGTATTTAAGAAAATGCTTTTATTTGAGAGGCTCCTTTCTTCCCCAATTGAATAGTGTATTTGATAAATTTGAGTAAATAGGAATTGTAGTCCCTTGGACGAAATAAGTAAAAAGGCCTCCAAAATTTTAGTTTTCACACTCCAAAATAAAAGTATTTCAGAAAATACTTTTATTTGGGAGGCTCCTTTTTTCTCCAATTCTATGTATTTGATAAGTTTGAGTAAATAGGAATTTTAGTCCCTTGGGCAAAATAAGTAAAAGGGCCTCCAAAATTTTAGTTTCCACACTCTAAAATAAAAGCATTTAAGAAAATGCTTTTATTTGGGAGGCTTAAATTTTGGGAGCCCCCCAAAATTCCCCCCTCCCTAATTTTTTTTTAAGTTTTGGGAAACTAAAATTTTGGAGGGGGAGAATTTTATATTTAACAAGTAATGGATATTTTGTGTAACATTGATTTGTATTTATCATAAAATACACTTTAATGAGGCATAATTAGCTTAATATGTATAATTATTATAATAACAATAAATGCTCTCATTTTCAATAACGTTTTGAGGAAATAATTATTTTGTTCTTAACTCCACAAATATCCCAGCTCGTTCGGAGCCCCTATGTTTCTTGGGTCCCTACGCGTCACTTAACCGTACTTAATACTAGCTACGCCACTGCTTACAAGTTAAAGTTTCGATTTAATTTTTACAAAAAATTGACTTTAGTAGTGAAAAATAAATCTACGTGATCAATATTTGCCACAAATATTTTAATAAAATGCATTCATATTAAAATGTAATTAAAAATGATGTAAAATTTATCCCAAAACTGAATTCCAGAGGAAAACACATAGATTTACAGTTGATTTTATTAATGGCTGATTAGGCATCGAAAAAAAAACAGTTAACGCTTCCTATTTAGCATAGAAGATGACAACACATGGCGAGCTATCGCCACCTTAAAAATCTATGCCCTGGCGGTACTGTTTACCCCAGTATCCCATATATATCGTGGGCTTACAAGGAAAAGTTCAATAATATAGTTTTGAGATAAATGGATTTTAAAGTTTGAATGTTTTTAAAAAATCTCTATTTGCTTGAAACGCATTTTCTTTGTTTTATTTAAAATTATATGTTTTGGGGATGCAGTACACTTTATTCATTATGAATGAAGTATTATAACTTGGCTCTTTTTTTCTATAGACAGAACACGACATTTTGACTATAAATAATTCATTTTTTTGCATGTTTGAACTTAGTGCCTTTTCCTTGTAAGCCTACGACATTTTTATTACAGTAATGACATTGATAATTATCGGAGGCATTTCCTACCTTTCATAGAACTTGGATCTTCCATCAATGCTTCCATAAAGTTTTGAGGTAAAGATTCCCAGGCATTGTCAGTCGGGGCAAAAACAGTGATGGGTCTTTTGTCTCTTAGATCGTTTGCTAGTTGAGCTCGAGCTATTGCTGCGGCTGTAGTACTTAAACTCGGTGTTCGCACCAACAAATCTGGTATGGTTGTACGTCCAGGTGGCAACAATATTGATTCCGTTACGTGTATCAACCCATTAGTAGCTTCAATGTTTGTGGTAATCAAAGGAATGCAGTTAACCGCCGTCAACTAAAAGCAGTAACAAGTATTATATAACAAAACACTAGTAACAGAAATTAGTTTCGGTTAACTCTAAAAGACGGGAATTATGATGGGTTGCTTTTAGGGGTGGGAGGCCGGTGTACACGAGCAACGTAAGTTTTGCGGTCGCCAAGTTGACGCCAAGTCCATTGATTTGAATGATGGAGTTCACGCGGGTCTGGGGTCAGGCTGGCTTCCCAGGGAAATCAGCGCCCCTTGTTTTAACGTACCATTGACGCCAACTTGACGCCATACCTAGTGACTAGTGTAAACTCCATCATTCAAATCAACGTACTGCTGGGACGAAGAGTCAACTGGGCGTCACACGACGCGATTCATAAATGACGCACGTCTCTCATGGGAACCAGGCCAAAGGCGAACCATTTGAACTTCCTCATTCAAATCAATGTACTGCTGGGACGCAACGTCAACTTGACGCCAGACCTAGCGACCCTTGGGAACTCCATCATTTAAATCAACATACTGCTGGGACGAGGCGTCAACTGGGCATCATAGGACGCAACTGCAAAAATGACGCACGTCGCTCGTGTGCACCGGCCCTTACATATAGTTATCTTAACAAACGCCAACTCTGTAGGGTGAGTTGGGAATGATGGGGTATGTAGATACAGTCTGTATACCTAGTTTCGGATAGGTCGGACGGTCTGAGTCGAAGAAAAGAAATAAAGTCTAGCTACCTACAGGTTGTGCAAATCGCACTCACTTTCTTGCTCAATCGCTACCAAAATTTATTATAAATGACATCATTTTCTGTCAGGTATGGAGGTATTAAATAAATAGACGAGGCAGAAAAGTGTTGATAAATAAAATATTGTGCTTATTTAATTAAACTAAAAAATAACTTCCCCACAGTGCACAACTAGTACCCTTACGTCACCTGTGAACCATGGTTTTACGATCATTACTTCTCATCAGCATTTAACAGGCGATAAGATAAGCAAGGGACAAAACTACTTAAAACAAGGATTTTAGAATTTTTCTGGTGGAAACTTCTACTAGAAAAATTCTAAAATATGTGCTTTAAAGAGTTTTGTGCTCGCTGGTCATCTCATCGCCTACTCCGTGCTGACGAGCAGCAATAACCACGAAAAATTAGCCCACGAGGGACAGAGGAATGACCAGTTGTTGACTTTTTTTGCTTGTATGCAACGCAAGCGTCACTTTACTGTAACGTAACAGATGTTAACACCGTTGGAGGCCTTCTTTTCAACTAGCAGCTTTAATTTTAAACGTTATGCCTTTCTTCGTCCCATGATACATCTGCAGTGATTACGCTCTCACGTGGCTATCTATGATAATGACATTGTTGATAACCTAGCAAAGGACAGAGTTAAGACGAACTGGCCAGACGACCGTGATGTTTACACCGTATTAAGGCCAGCCGCTGGGCTAACCAATCTCCATTCCAGCGGAGCCGCAGCCAGGTCGCTGACTCGACGGGATCATTCACCGGGTAGGGTCCGAGAGAACACCCGCCACGCTCGACACCAGCCACCGGTCGGCCCTTGGCTCAGGTCATGAATAGGCACAGTCTATGGGCTCGACCACCTGGAAGAGTCGGGGGCTGAACGACTCACTGGTATGACGGCCAGTTCATCACCGATCAGGTAACCCGATTGATTTTCCCCCAGCAGACGGAGGACCAGAGGTACAGACCTAAGATCCGACCACCACAATCTTTGGCGGCGCCGCCCCCTGGGGAGGGAGCTAGCAAAGGAGGACACTGGGGAATCTTTGGGTTCCACTAATTCCCTTACCTTCTTAGAACTCTACTCTAGAAGAAAAAAAATTGGATAAAAAGACATGGCCGCCCCAGTGGTTCCCTTGGTCTTATATGTGAGAGAAAAGATCAAACGGCGTTATCCAGCTTTGCCAGTGACCACTTAAAGAGTCTCTCTTATAGTCATGGCCTTAAGGTTTACCCTATCTGCAGCAGATGTGGTGTCGAGCAGGCTTCCTCGGAGCATATATATATATACTCGACAGTCTGCGGCTCACAAGAGACGATTTTACCTCAAAGCCCTTACTTGTCCTTGATTTCCTGAGGTTTAACGGGCTCGTGGACAATGTCTAGCTGTCGCTAAACAATGGAGGATAGGCAACAACAGCAAAGTTAGACATCAACATGTCGTTGATTTACGATAGTTCCTTATATTTCTTCAGCATAGAGAACTTATTGCGTACTTACCCCATTAGGATATCTTGTGACAACCACAGATCCTTCTCTATATAAAGTTGTCAGTGATTTGGGTAGATCTTCAGCGGCTACTCGACTTTCTGCAACAGTGTACAGTAAGACAGGGGGTCTGCTCCGAGATCGCTTGCTGGCGTTGAGAGCTTTGTCTTGTTCTTTAGTTAGTAAACTAAAGGCGGAGTCTGGAGCGATAAACAGTGTGTATGCTCCTCGATCACTGAGAAGGGGTAGGAGTCCAGACTGTTCTGCATGTTGAATAAATTTCCCCGCTCCAAGCATTTGTGCAGTTTCGACGAGATTCTTGAGAGGTTTCACTATATGTTGAATGGTGATTTTTTGATTCACGACAAAAGAAAAGATCATATTAAACACATGTCAATAAAATATGAAAAAGAAAATTTCTCCAAATTTTTATCGAATTTTTCGTCCAAATAGAAGAAATTAAAGTTTTATAATTTTGAAACAATTTTTTCAACAGGCAAACTAGAGAAAATATAAGACAAAACTCCCGTGAGACAAATGTTAAAAAGCGTAACTAACTACATGTAATTCATGCTGTAACTCTTTAAATTTATTAAAATTCTAGCCCTATTTTTTAACAGGTTAACTAGCAAAAATGTAATGCCGAAGCAACTCCCATTACTCAAACATTAAAGACATAAAAATTACAAGAATCTACCAGTAAGCAGCGCTCCCAAAATTGGGAAGACACTCCCATTGCAGACCAGAATCCATGGACATGTTACCCGCTTATTATTTGCTCATCAGCTTGGAATAGCCATTATCCGCGATGGCAACAGTAAAACTTGCTACATACCGCGATTTTGCGAGCTTTTATAGGAACTGATAATTCCCGTTCTTCTAAGTAGCCGACATCAATTTTTAATGCAATTTAGCTCAGGTTGCACGAAGCTGCAAAGGCCAAGTTCAAAATCATAAGAACCAGCCAGTAAGGGTCGTTCTTAAAGATTTTTAAGACACTCCCATTGCAGATAACAGCATTCATGGACTTGTTTCGTGCTTATAAAGCGGTCATCAGCATGGAATGGGTGTCATCCACAATTACAGCAAGAAAACTTGCTATTTACCTCAATTTTCTAAACTTTTATGGAAACTGAACATTTTAGTAGTTCCGCGTAACTGGCACCAAATGTTTATAAGCCGTATAAGAATTTATATAAGAATTTGATGTGGGTTACACGGGGAAGAACTGAAATTCTCATTCCCCATAAAAGCTCTCAAAATCGCGATATATAGCAAGTTTTCTTGCTGCTATTGTGGATAACGGCTATTCGATGCTAACGAGCGCATTTAAGCGCAAAACTGGATGCTGTTATCTGCATAGAAGTGTCTTCCAAATTAAAGCATAACTAACTATATAATGCAGGTAGTAATATTTTAAACAACGGCCACTTTCACCTCTACAAAATCAGTGATAAAAATATGTGTCTGATAAAATTATTCATAATCAATTAATAAATCGAAATACAAGAAAATAAAAGGAAATTTTTAATAAGCTTACCTAGAGGGCACCCACGTTCTCCGGGAATTGTATTATATCCATGACAGCAGGAATATCGGATAATTCTGCAATAAAAATTTGAAAATTGTTAATAATGATGTAATAGTGAAATATGAAACTGACGAGCAACAAAATACAGATTATAAGACTTCGCATTTTATAGATGCATGCATCCGCACTATGACTTGTAATAATGCAGTTTTTAAATGCGCCTTCCATAATATCGCGTCTAATAGATACATAGAGATCGTTTTAATTGGGGCCTGAATATTGATTAACTTTATAATTTCTTTCAAATACCTTTAAGAATGTCCATACCTTTCCTACCCATAGTCAAAATAAGATACCTAAAATTTGACGTGGGCACTATATGACTATCCCTACAGACTCAAATTAATTTTTTTTTCACTTCTATTTTAATCCATTAAATAGAGCTTAATTGTACAAAATGAAGCTGCTACATATTTGAAATTTTTTTCAATTTACAGTTTTAAAACATTTTTGTCTATCTGGCGACTTATCTCATCATGAAACGTAGCTGGCAAAAAAATTGCAATAAATAAATAAATAAATAAATATCTCGAAAACGGCATTTCCTACAGAAGTAGGGCTGGTCTTATTCTTTTTATCGTCAAAAATTATGCATGAAATAATCATTTCATAAATGCATTTAAATATATTTATAATTTTATTTCAGATTTTGATGATTTTTGAAGACCATTTTGCAAATATAACCATATTCTATTTTTCCGAAACGTACTAAAATCTAAACAGCATCAGGATAGCCCACAAGCTGGCTTACCTACCAAATTTTGTGAAATTTCGTAGACATTTTTTTGAGCTACAGAAGATAAATACATTGCGCAGACACGACAGACAGACACATACACACACACAGATGCAATGCTATTTGTGTGTGTGTTCTAGAGGGCTCGAAACGTGCAAATCCATCGAAAATGCGAGTTCCTATTTTCGACACGATTCTGGTACTTTCCCTATATATTATCATGCATTGTAACGAAAGTATAAACTAAAAAGTACTTAATGTATTCTAAAAGTATTAAAACGTCAACTACTCTTCAACTGAGCTGCGACTCCTTTTATATGCTTCCCGTAGAAACTTCCAAAAAGTTGGTACCTCCAAGAATATTCGTACATTCTTAAAGTCACCCAAATTGGCGATAAATGGCGTAATCTGGCAACCCTGCACCGAAAGTCCAAATATGGAAATCCTGCACTCACGTAATAGGAATGGCTGCCTGTAAGGTTATTTTTCCCTTCTGGAAACTCAAAGACACTCCAGTGAAGGTCTATTAATAAAAAGATATAGCAATTCGAATGCTTAACTTGGTTAGATATTATTCGCTGATAGTTAAAATATAAGCAACAAGAGTTTTACTTGGGAAGAGATATTTTATTGAAGCGGGGAATTTTTGTATTGGTAAAAATTTTAATTGGTAGTATATAGCATTACCAGCACTCCCGTCTGCTACTCATAGGGTTGCCAGAAAAAATGCTTGAAACAAAAACGCCAAGCAATAACAGAAAAATGCCAAACCAGTTAAAATATAACTTACAAAACTTCCTTGAAAAAAGCAGACATATGTCAGTTAAGTTACGGTAATTGTTTCGCGGTCGTTAAAAGCCCCCCCTTCTTCAGGCTAAAAGAAACAGTATGCACTCTTACCAATCACAGCAACCACTAAAAAAAACGAATTGCAATAAGGCAAGCAGAAAGCAATTCAGAGCTAAAACACCCAAGCGGATGATATCAGTCATTTGAAAAACAACCATAAACACATCAATATGGACAAGAGACCCCTCCCCATAAAAACGAGGGAAGCTGGCTTTGAAATTTTAAACATTCATATGAGATTTAAAATAAAGCAGATAGAAAAATATATGAACCGTTAAATTATTGGTAAAAAAAGTAAAAATTACAGAAGAATGAGGTAATATTTAAGAAGAAAATAACAAAAGGGAGTATCCGTTTCGAAAGTTAATTTCATCAAACAAACTACTATAATTAACAGTGGTTGAGACTAGGTAAAAAAAAAGAATATAAGGAAAAATGCGCGTTAAGAAGCTATATGACCTAACTTCATCAACTAAAAGAAAGTATTATTTGTGATTAGTCTACTCAAAAATATCATTGAATGAAACTGGAATTGAGAAGGATATAACCAAATTGAAAGACAAACAAGCGGTTTTGGATGCTATATGAGCTAGTTTTTAAAGTCAAAAATGTGAATAAAGAATAATGCTTAGATACTTTTACTTTTAGGCAAACCTAAAACACCGAAGTTGAATAAAAAATTTGGTTGGAAGCACTAATTTTATTGAGCCGTAATACTTCCCGGTCACATATAAAGACGGAAAAAAAGAGGGACGTACACTCACGTTTTTGAACATTACAACACCATTGTCAGATTAGAGTGAAACGTACGGAACGTGCAAAGCAGGGTAGGACATGCAATTGATTAGAAATGCAGAGTGAATGCTCATGCTTGGGCTCCGCAGCGCCCTCAGAACGGTCGTACGAGTAGTATAAATAGAAGGCTGTGGAAGAGCCAGACAAGTATGGCATCGGTGTCCGCGAGTTGAAAACTGTTCTATTATAGTCACTGTGCCTCGTCAACATCAGAGGGAGCCTTATAATCAAACTGCAGAATTCAAACGGGGACGCATAATTGGTCTGCAGGAAGGAGGATTTTCGTATTGTAATGAGCGCCATCTTTCTGCATGCGTTTTAGAGAGTCATATTACACGAATCTTTAAGTGCGATGGTGTGGGGTGTAACGTGCGTGTGGTGTAACTATCATAGACGATCCCTGTTGCTAAGCATTGCGAGTACACTCAACAGTAACCGCTACATCAGGGAGGTTTTGAAAGTCGAAGTTGTACCCTTTTTTTCATCACATTCCTGGCGCTATATTCCAAAGAAGACAACGCCCGACCACATGTTGACCGGAATATTCAAGCCTTCTTCATTGAGGCGGGACAGCTCCGTGGCTAGTGCGCGGGGATCGCCTGCGGACGACCAGAGTTCGATTCCCGCCTATGCTCAAACTGTCGCCGTGTTCATGCGGAGTACGGTCACGTTAAACATGTGGGTTCGCAAGTCCTTCCGAGAGGTTGGTGGTAGGGGAAGGAGGTACAGTCCCTGTGAATGCATCCCCCCACTGGGTTCCGGTCTAAATTGGGTGGCACTTCCCGGCTGTCCAAACAGATACCTTTCATCTTCGGGTAGGACGGTCCGGATCGAAGAAGAATCCTTCTTCACTGCACAGCAGATACTGCTTCTTCCTTGGCCTGCCCGTTTGCCAGATATATCATCGATTGAACATGTATGGAATATGGTCGCTCGGCAACTGGGCCATTACTATTCTCCAGCAGTCACCACCAATGAACTGTGGGTCTGGATCGAAGAGGTCTGGCAGGCAATACCCCAGAAACACATCCAAACTCTCTTTGATTCGATGCCGCGACGTTCGGAAGTTCTTATTGCCGCTAGGGGCGGCTTCACGGAATACCGATTTTGTGCTAGCAATGTGGTTGTATTGGTCTGAAACGGTAATCATTTATATGTATTACCACAAGTAACATGTGGTATAAATGTCATTCTAATCTGACCATTCCTTCGTGGTGTTGCAATTTTCATAAACATGAGTGTATGAGCGAGAATATGAATTTTACCGAATTTTTCTAACAGGGTTAGGATGAAGTGTAATCTATACGTAAATGTGGTAATTATTCTCAATATCTTTTTATAATTCATGTTACAATCCGTTTTAGACGTTTCCGAAAATAATTTCTACAATTTCTATACAATTGGAAATAAGTACTTACGTTTCTGAACCGCACAGGTTACCCCCTGTCCATGGAGTAGCAAAGTGTCGTTTGCTTCCTTGAACAGATTCTTTTACACAAACCATAGGCCTAAGAAATAGAAAGAAATGTATTATTCAAATTATAAAGGAGAGAATAAATAGTATTTTAGCGTTTTCGCAAAGCTATAGCTTTAGATTTGATACGTATAGTCAGATACATGCAGTGTCTGGGAAAATATGCATAAACTATGGCTCTTAAATTTCACTTATTCTTCACTTCCAATTAAAAAAAGAAATTAGAATAACAAAAAACAATTCACAATAAAAGTTTAGAATTGTTGATTTGCTTATGAGTATTCAACCAAGGCTAATTAAAATTACTGAACATAATATAGTACATTATTTAGCAAACGCGTTCAAGTAATTAAATTAAAATCAAATATGATCTTTTCTCAATTTAAATTATCGTGTCTGCACAGAGAGTGTAACTACGGTACAGGCGGGGGGGGGGGGGGGGGGGGAAGTACGAAAAAATATTTATTGAAGGTCCAGGATTCTAAAATAATTTTTCTTTAATGTTAGTACCTTTCACTTAGTGGCGTAACACCTGGGCCCGCCTGAATATTATCATAAACATAAAAAATACAAATTGTGGCAAAGGGGTCTGAAATTAAATCTTACATCGAGCCCCGAACTGAATCAGTTATACCACTGAGCTCCCTCCAATACTAATATTACAACTGAGACCCCTGTCATTTTACCTCCCCCTCCCTCCTAGTGGCATTATAATTACGCAATTAAACACCCACCACAAGCTATGTGTACAAAAATTTTATACCATACAGCTTCCATAATTTATAACAATTACATGATGATGAATATGATGATTATTTCGCCTATGGATTTTCTTTTAAACACTTCTGGAAAAAATTCAGAAGTTCTTTAAGTCCTTCAAACTCATGCACTTACTATAATCCAGAGTTTTAAGATCCATATTAAAAGAAATGTACAATCTGAAGAATGCTTTATGAATACCATTTAGTAAAACCAGGACATATTTCGCCTATGGATTTTCTTTTAAACATTTCTGGAAAAAATCCAAAAGATCTTTATGGCCTTCAAACTCATGCACCTACTATAATCCAAAGTTTTAAGATCCATATTAAAAGAAATGTACAGTCTGAAGAATGCTTTATAAATACCAATTAATAAAACCAGGACATACAGCAAGAGTTTGGAAAAACTTACCCTTGTTTTTGAGCTATTTTCAACCACCATGGATCTTTTCCCCAAGCAGTTAGAAGCATCGCCCATAATACAAGCAGGGTACACTTAAATACTAGCATTCTGGTTCAGTAACCTGACTATCTGTGTTAAAAATATGAAGGAAATCTTTCTGAAAAATCAAATATACATCACTAAAATGATTCAAATGATAAAATAAATGTAGTGAAAATTAAGCTATATTCAATAACTAGCCATTTCACCCGCGATTCGCGAGTTCTAGATGGATGTTGGTCACTAAATGTGACACTTACACACTTGATAAAAGCTGTTGATAACCACTTTTAATTGTTGGTAGCCAACATATATCAAATTATATATTCAGGGGGCCGACGCGCTGGCTGAGCGATCAAGGCAAACGTTTCATCGTGTTCGCTCGACTGCCGGGTTGTGGTTTCGAATTCCATCTGCGAGCGGGCCTGAATGTTGTGTTGTGCGCAGTATGTTCCACGCCCCCTGGTGCGCCGGGACAACGTCTTGTGATGGCTAAATGATTCACGATTCTGGCTGATATATAGGTAAAATGATGGAATGTATCGCGTGCCTGGCCATTCGCAAATAAGCAAATAATATTCAGGGATAACTACCATATAAGGATTCGGAGCACTTTCAGGAGCGGATAAAATACTATTTGGGAGTACGTCTACAAGGTTTCAGTCAAGAGCGGTTCATTAGGAAAATTTTACTATCTCGTATTTATTAATTTTTCACTAACATAAAATATAAACATTGAAAACAAAACACTAATTACATTTTCTAATGCAGGGATGGATTTATATGCTGGGGGCAGCTTTAAGCGGAACCATTTCTTAAAAGTCTAGTTGCAGTACCAAATTTTATGCTCTCGTGATATATAATTAATTTTTATTGAGCCATGATGGCATCACATCGACGTTGCATAATTTCATACGAGCTTTACGATTGTTGTGTGTTTCAATTCATTATTGAAATTTACAAAAATCCGATAAATAAAAATATTCCTTTAAATAAAAAGTAATAATTTTAAAGTAAATTTGAAAAACAAATTCTTATATCTTGACTAACCTTTCTGAACTTTCCCACAATTACAATATATTAATACTTCCAAATGCACACGAAAATTAAAATATTGATCACGAAGCATAACGATTCCATTTTAGAGAAATGTTTTTTGAAATAGAGAAAAAAAAAATATTCTCTGACGACATTCTAAATTTTATGTTTTGGAGCGCGATGAGAGCCAATTTCACAAAAAACCCTGTTTAGGAGCAGTTTGGAGCAGACAGAGTGATTTGGAGCAGTTCGGAGAAGATGAAAATAGAATTAACACCACTGTGTATTACTTTCCCTGCAATACATGGTAATGTATAGGGAAAGTATTGAAATCATGTCGAAAATCGCAACTCGAGTTTTCGAAGGATCTACACGTTTTGACACCTCTAGAATACGAAAAAACTATTTTTAACGTGACATTTGTGTGTCTGTCTGTCTGTGCAATGTATGTATCCACTCTAACTGGAATTCTAATTGACCGAATTTCATAAAATTTGGTAGATAAGTTCCTTGTTGGTGACCCTGGTGCTGATTAAATTTTGGTACGATTTGGGGTAAAAGTGCCTGATTTTTGGGGGGAAATGGAGCGGAAAAATTGCCTGTATTCACTCTAGCTAAAGAACTAGTAGACCAAATTGTACAAAATTTGGTAGACAAGTCACTTGTGAATTACCCTAGTGCTGATTAGATTTTGGTATGATTTTGAAAAAATAACCTGCCTTTTCTTGCGAAATGGCCAGCAAAAAGTATTGAAATCTAAAATAAAAGACTACGTATGCTCAAATATATCCATTAAATGCTTGTTTTATACGTAATTTTTGACGATGAAAGGAATAAGACCAACCCTATCACACTAAGACTAGCCGTTCTCAAGATATATTAGTTTTTTCGCACGTTCGCTAGGCCACCTTTGAAAATAAGTCGAGTTACCAAATGAGAACGAAAGTTGAATTAAAATTGCAAATTCAATGTAATTTAAAATAATTATGGGTGTTATTTTGTGCAGTTAAATGAATTATTGGAGAAATAAAGATAACGTGAATATGAATCTACAGAGAAAGTTATGTGCTGCCCACATCAGATTTTTTATTGTTCTGGAATTGCGAAGTGGTGTAAGTTTTATGAAAGTCCCTTTGTATCGTCACCCCAAGTTCGAATTTTCAAAAGTTTTGATTTCTTCGTTGATTTGGAAGACGAGACGCACTCAATGACGTCCGAGATTCTGACTCGAGTGGAAGTGCCCGATCATTTTGAAAAATGGCTTTAACTTTTTTATTATTCCTTTGCATCGTCACCCTTAATTCGAATTTTTAAAATATTAGATTTTTTCGTGAACCCTGAGACGGATTGAATGAGATCAAAATCAAGAATCTAGCTAGAGTGGAAGTGCTCAATAATTAAACAAGTGGTTTTAAGTTTTTTATTATTATTATTCCTTTGCACCGTCACCCCTAATTCGAATTTTCGAACTTTTACATTTTTCCCTTTCGAGTGACACCGAAACCAAGATTCTAGCTATAGTGCAGATTCTCGATAATTTTGATATATCACCCCCTCACCCAGTTTAGTGCATATTATATAGATACTACATGACGGTCATATGACGAAATGCATACATTTATGTAAATTCCACAATTTCATCGGCCGCCTACAGGCTTGCGCTCCTAATATCCCTGGTCGCATGTGGGCTTTGCACCTCTCTTGATCAATATTATTAACTATAGTGTTTAAGCCTGCCATTGACAAGGTCTGCCTTGTAGGGGCGTAAACCAAATAAGGTCAGCATGGGGGAGGGTTGGGGGTGGGAGTGAACCTGTCATTGACGGGGAAACTAAAACTCTTAAAAAATTAAATTGTAAGGTTTTACTTAATAAATTTTGTTTTTTTAACAATGTATGGTACTAACGCCCAAATTTGTTGCCTTAATCAAAAATTGATTCTTAGGATCTGTCCCGCGGTCGATAATATAAGCGTGCAAAATTTCAACCTTCAAGCTCACCGGGATAGGCGGGACAGTCCAGTGGTTAGAGCACGAGGATTGCACGCGGAGGACTGAGTTCGATCCCCAACTCTGCCCCGTGGTCACGGGGTGATGTCCCATTTCATCTCTTCCCATTTTATCCTGCGTCTCTTGTTATTCCCATTTCGTCCTGTCTGCACCCCTCCTAATTACCTTGAGGTCCTCACCTGTTGGTAGAAGGGAAAACTGTGTGCGTGCCCCAATAGTCTCTTCTCTTCACAGCCCTCCTCGCCGGAGGGATTGAGATTTGTTCCCCTTGCGACCGTTCCATTTGGAATGACTTTACTTTGTTAAAAAAATATACAGTAAAGATAATTTCCCTTTGAGAAGATCTATGTTCGTATATATCTATTTTATACATAACTAGCAGTATTCCCGTTTTCGTATTGAAAATACATTATAAAGAAACTTAAAATTTACCATCAGGTGCACATTCCTATAGAATTCTAAATGACAGTGTTATTCAAAACATTCTATTACAATAATTAAATTAAAGCTCCAAAAAGGAAGTTCTCTATTCTCGCTATACAAAACTCAATATTTAGTGTAGTAAAATGAAGGTCGCGTATACTGCACCCTATTTAAAATGACTGATGGGTAGGTCCCATAATTTTTTTTTTTTATTGTTAATATTGCTAATGAAGACAACATAGAATGAAAATCTCGAAAAATGAACAACCTGAAAATTTTTCTCACGAAGATGGTTAACAATCATTGACATATTTTTCTAATTGTCCGAACAAACATTTTTCATTTCTATTTAGAATAATTTACTTGCAATTTCCCAATCTGCCTTCGATTCGACAATATCTTTGACATTTAGGTCATTTTTTCATTACAAACAAATGTGCCTCTGTCTCAAAGAAACGTTCAGAGTTCTTTCAAAAATGCCATGAGTGACATATTATTTTAAAGAATTAGCTAATTGTCATAACATTAATAATTGATAAGTGATAAAAAAGCTCAACATTATTTTCTTTGGACATTAAATTGTGCAGATTTATTTTATGAGATTATATTACTCCAGAACAGTATTATAGTTTTTATTTTTAAAATACTAAATATCTTAATCGAAGCTGTACGATAAATATAAATCCTTTGGACGTTTATATCTCCAAACCTATTAGTTAAATATGTAAACATTTTTTTTTACTTATTTTGTTGAAAAGGAAAATATAGTGCACATTATGATTATATAAAATGATTTCAATATTTAAATATTTTTTCGAAAAGATCACAGTTTTTGTCCGAGCAATGATTTGCTTCACTTTGCTTATTTTCACTCGAAATATATTTGTAAATATAAGAGATAAATGTAAATAGTAAGCGACAAAATGTTCAATAGGAAATCTAGTTTCTTGATTTATAATTTGTTTTATTCAGTTTTTCAGGACATCCTAAAAATGTCACTTGCCTTAAAGCACTTAAATACTTGTGAAGCAATTTTAAATTCCCTTCCCTACTTGATCATTCTAGAATTTTTCAGGTTTTATTTTTTACTGAAATCACCAATTATTTCCGATTTTGCGTGTCATTTTCTTTGTTTCAAATTTTTTGATATTGGCATTTCATTTTTTTGTATTTCTAAGTTGAATGACCATTTGATATAAAATTTTGCTTTTATTATTATTAAGACTGCAGGCTAATTTTTCTTTAATTTAAGCGATAACTTTAGGTGATTTTTTATTAATTTAAATTTCTGTTTTATTGTTTAATTATTTATGAGCAATTTCTAAATTATCTTGATCGCAATATTTCGGTCATTTTTTTAAGTTATTTTATCAAGTAATATGAACTCATCATTTTCATGTTAAAATTTCATCATTATGTTTTCTTTTTCATAGCTACTAAATTATTTAATTATTTCATAACTACTAAATTCTTTATTTTTTGACTTTTCTGAATTCAAAAGTTTCAATATGGAATTTCGTATAAAAATGGCTAAAAAAATCGGATGTAATATTTTTTTAATTACTCGCATGGGCTAAAATTTCAGATTTTTACCGGTTTGGCTCGCAAGTTCCAGTTCCCGAACTTGGTCTGAGTTTGAAGAAAATTTTGAAAACTAGTTACATTATTAATTACTTTTACAAATTTACACTCAACATTTTCCACAAATGTTCCCCAGCTTTCACTAGTAAAATATCAATTTAGGTACAACATATATGAGGAAATCAAAGTTTAAGAGTTTCTGGAAAATACCCACTAAAACCCAACAAAGCTCAATAAAATTCGGGTGGGTTGTGTTTTTAAAAAAATTCTGCGTTTTTCAAACCTTTCAAATTCAGAAGTTTAGCACATTTGAATATAAATTATTTCGGGCCGGACCGGGCCGAGATTCAATGGTCTTTGAACATAGCTAGGCCGGGCTCGGGTTCTACACCTGTAAAGTTCTTCGAGCTCGGGCCGGGTTTAAGCATTGACTCTGTCGGGTGGGGTGAAAGTGAAACTTAATTTTTGACACACGGCCTTTACGTATGTCTATGTGTGTGTAAAGGTGTCCTGGCTATGTCTATGTGTGTGTAAAGGTCTTTTGTAAGGCCTTTACACACACATGCACATAGCCAGGATCTTGGGATGTTGAAAATACTAAGTTTCGTTTATGTAATTTTTCAAGCAAGAAGAGGTATGACTCTTAACCCCCCCCCCCTTTGCTTATGCTACTGTACACAATTACTGATATATACAAATATATGACCCTAAAAACGTTATATTGAAATTTAAACTTGTAAAGTTCTCAAAAATTGGAATTATAATGTTTGACTAAGTTATAATACTTTTGCTACTAGAGCGTACATTACAATACTAGAGAAAGTGATAGGTTAAAAAGTTTTAGATTCTGTTCGTCAATTAAGGGTTTGCACAACAACCACTACATAAGCATATATATTCATGGTACTACAAAACAATTATAAGTACCCATTTCATAGGGATATCTGACAAGACAGGATTTACTCTATCTAAATTATTTAAATATATTTAAATAACGCCAAACAACATATTTACAAGCAATATTTTTAATTTGTTCTCCTCGGAGCTCTTCGGAACTCATCCCCTAAGGGAGTCATTTGCACCCTTCTCAGTTGGGAGAAAGGGTGAGAAACAGGTGTACATTGGATAAGGGATGAAATGCTACTATTTTAAAAAAGGGTAGCGCAAGGGACGAAATGGGAAGAGATGAAGTGGGAATAAACCGGTCACGGTCCTTCCGAGATGTAGTTGAGGAAGGAGGGTGCAGTCTCTGTGGATGTCGTCCCCACTGGGTTCCGGTCTAAATTGGGAGGCACTGTCCCGGCCGTCGAAACAAATACCTTACATCTTCAGGTAGTCAATCAATCAATCGCTGTGAACGAGAGGCCAACTCCTTGGGTTTAAAACCTGACTGTGCCTCACCACGGAATTTGAAAACAACGAAGCTTGAAAACCAAACCATACGAGAACTTGATAAATAGTAAAAAGTTCTGCTTGAAATACGCTGTTTTTGTTATTCATTTTCTTGGACCACTTGCATATACAGCAGTTGTTGTGAAATGCATAAAATGCTGCTGTTGTACCTGATAACGTTTTAGATCCGTCTGTATAATGCATCTGGAGCATTCTGGAGGGCCTGGAAGGACTTTACAACCTCTCTCTTTTTTGCCTTCCCTGGTGGAGAAATGCAATATCCGATTCCGTTGAATTCTGTCACGTGATATATACTATTAGTGTGCAAAGATGCAGTCTTCTAAGTCACCGAGGGCTTCTGGGAAGATTTTACGAGGGAAGTTTCTTCTCTCACGGGATGAAATCAAAAATCCGAATTTGTTGGATTATGTTTCCTGGCCAATACTATAAGTGCACAAAAGTTCAGCCGTCTAGATCAGGCCTGGTCAACACGCGGCCCGTCACGTTAAATTGTGCGGCCCGCCGGGTGATTTTATATTTCTATTGAAACTTTTGTTTTTCGTTGCATGTATACAAAAAATATTAAATAAATGAAAATTTGAAAGAACGATAAAAAATTAAATTTTAAATAAACGATAGAAAAACCACGTAAAAAAAAATTTAATATAAATTGCGCCAGTAAGTGATAATTTCGCCAAGGGGTAATCTTGGTTGTGTACGGAAGCCTGCAGTCAAGGCTGACTCGAGACACTAGTCTACACACGCTTGGTTGGGTCCATCAACGTTTCGTTATCCGCTGTGCGAATGAAGTTATTATTATTTCAAGTGAATCTCTTTATGTGTTTTTGACTTACTGGCGTGTTTACTAAGTTTTTTTGAGTGTGGTGCAGAACAAGGATGAATTCAAAGAAAAGAAAAGTTGTTGATGAAAACAGGAAATTTAATGATCTTTGGGAAAAAGATTATTTTTTCACAATGCAGAATTCAAAATTAATGTGTTTAATTTGTAGACGGTCGCTGTATTTAAGGAACATAACGTTAAAAGGCATCATGAGACAAAACATATTGAATATGTAAATTTCAGTAAAGAAGTAAAAAGTTTTAAGTTAACTGCGCTTAAATCGCATCTGAAAGCTCAGCAAACGATGTTTGATTCATTATTACAACAACCATCTAACATTGTCAAAGCAAGTTATTCTGTTGCCATGTTGATTGCAAAGAAAATGAAACCATTTTTGGATGGTGAACTGATAAAGGACTGTTTGGAAGCAGTTAGAAAAGATGTTTTGCCCGATAAAAGCAAATTATTTTCATGTATCAGTCTTTCACGCCAAACTATATGTCGTCGCATTGGTGACATTTCATCTGAAATCGTAGTGACTTTGCGAGATAAAATTAACCAATTCAAAGCATATTCTTTGGCATTTGATGAAAGTACAGATATCTCAGACACATCTCAACTTGTGATATTTATTCGCGGTGTGCATGATTCATTTCAAGTGACAGAAGAAATGTTAAATCTTTTAAATTTAAAAGACACAACTAGAGGAGAAGATGTTTTCCAGGCGATTAAAAGATGTTTAGCCAAAAAAAGCTTAAATTTTGAGGCTCTTTCAGGATTAACAACAGGATGGAGCACCTGCTATGGTAGGTAAAAATAAGGGAGCTGTAAAATTACTTATGGATAAGCTAGGTTGCAGAGGCATTAAAACCAAAGATATTTTTATTATTTACTGTTTGATACATCAACAAAATTTATGTACTCGAGTATTATCCATGAATCACGTTATGAAAGTAGTTATAAAAATAGTAAATTACATTCGTTCACATGCTCTTCAGCATCGGCAATTCAAATAATTCCTTAGCGAATTATCTTCTGAATATGGTGATATCGTATATTTTACCAATGTTAGATGGCTAAGTCGTGGAAAATGTTTAAAAAGATTTTTTAATTTACGGGGAGGAAATAAATATGTTTATGAACGAGAAACAAGAATCTGTTCCTGAATTATGTGATGATGATTGGTTGTTAGACCTATATTTTTTAGTGGATATAACAGAAAAACTTAATCAGCTAAATAAGGACTTGCAAGGGCAAAATAATTTAATAACCGATGCTTGTAATTTCATCAAAGCTTTTAATAAGAAATCATTGTTATTTGAGTGCCAACTTAGAAATAATAATGCTCAACACTTTCCGCTGTTAAATAACTTCCCAAAAAGCCAACCTAAGAATTTCTCGAAATATGCTAATGAAATAAAGAAACTTATAATTGCATTTGATAGTCGTTTTTCAGAATTAGCAAAATATGATAAAATGTTTGAAATATTTTCATGCCCATTTCATGCTAACGTGAATAGTGTTCCTGAAAATCTGCAAATGGTGTTGAGTTACAGTGCAACAATGAAATGAAACAAATTTTTGCGTCCACGTCAAAAATTAATTTTTACAATACTTATATTACATCCGAGAGATATTCCAACTTAATATATTTTGCCCAATGAGTTGTAAGTGCTTTTGGATCCACATATGTTTGTGAAACATTTTTTTCGGAGATGAAATTTACAAAGAGTTCATCACGTGCTTCATTAACTGATGCCAATTTAGAAAACCAGCTAAGATGTGCAACGTCGAACATAAATATAGATTTACAAAAATTAAGTGAAGGAAAGGATAAACAAATATCTCATTAATTAAGACTCGAGAGTTCATTATATTTGAATCATAGTACGAGTATAACAATAAAATTTTATTCATTTTGTATTTGTATTATATTTTTTAAAAGCATATTTACCTAAAGTGCGGCCCGCTGTAACGTTACTCGTCATCAAAGCGGCCCGTGAAACCATTTGGTTCGGCCAGGCTAGGTCTAGATCAAGGGTCAAACTACGGCCAGCGGGCCGGATCCGTCCGGCGAACACTTTGGCAAAAAATAGATACTATGTAGAAATTATATTTTAAAATTGAAAGCCATATCAACTTAACGTTCGAAGACTTCATTAACTCAAATTTCTATTCTTCGGTCGCATCATAGGCCTAAGGGAAGCTGGTTGGTCCAACAGACGCATCAGTCGGCATCTTGGTAAGAGCGATGTTGTAGTTGCTTAGTGATGGCAACAAAAGAGTAGTCTCATGTAACCGTCGCAGTGGCTCAGGACACCCCAAGCAGAAGACAACTACTCGAGAAGATCGTACAGTCAGGAGAGTAGCCACGTCCACAACAATAGTGTCACTACCATTCGAAGATATTTATCAACCTCCATGCATCCTGTATCAAGGGATACTATTTGGAGAAATCTGGCAGAAAGTGGGATTAAATGTCGACGACGTCCATTACGGTACCTACCATTGACCATTTAACATAGACAGACCCGTCTAGAGCCCCCACAAAGGGAGGGTCAGTTGGGACCACGGTACTGGGGCCCGGAGACTGTTAGGGGCCCGTGAACATTGCTGGGATTAAAAATATTTACTATAGAACAGCTATGTATGAATTTATAATTTTTTTTTCTAAATTACTTGAAGATTGTTCAATTTCCGAAATAGTTAAAAAAGGCTGAAAGAAGGTATCCTTAGTTCAATACAAGTCATCTGAGTAGATATAGCTGCACAGTGTCATTGTGTTTAACGGCAGAATCTGTCCATTATTTGTTGTTAAGAAAGACGATGTCAACAAGGCATTAAAAAACCCGATCACTACAGGGAAAGCAGTTAAAAATTTTATAGAATTGCACTGATAAAATAGATACGTTTATAACCCTAGCGGGTAAGTTTGCTTTCGCTCATTCATTGAAGTTTACAGCTCATATCAATCACATCCAACTGACAACTGAGTTTACAGGCCATCCTTGTTTACAGGTTTTCTTTGTGAAATTATAAGTTTGGAAAGGGAAGATCTCTTCCCTTTTCGTAAACCAATTGACGCGACGGGGTGTCCTGGTATCCAACTAAATAGTCACTTCTTGTAGGTGACAGCTAAATGCAGGGCTGTAGAAAGGAAAATTCTAATTTATTTCTACAGAACCAAAGAGTATCAGATTAAATTGCTCCTCGAAGACATGAACTTGCTTCCCACATTGATTTTAATGATGTAATAGCCGATATTGCTTTAAAGAAAATGCAAAAAGCAAGTTTATTTCAATTTCTCATGCAATACTATAATAATCTCATCAGTGCTAGTGCTTTTCCCAACATGCAACTGAATTTTATAAAAAAAAATTATTAGCTGAAACAATAGATTAAGAGGGAATATCCATCCCATTGCTACTATCTAAGATTTAAGGTATGTTCAAAATAATTTTCTTATATTTTTCAAATATTATTTTTAGATATCTTAATCATAAAACAAAGTTAATTTTAGAATAAATTAAATTTGTTTTATCACATTTCTATACTGCTTTGTAAATTCATTCCTTTAAAATAACTATAGTTAAATATGTACAAAATTTCAGGCAAAATATTGCATTATTAAAGAATTTTATGAATGCTTTAGTGTTTATAATACTTTTTAAAATTTTACTATATATTGTATGATTTTATGTTGAACTTGGTAATTAGTAGGAACTGTGCTCATTGAAAGAGAAAATTCACACATTTTCTATATATTACAAGGTGTATCCAGGGGAGGGGGGAGATTTAGGGATCTGCCCCCTCTCCCTAAATCCTAATTAGAAAAGGATTTTTTCATTATGTGGGATTTTTTGTACATACAAACTGTGTTGTTTGGCCTTACTCTTCGATAAATAATGCCCCAATGAGTGCCGCAATCCCTCGATAAATAATTATGGATACCCATTTGACATTTTACCTGATATCAGAATTGATACATTTTGGAAGATATATTTTATGAACATAGTGAATGAGTTTAGAACAACACATGGCAATATAATATTGAATTAACTTCATGCTTTCATTCTTTTAATGTAATTATAAAAATAAATTAGAATAAAAGAATTAGTTATGAAACAAAAATATTTTAGGTGAACTTCATTTTATCAGTTATATTATGGGAGTATCTAGGGAGTATCTTTATCAGTTATATTGTGGGGGTATCTATCTCCGAATGTGGGAGTATCTAGGAAGAAGATATAAAGGAAATAAAATGTTACTGATTCCGCTATGTTGGTATAAACTGTTCTCAACGCCATCATTTTTTTAATTGTTGTACGATAATTGGCGAATTGGCATTCGAATAGAGTTAATTCACCATATAAAAGATGAAATTCAATGAAAAACTGCAAAATCAATGTAATTTAGAAAATATGATTTTGTAATAGACTGATATAACGTATTAAATCAAAAATGATTTCAATCGGTAGTTTTAAAAAATTTGGAGATTAAAACCTCTTAGGATAATTTTATTAGAGCATTTTGAGGACACTAACTTTTGCTGCTAACTGTTAAAAAACGATTTTTTTTTCAAAAGCAGAGAACTTTGCATCTTGGGATTTTTCAACGAGTCGAAACGATTGATGCACGAAAACGGCACATATCTGTGCATGTACTATTTCTATCATAAAAGTTACGAAACAAATGAAAATTGATTGTCTGGTAAGTTCCCGAGATATTTCGGACATATTATATTTTATTTATATGCTGCATATGCACGCAAATTGGAGGCAGGGGCACGGTAGCCCAGTGGTTAGCGCGCGGGAATTGCACTCGGTAGGCCCGGGTTCGATTCCCGTCACTGCCAAAACTACCACCATGTTCACGTGGAGTATGATCACGTTAAACATGTGGGTCCGTAAGTCCTTCCGAGAGGTTGGTGGTAAGGGAAGGAGGGTACGGTCTCTGTGGATGCCTCCCGCACTGGGTTCCGGTCTAAATTGGGTGGCACTTCCCGGCCGTCCAAATAGTTACCTTACACCTTTCTGGTAGGTCGGACGGTCTGGGTTTCAACAACAACACAAATTGGAGGTAATTCAGCTGTAACACTGATAACTGTTTCTTCCGAGTGGTTGTTGACTGCAAAAATTAATTTTTTGAAGCATCAATTTCTCAGAATCTATTATAGATAGAGTTTTAAGATAAGGACTGATATGGATCTAACATCAAATTCTGGAGGAGGTAGGGAAGTTCACTTAAGATTTTCATATACGGTTCTTCTTACATTTGTAATTCAAAATTTTCCTTTTCCTTGAAACATCCATTTTCTAAGACTGACTATAGAGCTTTGGTGATGGAAAGTGAAGGGATTCAAGAAGAATGTTTAATTCGGATATTTTACCACTTCCGGTTCAAAAAAATTCCCTTGCAGCATCAATTTTTGGAATTGGCTACAGCTTAGACGATGATTGCAGTATCAAATTTCGAAGGGGTTAGAGAAATCAGAATTTCAACTTTAGGTTGTGGAGATGTCGCTTTCATTTAAAAAATATACATTTTCCTTGCATCATCTATTTTTATTATTATTATTATTATTATTATTTTTCCTATTTTTTTATGAGCTTATATGATGACTGATATGGATTCAGCATTAAATTCCAGAGGAAGTAGGGAACTTCCTCTGGAATTTGGTTTTCTAAGGATTTATACCCGCGATTTTTCGATTTTTCATCTTTTGGTTCAAAACGTTTCCTTCAAACGTATATTTCGATTGACTATAGATAGAGCTTAGGTAATGACTGATGTGATGGAGCTTGATGACTGATATGATTTCAGTATCAAATTCTTTAGGGGATAGGAAAATTCATTAAGGATTTCCACTTCTGGTTCTACAGATGTCACTTCCGATTAAAAATTTGCCATTTTTTTAACAATAACTTTCTCTCAGGATTAGTTATACGAATAGCTTATATAATGTCTGATTCAGCATCGAATTTTGGAGGGGTCACTAATGATTTACACTTCTGATTCTGGCGATGTCACTTTCGATTATTCCAAAAATTACATATTAATCTTAGACATATATAATAATAAATTATAAAGTTGCGTAAAAAAAGGTACAGAATTTTATGACATCGATAAAAAATTTCAGGGGATTAAATTTGAAGAAATACTAAATTTAAATTTTTGTACGGCCCCCTTACAAAAACATTTCCAATGAGTAAAATGTGCTCCGCATACTAATAAGGTGATGTACAAAATTTCAGCATTTTATCATAAAAAGTCCCAGAGGTATGTTTAAGCAAAGTTGGTGAGGGATTAATCACAAATTAAAATGTAAATGTTTACAGCAAGAGTGCAAATGACGCAACGCAGAAATGCATCATAGGCAAATGATATCTGTCTCTTATCTTTAATGGATCTTTGGCATGGATGGAAAACATTTTGAACAAGCTTTGTAATCTTTGTGTAAAGTTATTATTTCTACACAGTGTAGATACTTTTGTACCAATAAATAACAAAATTATTATTTATTTATGTAATCATTGTTTTCTTTCGTAATTTGTCGAAAACCCAGACCACCCGACTCGTCCTAGGGCACAAGCAGCAATTTGAGTGGCCGCTTTCGTAATTTGTGTGTATGACCCCTGAAACGTGATCTGCCGGCATGATTTTTCCCCTCTGAGAACCCATGTCGATGCATCGAAAAGTGGTTTAAGTCAGCATTTTTGTCTTTTCATATCTCTGGAACTTTTTATGATAAAATGCTGAAAGTTTGTACATCACCTTATTAGTGTAGGGGGCACATTTTACTCATTGGAAATGTTTTTGTACGGGAGCCGTATAAAAATTTAAATTTTGTATTTCTTAAAATTTAATTCCCTTGAAAATTTTAATCGATTTCATAAAATTCTGTGCCTTTTTTACGCCTTTGTAATTTATTATATATGTCTAAGATCAATATTCAAAGAATAAAAGCCGAGGTCAATGTTTTTGGGACACCCTGTATATATATGAGCATAAACTGTATTGGAATTGACTCTTAAACAAGAAAAGCTGCGCTTAAGAGTAATATATATACTTAAACTAAAGGAAAGAAGGAAGTTTTGGATCATGAATGCTTCTCAATAATTTCTTATATATAATATAGATCAATATACCAATGAAAACTAAGCTAAATCGATTTCCATTATATTTTAAACTAGAAAATGCACCAGTCGTTGCTCGGGATCTAAAGCAGGGATTTATTGAATTCATTTATTCAATTTTTCAAAAGGCATAATCGCCCCCCCCCCCTCCTTATCCCGCTTTTCACCAATCAATGTTTTGAGGAAATGAACAAAAATACTTGTACGTCCTAAATAAATCAGTTTTATAAACAAAAACTAACGTATGCATTGAACATTAAGTTTAAGAAAACATTCTAAAACTGAAATCTGAAAAACAAGCTGTAAAGTACCTTATTATCCGATCACATTCCATAATAAAAAAATTTCAATAAGAAAAAAAGAACTTCCTTTACCCAGAGAAGTACAAAAGAAAAAAAAAATATGTGCTATTTTTAAAAGCTTACATTTGATTTAAGTCAAATTTTCTGAACACACTTATAATATTAAAATAATTCTATGTTCTAAAAATTCCACTAAATTACCTAAGCCCCCCGGAGACGAAGTAAACTCTTTTTGTCCCAGGGTGTCCCAGCCCTGCAGAAACCCCTCCCCCCGTTGACCTAAAAGACTGGATTTTTTCACCTTTATAGTATCGGCCACGGGACAAAACCTAACGGAGCTGCACTTTCGATTTCTGCTCAGGGGACGGACAAAAAATTGGGGCCTAAAAATTTCTCCAGACCCTTTAGACTCCTCCGCTGACGTAGAAGGCTGAAACTTTACACGCATATAGTATCGACCATGGCACAGAACTGAACTGAGTCAATTTTCGATTAAGACGAATATTTTCGACACTAAACGTCATACATTTTTAAACAAAATGCTGCAAAACAAAATTTTTAACTGCTTATTAAACAAAATAAAACATGCAATTAAACAATGCTGCAGCTGAATTTTTTAAGAGTGTGTTAGTTTCTCTGCCTTTGACAGGGTTAAATACAAGTAGCCTTGTATTAGAGTCTTTGCGCTTCACATAGGAACAATTACAATGAGATAAAATTATAAATTACAGCTATCAAAAATATTTTGTTCATTTTTTTAACCAAAATAACAAATTACTGAAAATCTATATCATTTTTATATTAAATTATGAGAAAATAGGAACGCGGGTTAGAAGTTCTTTTACTGTGGTTGCTACCGTATTAATGCAAAAATGTTAAGTAAAAATATATGAACACAATTTCAAATGCGTTTAAAATATCATTATATTATAAAAGCACTCGCTATTTAGTGGCTTAAATTCTAGTAGTATTTGCTGAGTTTATGAAAGCGAAAATTGATTATTGGTATTTTTAAAATAAATAAATCACCAAGAAACTTACCAAGAAATTCGCTTCTGTGTTCAGAATGTGTATCTTCGAATAAAGAATCCAAGATGGTATGTCAACGAGAAAGGGGCGTTTGCGTAGGCGAGTTCGGTAAGAAGGTCTTATGAGTCCCTCCATCAAGGATCTCATTAAAAAAATGTATTTGGAGGCCGACGGTTAAGGATGGTGAGAGCACATTTAATCTGTCGTTAAGCATGTCAAGAAGGAATTACATGTGTTTGGCAGGTCAAGGGTAAGATTAAACGAAAGCTCTTGGTTTTCAATTTGGATACTAAATTTAGTTGTCGTATAGGAATGTAATTCTGCAGAAAAGGGATATATTTGTCTAGGAGAAGTAATAAAAAAAAATCTGATGCGGGCAGCACATGACTTTCACTACACAATACAATGATTTTACTTCTTTTACAGAAAACTAATGATGTGCAAGATCTATGGTACAATGTTTTTAACGTTCAATTGCACATATGCATTAGACGCTTTTCTAGATGATAATGTATAAAACTATTTCGAAGTATCAAATGAATTTATAGTTTACACAAATTTAACAAGTGCAGGGTTGGGCTAATATATGGCATCTAATAGACAGAGTTGGGCGGCGTTTAATAGGCAAAGTTGGGCGGCGTTTAATAGACAAAGTTGGGCGGCGTTTAATAGACAAAGTTGGGCGGCGTTTAATAAGCAGGATTGGACGCCATCTAATTGACAGGGTTGAGCTGGCTTATCGGATGACGGCCGAAGAGCCACTTTGTTTGAAGGTTGCCTTGGTTCGAGAGCATTCCAATCAGCATAGATATTTTCATGGACCGAGTGCATCCATGTGTTCTTGATTCAACCAGTTCTTGGACTTGTGGCGATTGGGCGTCGCCGGGCCCCGAACCAGGGACCCTTTGCTTACAAGACCGACATTATAATCACTCAGCAAAAGCTAGCTTCTCCTCTGTTCCTATAATTCGGGTACAGGTTCCAAACATCTTTGATCAGATGTCTTTGCTGCCGCACAGTCCCTCCGCTGATGAAGAAGGCCGGGAGGCGTGGCCAACCAGGAAGGGAGTGTCAAGGCTTCTGACTCCGTGTGGTGCTGCCATCTCGTGTTGAGATGGTGAGATCGTTGGAGAGGAAGGTTGCGTGTTTCAAACGTCCAGTCATCATTGTGGCGATTGAACGTCGCCTGGCCCCGAACCAGGGACCCTTTGGTTACAAGACCGACATTATAATCACTGAGCAAAAGCTAGCTCCACCTCTGTTCTTATAATTCGGGTACAGGTTCCAAACATCTTTGATCAGATGTCTTTGCTGCCGCAGACTGTGTAGAGGTCGACACCTTGTATACAGTAACGGGATGGTTTGAGCCTTTGAACATTAAACGTTTTCACGGACTGGCAATTTATCCAACGATGAGGACTCGTTCCGGCCATCTAGCATTAGTGGTTTTAAATGGCTATGTATAAAATATTTGTTTTGATTAATATTTTTAAGTATGTAATTTTTATCCGATTATAAGTCTGATGGTTTTTTTTTATTATTATTAATTTATTGTTATAGTAAATTTGAACTGGTGAGAAATGCACCGCTATTTTATTTATTAACTCTCGTTTTTAAAATTTTCAAAATTAAGAATTTCTCAATACTGTTTGATTTTGCAATTCGTGCCAGATCAATTAATAAGTTATGATTTTTATTACTTTTATGAGTAATTTATTTGTTTATCACTTTCTCATTACTGTAGAATGTAGTATAAAGTATTGTTTTTGCAAAAATTTTCGATTTCGATAAGACATTTCGAGATTCGATTTCTTGTTGACAGTATGTTTTAAGACTTCCTGAACACGTTTTGATGATTTTTAACGTGATGTCAGTATGTCCGTCTGTAGTTCTCTGGCAGATACGAGCGTAATCCCCCAGGTCGTATCTGCCAGTGGAGATTAATTTGTCCGTCTGTGGTCGATTTCTTGAAACTTTAGGAAACTTTACTTGAAATTTTCACGAAACTTTATATTCAGCTTTGTTAATTAAAAATATAGAACTAGATAGAGTTTTTTGAAATTCGAGCGAAAACGGCACATATCTGTGCATGTACTATTTCTATCATAAAAGTTACGAAATAAATGAAAATTGATTGTCTGGTAAGTTCCCGAGATATCCCCGTCGCGAGATATCCCCGTCTTCACATATTCGAGCAAAAACGGCACATATCTGTGCATGTACTATTTCTATCATAAAAATTACGAAACAAATGAAAATTGATTGTCTGGTAAGTTCCCGAGATATTTTGGAGATTTTATATTTTTTAATAATTATATTTTAATAGTTACATTTTTTAATAATATTTTTTCAATAAATTATATTTTTTGCATAAGACAAAATTTGGCATAATCATGCAAAAAAGGGGTAATTGCATAATATATAGCAGTCTGACAGTTAAGCAGTCGTTTAAGGCCTCCATCAGGGCCGATCCTAGCAGGTGTGCAGCGCGTGCACCGCACGCGGGCGGCCAAAACTAGGGGCGGCCGCAGGCCGCTTAAAGTTCTATCAATCCAGCAAAATTTTTTTAAACTTATAATAAATCGAATAAATATGCTGAATTTTAAATAGTTATTGAAAAATTAAAATAAGTCCCATAGTTTAAGAAAAATAGAATGTTAGTGCACAGTGTGTTGGTCCATTGTCCATTAATGTCTACTCTTTACACACATCCTTCATTTGATAGCAAAATTCGTGGCAGAGCCAGCAATACGGCATAGAAAAGGATACCAAATTTTAAATTTCTATCGAAAAAAATAACCAAAGGGCATATTTTTGAGACGCCTAAGGATGTTTCGTTCCACTGTGTGGCAGCTTATTTATGTATACCACGGTTGGCACGCGGCTCGCAGGTCAATGGTCAAAAGAAACTTTATTTTAGCGGTCTCCTTTGTAGATTAGAACTGAATTATTTCGGTAAAGTTAACCCTTTCGCGACGGCATTCCGGAACTGCGGCGGCCTAAAGGACGGAGCGCTTCTTTTTCGTACTGTTTCCAGGAGACGGCAATTTTATTGCGCTAAGCATAACTCTCCAAAAATATTCACTAAAAATCACCCGTTCAACACAGCATTCTACTATTTTCAGGAATAAAGGACATTCTTATTTTCTGTTTGAAGTATACAGAGGCTGTTCACACATTTTTTAGACGATGTATATTGTATTCACAAAACTAAATTATATAAAATTCTTGTGTTTTAAATGTTCTATTTGACATCCCTTATTCTGAACTATCTTTCGACACCGCAATTTCCAGGATAATAATGCCTTTTGAAGTGTCAGAAGAGGTATTCTATCCCATTCCTCCTGAACAGCTTTCCAGAGTCCTGTAAGAGTTTTGGGACGACGTTTGGATAATGCAGATTTTAAAAGTCCGAAAGCACAAAAATCCATAGGTGATACATCGGGAGATTTAGTAGGGATATCAGTGAAGGGTATGGCCTTGATACCAGTTTTTTGTTCCATTTCTTTTAGGAAATTTACAGTGGATTTTGATGTGTGACTGCTAGCTTTGTCCTGATGGAGTCTCACAGATTGATGGCACTGTGGGTAAAGCGATAGTATTTCATTCAGAAAAATTGGCGATAAAATATGTTCCTGATAGTATTTGGAGTTAATCTTGACATTTTTTCCCACTCTCTTTATTTTTAACTTGCCATTATAAGAAAAACCAGCAACAATCATGAATCCCTTAGAAAAACTTTCTTTCGATTCTTTGAACCATGTACTTAAATTTTTTTCTCCCCTTTTATGATAATAAATGGCTCTTTTTTTGTTGCAATCATTTAAATACACCCATGATTCATCTATTGTGACAATTGTTTTCCATTTTTCTTTGGATAAGTGTTTCTCATATAGAATTCTGCAGCGTGTCCTGCGTTCAGCGATATGATTTGGAAGAAGACGATGCACATTGCGTTTTTTCGCTTTCTTAAGATTTAAATCAACGTTTATCATTTTGTTTACAGTGGACACCGAGCATTTTAATGATTTTGCAACTGTCCTTTGACTAGGGGGATTTTCTATTAACATTAAACAACGTACCTTTGCAATAGTCGAAGATGTCCGTTTTTTCCTTGGATACTTGTTTGGAATTTTTGTCCCACTTGAGGCTCCAATTTGACGTTTTTTTCCTTTCCTGTTGATGATATTACCTATCGACGCTTTAGATATCACAAAACCATGACTCTCACATCGTTTTTGGATAACAGAGTATGCATATTTCTCTTCGGAAAGAGCATAAATGTAGCCTTCGAACCACTGTTTTCTTAAAAACGCCATTTTTGAATAAAAACAAAACTTTCAAGCCGTAGACGATAATTTTGACTTTTAAAAACATAGTACAATTGGAATTATTTCTTTTGCAGCAAACGATTTTTTATTACCGCTTACCAAAATCGTCTAAAAAATGTGCGAACAGCCTCTGTATTTTTCTTTCAAATTTTCTTTTATCAAAATATTAAAAATTTTAGCGTATTAAAAATGATAACTTACCTTCAATAAAATAGTTATCAGTTAATCAGGAGTGTATATAGATTTAAATCAGTTATCAGGAGTGTATACAGATTTAAATTTTGAAACTAATGCATCTAAAATGGGTTTCAATTTATCTAGCTTTTGGGCATTACTATCAAGAGTAAAATGAAGGTAACGTAATATTCTTGGCCTAACATTTTAACAAAAAAAATTATTGATTTATTGGTAGAACATGGTCCCAAACAAGTAGCAAATTTTAAATTTCAGGTCGATGGGAGTGGCAGAAAATTTAGCTGTTCATATTATAACAAAACTTTAGTGAACGGGGAGAAAATAAATCGCGCGTGGCTCTACTATTCCATAAAACTAAATCGTATTTTTTGTTTTGCATGTAAATTGTTTGGTAAAGATAGTTCAACACAACTTGTAAGTACTGGCTTTTCTGATTGGCGTCATTGTTCGGATTACCTTAATAAGTAAGAAAATACTCTAAAACACATAAACTCTATAAGATCGTGGTGCGAAATAAAGACGAGGCTGGAAAAAAATTGCACTATTGGCGCGGAACAACAAAATGTTTACAATCGAGAGAAAAAGCGATGGCGCGCCATCATTGAAAGAATGATTGCTGTAGTACAATTTTTAGCCAGTCAAAATTTAGCATTCAGAGGAACTAGTACGAAGTTGTATCATAGAGATAATGGTAATTTTTTAGAGGCAGTGGAAATGTTGACCAAATTTGACCCAGTTATTTCAGAACACCTTAATAATGTCAGTAACTACAAAGATAACAAAACACGTATTCCACACTACTTAGGGTAGCAATTTCAAAATGAAATAATTAATATTTTAGCCGAATCTATTCGTAATGAGATAACACGCATTGTCAAAAAAGCGAAATATTACACTATAATTTTCGACTCTACACCAGATATTAGCCACACAGAACAAATAACGTTTGTAATTAGATGTGTGAACACTACTGATGGTAAGGTAGATATTTTAGAATTTTTTCTAGGATATTTTCCAGTAACTAAGACCACTGGAGAAGGTCTGTGCAATTTTCTATTAGAGAAGCTATCACCTAGCCTGCAGCTCGAAGTTAAAGGTATACGGGGTCAGGGCTACGACAATGGATCGAACATGAAAGGGGAAAATATAGGGCTTCAGAAACGGATTCTCGATATCAATCCAAGAGCATTATACGTGCCGTGTGCGGCTCATACATTAAATCTCGTCGTTAATGACGCTGCCAGCTCCAGTGGTGGAATTTTTGGTTTTTAACGCTTTACAACAAAATTGAAAAGTGTTTATGACTTTGTTCATTCTGTCTGTCTGTCTGTCTGCCCGTTAACACGATAACTGCCGTAAAAATGACTTAATCAAAAAGAAATTTTAGTATGTTGTTCAGACGATCTGTAGGACCTATGCGAATATAAATGAATAATATCACCCGATTAGTTTTGGATTGAACCCGGGTTGAAAAAATGAAATACATTGAGCCCTATGGGGCCTAATTTTTCAAACATTTTTTAAGCGGATTTAAAATCCACAAATTGCTTCGAAAATTTTAGGTAATATTCAAATTGTTTCATAAAATATATAAAAAAATTTAGCGAAATATATTCAGTAGTTTTTTAAATTAAAATTAAAATAATAATAACACCTCTTATATGAAGTGATCACGTGACCATGATATGAAAATATCACGTGACCCACCTCAAAATGATATATGGCATCCATCTTGTCTCAAAATCGTCACCTATGTAAAATGTAATCAGCAAAATATGTAGAATGAGTTGTATTTGAATTGATGTATTTCTTTAACACAAAATCATTTAGTTCATGGAGTCTCCATAGCTGATGTAAATCAAATAATCATTGATTTTACAAACAGAAGGACGATTTTTTTCGATGAAGTTTTACGCATAGAGTTTAATTACGTGTAGCTCCTTGGTCTTAATTTTTAAATAAAATAAATTATTATAGTAGTCTGATGAATGACATGAATGGGAAATTATTTATGAATGAAATGCTGCTTCTTTAGAGAGAGCCAGGCGTGTTATTTTTTCTATGACGTCATTTGAATTAATTTCAGTTGTTTTCGATGAAGTTTTCAAATATAATAAATTATCGTAGTATTATGATAAGTCTAAAATTATTACCTAGGAATATATCACATTTTAGAGATGTTTAAACCAGGCAATTTATATGTCACTGCCATCATTTGAATGAAGTTCATTTTTTTCGATAAAGGTTTAAGTTTTCAAATATAATAAATTAATGTAGTATTGTGATAAGTTTTAAAATAATACCGAGGAATGTATTGCATTTTATACATGTTTAAATAAAATTGCATTAAAGTTGGAAAGTGTTTCATAATCAATGCTTTAAGCATGATTGTTCTGTCTTGTTTTTTCTATGACGTCATTTGAATGACTTTCAATTGTTTTCGATGAAGTTTTCAAATATAATAAATTATCGTAGTAATATGATAATTCTAAAATTATTACCGAGGAATGTATCACATTTTAGAGATGTTTAAACCAGGCAATTTTTATTTCAATGCCGTCATTTGAATGAAGTTCATTTTTTTCGATGAAGGTTTAAGTTTTCAAATATAATAAATTAATGTAGTGTTGTGATAAGTTTTAAAATATTACCGAGGAATGCATTGCATTTTAGACATGTTTAAATAAAATTGCATTGAAGTTGGAAAGTGTTTCATAATCAATGCTTTAAGCATGATTGATCTCTCTTGTTAACACTTTATAACATAGTTGTAAAGTGTTTATGACTTAGTTGATTCTGTCTGTCCGTTAGCACGATAACTGAAGTAAAAATGACTTTACCAAAATGAAATTTTAGTATGTGGTTTAGACGATCTGTAGAACATATGGGAATGCAAATGAATAATTTTACCCAATTATTTTTTGAATTGAACCCAGGTTGAAAAAATAAAATACATTGAACCCTATGGGAGCTAATTTTTCAAACATTTTTTAAGCGAATTTAAAATTCACAAATTGCTTCGAAAATTTAAGGAAATATTCAAATTATCTCATAAAATATATAAAGAAAATTTCAGCAAAATATGTTCATTAGTTTTTTAAATAAAAATTAAAATAATAATTGCATCCATATTATATGAAGAGATCACGTGACCCATTTTCAAAATAAAATATGGCATCCATCTTGTGTCAAAATCGTGATTTTTAATTTTTTTTTACATTTATATTTAGTATTGCATCCGTCCTAAAATCACTTTATTTTTTACTTTTTTCCTGTGCATCTATATACTGCGGCCAACGCAATTACAATTTTTTTTTGTAGTTTAAATGATCATCAAACTTTGATCAATTCTACAACGAAGCCTAGTTTTCATGTATGGAGAATGTAAACATATCAAGCTGTAAGATGAGTTGTATAAGATTTGCTGAATTTCTTTAATCAAAACTATTTAGCTCTGGAATCTGCAATATAGCTGATATGAATGAAACATTCATTGATTTTACATAGAGAAGCAGACGATCCCATATTATTGCTTTTTTGATGAAGTTTTAAGCGTGGAGTTAGAAAGTAATTTTAACTTTCATAGATTTACGTTTTAAGTAATATAAATTATTATAGTATTGTGATAATTTTAAAAATATCGCCGCTGAATGAAAGGAATGAAAAAAGTTTATGAATGAAATATTCACTGTTTTTATATAGAGAGGTAGGCGATTTATATTTCGTGACATTATTTGAATAAAATGCATTTGTTTTCGATGAAGTTTTCAAATATAATAAATTATTGTAGTATTGTGATAATTTTAAACATATCACCGGTGAATGTATGGATTTTCAGAAATGTTTAGATAAAATTGCATTTCAGTTGGAAAGTGTTTCATAATCAATGCTTTTTGCATGAGTGATCTTCCTTGTTTTGATATGGTACAAGAGGTATATAACTACTTTTCTGCGTCCCCATATCGATGGGATTTACTAAAAAAACATGTAAAAAGTCTAACTTTAAAACCATTAAGTGAAACAAGGTGGAAAAGTCGTATCATTGCTATTAGATCTCTAAAACAAGACCTAAAAAACATTATTACCGCATTAAATGCCTTAATTGAAGATACCACCAGAGACACGAAACCAAAAATGGGTACTGAATCAATAATTAAAAGTCTTGAAACATTTAAATTTTTGTGTTCAATTTTAATTTGGCATGATTTATTATCAAGAATTGATGTATTGAGTAAAATGCTTCAAAATTCTAAATTAAACATCGCGGAATGCTTTGAAGACTTAGATAATTTTAAAAAATATTTAGTTTCCCAAGGATCTGACGATAATTTTAAAATATTTGTCGATTCAGCAACAGCACCTGCTAGAGATTTAGGTATTGATCCCGAATTTCCCATCTCGAAGCTCAGGAAAAAGGTCCGTTTTTTTTATTATGAGGGCAGTGATGAACCAGTTTCAAATCCCTTCCAGCAATTCAAGACTGCTTTCTATTTTGCAATTCTTGATCACGCGATCTCTTCGGTAAATGAAAGATTTACCTTATTATCTGAGTGCCACTCAATATTCTACTTTCTGTATGAGTTTCACAACATTTCTAATGATGACCTCATGGACTTAAATATTAAGTTACAGGTACAGGACGAAGGAAGTATTGGGAAAGATATAGACGGTATACAAATCTTTAATGAAATAACTTCATTCAAAGATATTTTTCCAGGTAAAAAACAGCCAATTGAGATATTAGAAATTATAGTCAAAAATGATCTCATTCCCTGTTTTCCAAATTTTGCTCTAGCAATGAGAATTTTTTTAACCTTACCTGTTTCTGTGGCTTCAGGTGAAAGAAGTTTCAGTAAATTAAAAATTATTAAAAATTACTTGAGAAATAATATGACACAAGAAAGGCTTTCAGATTTGGCCATTATCTCTATTGAATCCCAAATCTCTGAAAAAATTGATTTCACCGAAATTATTGACAAATTTGCTTCTCAGAAAGCCAGAAAAATTATTTTATAGTTAATTATTAGGTAGTCTTTGTAGAAGGACTGATTTATATACTTTTCGTTTCACGAGATTTGTGCTTTAGTATTTTTTTTATTAGATTATATTTTCTGAGTAAATACTGTTGTTTTGCATTTCTAATTATAAAATGTCTATTTTTATTTCAAAGGTAATATTTTTGTTTGTTTATTATTTTGTTAAAGTATTTTGTCGCTATTATAACCTATTAGCTGGCCAAAAAATAAAGTTTTACACTTCAAATCTTATTTGCATCAAATCTTATTCACGAGATTTGTGCTTTAGTATTTTTTTTATTAGATTATATTTTCTGAGTAAATACTGTTGTTTTGCATTTCTAATTATAAAATGTCTATTTTTATTTCAAAGGTAATATTTTTGTTTGTTTATTATTTTGTTAAAGTATTTTGTCGCTATTATAACCTATTAGCTGGCCAAAAAATAAAGTTTTACACTTCAAATCTTATTTGCATCAAATCTTATTCACGAGATTTGTGCTTTAGTATTTTTTTTATTAAATTATATTTTCTGAGTAAATACTGTTGTTTTGCATTTCTAATTATAAAATGTCTATTTTTATTTCAAAGGTAATATTTTTGTTTGTTTATTATTTTGTTAAAGTATTTTGTCGCTATTATAACCTATTAGCTGGCCAAAAAATAAAGTTTTACACTTCAAATCTTATTTGCATTTTTATTAATGTTTTACTTTTTACTCTTATATAGGTAGATGAGTTTATAATTTCAACGTTAAGTATTAGTCAAAATATGAAAAATTCTCTAGAGGGGCGGCGCATTAGGTCTTTGCACGAGGGCGGCCGACACCCTAGGATCGGCCCTGGCCTCCATGAATAAATCCTCAGCCAAAATCTTCTAAAACTAAATGAATTCTCTGAATTCTTTATTGGAAAACAGAGTTTTTTTTTTTAACGTGCAGTGGCGCACAATTTGTGCAGCACGAAAAATATTTGTACAGTACAAAAGTGGAATTTGTGCAATGTGATAAAACAGCATTTAAAAAGAAACAATTCAGTGTTGCTGTTGTGGTTTAGCGAATATTTTTTTCTTCATAATTAAGTTTATGTATTTTAATGGCCGTAAATGTTGTTTTAAAAGAGTTCAGGTTAAAAGAACTCCCTTGTGTAAGTTAAGCTCTCTTATTTAGTTAAAAGTGCACAATACGTTTTGTACATATGAATTAATGATTCATCCCCCAAAAAGAAAAAAAAAACAATGACATAACACATATGTTTAATATTTTTCTCATTCTAATTTTTTACAACGCTGCTCAACGTTTATAAAATACAGAAAAAAGTTTGCGATCAGAATTTTTTGCTGCTGTTGAAAATAATTTTAGAAATATTTATGCATCACATTTTACTACAATTATGTATTTCATTAAGTATCAATGCTTGTTCATTTCTGGAATAAATTTCAGTAATTCAGTTCATTTTAAATATATTATCTAAGCATTATCCTTCGGGTATTGCCAGTCAAACAGTTCTGCATTAGAGTGTAGGTGTCATAGCCAAGTTATATAAGGAAGATCAGTAACCCCTCCCCCCTGAAATGCAAAATTTAGGATATTTCATATAATTACTAAAATAGACATATTTTAAACTTTTAAATTTTTAAAATTTTCCAGATGGGATCTACCGCCACCCTCTCCTATCCTCAATTTACATGTTGCTAATAGTGCCTGCTTGTGCAGTAAGAAATTTTCCTTAGAAAAAGTCCCTGCTAAAAAATGCATATTAAGAATAGTAGGAAAAATCAATGGTGTTCAACTGTTCAGGGCATCAAAAGTTAAAAAATATACTAGAAAATAGAATAATACAACATATTGTCAATTTGCTGGAAGAGTGATACAACTGAAAAAAATATTTTTAAGAAAAGCAATTTGAAGCGTTTCATTGCATAAAATTGTGAATTACTGTTATCCTGCAATGAAAACATATGTCTTTTATAGTTTAGTTAGTAATCTTTAAGTTTTGTGATTCACTAAACAATGTCCATTGCTTTGTATTCTTACATTATTATACTGGAGAGAAATCCTCTATTTCGATTTATGACACTGTTCTTGTGAAACAGTAGTAAATGTTTAATTATTATGATGTTACAAGTTAAAATGATACATTATATCATAAAACTTTATGGATAACAGTACATACTAACCTTTCAGTAATGATGACACAACTCAAGATATAATGCGAAGAAACTATATAAAAATACTAAACAATTCACAATGTAACGCTTTTCCTGAAAATCACTACATACAAGCCCAGATTAAAGGGGGTCCCAGAGGAACAATAAGTCCCGGGCACCCCTCTCTCAAGAGGTGCCCGGGATCCTCTTCCTTATTTTTTCTAAGACGGTGGGGACTCTTCTCATATTTTTGTGTTGACATATCCCTTGATGAAAATGATTATTTTTCTTGCAGATATGTTTCTTCTATTTTCTACGGGTTTAATCCTTAAAGTTCAGAAATTTAGTCTGTGTCCCCCCCCCCCTGCTACAGTTTTTTCTTTCCTAATGCAACCATTATTTCTTTCATTTTAGGCATGGGCTCCTAAATCATATCTCCTTCGATTTTCATGCAGTTCTGATTAAAATTGGTATCAGCATATTTGAGTCTGATGGGTACGGCCACCCCAATAAATTCTTTAATAAGAGCGGTATTTTTTTTAGCAAAACCTTGTCTAGATTATGGATCCCCTCTCGTGCTGACGATTTTATATATCTACATTATTATACGAGTATTCATGTTTAATTAAGATTGAAAATAGATAGAGCTCAGACGGTGACTAATATAGTAGATTTAACATCAAATTTTGGAAGTGGCAGAGGGGCTCCCTAAGTATTTTTATTCCATAATCTGGGATGGGGGGAGATGTCACTTCCTATTCAGAAATTTATATTTACTTTGCAACATTTGTTTTTCAGGATTGACGTCAGGATATAGGCAGATGACGACTGATATGAATTTAGTCGCAAATTCTGGACAGGGTGGAGGGTTTTTCTGAGGTTTTTCCTTCCTATTCTGAATGTTTCAAGGAAAGTTTTCAGTTTCCTTCAAACATCCATTTCTTAGAATAGGCTATAAATAGAGTTTAGATGAGAGATGAAACTTACTTACAGGAGAGCCAAATAAAAATCCAAACATTTTCGGGGAGCAAAAGGCTTTCATTCATTATTTTACCTTCAAAATTCATTTTAAAAAATGTTTAAATATTCATATTACAAAACAATGATAAATACCTACTAAATTATTTTTATGTTCATTCAGAAAATTTAAAATGATGGGATGTAAGAGCAGTGAAACTGTGATTGAGCTAGTATTTTTTTATATTCTGGGAGGAGATGACTCTCAAGAGAGAAGAAAGATGCTTATCTGTAAATCGGTTTCTAAGATCAATTTTTCCATGTTTCATGGTGCCCATCTCTGGTTTAGATTAGCATTTCTCAAAAGGGGCCACGGCGAATTTCTTGAGGCCATGAATAACGAAAAAAAAAACAAAAAAAAAACGGAATATTTAAGGAGGCGTTGTCACTTTCTTATTCTATACACACTGTATTCTAAACTGTAAACCTGTAATAGAGTTTAAAGTATAGATAGCAGAAACCCCACACAGGTAAATAAAATTTAGAAGTGGGCCAATTGTAAAAAGGTTGGGAAACACTGATTTAGATGATGACCGATATTGGTTCAGCGTCAAGTTTCTTAGGGATTAAGTGGACTCATTGAGGATTTCAACTTTTGATTTAAAAATTTCCAATGAAACCTTTATTTTTCATTTCAGAATCAGATATAGATAGAACTTAGCTCAGTATAAACCTTTATTGTGCCTTGCTGCATCTCGATACTTAAAACATTATATGGCTTCCATTAATATAAAAACATATACGATGTTTCAAAGGTACAATACAATTTACAAATTAACAAAAAGTAATTTAATTAATAATACCACTTTAAATTTAGAATATTAGGTAAAATATGACAAATTCAAATTACCCTTAGTAGACCTAATAGCCCTAGCTCATCAGAGTGTAACAAAAATATCCATCAAGTTTGATTATCTCTAGTTAGTGAGATCTTTGGCCTTTGTATTTAATATAAATTGTTTTGATTTCAGGCACGAACTTGGTTAGCTTCAGTTTTAAGCCATGGTATCCTGGCGGTTTCTTTCTTTACTGAAATAAACCACTTACAAAGCTAAAATCATAATGAAGGTGGGAATGTTGATCCATATCGCGTTTACCAAACCAGTCAAATTTGGGTATTTATCATCGTTCTTATCACAAGCCACATCATGGGTCCTTTTAATTTGAACATAGTGTGTACTTTCATCATTTTGACAGTTCTTTTTGGTACTTCATATTCATTTCAAATAGGTCAAATTGTCCCTTATATATTCAATTTATGTCCTGAGACTTGAGCAGCCGTTTGGACGGCTGGGAGGAGGATCTGTGGGGGTTGTGTATTTCCAAATACTGTTGGAACGACGAATTGAAATCATTTATCTGCCTGTGATACCCTATTGTAAAGTGGACTTTTTGAAGTAGAATAAAGAAATGATTTCGAAAAGCATCTTCACCAAAATTTCTATCACGGATAATAATGGATCTAATTCCAGATCTTTTAAATTCATGAAATTTTCGGATTAATCAACCAGCAATGTAAATTGAGTTTTCAAGTTATTGGTGTTATTCGAATCTGCTGCTGTATGTGAACATGGCTAGCCAATTGTGATATTATTTTCGTTAAAGTGAAGCGAAAGTAGTGGTGTGCCTATGGGTGTTAAAGATACTATGTCTTGTGGTGTATTGCTATTAAAAAAATTGCATAGCGGTCGTCTTGTAGCATGACCTTAATTGTCTATGGTTGTGAGCATCGCGTGAATATTACTTAATACCTACTTAACTGTCCTTGTGTTCGAGAGATGTATTTTTGGATCTTCATCAAAGCCGCAATAAATTCTTCCTGAAATCTACAGAAATGAAATTGTTCGTCACGGGTAGAGTCCTAATGAGGATGCGCGATCTCTTTCCTGTTGAGTGTGATCCTGTCGACTATTAGTGCACAGTGGTTATAAGTGTTTTGTGTATCGGGAGATTGGATGGGTCGGTTTCAACTTACCTATACAACCAATGGTTTCTCAGAAGGAATATAAATTCAATATCATGAAAAATTGTAGGGAAGGAGAATGAAAATTAATAGCTTTTCTTACGTTACGAATAAACTTATATTATCAAAGTCTGTATATACTCACGTTGTAATATTTTCACACCTTCATGTTTCCTTCCCGGCCGTCCAACTAGTTACTCTAAGTCCTCTGGACGAGTCGGACGGTCTGGGTCTTCCACACCTTCATGTTTTTGTTTGCTCGAACTTTTGGTCTTTTGGTTTATTATTTGTTTTAAAATTTACAGTTGGAAATAAATTGATGTAACTTTTAGTATTGTTATTAATTAAATATTTTTTTTAATTTCAAATTTATTTACATCTAAATTATTTGAGTCATTTTCTAAGTTCATTGTTTGATTTTAAATATACCTGATTTTTACTTTTAGGAATAACTGTATGTAACTTTTAATATCGTTATTAATTAAATAATTTTCTAAAATGTATTAAAAAGGGGATTTTACGATGGCGTTAAGATTTAAATCACAAATATTTTTTGATCGCTATGAACTTATTGGCAGTGGGGTAGTACCCTGGACAGCGGGGCCTGCAATGCATGGGGCATATGTATGGAGGAACCAGCAAACATGCAAATGGGAACTGAAAATTATTATATACTTCATGGAAATAGTGGGAAGGCAGATCAAAATTAAATCTTGTGGGAGTACCTACCTGACCGTAGTTCGTTACGCCAGTGGTTTTCAACTTTTTTGAGTCCACGGTACCCTTGACCAACTACATTGTTACTGCAACTCCCCAGTGGTTGCAATGGCCATCGTAAAAATTTGTAATCGAAAACATTCGGATATTTAATATTTTTTGGAACAAAAAGTAATAATCACGTTCACCTACGGAGAACTTGCCTATAATTCAAGGCGTCCCAAGGCACTGTGTCGCATGGGTTGAAAACCACTGCGTTAATCCATTGCTTATCGGTGCGATGACTACGAAGAATTCCATTTTCCAAAATAAGAGCCTGAATCCAATAAAAGAATAAATTCGGTCTAAAATGTCCCTGAATTTGCCGATTAATTAGGACCTTCGGTATGTGAACTAGCTGGCTTCGTGGTCATGTTGTTTTCTTCCAATTCTAGATTGAGTTTTGGCATCTGTGTTTTTCTGATCTGTCTCTCTATTAAGTTTAAATAAATTAATTAGGGTCTTTGGTACGGGAGCTAGGTGGATCAGTGGTCAAGTTGTCTTTCTCCAGTCCTGGAGGCTGTGGGTTCAAGTCCATTGCATCGTTTTGGTATCTGTACTTTTTCTGAGCCATCTCTCCGTTAAATTTAAATAAATTAATTAGAATTTTTTGCATGTAAACGGGGTGGCTCAGTGGCCATGTTAACTTTTTTCCAATTCCAGAGGCTATGGGTTTGTCTATTGAGTCGCTTTGGTATCTCTGCATTTTCTTATCAATCTCTCTGTTAAATTTAAATAGATTAATTAGGACCACTGGCATGCGAAACAATTGGCTTTGTGGTCATGTTATCTCCCTGCAGCAGAGGCTGTGGGTTCGAGTCGTTTTGGTAAGTGTTTTTTCTGATCAGTCTCCCCGTTAAATTTAAGTACACTAATTAGGTGGGCGCGGTAGCTCACTGGTCAGCGGGCGGGAATTGCACTCGGTAGATCCAAGTTCGATTCCCTCCGCTGGAAAAAGAAAAAACTGCCGCCGTGTTCACGCGGAGTACGATCACGTTAAACATGTGGGTACGTAAGTTCTCAGGGGTGCGGAACTAAACCTGTAAACCGAGAGGTAGGCCAGGTCCGCACTGTTGTCTCCAAGTACACAAATTAGGATCCTTGGAACATGAGCTGACTGGCTCAGTGGTCATGTTGCCTTCCTCCGTTTCTAGAGGCTGTGAGTTCAAATCCATTAATTTGTTTCTGTATCTGTGTTTTTCTGATCAGTCTCTTCGTTAAGTTTAAATAGATTAATTAGGATGCTTCACAATTGGGCTGGCTGGCTTAGTGGACATGTTACATCTTTCCGATTCCAGAGGCTGTGGGTTCGTGTCGTTTGGGTATTTATAATTTTCTGATCAGTCTCTCCGTTAAGTTTAAATATATTAATTAGGTTCTTCAGTATATTAACTAACTAGCTTAAGGTCATGTTGTCTGTTTCTAGTTCCAGAGGCTGTGGGTACGAGTCCATCCATCTGCATGCATTTTTCTTTAAATTTTATTTTATTTTAATGATTGACCGGAAATGACGTACCAGAAGTGATGTACAGGAAATGACATCGCTCTCTGCGCCTGCTGACAAAGAAGGAAAAAAAGAGTTGCGCCGTCCTCGGAGATGCATAAAATTTCGGGACTTCGTTAACTGGTGTCACGTGGTACAATACAAGGCCTGCACGAACTTTGAACGAGGAAGGGTGGGAGCGCGACACCGAAGCCAGCAGGCCCGAAGGGAAACCCCACCAGCAACGGTGGAGCTCAACCACCACTCGTCCTCCATCTCGTGCAGATAATTTAGTAAGAAAGAAATTTTGTTCAGAAAGACTGAAGTATTAGTAATTAGAAAGACCACCGACCTAATCAAGAACCCCGACCGCTCTTCAACCACGAAGGAATGCGTAACGCTATTTATTCTCTAACATTTATCCTTTTAACCTAGAGCCGGAAACGAACCCAAGCCTAAAGCCCCGCAACTTGACGCCCTCAAACTTCTCGGCCAAGCGGGTGGCGAACTAAGCGTCAATTTCGTTGTGCAAAGTCTAACATTTTAACATGCCTGTTCAAATAATTTGAAAATACGCGGTTAAAATTGCAGGGGACAGAACCCTTTACAAAAACGTTTGCTTCACACCGTTACCTGGGCACTCTACCGCTATACTACGAATGGTGTTGCAATTTCGTTTTAACTATATAAAGTTTTCTCTGGATTGGCGATTAGAATAAATCTGAGGACAGAACCCTCCACAAAAACATTTATTTTACGCTGTTACCGCGGCGATACAATTTTATTTTACTTTAACTATATAAAGTTTTCTCTGGATTGGCGATTAGAATAAATCTGAGGACAGAACCCTCAACAATAACGGCTGTTTCGCTCTGTTACCGCGGTACCCTACCGCTGTGCTACGAATGGCGTTACAATTTCATTTTATTTTAACTATATAAAGTTTTCTCTGGATTGGCGATTAGAATAAATCTGAGGATAGAACCCTCTACAAAAACATTCGCTGTACGCTATTACAGCGGCACTCTACCACTGTGCTACGAATGGCGTTACAATTCCGTTTTATTTTAAGTATACAAAGTTTTCTCGGGATTGGCGATTAGAATAAATCTGAGGATAGAACCCTCTACAAAAACATTTGCTGTACGCTGGTACTCTACCGCTGTGCTACGAATGGCGTTACAATTCCATTTTATTTTAACTATATAAAGTTTTCTCTGGATTGGCGATTAGAATAAATCTGAGGATAGAACCCTCTACAAAAACATTTGCTGTACGCTGGTACTCTACCGCTGTGCTACGAATGGCGTTACAATTCCATTTTGTTTTAAGTATACAAAGTTTTCTCGGGATTGGCGATTAGAATAAATCTGAGGATAGAACCCTCTACAAAAACATTTGCTGTACGCTGGTACTCTACCGCTGTGCTACGAATGGCGTTACAATTCCATTTTATTTTAACTATATAAAGTTTTCTCTGGATTGGCGATTAGAATAAATCTGAGGACAGAACCCTCCACAAAAACATTTATTTTACGCTGTTACCGCGGCGCTACAATTTTATTTTACTTTAACTATATAAAGTTTTCTCTGGATTGGCGATTAGAATAAATCTGAGGACAGAACCCTCAACAATAACGACTGTTTTGCTCTGTTACCGCGGCACCCTACCGCTGTGCTACGAATGGCGTTACAATTTCATTTTATTTTAACTATATAAAGTTTTCTCTGGATTGGCGATTAGAATAAATCTGAGGATAGAACCCTCTACAAAAACATTCGCTGTACGCTATTACAGCGGCACTCTACCACTGTGCTACGAATGGCGTTACAATTCCGTTTTATTTTAAGTATACAAAGTTTTCTCGGGATTGGCGATTAGAATAAATCTGAGGATAGAACCCTCTACAAAAACATTTGCTGTACGCTGGTACTCTACCGCTGTGTTACGAATGGCGTTACAATTCCATTTTATTTTAACTATATAAAGTTTTCTCTGGATTGGAGATTAGAATAAATCTGAGGACAGAACCCTCCACAAAAACGTTTGTTTCACGCTGTTACCCCGGTACGCTACCGCTGTACTACGAATGGCGTTACAATTTCATTTTATTTTAAGTATATAAAGTTTTCTTTGGATTGGCGATTAGAATAAATCTGAGGATAGAACCCTCTACAAAAACATTTGCTGTACGCTGGTACAGCGGCACTCTACCGCTGTGCTACGAATGGCGTTACAATTCTATTTTATTTTAACTAATAAAGTTTTCTCCGGATTGGCGATTAGAATAAATCTGAGGACAGAACCCTCCATAAAAACGTTTGTTTCACGCTGTTATCGCGGCACGCTACCGCTGTGCTACGAATGGCGTTACAATTTCGTTTTATTTTAAGTATATAAAGTCTTCTCTAGATTGACGATTAAAATAAATCCCAGGACAGAACCCTCTACAAAAACGTTTGTTTCACGCTGTTACCGTGCCATTCTACCGCTGTGCTACGATTGGCGTTACAATTTCATTTTATTTTAAGTATATAAAGTTTTCTCTGGATTGGCGATTAGAATAAATCTAAGGACAGAATCCTTCACAAAAACATTTGTTTCACGCTGTTACCGCGGCACTCTACTGCTGTGCTACGAATGGCTTTACAATTTTATTTTAACTATATAAAGTTTTCTCTAGATTGGCGATTAGAATAAATCTGAGGACAGAACCCTCCACAAAAACGTTTGTTTCACGCTGTTATCGCGGTACGCTGCAACTGTGCTAGATTGGCGTTGCAATTTCATTTTATTTTAAGTATGTAAAGTTTTCTCTGGACTTGCGATTGCAATACATCTTAGAACAGAAACCTATGCAAAACCGTTCATTTACGCGGCACTTTGCCGCTGTGCTACGAATGTCGTTGAAATTTTATTTTATTTTAACTATATAAAGTTGTGGCCAAAATCTTTAATCACTAGATTGTTTGAACTACGGAGAAGATTGGAACTAGAAACTATTTAAGTTTTCATTAGGAAAAAAGATTAAAAAAAAGAAAAGGCAGAAAGTAATTGAATGCTATACTTTAGTTTAGAATTATATAGAGGACAAAATCAGATTCTAAATCCGATTTTTATTATAATTTATTATAGAAAATTGCAAAGATTCATCAGGTTTTGACTTATTACACATAAAATTCTAAATTGAAATGTTGCATTTAAAAACTCCCTGGCTCTTTTCCCTCCTTATTTAATAATGAGCAATATCCGCACGGGAAAAGCTCAATTATAATCTGATTTTAACTAAAACTAATATCTATGTATTTAAAAGCACAATTTAAAGGTACATGCTTTAAATTATTTTATTGTTATTAAATGAATAATCAGTATAGTCTGGCACAGTAGAAAAATCATAAGCTTAGAAACAGAAGTTTCGAAGTTCGCTAGGCGTTAGCTGTGTAACAGAAGGTTTCCAGTTCAGAGCTGGCTTGGAAAAAATTTACATTTTTTCATGTAAAATTAATAAAGATTTTAGATTTGACTCTTTTTTATCTATTTTTAAAACAAAAGCTGTTTTTTTATCCCTCAATATTTAAGTATCTATCGAACCGATTTTATTATTATTTTTTGTTTAACAATTGATGTTTTCTGGATGAGTTAAAAGTTAATAACCAGGCCCGAATTAAGGGGGGGGGGGGGGGTTCCTCAGAGGGACAATAAGTCCCGGATACTTCTCTCTCAAGGGGCATTCCACTATCCTCTTCTTTTTTTCCTAAGTTAGTGGAGGACCTTCTCGGAATTTTTGTGTTGGCATATTCCCTTTGATGAAAATAATTATTTTTCTTGCAGATATGTTTCTTCTATTTGCTAAGAGTTTTTTAAAGATAGGTGGAAAGGGATTTATATATAGTCCTTAAAGTTTAAAAATTTAGTCTGAGTACTCCCCCACCCCCTGCTGCAGGTTTTTTCTTTCCTAATTCAACCATTATTTCTTTCATTTTAGGGATGGGTTCTTAAATCATATCTCCTTCGTTTTTCATGCAATTCTGATAGAAAGTGGTATCAGAGTATATTTGAAGGTCTGATGGGTAGGGACACTTCAATGAATTTTTTAATAAGAGTGGTACTATTTTAGCAGAACCTTGTTTAGATTATGGATCCCCTCTCGTACTGATGATTTTGTATATCTATATTATTATATTCATGTTAAATTAAGATTGAAAATAGATTGAGCTCAGACAGTGATTGATATAGATTTAGCATAAAATTCTGGAGGTGGCAGAGGGACTCCCTAAGTATTTTCACTCCATAATCTGGGATGGGGGTGGGGAGAGATGTCACTTCCGATTCATAAATTTATATTTGCCTTGCAACATTTATTTTTTAGGATTGACTTTAGGATAGAGTGTATATAGATGACAACTAATATGAATTTTGTCTCAAATTCTGGAATATCACCCCATAGAAATAGAGGCTTAGATTTAGGACATATTTTTACTGGTTACTCAAAATTCTACTCAAACTCTACTCGATGATTCTTTAGTTGTATTAAAATGCTTTTGAAAACTGACATTATATATATACAGGGTATCAAGGAAATCCATAGACCAGGCCAATAATGCAAGAAGTATTAGGGTTATCATGTATTTTTTATACATGTGTTTAGAAAACCTCATTGGAGCTACACGATAAGACGTTAGTGGGAGTAACCTCTTTTTTTAAAGAAGGTACGAGGGAGACTATATTGTTTCCTGTTAGAGATAGGGGGAAAATCAATTACAAAATTGTAGAACATTGCAAAATTAGTACTAAGCAATTTTGTCCCACAGCGAAAGATGCAAAATAACTCTCTAAATAACAATTTTAAAAGAGGCAGATTTATTAATTTGCATGTAACAGTGCAAATGTACAGACATAGTGAAACATATGGAGACATCTTATTACATGTGTGCAAGCATGCATCATTGCTCAAGATGAGCATTTTGTATTTTGTGTACATTAAAATGAATTTTATTGTTACACATTGTCTAAATGTTCGATTTTCAAGGAAAGTGAGGTTAGATTGTATACACTGGTTTTCAAAGATTCTTCCCATCTTCTGCGGGGGGAGGGGGGATGCTTAGTACGAATGTTGCAATGCTCTACAACTTCGTAATTGACTTTTTCTCTTATCTCTTAACAGAAAGCGAGATAGCCCTTGTACCCTCTAAAAAGGGCCAGGCCCCCTAAAATTGTCTCATCATGTTGTAACATTAGGGTTTCTTATACACTTACATAAAAATTAAATAACCCTAATACTTTTCGAGTTATTGGCCTAGTCCATGACTTTTCTTGTTTCCTGTGTACAGGGTTATTATATTATTTTCATTTTACTCCATATACCTAATTTACCCACCTGACCAAAGACAATTTATAGGTATTAAACAATCTCTTGACAGAACAATTCTGATAACCTATGTGTTCCTGTGAGTGTGCACATGTAAACATTAAACACATGCTAACAGAACACACAATAAAGACTTTGTACATAATATTTTGAGAGTATAAAAAAGTGCTAAAAAGTGCTGTAAAAATATATATATATATATATATATATATATATATCTCAAGAGAATATTCAACATTTTCAGAAAAAACAGATGTCTTTCAATAAAACATGTTTATTGAAAGTGTGCTCAGATAAAATAATTAATATTACTAAAAGTGTTTGGTATGCATATGACCATATTGTACTCTGTAGGATGTAGGACACAACTGTTTTTATCAAAACTGCATATGTCTATTCATGAAAAATATTTGCATTTATTTGCCTAGAAAACTATACCATACCACAGAAACAAATATAGAAACTTTTCTTTTCATCTAAAATATTTCATCACATTTTAATAAACAGTTCTCTTACTATTCTATTTCAAATACTTAATATGAATTTTGAGACACCCCGTAAAAACACAGAACAGTTTCAAGATACTTCATATTCAAAAACTAAATATACAAGGTTCCTAGGAAAGTTCTTAAACACTCCAATGAACGTGTAAGGAAAGCTCCATCAGTACACATGTTAGGTCTGCCTATAGTAAAGTGACCATATAATAAAATGACCAAAGTGATTGCAGCACCCTAGCAGAGAATTTAAAAAGTTAGGATAATAAACTCAGCAAAATCAAAGTAAGTTAGACGAAAAAGCCAATTGCAAAGTTGTAGAGCATTGTCTAATGAGTTGCAGTCACCAGTAAAATTGTTACAGAAGGCATTTATTTGAGACAAAAGGGTTATTATCAAATTTCTGTCATATTCAGGAATGATACAATAGGCAATACATAAATGAAAGAAAATCTAGTGTAGAGCCTATTTATAATGCCCTTTGTCAGAGACAGTGCATATATGAATTCCAGAAAAATATATCATGTACTTTGACAAGCATTGCAGGTATCACTTTGTTAGAGGACATGATGATACAACTTTTTGACAGATATTTTTGCCTTTCCTATATGCATTTGGTTAGTTTCTAGTGTTGATTCCTACTCATTAGACATTGCTCTACAACTTTTAATTGGTTTTTCATCTATCTCACTTTATTACTGAGTTTGTAAGCTTAACTTTACTAGATGGACCTAACGTGTATATTTATGTACCTGTCTTACAAAATTATTGATGTGCTTAAGGACTTTTCTCTGGTGCAGCTTATCCTCTTAGGATCTTATGCCTAAAAACCCTAATCAACCAACCAACATTAAGGACATTCCTAGGAATGCTATGCATCTAATCCACATTTTCTGTACAATTAACATAGTTGGTGAAAATTATGTGTGTATAACATTGAAATGAAAGAGTGAAACTACCTTTTAGAAATATTTAATTAAAAACCAATTCTTAAAATACACAACACTGTCACAATCTCTACATTTTTTCTTACAAAAATATGGCAGAGATAATACTCAACACACAAAATCAAAGTTTTCAGACATTTTAATTATGTTATTTAAAATCAAAAATGATTTTTACCCCAAAACATTTATGTAATAATGAAACTTGATATATCAAAAATGCATTTATGATCTCTTGGAATTCTTTGACTCAAAGCTTAAGTTAAATTTATGTTTTAGCAAAATAACTCTTGTTACAATTACAAATAGAAAAATACAAAGTTTTCTGAGATCATGATATAAAAACTCCAATTCTGATTATAATTTTGAATACTTTGGAGGTTTCTCAGATTTATTAATAGTAGCTTCAGCTGCTTTTAAAACATCTTCACTTTGTAGCATAGTCATATTCCAATAGGTCTGAAAAAAAGATTGCAAATATAATATCATTATGTTAGCTACTTAGTAATATGTTGGAAAGTATCTTTCTAATTGAAAAAAACTATAATATAAACATTAGTTTAAAAAAGGCATTTCTATTTAAATATTAAACATTTATTTTGTACTAGAACGAATTACCCATAGTTGCCTGGGTTCTAAATAGGTGGCTCCTACTTATAAACAAGTGATATCTACTTAAATAAGCACCCACAACTTATAAATAATTAAATAAGAGCCCGCTACTTAAATAATACAAAAATCGTACGCTCTCCGTAATACGTACAATATTAAATGTGTTTGCTAATAGATTGCGGAAGCGGTCGAAGAAAAAGGGTCCGGTCTTCATTGATAAACACTCCACTGATTTAAAAATTCGAAACGTTCGTTCGGTTAAAAAATTTATAATTGATCACCAGATGAGTTTAGGAAATTATTTTTTTATTCTGGAGCAGTCTTTGATATATTCGGAAGCTGCTGTCAAATTTTTAAATGTCCGATAGCACATCATTTTTTATATCGTAGTATAAAAATCGGAGAGGTTTAAAACTGCCGAAAAAATATATTTTTTTTAATTCACGAAAATTCGTCTATTAATTGTATGTATAAGTTTGTTTGTGTGAAAGAAAACTAACTCTTCGATCTTTCCGATGATGTCAAGATGGAAACACTGCGATAATATTTTAGGTCGTAAAGAAACCGTGAATATCGCCCAAAATCGGGCTAAAACATAAAATAAATAAAAAACTGAATCGAAATTTTAAAAAATATTGCCAAGGTGCCCCTATTCGGATTCTGAAATATCTGATATGTATCAGATTTCATGGCTGTAAGACGCTTAGATTTCCTGCTACAGACTGCACAGGCACCCTTTGTTATGCAGGATTGTTACCTTTACTATAAATTAAACACAGTGCTGCAATTTACTTGTTAATCAGGACTGTAATCTATTTATTTTCCCCTTCACCTGTTTATAAGTCTTATCTTTTAGGTGAGAATTTCCAAATGTTTTGAAACTTTCTGTTAAAAATATGATACATATCAATTTTTGAATAAAGGGCTTCAATATGTATTTCACAAAAATTCTATTGTTAATTCCAATATAGCCTCTTCTAAACAGAATTACTCAGTTTTACCAGTTAAAGAAAAAAAAAATGAAACGAAATAATTTAATTTACATACCATAAACTGCAGTCCATCAGCTACAGTGTGATCTCTTGAAAAATTCAAGGCAACTTTGGTACCTTGAATAGCAACTGGACTTTTTGAAGCTATAACTTTAGCTAAGCTTAAGGCAGCAGACATCATTGACTCTTTTGATGGATAAATTCTTCCAACTAAACCAATCTACAGAAATGAGAAAATGTTACATTCCATCTGGCATTTTAAATACTTAACAGGCAACAATAAAAATATATTAAAAACATTACAGTTTCTCCTATTTTAAGTAAAAAACAAGAAATTTATGAAGAAGCCATCATATGGTGGCAAATGGTGTGTACAATTCATTTTTGACGAAACTATTAAGCATTTAATTATCTTTTGCATGCATTTTGTATACAGTCACACAAATTTTCAGAAAAACCAGAAATGATATCGATCTCCAAAATTGGAAATCCTTAGTCACCCCCTACCCCTTCTAGAGTTTGAAGCTGAATCCTTATCAGTCATCATCTAAGCTCTATATATAGCCAATCCTGAGAAAGATGTTTCAAGGAAATTTTTTTAACTAAATTTGGAAAAAAAAAAAAAAAAAAAAAAAAAAAAAAAAAAAAAACAGAAGTGGAAATCCTATGTAACCCCCTTCCCCTCCATAATTTAATGTTAAATTCGTATCACTAATTATCTAAGCTCTCTACCTGTAGACAATCTTCAAAAATAAATGTGTCAAAAACATTTTTCAAACAGAAGTGGAGATCTTTAGTAATTCCCCTAGACCTGATACTGAGGTACTGAATACATATCAGTCATCATCTATGCTATATTTACAACAGATTCCAGGAAATAGCTGTTTCAAGGGAAATGTATTTCCTGAATTGGAAGTGATATCTCCAGAACTCAAGTGAAAATCTTTAGTGAGTTTCTTAACACCACCCCTCTGGAATGTGATACTTAATCCATATCAGCCATTATCTAAGCTCTACTTATAATCAATCCTAAGGAATAGATGCTCCAAGAATTTTTTTTAAACCAGAAGTGAATATTCTTAGTGAACCCCTCTATTTCTTCTAGAATTTGATGCTGAATCTATATCAGTTGTCATCTAAGCTCTATCTATAGCCAATCTTAAAAATTAGATGTTTCAAATAAAATGAAAATTTTTGAGCTGAAAATAGAAAAAGAAACAGAAGTAAAAAATCTTTATTGAACCCCCATTCTCCTGCGGAATTTGATGCTGAATCATATCAGTCCTCACCTAAGCTCTATTTATAGATGATTGTAAGAAATGTATGTTTCAAGGAAAAAATTTCCGGAGATAAGTTATTGATACGTTTTTGATGTGTAAAACAAATTGTGATAGATTTAAAAAAATCAATAAATTATAATTTATTTTAATTATTGGATTAAAAAAATTAATAATTAGTGTATGAGATAAATGTTCCGAAAATGGGTATGAGACATAAATCAATATTCTTTAGGAAGAATTTTTGTCAGTTAAATGTGACCAGTATTTTTTACAGTTAATAAATTTTGTACATTATTTAATGTTTGCTATAATGATCTGGATATTTTTTTCATGTCTACCTGTGAATTTCAGCATATGTGTGTACCTTGATTGATTTTTTACTAAATATAAGTTGATTCTTATTTGCAGATTGTGGAGGCTTTGTATATTTTATTGAGATATTTTATATATTTTGTGTTTACATGTATTTTAGTGTCAGTATAACTAGGTTGTTATATAACCTATTCTTTGCACGTAGATTCAAATAAATAAATAAATAAAACATTTCTTTGCTCTTTTATAAATAATTTGTCAAATTTCTCAGGGATCTAATTTGGAACTTAGAATGTAGATCCTTAAACAGTTTTGATCTGATGATTGAAACCCAAGATATTAAGGGTAGAAACAGTTTTTTACTATCATGCACGTCTTGGAAACATTACATGCAATACATTTCATTATTCAAACATATCCCCTTCTCTAATAACCTCCATAATTACTCCCTTCTATCATGCACTTCTTATTAACATTCCATGCAATATATTTCATTATTCATACATTTCTCCTCCCTTAATAGTCCCCTCCCATAATGCACTTCCTACAAACATTCCATGTACTATATTTCATTATTCAAACATTTCCCCTCCCCTAATAACATCCCTAATTACCCCCATCATACACTTCTTAAAAGCATTGCATGCAATATATTTCATTATTCAAACATCTCCCCTCCCCTAATTATCCCTTCTCATCATGCACTTATAAATTTTCCAGGCAATATATTTCATTATTTAAATATCGCTCTTCCCTAATTAGTTTATTAGAATCGAATATTGCTGTATATAATATAACGGAATTTGTAAGAAAATATAAATAATCTATAAATATATTACGTTTTTTGCTTCGTGGGGTTCAATTTTTGCACAGCTGTAAGCATACTCTCTAAATAAACTGTCATTCCCAACAATTTTTGGTAATCTTTGCAAGGTTCCCATATCGGCAGCCATTCCAACATCCACTTCCTATTAAAATTAAATTCATGAGAACAAGATATTAAAAATAACAGATAAGAAAATTCACAGACAATGAACTAACTTATTTATAGCACATTTGCATTTAAGATTTTATTTGAGGAAAGTATGAAAATTAAAAATACCTCAAAATCCGCATTTAAAATTATTATTCATATAGATTATTCAGCAAAGAGATAATTCAAGGGACATTAACTTCAAGGGACTTTAACTATATTAAGATTATAGTAATAGCATGTTTATGCTGCACAGGCTGCAGCAGGTGCAATGTTTCTGTCGGCGATTTCCCCAAATGCTGGCAGAATTTGATATTCGCACTTTGTTCTTCAAACACCATTTCCGTTTTTGACGAAAGCGAATGACTACAGTTCACCGACACGCACTGTCTGGAAAAACCATGCACTGCGGACCTGCTTTTTCCTTTTCACATCTCACATCACATGTGCCTCTACGCCACGGTAAAATAGTTCCCCTCTCCTCCAATCAGGATTGGAGATATCAACACAGTCCCTGAACTTTTTGATCCTACTTTGTTATAATATTGTTAGGCTATATATAATGTTAGGCTTTCATTCATTATTTCACTATAGTCTTCACTAGCAGTCTGATACTTGCCTTGACATATCCAGATTTGTCACGGGCACTGTGAATCTTCATATCAATACAAAAGTTGACTTAACTAGTAAGTAAATTTACATCATTATAATTTTTGGGGGGAGCATTTTTAAATGAAATTTTCATAAAAATCTGGTTCACTAAATTAAAAGTTCCTGATACACAAATTCGCTATAAACTACGTTTAATTACACAAAGTACATCTGTTGGAAATGTGCATCTAACCTTAGAATAGAAGATGTCTTTATAAAAGATCTGTCGTCGAAGCTACCGGCGTTAAGGAGCAAAGGAACCGATTTAGGACGCCTGCGAAGAGGGAGCCAAAGACGTATAGCCCAATACGCTGTCATATTAGGGCGTATCGGTGGATGAGCCCGTGCAGCAGAAGAAAGGCATATTTCGCGTCCCGAAGCGGGCTTGGCACAGTTGCATGTGCGTCTGTGCAGCGGGTGAAAATTTTATAAGCAGCTAGGTAAGTTTGCGTCCGTGTTTTGGCAAAGACGTGTTAAGCGCTTATTTAGGGCGACTACACGATTGACAGCTATAACACGATCAGAACTTTTCAAAAAAGTAACCAAACTAATTACCGAAGGTACGTAGTACATTATAAATCTTACAGAATAACAGAAGATGCCTCTTTCTGTGTGTGCGTGTATCGCACGTAGCAAATTCTCAAAGCTGCTAACATTCGCAAAATTCGGTAAAAGAGTATTTGAACTCCCGGAACGATGCGCCTTAGCGAGATTTTTTTTTATTCGAATTAAATTAAAATTTATAAACGTTTAAAATCAAACTTCAGCCTAAATTTCCGCTATTTTTATATCACATTTATCTGAGAGGGACAGCCCAGTGATTAAGGCACGGGGATTGTACTCGAACGACCGGAGTTCGATTTCCGGCTCTGCCCAAACTGCCTTCTTGTACATGCGGAAGGTCTGTAGCTCCTTCTGAGAGGTTGGTGGTAAGGGAAGAAGGGTACGATCCCTGTGAATGGCGCCACACTGGTGATCGCCGCCACAATTGGGTGGCACTGTCCCGGTCATCCAAACAGATGTCTTACACTTTCGGGTAGGTCGGACGGTTTGGGTTGAAAAAAAGAAAGAAATCACATTTATAGAGCAGACGGTTCCGAGCGTAAGAGATACGAGACACACGATGTTTCATCAAGATTGTTTGCAGCTGGAGACAAGTACATAAATTTATAAATTAAAATTGTGACTAAGAAATATTTTACTAAAAATAAAATTTTCAAGGTCTCATACCTCGATTTCAAAAAATGCATCTTCGGAACAATATCTAATATCACAAGCACAAATAAGATCAACGCCACCGCCGCTGCATTTTCCATGAATCGCTGCAATAACAGGCTTCTGACACTGAAAAGAAAAGCAATGCATTTCTTAGTACTGGGTCACTATTTCAGAAAACCTAACTGTTACTATAAAGCAAACATTTCAAACTCGAAATAATAGCTGAGGGAAAGATTCAGAAGCAGTGTTTCTTTCAGGCGTACATACCTCTGGGCATTTATGTTACCTAGTTTTTATTTATGTGACACAGCATTTAGATATATTTATATAGGGCAAATAGGAAATTTTCTCCCCTAAAATTTCATTCACCCCGCCCCCCCGGGCCAAAATATCCTGAACGAATCCCTGTGCAGAAGTAATAGTGGGTCACACCTTAAAATTCCTAAATTCAAAGTAGGGGCGCCCATACAAAATATGGGGTCCTCTAGAAACATTTATCATGGTTCTATCACCCCTCCCCCTTATTCAATTTCCCCTCCTTATGAATATTTTGCTTTGCCCCCTCCCCTAAAATAAAATTAAAATCAGGACGGGCCCTCCTACTGGAGTTGTATCAGTCCCAACCTCTATGGGCTGCCTGTTTGAAGGATTAATGTGTATACAGGGTATCCCTAAGGTAAATATCGTACTACACATGCGAATTATTAGCAACAAATAAATTGCGGGGGGGGGGGGGGGGGGGGGGATGCTTCTCGAAAATTTTAGAACTAATTTCGAAGTTTAAAATATGACTGTATTGATGATTTTATAAAATATCCCAAATTTTGCATCAGGGGGGAGGGGATTGACTTTTTCAGAGATGAATCATTAATTCATACACATAAAACGTACTGATTTCTAATAAATAAAAGGGCCTAAATTATAGGATATCTTTCAACACAAATTCTTCAATTTTATTAAAGTATTTATAGTTATTAGAATAAACAAATTTAAACATTATGAAAGTAATATATCCGCTAAATCCCAGCAACACTGAAAAACAGCAACACTGAAAAATCTAAATAATAAAAAACTGCTTTTTTTTTCACACTGCATAAATTCCAAATTTGTACAGCATAGATTATTTTCACACTACACAAATTGCGAGCTAATGCACGTTATAAAGGAATTCTGCGTGTATATGTGTGAAATTTGAAAAAAAAAAAAACATAAACAGTGGTTATCTTATTCACTGACATTAAATAATTTTTCAAAAATATACAGTAAATTTTAATAAATACAATAACAATTACAATAAATAAAACTGATGCTTGAAGAAAATAACCATCAAAACTGACCTGAAGAAAGCAGACATATGTCAGTTAGGTGACGATAATTGTTTCGGGGGGGGGGGGGGGGGGGGGGCGTTAAAAGCTCCTTCTTCATGCAGGCCTTCACAAACAAACTTCTCAGTTTGTTCTTAGCGATTGTTAAGGGCGCATACTGTTCTTCTTTTGGCCTGAAGAGTGGGGCTTATAACGTACTCGAAACAATTGTTGTCACCTAACTGACATATGCCTGTCACCTAACACATTCCTGCTTTCTTCAAGGAAGTTCTATAAGTTATTGATTATTGTCTTACAAGCAACAGTTTTATTTATTGTAATAAGCTGCTGCTGCATTTTTTATAAATACGAAAATAGTATAAAACCATTATAAATAGCGGAAGAATAATATTTACATTTTCAACAGCATTGAAGGATTCTTGGTATTTAGCAATTAGTGATAGAAGAAATTTGGCTTTTCTTGCTACATCACCTTTACCAGCAACTTGGGAAGTAAGATCTTGCATATCAGAGTAATCCAAACCTTTTCAAATGAAATAAGGTAATATAATAAGAAATGAATATCACTTGGAATGTCTAAGAGCTATAATATAACACTTTATGATTTATGATTCTTATCCGATACTAAAAAAAATATCAAAATCAAATATTTCCAGTGATTATATAGCTGAAAGGTAATTGCAAAGGGCACTTTTATTGAAAAAATTAACTGTAGTGTGTTTCTTCTCAACTTTCATATCAGAATCTATTTTAAAGTAGCTTCTTCTCTCCCCCCCCCCCCCCCCAAAGAAAAATTTTGGAAAAATCTGTATCAATGGTCCAAATGATTACAATTATAGTATGTTACTCTTCATTATAAAGGACGTGAAAAATTCTTTCGATTAATACCAAGTTAGACAATGTACTACCAGGGAGTAGTCCTCCTCCCCCGAGTGTGTGTGTGTGGGGGGGGGGGGGGGCTCACACATTTGCAGCATAGGGGCCCAAAAACTTCTATTGGCGTCATTGGGTATAGAAGCTCAATTTTTTTTTAATTTGTAGTAGATAAGCGTCATAAAAAGTGATTATGTTAAAAAATATTAAAAAAATATCTACTCCATTTAGGATTTGTTATTTGAAAGCGATTATACATAGGGCGCTAACATGCGTCGTTTTCGAGATATTATGAATTTTTGATCAGTCTACAATCTAAAGAATAGAAGAACCTATAGAAAAAAGTGTACCTACGCACTGTTGTCTAATGATGGAATTTTTTTAAGTGCTTCTAATCCCCAATTGCACCATTGTTTAATAGTCATTACGAGCCGTTCTTTACGTACACGTGGAGCGCGTTATCTCTCGAAATAGTCAAGTGAAATAAGTGAAATGTGGAATGTTTATTCTAACAGGCCACATAAAAAATCTTTTGAACGAGATCAAGTTCATAGTTTTGAACGAGATCAAGGTCATAGCTTTGAACGAGATCAAGATATAACAGAGATGTAATTTTGCAATTTGTGTTTTAGTTTTCTCACGATGTTGAAAGGATTAGATTTTTATTTTCTCATACGTAATATTGAGAAAATATAGTTTTCACGAAAGTTTTCGGTTTCGTGATTTTGTTTCCTATATATGTTTCAGGGGCTCCTGAGCACGCTTTGACTATTTTGGAGTGATCTATCTGTCTGTTGTCTGTGGTTAATTGTGTACACGATAGCTACGAGAAATATTAAGGGATTTTCAAGAAACTTTATATCCTGCTTTGTTAGCAAAAAATCTAGAACTAGGTAGAAGAACGAAAACTTCGAAATTTATTCAAAATTTTATATTTTCTTAACATAGCAGCATAGGACAAAATTTGACATAATCATGCATAAAAGGCTTATATTTATGGCTCAATGATCGTGAAACTTGACAATTTCAATTGTAAGGGAAAATAGCCGCAATACCATTTTTGGGAAAGTTACTCCCCCCCCCCCCCCTCCCGGTATTTTATCAAACTTTGTGAGTGCAATCGAAAAAAATTTTTGAGAACTTTGAAATGATGGATAACATGCTATAATTAGGATCATTTGGAACAACAATACATATTTTTCAATTGTTTTTCTTGTAAAATTTGCAAAATTAAAAAAGAAAAATCACAGGACTTTCCCTACAGACTCAAACTCATTTTTTTATTCCTTATTTCTTGATGCATTAAATTGAGTTTAATTGCAAAAAAAAAGACATAGATACTTTTCTGATATTATATCCAATTTGCAATTTTAATGCTTCTCTATTTCATTTGGCAGCTTAATGCATTTCAAAACGTCTTCAGATTCTCAAAATTAAAAAAAAAAAAAAACTAAAGTATCTCGAAAACGGTACATCCTAGAATCACGGAGTCATTCTTATTAGCTTTGTTTTAAACAATTACATGAAGAGCAAGTACATAATTAATATATTGCAGCAATTTTTCTCATTTCAGATTTTCCCGATTTTTGCGGGCCATATCGAAAAAAAAGATCGGTTATATTTTTCCAAATCATGCCAAATCTAATCAGCAGTATGATAACCCTCAAGGAACACAACTACTAAATTTCAAGAAATTTCATCAAATACTATAGTGAAAAAAAGTCTTCAGCTCCTCAAAATTAAAGAAACTTAAATATCTCGAGATGGGTTCGTATTAGAGTAATGGGGTTGGTCTTATTCTTTTCATCAACAAAAATTACGTATAAAACAAACATTTAATTGATACACTTATGCATATGTAATCTTTTATTTTAGATTTTGGCGATTTTTGTGGGGAATTTCTCAAACATAATAAAAGCCTATTCTTTTTTCGGAATCGTACAAAATCTAATCAGCACCACGGTAATCCACGAGTGACTTATTTACCAAATTTAGTAAAATTTGGTCAATTAGTTTTTCAGCTAGAGTGGATACATACGACTTTTAAGATCCATTTCGCAAAAAAGTCAGCTTCTTTTTTCCCGAATCGAACCAAGCGCTAATCAGCACGAGAGTGCCCCGCACCTGACTGACCTATCAAATTTTATGAAATTTGGTGAATTAGTTTTTAAATTAGCGTGGATACATACATTGCCCAGGCACACACACACACACACAGACGTTACGTTAAAAATAGTTTTTTCGAATTCTAGCGTATACTCGAAAATATAGATCTGTCGAAAACTCGATTTGCGATTCCAATACTTTCCCTATACATTATCATGTATTGTAGGGAAAGTGAAAAATCTAACTAAGCTTATTTTATTATCAGTCAATATCACCATGTAGCAATATCACCATGTAGCAATATCACCATGTAGCAATATCACCGCTCAACATCTGTAATTCGATTTTATGTGATAAAAAATATTATTCTGTTGCAGCATAAACTAAAATGTCCAGGTATATCGAGACATGGAGGATGTAAAATATGAAATGTAGAAATTTGGCTGCTTCTCCGACAAAGTGATGGTTATGTGACAATTTAACATTGCGACATTTTCACAAAAGTTACGAGTTACAACTCTGAAAACGTCCGATTTGTGAGGACGCAGCGTTATACCGATGTCATACATTTGCCGTGAAATCGGGTCATACAATTTTAATGCAGAGACGTACGTGGCTATTACTTTAAGTATTAGACGTTACTATTAGAAGCAAATTATTTCATTTGAAAGAAACAATATTTAATCTGAAAATAAAACTGTTGGCAGAGAATCGAACCCTGACCTTTTATATTAGTCTCAATTATTCTTACCGCTACTTACACAATTCAAACTATAAAGAATTTTCTTGAATTGCCTTACAAAATTGACAACAATGTAAAATGATGGTCATATGACAAAGCAACATTTAACTATATCACCACTGCCTAAATGAAAATTGCCACTGTAACCCCTCCCCCCCCCCCATTCAATCGTTACCCCTTCCTTTCCAAGATTCTGGTAGGACTACGATTCGAACGTATATAATTACAACATTTCCATAAAGTAAACAAACTGTCTGGACATTTCAAAAGGGACTGACCTTTATAAATTCCTTTATATTTTACTAACCTTTATATTATTGACCTTTTATATGACCTTGATAAATTCTAAATAAGACCAAAGTAACCAAGGTCTTTTACCAAGGCAACATGTGTTTCTATATTTTAATAGCAAAGTGTTGTAAAGTTTGGAATATCGTATATTGATAAAGCCACTCTGCATGGACGCATAGACCTTGATATTCGAGCTCAAATGAACCAGACTGTGTGTCTAATGTTGATAAGAATGGTTGAAGCGCGAAAAAAAAAAAGCAGCAACGTGGCGAAAACGTAATAATGAAACACGCTTAAAATACTTCTAATGTCGCCTATAAGGGGGACGGACACGACTAAAATGAGGGACCCGAGCACCAGAGAGGGCCGGAACCCCATATTTTATATTTTAATTCACAAAGAGGGGATTATCAAATAAGAAGGGAAGGGCGTGATAAATGTTTATAAGGGGGGTCCACAATTTGTATAGGAGGCCCTAATACACCCCCCACTTCCATAAATTAATAACAACCTATTGATGATGCCATTGAACTACATGACTGAACTACATCACTGAGTACAATTTCTGAAATGATAAAGAAAAATAATATCTTGAGGGCCCCCCTCCAAAAAAATATTAGCGTAGCCCCCCTCCCCCCCAACACTGTTTATTCGCCACTGCTATTCCTCTCTTACTCTTATTGCATCATATCCTGCAGATTGTTTGGGGAATTAAAGTATTTGCGATTTCGCATACCATGTACCTGTATTTGTTAACATTTGTTTTATCTCAAACTGGAATGTTGCTGAGAGAATTCGCAACACTCCTCTTGAGTTACATCATTGCGTTTGATAACACGCGGCTTTTGTCATGTTGCATTTTTAATCGTGCTTTTCAACCTCTTTTATTTCCCATTTCTTTAACACTGTCGAAATATCTTTTTTAAAGGGGTTACTTATATATTGTTTGTACCATCCCTAAAAATGAACAACAACAATGTTCCATTTTTTATATTTTGTTTCTCTTTAGGGCATAACAATGTACCCGCTAATATAAGATGCAAACCTCCGATTAAAGTCACACTGGAACACACAAATAATTCTTAAAAACCAAACAACGTTTATACGATACGCCCGCTTGGAACAAAATATAAATAACTTGCTACACGGGCATAATATGCCCTACATAAGCGTTCAATCAGGGTATAAGGCCTTCGTTAGCTCCATATAAAAAGTATAGTCTTTAAAACTAAGCTCTAGCATAATTAGAAGCTGAGATATGATCAAATTAGAGAAATACCTAAAATTAGGAGGGGGTGATTCGAAAATCATAGCATTACGCTGCTTTTATAACACCCCACATAGAGAAAACAAAATATAATAATACTTCAATTTCACAAATAAGCCCACTAATAAAACTACGTTTATATAATCGGAATGTATGTACCAGAATCTAAACAATAGGATACAAATAACATAAAAAAAAAACGATTCAATAAACCATTGTTCCCTAAAGCAACGGATAAGATACTATGTCCATGTTGTGACGTCATATAGCACAGCAACAAAAAGGGGAGAAAGTTCCGATCTAGTCCAGAAATCGGGAATGTCAGTATTTATGCTTTTGTTTAATAATTCATAGAAATTAAAATAATAGAGTAATTAAATTTTTTTATTAGAATGCGAAGATATTAATACATATTTATGTCAAGGATAGAGTTATGCTAATCTTCTACTTTAGGGTGGAACGGAATAAAAATCGGATAAAAAACTTGTTTCAGGGATTCGTTTCAAAGATCGTTAGAAAGAAAATTCTTCAATCTTTTCGACTGCATCAAGATGAAAACTATGATAATATTTTCGATCACTAAGGAACCGATTTGTGTGAGCATAGCTCAAAGTATCGCTTCAACATAGAAAAACTAAAAAACTAATAGAAATAAAAATAAAAAATAAAAAAAAACTCGTCGAGATCTGTTGTCCCAAGAGTTCCGAATTTTAGGGCTGTCCGAATCTTAGGTTTTCCGCTACAGAAGACATACACACACACAGAGAGAGAGAGAGAGAGAGCTTCTTTCATTATGTACTAGAAACTGTACTTTGCGCTGCCCGGAATTTCAGATACAAACCTCAGATTTAAATTACGTCGCAACATATTGTTACGACGTATATCCTCAAAACGTAAGTTTACTCCAAAGATACAAATATGAGTCCGAATTTCTGGATAACTAACACTTTTATTTAAAAGCACCGATAAGCGTAAGCAGGAATAATATGCAGCTAATAACACTATAGCTATCTTAATAACTCGAAACAACTATCAAGTACAACAAAACAGCTATTAGATGCCCAATTAACTCACAAAATAGTAGACTTATGTTCTCAAAACACTGACGAATCTCACAGTTTGATTTGATCCGCATGACGTCCACAAATGAACAATGGATCACTTACTCTCTATAGAAATCTCTAGAAAGAAGGCGTATCTTCGAAACTTGTGGATAAATCTGGAAAGTTCTAGCGAATTCCGAAACTCGCGATATTTCTCCAAATCTGTCACCCAAGTCACAAAAATGTCGCCAAGTTCAGGTAACCCTATTTTCACGTAGTTGCAACGGTTGCATGTAAAAGTGTTGAATGAAGTGTTGAATGTCGCCATGAAACATTTTACATATTCGTAACACTGCTCCCTCCTTAAGACTGCACGTCCCGGGAAGTATCATCCTACTGTAGTCCATAATATGAGGTTAATATGTGGATATGAATGACTTTGGTTTAGTTAAGGACGATTTCTGAATTCGATATAACGCTGTTTTAATCACTTCAATATGATGTAAGGTCCTTCCCAGTTATGCTGTACTTTCAACTAAAATTCTTCTCAAAGCCGAGGGTTGAACAGCCACACTTTACCGTATTCCTGGACATAGGCGCCGACTACGGGGGGGCAGAGGGGCACGAGCCCCCGCTGAACTTTTCCAGAGGGGGCAAAGCCCCCTCTGGGAAATTTCAATATTTTTTTCTAACTTCATATTTTAATAAATACCAAAAAATGAATTTTTTTTAAACATAAAAATAATTGAAAGAAAATCCTATCAATGTAAATGTCACATTTCCGTTCACTCTTGCTCACATCTTCCTTACCATAGCTCCCTAAACTATCTTGCACACAAACCAAGCTCATCTTTACTCCCAGGAAACATGTTTACGCTAATGACAAAAACGCCTGGTTACCAGAGCTTTTTCGACTGACCGCCTAATTTAAAGAGAAATGGAATATTTACAGCCATGTTATTGGCATTTCCAAAAAATAGCTGTTTCCCTCCAGTAATAACTATAAATGATTACCACGAAGTAGAGATGACTTATTTTGTCTACCTAAAGAGATCTTATCTGTAATTATTTCTGGATCCTATATACCAGTGCTGTCTTTACAGATGGCATTCATTCCGTTTGAAGCTGCAAACCCCGTGGGTGGTATCCATTCCGTTTGAAGTTGCAAACCCCGCGGGTAGTTTTGTTCCTGCTGAGCACGGGACGTTTGGCACAGCACCGTAGTCAGACAAGGGCCAGAGGGTGCTACACCCTCCCCCCACCCACTAGGTATACTCAGCCCACCCCTATGATAAAAACATTAAAGTTTTAGTTGTGATAAGAACTGTCAACTAACATGTCATCCACATTTTGCATAAAAATATTATTTATGAGATTTTTTTTTATAAATTGATTTATTTTAAAAAGATTTTAATTTAGCTGAATGTATGGTTATAGTGATGATCACTTTATATACATATTTAATTTAAAAATATTTAAATATAGACAATAGTGTTTGGATACTTTTGTATTATTGCTGGGTTCATTGTTTTAATTTATTGTGTCAAAATCAACTGATAGGTAGTTAAGAGTTGATATTAAGCGTTAACTTGTATTAACTTTCAGGTTTTTTTTTTATTAATTAACAGCTTTGCTACTACTTAATTCTTATATTAAAATCCATTGTAATTATTATATATTATAATATTGATGCATAGTAACTATATGGATTTTCCTAATCAACTCCTAGCTTACAAATATAAATAAGCCTAAAAAGATTAAAAATATTTATCGTACAATAAATAAAACTGCTGATATCTTTCTTTCGACCCAGCCCGTCGACCTACCCGAAGGTGGAAGATGTCTGTTTAGACCGCCGAGACAATGCCATCTAATTTAGATTGGAAACCAGTGGGGGCGATATCCACAGGGACCGACCCTCCTTCCTTTGTTACCAATAGCTCGGAAGGACTTTCAAACCCACAAATTTAACGTGCTCGTGCACGGGGACAGTTTAGGCAAAGCCGGAAATCGAACTTGGGCCCTCCGAGTACAATCCCTGTGACTTAGCCTTTCGGTTATCTGACTCCAAAACTGCTGCTTGTAAGACAATAACTTACAAAATTTCCTTGAGGAAAGTATATGTATGTCAGTTAGGTGACTACAGTTGCTTCGATGGCATTATAATCCCCCTTTTTCAGGCCAAAATAACAGTATGCACTCTTAACAACCACTACTGCCGTTCGTTGGGCAGTTCGTTCTTGGCGGTTGTTAAGGGCGTATACTGTTCTTTTGGCCTAAAGTAGGGGCTTAAAATGACCTCGAACCAATTGTAGGCACCTAACTGACATATGCTTGCTTTCTTCAAGGCGGCCTTGCAAGTTGTTATGTATTTATCGACTTTGTGAATCTTGTATATAACTTTATCGGATTGTGCCCCCCCTGAAATTTTGAAAACTCGGCGCCTATGTTCCTGGAATCACCCTTTATTAGCTTTAACGTCGTGCCGGGTCTGCATTCTATCGGTAGAAATGTTGGTAACTATCGATAGCTTTAACGAGCGAAAAGATGAACTTCCTCCAACCGTGACTGTAGGTCTTGAACATATTCATCAGGCGATGTTTCCCCTTGGGACAGAAGGCGAAGTGCCAAGTCCCAACCTCTGCACTCTAGTAGAGTGTGTTAGTTAGTTAGTTAGTCAGGCGATACAGGAGAATGGCATGGTATCCAAACATCAGACCACACGGTAGTCGCAGTTTCCGGCCAAACAGCATTTTCCATGGAGAATGGCCTGTCGATTCGTGGACAGCATTTCTGTAATCCAGCAAGAACAAAGTGTCGGTCCACCTCTTCCTGGTTTCGGCATACGAATATAGAGAGATGATTAAGTATCGTTCTGTTGAATTTCTATATCATGCCGTCTGATTGGGGATGAAGATGAAGAGGAGCAAAGTAGTTCGAGTTTTGTCCATTCCGAGCAGTTTATAAAGTCGCGTCTCGTTCCCTGGTTAGAATGGATGAGCGGGGGAACCTCGTTACGACACATCCAGTTCCGGGTTAAAATTTCCCTAATGGTTGTGGACTCTTGGTCAGGGATTGCGTAAGATTCTTGCCATTTTGTGAAATATAGTTCATTACTACAATTATATTTGTTATTGTCCAAAGTTCGTAATAGTAGCTCCAAAATTCCGAATGCAATTCTATCGAAAGAGCTACAGCATCGTAATACTGAAAAGGCCTGCGTGTTTTCTTCTTCAGTCCCTTCTGAGCGTCGCATTCCCTGCACCAGCGCTCAACATTGAACCTTGCTTTGCATCAGAAGAAGCATTCAAACTTTGTTCAGCGCCTTGCCAATGCCAAAATGTCCTCCAGTAGGACTGTCATGTATTTCTATTAGTAAGCTGGACACTTTGGAACGAGGTAGCAATAACTGCCGTCTACTGTTCTTTTCATTGTCACTCTCTCATTTACGGTATACTATTCCATTCTTCAAATGCCTATTATGCTTTTGTTTCAGATGAGAAACAAGAAATTTCTTGCTAAGTTGACTTTTCATTATCTTATTCTTTATGGATCAGGATTGGCTGAATATCTCTGTCTTCTCTTTGTGCTCGAGAAAGTTCTTCATCAGTGGCGGCTCGTCAGGTGAAACAGGTGAAGCGCGCTTGATCCTGCGTCACCTGACGGTATGTGTTGAATGGGTTATAATTATTATATGACGAATTTTTCAGACTCATTTGGCTATTTTTACTTTCCCTGCAATACATGGTAATGTATAGGGAAAGTATTGGAATCATGTCGAAAATCGCAACTCGAGTTTTCGACGGATCCACACGTTTCGAGACCTCTAGAATACGAAAAAACTATTTTTAGCGTGACGTCTGTGTGTGTGTCTGTGCAGATTTTGTATCCACTCTAACTAAAAAACTAATTGACCGAATTTCATAAAATTTGGTAGGTAAGTCACTTGCACACAAATTTGGTGCTGATTAGTTTTGGGTATGACTCGGGTTAAAAGAACCCGCCTTTTTTTGCGAAATGGCCAGCAAAAGCTTGTATCCACTCTAACTGAAAAACTAATGAACCGAATTTCACAAAATTTGGTAGATAACTCGCTTGTAGGCCACCCTGGTGCTGATTAGATTTTGGTATAATTCGAAAGAAAATAACCTGCCTTTTTTTGCAAAATGGCCCGCAAAAATCATCAAAATCTAAACTTAAGAACTACGTATGCTCAAATATAGCCATTAAATGCTTGTTTAATACGTAATTTTTAGCGAAGAAAAGAATAAGACCAACCCCATTACACTAGGACTAGCCGTTCTCGAGATATTTTAGTTTTTCGTATTTTTCCTACACCATTTTTGAAAATAAGTCCAGTTTTCAAATGAGAACGAAAATTGAATTAAAAATTAATTAAATATAATTTAAATAAATAGAACGTGAATATAAGTCTGTAGGGAAAGTCATGTGCTGCTCACATCAGATTTTTAGATATTATTTGAAAACGCTTGTGCCAGTAGTGCGATGTGTTTTAAAGATGTTTATTTTCGAGGAGGGGGAGAATCCCGTCACTAAATCTGCTTCACCCATTCGTGACGTCACGAGCCGCCACTGTTCTTCACTCCAAGGATCTGATGGTGAATTTTAACTCTGATCGGTGACAACTTGCCAGATAATAATCGGTGAAATCTGGCTCGCAAACTTTATATCTGCACGAGATCAATGTGCACAATTCAAAAGACAAGGTCTTCTTGAGAGCGGATCAGCGTTTCCACGTGACGATCCCTTTCGGTGTCGAATATTCATGTCATATTGCTGAAGTAACAGAATCCATCTTGCAACCTACCCTTCAAGGTTCTTAAACTTCCCTTCCAGGTCGTTCATTCAACTGCTCCATACCCTCTAGTGAGCTGGACGGTCTGAGTTCTCAGGGTTCTTAAAACTAAGGAGTCAACCCAGAGCAGAGTGATTTGTCCACAAGAAAAATTTCCTTCCTTAGAGGTATGATGGAAATAATCAATTGCCAACAGTTCTTTCCTTGTTACTCAGTAATTTCTTTCGGGCTTCAATAAGCACTTGCTAAAGTATGCGATGGCATGTTCTTGCCCTTCTATTTCCCGGGACAGAATTGCCCCTAATCCTTCTTTATTAGCATCAGTATCAAGTATAAAGTTCTCTGTTGATTGAGGATATGAAAGAATGGGAGCTCAAACCAGCGTTTCCTTAAGCCGATTGAAGGCGTCTTCACATTCCACCGCCCATTAGTATTTCTTGTCACCTTCCGTTAACTACGTAAGAGCCTGACAATGTTTGAGAAGTTTTCCACAAACCAACGGTAATAGGTACACAGGCCGAGCAAACTCGACCTGAGTACATATAACGTTATTGAACATCTTGTGATATGTAAGTTACTAATATGAACATCTCACGGTTAATGAACATCATATGGAACTGTCAATGAACAGCTTGCGGTCTGCATCATTATTTGACAGCACTGATTTTGTCTGGATAGGTCTTTGAATAAATATATTTACTGACACTCATTTTACTTTCCCTGCAATACATGGTAATGTATAGGGAAAGTATTGGAATCATGCCGAAAATCGCAACTCGAGTTTTCGACGAATCAACACGTTTCGAGACCACTAGAATACGAAAAAACCATTTTTAGCTTAACGTCTGTGTGTGTGTCTGTGTGTCTGTCTGTGCAGATTTTGTATCCACTCTAACTAAAAAAGTAATTGACCGAATTTCATAAAATTTGGTAGGTAAGTCACTTGTGGGCGAATCTTGTGCTGATTAGTTTTGGGTACGATTTGGGATAAAAGAACCCGCTTGTTTTTGCGAAATGGCTCGCAAAAGCTTGTATCCACTCTAACTGAAAAACTAATGGACCGAATCTCACAAAATTCGGTAGATGAGTCACTTGTGGGTTATCCTAGTGCTGATTAAATTTTGGCACGATTAGGAAAAAAAAAACCTGCCTTTTTTTCCAAAATGGCCCGCAAAAATCGTCAAAATCTAAACTAAAGAACTAGGTATACTCAAATATACCCATTAAATGCTCGTTTAACACGTACTTTTTAACGACGAAAAGAATAAGACCAACCCCATTACACTAGGACTGGCTGTTCTCGAGATATTTTAGTTTTTCGTATTTTCTCTACGCCACCTTTGAAAATAAGTCCGGTTACCGAATGAGAACGAAAATTGAATTAAAAGTGAAATAAATTTAATTAAATAAAGAGAACGTGAATATAAGTCTGCAGGGAAAGTCATGTGCTGCCCACATCAGATTTTTTACTTTCCCTGCAATACATGGTAATGTAGGGAAAGTATTGGAATCATGTCGAAAATCGCAACTCGAGTTTTCGACGGATCTAAACGTTTCAAGACCTCTAGAATACGAAAAAACCATTTTTAGCGTGACGTCTGTGTGTGTGTGTCTGTCTGTCTGTGCAGATTTTGTATCTACTCTAACTAAAAAACTAATACACCAAATTTCACAAAATTTTGTAGGTAAGTCACTTGTGGGCGAGTCTGGTCTGATTAGTTTTGGGTACGATTCGGGATAAAAGAACCCGCCTTTTTTTACGAAATGGCCCGCAAAAGTTTGTATCCACTCTAGCTGAAAAACTAATGGACCAAATTTCACAAAATTCGGTAGATGAGTCACGTATAGGTTACCCCCTGCAGATTTTGGTACGATTCAGAAAAAAAATAACGTGCCTTTTTTTGCAGAATGGCCCGCAAAAATTGTCAAAATCTAAACTAAAAAGCTACGTATGTTCAAATATATCCATTACATGCTTGTTTAATACGTAATTTTTAACGAAGAAAAGAATAAGACCAACCCCATTACACTAGGACTAGCCGTTCTCGAGATATATTAGTTTTTTCGTATTTTCTCCACGCCACCTTTGAAAATAAATCCAGTTATCAAATGAGAACGAAAAGTGAATTAAAAGTGAATTAAATTTAATTGAAATAAAGAGAACATAGATATAAGTCTGCAGGGAAAGTCATGTGCTGACCACATCAGATTTTTACTTTCCCTGCAATACATGGTAATGTATAGGGGAAGTATTGGAATCATACCGAAAATCGCAATTCGAGTTTTCGACGTATCTACACGTTTCGAGAACTGTAGAATACGAAAAAACTATTTTTAGCATGACGTCTGTGTGTGTGCCTGTCTGTGCAATGTATGTATCCACTCTAACTCAAAAACTAATTGACCGAATTTCATAAAATTTGGTAGGTAAGTCACTTGGGTATGACCCTGGTGCTGATTAGTTTTTGGTACGATTCGTAAAAACAGAACCCGCCTTTTTTTGCGAAATGGCCCGTAAAAATTTCATGTATCCACTCTATCTAAAATACTAATTGACCAAATTTCACAAAATTTGGTAGATAAGTTACTTGTAGGATACTCTGGTGCTGATTAGATTTTTGTATTAATCGGAAAAAAACAACCTGCCTTTTTTTACGAAATGGCCCGCAAAAATGTCATGTATCCACTGTAGCCAAAATACTAATTGACCAAATTTCACAAGATTTGATAGATAAGTTACTTGTGGGATACTCTGGTGCTGATTAGATTTTGGTATTATTCGGAAAAGAACAACCTGCCTTTTTTACGAAATGGCCCTCAAAAATCGCTAAAGTCTAAAAAAAGCTACGTATGTTCAAATATATCAATTAAATGCTTGTTTTATACGTAAATTTTGATGAGGAAAAGAATAAGAGCAACTCTATTAGTCCTAGGACTAACCGTTCGCGAGATATTTAAGATTTTTCGCATTTAATTATTCCGCTTTTGGAAAAATGTCCAATTACCAAATAAAAACAGAAATTGAATTAAAAATGCAAATTTAGTGTTATTTTGTGCCATTAAACTCAATTTAATGAATTATTAAAGAAATAAAGAAAAAATGAATTTGAGTCTGCAGAGAAAGTCATGTGCTGCCCACATCAGATTTTTACTTTCCCTGCAATACATGGTAATGTATAGGGAAAGTATTGGAATCATGTCTGTTAATTTATTTTCAATTTCAATTACTTGCTTATAATGTAAATGGATATAACATGTAGTGTATGTATTTAGTGTGGACCACAGAATGTTGGATAAACACACAACTTATTATTCTTGCAGAAGAATATTTTTATTTACACTGGCCTGCACTGCGGAGGCTTTACAGTAACCGCACATTCGGGGCGGATTTGGAATTAAAACCTCTCAAGGTGGATAACCTCTGCGACCAGCCTCGAGCTTTCACTTACAATTTCTTTCTCTCACACTCATCTAATTAATTTTACATCAGCGAGCGCAGCGCCATCTCTCCTTATAAATTGCAACAGCTCATGCGGCTACAATGTCGAAAATCGCAACTCGAGTTTTCGACGAATCTACACGTTTCAAGACCTCTAGAATACGAAAAACTATTTTTAGAGTGACATCTGTGTGTCTATGCAATGTATGTATCCAATCTAACTAAAAAACTAATGGACCGAATATCATAAAATTTGGTATGTAAGTCACTTGGGTGAGACCCTGGTGCTAATTAGTTTTTGGTAGGAATCGTAAAAACAGAACCCGCCTTTTTTTGCGAAATGGCCCGTAAAAATTTCATGTATCCACTCTAGCTAAAATACTAATCGACCAAATTTCACAAAATTTGGTAGACAAGTTACTTGTGGGACACTCTGGTGCTGATTCGATTTTGGTATGATTCGTAAAAGAACAACTTGCCCTTTTTTGCGAAATGGCCCGTAAAAATTTCATGTATCCACTCTAGCTAAAATACTAATTGACCAAATTTCACAAAATTTGGTAGATAAGTTACTTTTGGGACACTCTGGTGCTGATTAGATTTTGGTACGATTCGGAAAAGAACAACCTGGCTTTTTTTACGAAATGGCCAGCAAAAACCGCCAAAATCTATAGAAAGAAAAAAAAAAAAGACTACATATGCTGAAATGTATCAATTAAATTCTTGTTTTATAAGCAATTTTTGACGAGAAAAAAACTATAACACACTCCATTATACCGGCCGTCCAAATGGTTGCTCGTGTCCTCTGGATGAGTCGGACGGTCTGGGTCTTCTACACTCCATTATACTTTAGGGCTAACTGTTCTCAAGATATTTGAGATTTCTTGCATTTTTGTTGCGGCGCTATCGGAAAAATGTCCAATTACCAAATAAAAACAAAAATCGAATTAAAAATGCAAATTTAATGTTATTGGTGCAATTAAACTCAATCTAATGAATTATTAAAGAAATAAAGAATATCTGAATTTCAGTCTGCAGGGAAAGTCATGTGCTGCCCACATGTGCGCCTGTCATGTATGAAAATTTTGTAGCTACATATTGTTTCTTTCACCGAATATGCAAATTTTTACTTTTTCTGCAATGCATGATGGTAATGTATAGGGAAAGTATTGGAATCGTGCCGAAAATAGCAACTCGAGTTTTCGACGGATCTACACGTTCTGGGACCTCTAGGAAAAACTATTTCTAGAGTGACGTCTGTGTGTGTGTCCGTGTATCTGTGTGTCTGTCTGTCTGTGCAGATTTTGTATCCACTGTAATTGAAAAACTAATAGACCGAATTTCATAAAATTTGGTAGGTACACCCTTTGTGGGTGACCCTGGTGCTGATTAGATTTTGGTACGATTCGCGATAAAAAAAACTTTCCTTTTTTTGCAAAATGACCAGCAAAAATCGTTAAATCAAAAAATAAAAGACTACGTATTCTCAACTCAAATATATCAATTAAATGCTTATTTTATACGTAATTTTTGACAACAAAAAGAATAAGATCAACCCCATTACTCTTGGACTAGCGGTACTCCAGATATTTCAGTTTTTTTGCATTTTCGCTATGCCACCTTTGAAAATAAGTCCAGTTACTAAATGAAAATGAAAATTGAATTAAAAGTGCAAATTAAGTGTAATTTAAAATAATTATGGCTGTTATTTTGTGCAATTAAACTCCATTTAATGAATTAACTGTTCTTTTGACTTTAGTTCCAAAATTCTATTAACATCAAATTTACATTCTTATCAGTTATTCTGTCTGTCTCGAGGGAATGGCAGGAAATGTGCTAGGAATGAGATAAGAAAATTGTGGTGGCTGCTCACCACAGAGGATCTTTGAATGATTGGAGTGCATAGCGACCACTATCGTTCCCTGAAGTACACCACTGTCGAACTGTCGTTGAACAGCTCATTTCGGACTTTGTTTTCATAGTCATTTTTCATCGTCTATGTTTTGATACATGTGACAAATAGAGTGCAAAAAATGTTGAACTATTCAACAATGTACACTTTTATGCTTCCATTAATTCTGTCGTATTCTTCTCTCGCTAAATTGGATATACGGATACGATTTTGAGAAACCGATGCTAGAGAAACGGTTGCTAACCTTTTCCGGTTTCATTACCAAAATTTCGTTTTGCCATAAATGCAAGATTCAAATTTTTCTCCTCAGAAAATAAAGAATGAATTGAACCCGTATTTGCCCCACCCCAGGAACTGTAACACTCTGCTTCCAAATCCTTAAAATTTTTTGTTTCGTTTTCCTTATATCTAATATCAACCATCGTTGGTCTTCTTAGCCTCTAATCGTCTACAAGTAAGCTCTTATCCATATAATAATTGTTTAACGTGTTTTTGTCTTTCCAGGCCATCCAGAAACTCCCTGTGTGATTTAGAAGGTTAAATCTTAACACATTTATAAAATCGACTACGAGACGGATACTAACAGAGCTAGATTTTGGATTCCTCCCCCCTTGGAAAAAGAAAATGGGGATGTGCAAGAAGACTTTTCAGACCTTCCAAAAGCTCCCAGTGATGTAAAAGGCTAAATCTCTGTACACTTATAGTATTGACCACGGGACAGAACCTAACGGTGCAGGATTTTCAACTTCTCCCACGGGGCGGACAAAAAGTATTTCCAAACCCTCTAAAAGCAGTTCTCCCCTCCGTGACCTAGAAGCTGAAACTGTGCCAACTTATAGGATCGACAGAACATAAGCCGGAACATTGGACACAATGATAGTATAGACAACGGGATAAAACCTAACGGAACCAATTTTCAATCGACGACTATCTTCGATTCTAAGTGCCATCCATTGTTGTTAAACAAAATTAAACTAATTAAAAATACTCGCAACTTAATTTTTAAAAGTGTTAGACTCCCTGTCTTTAACAGGCTTAAATGCAAGTGAATTATAATTTTTTCATCATCTTTGTATTAATATAGATTGAAGTATAGACAACGGGATAAAACCTAACGGAACCAATTTTCAATCGACGACTATCTTCGATTCTAAGTGCCATCCATTGTTGTTAAACAAAATTAAACTAATTAAAAATACTCGCAACTTAATTTTTAAAAGTGTTAGACTCCCTGTCTTTAACAGGCTTAAATGCAAGTGAATTATAATTTTTTCATCATCTTTGTATTAATATAGATTGAAGTATAGACAACGGGATAAAACCTAACGGAACCAATTTTCAATCGACGACTATCTTCGATTCTAAGTGCCATCCATTGTTGTTAAACAAAATTAAACTAATTAAAAATACTCGCAACTTAATTTTTAAAAGTGTTAGACTCCCTGTCTTTAACAGGCTTAAATGCAAGTGAATTATAATTTTTTCATCATCTTTGTATTAATATAGATTGAAGTTACCACACCGGCGACGGCAAATGCCAAATAACTTACCGTGCATTTATTCAAGAAATATACATTTTTCTAAGAAATTTTCATTAGTTTTGCCCATCTCAAAGGATTTAAAAAGAACCATATACTTACCGTAAAGTTCACCAATCTTCTTACTTATACTCTATGACATACTATATTTGGAACTTTTACCTGTGTCAGTGTTTTCGTGGAATTCATTTCCTATCGATTGAAAAGAAAGCTTTTAAAAATATTAGCAACTACGTGTGTGTACATATTATTACGACGTATCCTCTGAAATCGTGGATATATACTCAGGATACAAGAATGAGTCCAAATTTTTTTGGATAACTAACATGTTTATTTACAAGCACTGCGTAAACAGGTACAATATTCAGCAAAATGCCGCTCAATGTCACCAAATTGGCGATAAATCGCCAATCCGGCTACCCTGAACCGACAATGCTAAAATTGAAATCCTAAATTCACGTCATAGGAAACGTTGCCTGTACAGTGGTTTTTCCTTCTGGCTCTCAAAAGAGGTTCCAGTGTGGGAATTTTTCATATTCGTAACAATATAATACATAAAAGAAACTCTGTTATAGTTTCTGGATTTTCAATTTATGATTTGTATAGTTTTAGATCTGTCATGTTTGTTTAGAGCAATTATGGGACATCCAATATCTATGCACAACTTTGACATCCCTTGCTCTCTGTGGAACTGATCTCCGTTGGATCTCTCTGTGGAACTGATGTCAGACATGGATTTATCCTTGCTCAAATACCTTTGGGCACAGAGATGAAATCTCTGTGCCCAAATATTTAAAGGTATTTGCTATTTAAAGGTATGTGCTCAAAGGTGTTTGAGCTGTGCTTTTTTATATACAGTGTGTTTAAAAAAAAGTGAACAGCAGAAGTATTTTTGAACCGTTGATTGTAGACACATAGTTCTAATTGCAAAAATGATTTACGAAATAGGAAGTTATGAAATAGTAATGTACATGATGTGCAATATTTGTGTAGAAAATATCAACACTTTCATACAGTCGCTATAGCGAGAAAAGTCAAATTACAAAAACGTTACCCATATCGTATTTGGTAAAATTCACTAAATAAGGCTGTAATACGGTGGAATTTTACATAGTTATAATTGATTAAACTTTCCATTAGGAAATAAGGGAGGGGAAGGGGAGGCATCCACAAATCAATTTTCAACAAATAGTTAATGAAACTTTTGCAGTAGCATTCTTTCTACCCGCCTTTTCCGGGAAAGCACCCCCCCCCCCCTTCTTTTATCTCTCTGAAATTCTAAAAAATTCCGTGAAACAGCTTTCACCCTAAACATTTAGAAAATTTTCGGAAAAAAAAGTAACAATGCTCCTCCTCGAATAAAATAAATTTATTAATAAAATTATAATTTGTTTCAGCTGAATATTTCGAATAAATCTCCTCTCTCCCACATACTTCGCGGTTTTTCTGTTGCAATTAAGAGGGCGGATCGACGGAATTCTGCTTGTTTCTTTTAGCATAAAATTTCCAGTAAGCAGCCCTCTACATTTTACACGATTTTCATTCGCATTTGAAAGGGCGAGTCAACGGAATTCTACGGTATTCAAATGAAAATGTTTCAGTAAAACTATTATGTCACCATTACGTCGATTCACAGTTTGTATTTAAGCGCTCAAGCAACTCTACTACATAACTAGAGTTTAAAATATGGGGCTGTTCACAGTAATGCTGAACTCTTTGAGATGAGTATGATTTATGGCTAATGTAACCGATCTTCTAGTTCCGAATGCAATCAATCTCATAGCCTCAATAAGGGAGTGGCTAGCACGGCTACACCCAGGGGGCCCGGCGCCTTTCAGGGTTTTTTCTAATTGACAGCTGCTAAACAAAAAAAAGAAAAAGAAAAAAAAGGAGGCACTAGTTTTTGTGACTTTCAGAAATTTGAAAAATAACAACTGTAACATGATTTTTTTTTTTATCAAAGAGGGCCCAATTCGTGGGTATGTCTTTAACGGTCACTGTCCTTTAAAATATGGCGTGACAAAAAAGATTATATCACATCACGTTCGCCGTACCATCACATCGTGACCATTTTTCCAGAAGGAAACACTACTTGTACTCAGGGGCGCTGATAAAATTTCCAGGCCCCTATGCAAAATTTTGGGACCCTGTGCAACTCACGGAAGCGGGTCCTTGTGCCCCCTCGCCCCCCTCCCCCATATATTATTAATACTCAATTGTCCATGAATTTCTGGATGTTCGTTTCTTTTTCAAGTTCCGCCATAAAGGGAGGGGGATAAGTGGAACTAATGTCCAAAGGCCCGCAACCCATAGGGGGCCCTTAAAGAATTTTGGCCAGGGGGCCCGTCCTAGGATATGGGGGCCATGATCAATCTCCAACCGATTTCAAAAATTAAAGGACGTTTCCCACTGGATGTTCCAGGTCACAAATGTGGGCATCAAGCTAGTTTGGGTTGTACGTCTTATCCTTGAGATTTCCCCACTGACGTCAGTGGTTTGCTCCCACCTCTCCCCCGGAAAATGTTCTATGGACACTCACGCTTATTTTCCATAGATTTAGTTTGTCAGGAAAACATCTGACAGACCAGCAAAGTCACCATTATCAGTTTTTTACCTTATCTAAGGGTTAAACAAACTTTTAACCAAAACCATCTCTCTGTCCAAAAAAAAAACTTTCAAAAAGACAAATTGCCAAAAAAAAAAAATCGTTTTAAAACCATACTAAATGATTTATGTGAATCACTTCAACTTGTGAAGGGCCCCTGGATTCATAAATTGCGGTGATTACAAGCGTATCAAAAAGCCATAATAATGTAAGTCAGGAAGTTTTAGAACTTATTTCGTCTTAAATTAGCATTTTGAGATCCACTTTTATTTGACTAAATGAAGCATATACAACATTTTTGTAACTTAACTATTTTCACTAGAGTGAGCTGAATAAAAATTACATTTAAAAAAAAAATTACAAAAATATTGTATATTATGTTAATTATTATTGCATAAATCCCTACCTTATTTAAAGGATTTTTGCAATTGGTACTGCGTGTCTACAATCAACGGTTCAAAAACACTTCCACTGTTTGTTCACTGTTTTTGAAACACCCTGTATATCACAATAAATTTGCTTGTAAGAAAATAACTTACAAAACTTCTTTGAAGAAAGCATGCATATATTAGTTACATGATAACAATTGTTTCGGGAGCGTTATAAGCCCCCTTCTTCAGGCCAAAAAATAGCATACGCCCTTAATAACAGCTAAAATCGAACCTGCCAAAAGTTCGTTCTTAAAGGGCGCATACTGTTCTTTTGGTCTGAAGAAGGGCGCATAACGCCTTCGAAACAATTGTCTTCAAATAACTGATATATGTATTTTTCTTCAAGGAAGTTTTGTAAGTTATTTTCACCTTGTATGTGATTGATAAAACAATTTAATCATACCTGCAGAGAACAGCTGTCCGGAGCCAGATATAATCACAGCTCTGCAGTATCTGTCATCACGTATTTTCCTGAAGCAATCCAGCATTTCCCTAAAAAATAATTAAAAACTGTCAAGTTTTATATAAGACACAGTTCAAAAGAAAATGTTATTGCAATCAATACTTAAACATGGACCTATAAATAGATCTGGAACTATCTATTATTATATCTATAAAAATAACTCGCACTTCGTCCTTCATTCAACAGAGCGGTCTCGGACTCTAGTTCGGCTCTCCAGGCACCTTCCGGCAACCAAAGAAACAATGGTACCCGTATTCAAGATATCAGGGCGCTTTTAAAAGACCTAACGCACAGTATCAGTTTACAGTGGGTGCCTGCACATTGCGGAGTACCAGGAAATGAAAAAGTTGACTTTTTGGCCAAAAAGGGTGCTATGGTGGAACAAAGATTCTCAAAGCCTATGGCTTTTCATTCAGCACAACTCTACATTAAAATGCTACACAAAAAATAAATTGAGGCAGAATCTTTGGAGGCATCTAAGGAAAAGTCATGGAGCGTCCTCAGCAAGAACATTTCTGTCATTCCAAAGGCTTCTCGGCAAGAAGTCTTGTATGTGATTGGTCTTGTAGTTGCCAGGTTCAGACTTCTGACTAGTCATGACTGTCTCAGGGCTCATCTCCATGGAATTGGACTTTCTGCTTCCCCGGATTGCATTTTATGTGACCTACTGCATTTTATGTGACCTAGTAGGACAGCCTACGTCTGGAAAACATTTGCCTTGCACTAGTGACTTTTAATTCAATCATTGAGAAATAATGGAAAACTCGCTGTCTAATGGCCAAGCGGCTAAACGACCTGCATTTGTAAACAACATTATATCTATAATAAATGATTCTTTATTTTTTGTATTAATAACAGAATTGTTTTGCAAACAAAGTATTTTCGGCAAGTTGGCAGATTCAAAAGTCTGCTGTGACCAGCACACGACTTTCCCTGCAGTTTCAAATTCATTTTGTAATTTTTTATTTCATTATGCATTAAATTGAGTTTAATTGCAGAAAATAATATGGATAATTTTCTGATATTATATCCAATTCGTTTTTTTTTGTTGTTGTTGTTGTTGCATCTTCGTTTCGTTTGGCAACTTAATTCACTTTAAATTCTTCAGGTCCGTAAAATTCCAAAAACTATAATATCTCGAGAACGGTTTATCCTACAGTCATAGGGTCAGATTTAATCCTTTAGTTGTCACATTTTACATGTAGAGCAAGTACTTTATTAATATATTTCATCAAATTTAGTCATTTACTTCAGAGTTTCACTATCTTGCACATGCAGTATTTTATTTTAAATCGAATATATTAGATTTTCGGGTCATTTCGCAATAAAGACAGGTTCGTTTATCCCGAATCGTACCAAAATCTAATTAGCACCAGGGTCGCCCACAAGTGACTTACTTATCTACTAAATTTTATGAAATTTAGTCGATTAGTTGAGTTAGAATGGATATATACAATTTTTGCGGGCCATTTCGTAAAATAATGCAGGTTATTCATTTTCGAATCGTATCAAAATCTAATCAGCACCAGGGTGATACACAAGTGACTTATCTACCAAATTTTGTAAAATTTGATCCATTAGTTTTTCAGTTAGAGTGGATAAAGGCAATTTTTACTTTCCCTGCAATACATGGTAACGTATAGGGAAAGTATTGGAATCATGTCGAAAACCGCAACTCGAGTTTTCGACGGATCTACACGTTTTGAGACCTCTAGAATACGAAAAAACTATTGTTAGCGTGACGTCTGTGTGTGTGTGTGTCTGTCTGTCTGTGCAAATTTTGTATCCGCGCTAACTAAAAAACTAATTGACCGAATTTCATAAAATTTGGTAGGTAAGTCACTTGTGGGCGAATCTGGTGCTGATTAGTTTTGGATACGATTCGAGATAAAAGAACCCGCCTTTTTTTTGCGAAATGGCCCGCAAAACCTTGTATCCACTCTAGCTGAAAATCGAATTGACCGAATTTCACAAAATTTGGTAGATAAGTCGCTTGTGGGTCACCCTGGTGCTGATTAGATTTTGGTACGATTCGGATAAAAATAACATGCCTTTCTTTTGCAAAATGGCCCGCAAAAATCGACAAAATCTAAAATAAAAAAACGCGTATGGTGAAATATATCTATTAAATGCTTGTTTTATATGCAATTTTTAACGAAGAAAAGAATAAGACCAACCCCATTACACTAGGACTAGCCGTTCTCGAGATATTTTCGTTTTTTCTCTACGCCACCTTTGAAAATGAGTCCAGTTACCAAATGAGAACGAAAATTGAATTAATAGTGAATTAAATTTAATAAAAATAAAGAGAATGTGTATATAAGTCTGCAGCGAAAGTCATGTGCTGCCCACATCAGATTTTTGTGTTCCATTTCGCAAAAACAGACGGGTTCTTTTATCCCGAATCGTATCAAAAACTAATCAGCACCAGGGTCACACACAAGTGACTTACCTACCAAATTTTATGAAATTCGGTCCGTTAGTGTTGAGTTAAGAGTAGATACATACATTGCACAGACAGACAAACACACAGGCAGACATACAGAGCTATGTCACGCTAAAAATAGTGTTCACTTTCCCTGCAATACATGGTAATGTATAGGGAAAGTATTGGAATCATGCCGAAAATCGCAACTCGAGTTTTCGACGGATCTACACGTTTCGACACCTCTAGAATACGATAAAACCAATTTTAGCGTGACGTCTGTATGCGTGTCTGTCCGTGCAGATTTTGTATCCACTCTAACTCAAAAACTAATGGACCGAATTTTATAAAATTTGGTAGGTAAGTCACGTGGGTGTGACCCTGGTGCTGATTAATTTTTGATACGATTCGGGATAAAAGAACCCTTCTTTTTTTGCGAAATGACCCGCAAAATTTGCCTGCATCCACTCTAGCTGAAAAACTAATGGATCAAATTTAATAAAATTTGGCATATAAGTCTCTTGTGAGTCACCTTGGTGCTGATTAGATTTTGGTACGATTTTGAAAAAAATAACCTACCTTTTTTGCAAAATGTCCCGCAAAAATCGCCAAAATCTAAAATAAAATACTACGTATGCTCAAATATATCAATTAAATGCTTGTTTTATACATAATTTTTAAAACTGAGAAGAATAAGGCTAACTACATTACACTAGGACTAGCCGTTCTCGAGGTATTTTAGTTTTTTCGCATTTACGCTGCGCCACACTTGAAAAAACGTCCAATTACCAACTGAGAACGAAAATTGAATTAAAAGTGCCAATTCACTGTCATTTTAAATTATTGTGGGCGTTATTTTGTGCAATTAAACCGTTGTGTAAGTCGTTCAAGAGATATTTTAGTTTTTTTGCATTTTTGATATGCCGATTTTGAGTCCATTATTTATGTGCGTTATTAAGTGCAATTAAACAAAATTTAATGAATTATTAATAAAATAAAGAGACAATGAATTTCAGTCTGCAGGGTCAATGTGACACAAGTCATGTGCTGCTCACATTAGATTTTTACTTTCCCTACAATACATGGTAATGTATAGGGAAAGTATTGGAATCATGTCGAAAATCGCAACTCGAGTTTTCGACGGATCTACACGTTTCGAGACCTCTAGAATACGAAAAAACTATTTTTAGCGTGACGTCTGTGTGTCTGTCTGTCTGCGCAGATTTTGTATCCACTCTAACTAAAAAACTAATGGACCGAATTTCACAAAATTTGGTAGGTAAGTTACTTGTGAGAGAGTCTGGTGCTGATTAGTTTTGGGTACGATTCGGGATAAAAGAACCCGCCTTTTTTTTGCGAAATGGCCCGCAAAAGCTTGTATCCACTCTAACTGAAAAATTAATGGACCTAATTTCACAAAATTCGGTAGATGAGTCACATGTGGGATACCCTGGTGCTGATTAGATTTTGGTACGATTCGGAAAAAAATGACCTGCCTTTTTTTGCAAAATGGCCCGCAAAAATCGTCCAAATCTAAACTAAAGAACTGGATGTACTCAAATATATCCTTTAAATGCTGATTTAATACGTAATTTTTAACGACGAAAAGAATAAGACCAACCCCATTGCACTAGGACTAGCCGTTCTCGAGATATTTCAGTTTTTCGTACTTTCCCTACGCCACCTTTGAAAATAAGCCCGGTTACCGAATGAGAACGAAAATTGCATTAAAAGCGAAATAAATTTAATTAAAATAAAGAAAACGTTAATATAAGTCTGCAGGGAAAGTCATGTGCTGCTCACATCAGATTTTTACTTTCCCTGCAATACATGGTAATGTATAGGGAAAGTATTGGAATCATGTCGAAAATCGGAACTCGAGTTTTCGACGGATCTACACGTTTCGAGACATCTAGAATGCGAAAAAACTATTTTTACCGTGACGTCTGTGTGTGTGTCTGTGTATCTGTCTGTCTGTCTGTGCAGATTTTGTATCCACTCTAACTAAAAAACTAATTGACCAAATTTCATAAAATTTGGTAGGTATATCACTTGTGGGCGAATCTGGTGCTGATTAGTTTTGGGTACGATTCGAAAAAAATAACCTACCTTTTTTTTGCAAAATGGCCCGCAAAAATCGACAAAATTTAAAATAAAGAACTACGTATGCTCAAATATATCCATTAAATACTCGTTTAATACGTAATTTTTAACGAAGAAAAGAAGACCAACCCCATTACACTCGGATTAGCCGTTCTCGAGATATTATAGTTTTTTCGTATTTTCTCTACGCCATCTTTGAAAATAAGTCCAGTTATCCAATGAGAACGAAAATTGAATTAAAAGTGAATTAAATTTAATTAAAATAAAGAGAACTTGAATATAAGTCTGCAGGGAAAGTCATGTGCTGCCCACATCAGATTTTTACTTTCCCTGCAATACATGGTAATGTATAGGGAAAGTATTGGAATCATGCCGAAAATTGCAACTCAAGTTTTCGACGGATCTACACGTTTCGAGACCTCTAAAAAACGAAAATAATATTTTTAGCGTGACGTCTGTGTGTGTCTGTGTGTCTGTCTATCTATCTGTCTGTGCAATGTATGTATCCACTCTAACTAAAAAACTAATGGACCGAATTTCATAAAATTTGGTAGGTACGTCACGTGGGTAAGATCCTGGTGCTGATTAGTTTTTGGTAGAATTCGTAAAAACAGACCCCGCCTTTTTTTGCGAAATGACCCGCAAAAATTTCATGTATCCACTCTAGCTAAGATACTAATTGACCGCATTTCACAAAATTTGGTAGATAAGTAACTTGTAGGATACTCTGGTGCTGATTACATTTTGGTAGGATTCGGAAAAGAACAACCTGCCTTTTTTTAACGAAATGGCACGCAAAGATTTCATGTATCTACACTAGCTAATATAATAATTGACCAAATTTCACAAAATTTGGTAGATATGTTACTTGTGAGATACTCTGGTGCTGATTAGATTTTGGTACGATTCGGAGCAGAACACCCTGCCTTTTTTTACGAAATGGCCAGCAAAAATCGCAAAAATCTAAAAAGAAAAAAGACTACGTATGCTCAAATGTATCAATTAAATTCTTGTTTTATACGCAATTTTTTACGAGGAAAAGAATCTAACACACCCCATTATACTTTAGGACTAACCGTTCTCAAGAGATTTCTTGCACTTTTGTTACGCCGATTTCGGAAAAATGTCCAATTACCAAATAAAAACAAAAATTGAATTAAAAATGCATATTTAGCGTTATTTGGTGCAATTAAACTCAATCTAATGAATTATTAAAGAAATAAAGAAACTATGAATTTGTGTCTGCAGGGAAAGTCATGTACTGCCCACATCAGATTTTTACTTTCCCTGCAACACATGGTAATGTATAGGGAAAGTATTAGAATCATGTCGAAAATAGCAACTCGAGTTTTCGACGAATCTACACGTTTCGAGACCTCTAGAACACTAAAAAACTATTTTTAGCGTGACGTCTGTAAGTCTGTCTGTCTGTGCAGATTTTGTATCCACTCTAACTAAAAAACTAATTGACCGAATTTCATAAAATTTGGTAGGTCAGTCACTCGTGGGCGAAACTAGTGCTGTTTAGTTTTGGGTACGATTCGGGATAAAAGAACCCGTCATTTTTTGCGAAATGTCCCTCAAAAACCTGTATCCACTCTAGCTAAAAAACTAAAAGAACGAATTTCACAAAATTCAGTAAATAAGTCTCTTGTGGGTTACCCTGGTGCTGATTAGATTTTGGTACGATTCGGGAAAATGTAACCTACATTTTTGCAAATTGGCCCGAAAGAATAGTCGAAATCTAAAATAAAAATCTACTTATGCTGAAATGTATCCATTAAATGCTTGTTTTATACGTAATTGTTAACGAAGAAAAGAATAAGACCTACCCCATTACACTAGAACTAGCCGTTCTCGAGATATTTGAGTTCTTTCGTATTTTCTCTACGCCACCTTTGAAAATAAGTCCACTTACCAAATGAGAACGAAAATTGAATTCAAAGTGAATTAAATTTATTTAAAATAAAGAGAACGTGGATTTAAGTCTGCAGGGAAAATCATGTGCTGTCCACATCAGATTTTTACTTTCCCTGCAATACATGGTAATGTATAGGGAAAGTATTGGAATCATACCGAAAATCGCAACTCGAGTTTTCGACGGATCTACTCGTTTCGGGATCTCTAGAATACGATAAAAATCATTTCTAGCGTGACGTCTGTGTGTGTGTGTCTGTGCCGATTTTGTATCCACGCTAACTAAAAAACTAATTGACCGAATTTCATAAAATTCGTTCGGTAAGTCACTTGTGGGCGAATCTGGTGCTGATTAGTTTTGGGTACGATTCGAGATAAAAGAAACCGCCCTTTTTTTTTTGCGAAATGGTCTGCAAAATTTGCCTGTACCCAATCTAGCTAAAAAACTAATGGGCATAACTGTGTGTGCGTTTGTCGCTTAAACTTCCCCCAAAACATGTTCTGTCCCTTAAACTTCCCCCAAAACATGTTCTGTCCCTTAAACTTCCCCCAAAACATGTTCTGTCCCTTAGCGGACTGCCATGGGCGTCGGTGAGGTTCAAAATCCAGAGAATGAAATTATACCACGAAAGACAACGAGTACTAAATCTGAGCTTTCTAGCTGCTCCGGTTCTGGGGTTATTCTCCCATTATTACCTTCCTATGGCGGGCCCTCAACCGAAAAGGTTAAAAATTAAAAAAAAATTAAAATATACCACGAATGGCAACGAAATGCCAAATTTCAGCTTTTCTAGATACTCATATTATCAAGTTATGCCTAAAAATGTGTGACAGACCCAGGGTGGGCTGGACCGGTAAGATTTAAAATCCAAGAATTGAAATGTACCGTAAAAAACAACAATATGCTAAACTCCGTGTCACTATTAATTGTGAAACCTAGTAGGGCCTCAATGATTTGAAACGCGCGGTGTAATGAAAACAGTCCGTTCCTCGCAATAGCAGTTTAGATAGACAAAGACGTCTATTAGATAACTATCATAGCCCGAGTAGAAGGTGCGCGCGCATTAACTGTCAGTTCCATTTCCAATGGCGCATATACTGGGGCTTCTCTTAAAAGAAACCGGCGCCAGCTGGAGCAAAAATATATGTATATCTCCCTTCGTTTATTTATACAGAATACATTTTATAATACATTTATTTCAAATAATATATAGTTAAAATAAAAATTATTTGGTCGTAAATTGTCTGGGTACACACTGTCTGCCTTGTATCCCCTGACGTTGCATTACTATCAACAAACGTCGCACGATTGTGAAAAGCGATACCTTTAAAACCATTTTAAATTTCTCAAATGAAAGGATTGCCCTAAATGTACACTCATGTCCAAAAGTCAAAAAACAAACGGAAATATCTGAGGTGGGCAGCACATGACTTTTCCTGCAGACTCATATTCACGTTCTCTTTATTTCTCCAATAATTAATTCAATTGAGTTTCATTGCACAAAATAACAGTCATAATTATTTAAATTACACTGAATTTGCATATTTAATTCAATTTTCGTTTTTATTTGGTAAGTGGATTTATTTTCAAAGGTGAAAATGCAAAAAAAACTAAAATATCTGGAGAACCGCTAGTCCTAGAGTAATGGGATTGGTCTTATTCTTGTCGTCGTCAAAAATTACGTCTAAAATAAGCATTTAATTGATATAGAGCATATGCAATTTTTATTTTTAGATTTAACGATTTTTGCGGGCTATTTCGCAAAAAAAAAAAAAAAAAGGCAGGTTCCCTTTTCCCGAATCGTATCAAAATCTAATGAACACCAGGTTAACCTACAAGTAATTTATCTACTAAATTTTGTAAAATTTGGTCTATTAGTTTTTCAGCTAGAGTGGATAGAGGCAATTTTTGCCGGTCATTTTGCAAAAATAGGCAGGTTCTTTTATGCCAAACCGTACCAAAATCTAATCAGCACCAGGGTCACCCACAAGGGACATATCTATCAAATTTTATGAAATTCGGTCAATTTGTTTTTCATTTAGAGTGGATACAAAATCTGCAAAGACAGACAGAGACACACAGACGTCACGCTAAAAATAATTTTTTCCTGTTCTAGAGGGCCCAAACCACGTAGATCCGTTGAAAACAAGAGTTGCGATTTTCGGCTCGATTCCAATACTTTCCCTATACATTATCATGTATTGCAGGGAAAGTAAAAATCTAATGTGAGCAGCACATGACTCCCTGCAGACTCAAATTCATTGTCTCTTTATTTCATTAATAATCCTTTAAATTTAGTTTAATTGCACTAAATAACACGTATAAATAATGGACTCAAAATCGGTATAGCAAAAATGCGAAAAAACTAAAATATCTCGAGAACGGCTTGCACAACGGTTTAAATGCACGAAACAACGCCCACAAATATTTAAAATGACACTGAATTGGCATTTTTAATTCAATTTTCGTTCTCATTTGGTGATTGAACTTATTTTCAAAGGTGGCGTAGAGAAAATACGAAAAAAATTAAATATTTCGAGAACGGCTAGTCCTAGAGTAATGGGGTTAGTCTTATTCTTTTCCTCGTTAAAAATTACGTATAAAACAAGCATTTAATGGATATATTTGAGCATACGCAGTTTTTTAGTTTTGATTTTGACGATTTTTGCGGACCATTTTGCAAAAAAAGGCAGGTTATTTTTTTCCGAACCGTACCAAAGTCTAATCAGCACCAGGGTGATCCACAAGCGACTTATCTACTGAATTTTGTGAAATTTGGCCCATTAGTTTTTCAGCTAGAGTGGATACAGACAATTTTTGCGGGCCATTTCGCAAAAAGAGGCTGGTTCTTTTATTCCGAATCGTATTAAAAACTAATCAGAACCAGGGTCACACCCAAGTGACTTGCCTACTAAATTTTATGAAATTCGGTCCATTAGTTTTTGAGTTAGAGTGGACACATTCATTGCACAGACAGACAGACACAGACACACACACAGACGTCACGCTAAAAATAGTTTTTCCGTATTCTAGAGTTCTCGAAACGTGTAGATCCGTCAAAAACTCTTGTTGCGATTTTCGGCATGATTGCAATACTTTCCCTATACATTACCATGTATTGCAGGGAAAGTAAAAATTAGCATATTCAGCGAAAGAAACAATGTGTAGCTACAAAATTTACATACATGACAGGCGCACGCACGGGGAAATCAGCTTATGAAAAACATTTTGCTTACTAACATTTTGAACAAGGAACCGTATTAGGTTAAAAAAAACGACATGTTTTGGCCAGAGTCTGTATCTCCGCGTTACGGATTCTAGAAGGAGAATCGAAATAGCCAAATTTTGAAAAATAAGTAGACGACATCACCTAAGTGACGCCAGGCGATGGGAGGTAATAGGGCGTCCCAAAGGAGGCCAGCGACAGACGGAAGTAGCTCGAACCCTAAATGTCAATCGTTCCGTCATTTGCCGCCTGTGGAACCGGTATCAAAGTGAAGAAACAATGTGAAGAATATTAAGTGGACGTCCAACGGTCACAACAGATCAGGCTGGCCATTTTCTGTGTCTGCAAGCACGACGCCACAAGTCAATCACTGCACATCAGTTTTCTTCCGACCTTGCAGCGTCGGCAGAAGAAAGAAAGGTTTCTCGGCAAACTGTTTACAGATGGCTACATGCAGGTCAGCTATATGCAAGACGACCAGAGGTTTGAGTGCCACTGATGCCCTCGTACAGAGGGGCTAACTTCAACTGGGGTCGAGATCACCACAACAATGGGGTACTGTGCTCTTCACGGGTGAGTCACGGCTTGGTGTACAGAGTGATTCCCGACGGTTATTGGTTTGGAGAACGCCTGGATCCCGCATAATATTACATATGAAAAGTGAACATATTTTACAATAGTTAATACTTTTTTAATTTTACGAATCTTGAGTGATTTTTTGATAAATTTGTTTGAAAGATGTACAATGTCTCGAGAACAGTTCATGCTAGCATTTTCTAAACTTTGTGTCAATCTTTTTTAATGAAAAATGATATAAGAAATGGTTATTTACGTTACGTTTTGATTTCTTGATGATTTTTCAAAATTTCATTCGAAAATTTTGTTGGTCTTTCGAACATTCGATTGCGTTTAAAAACAATAGGCTTCCAGTATTCACTGATTGTAATATTTGTACCAAATTTCGTTTAAATCGATCCATTCGTTAGTAAGATATCGCATGCACAGGCTCACACACAGAGACATCACTTCAAAAAAGTTCGATTCGTATTCAGGTATGCTTGAAACGTGCTCTTTGACGAAAACTCGAATTCGAATTTTCGATCCCGTCACAATACTTTCCATCCGGCCGTCCAAATAGTTGCTCTTAGTCCTCTGGACGAGTCGGACGGTCTGGGTCTTCTACAATACTTTCCATATAATATATTATACTATGTATATAAGAAATGCAAAAACGATGATACAATATCCACGGTACAATGTTTCTAACTTTGAATTGTACATTTGATTCTTTTCCAGATAAAAATCTGTGCAACTATTTCGAAATACCTAATTAATGTATATTTCGCGCAATTCTAAACTGACAATTATCAATATTGATAGCATCCGCATTAAGCAATATAGTCCATATATTAACATATTTTAATGATTAATTCCTCAATTTGGCGACATTTCCGTTAATTTAGCGCTATTTTTGAAATTATGCCCATATTTTCATCGATCTGGGATGACATATCACCCAGTTGACGATATTTCGCTAAATGAATTGACAAGTTCGCCAAATTTATCACCAAGCGTTACACACAGACGGAGAGACGAGCTTATTTTATACTGACTATTGGCGAATTGTTGATTGTAAAAATACAAAACTAATACACAAGTATCTTCTCCTCGTAAATGGAACGAACTAGATCAAAGAGAATGATGTTAACAAATTTGTCACATAATATTGCATGTAAAATGATCATATCTTACGACAGTTAATGCTTTTTATAATTTTACATGATATTTTGATAAATTAAATAGAAAAACGTGCAATAACTTGAGAACTGCTCATTCTAGTGTTCTAAAATCTGATGTGGGACGTTTTCTAATGAAAAATTACGTAATAAATTATGATTTATGTAACATTATTAAAGGTTCTGATTTCTTCAAAATTTCATTCGAAAATATTGGGGTCTTTCTTCCTAACATCCGATTGCGTTTAAAATCCATAGGCTTCCAGTATTCACCGATTGTACAAGGGTAGGTTGAAAAGTAATGCACATATGCTTGTAGAGAGCGAACAAAAACAAATAGCAAGATCGGGCAAAAAGTACATTAAATTACAATTCTTAAGTTTCAAAATCATATATTTATTTTTCAACATAGTCACCGTTAAGGCTAACACATTTCTCCCAACGTGTAACAAGTTCTTTCATTCCGTCACTGAAAAATTCTTTCGACTTTTCTCGAATCCAGGACTTGGCAGCTGTCTTCACCTCATCGTCCGAAGTGTAATGATTACCCTTGAGGTCTCTCTTGAGTATAGGGAAAAAATAAAAATCGCAAGGCGCAAGACCGGGGGAATAAAGAGGGCGTGGAATCGGTTCAAACTTCAGGTTTCGCAGAGCCTCTCCAGTTGCGCGCGAGGTGTGTGGACGAGCGTTGTCATGTTGCAAGATTATTGGCGCCAGGTTGCCTCTAACACGACAAACTCGACGTCGGTGGTTTGCGATACGCTTTTGAGTGATTCGCCGGTCATTTTGAATCAAATCGTCGGAGAGTTTGCGATGTTTATCGTCTGTGGCAGTGATCGGACGTCCGCTGCGTGTTTCATCAACAATTATGGCTTTTCCAGGCTCGCAACCACGAAATTTTATTACCCATCGATTTACAGTAGACCTATCAACAGCATCGTCACCATAAACAGCCTTTAAATGACGACGAATCTCAGTAGGAGTCACTTTTTCAGCAGTTAAAAATTCGATAACAGCACGCTGTTTAATTCGCGTTGACATAGCCCCAGAACACGTCTCCATACTTCCGCTTCTCGAAATACACTGGATGAACGCAACCACAGACTATTATACAGACCTGTCACTCTCGATAGTTTCGTTTTCGCGGCGGCCATTAGAGATAGACCAAACAGAGGGTTGGCGGGCTCTTGGCGATGGTCTGGTTTGGTCCGAGCGCTTGGCGATGGTCTGGTTTGGGTCCAAGACGATTTTCAATGTTATAACCCTATTTCGCTGGGCGAAAACTTAGAACAACAGACTAGCGTGGTTTGAGTAACGTGAAAAAGGATTATTTGTTAAGTGTTTAGATCATTTCATAGAAATGGATTGATAAAAGAAAACTGGTTGCGTTACAGGGTATGTAATTTATGTTTATTAAAATTGAAATAATTTTAGTTATCACCATCCTACATACGTGTTCATTATAAGTATACACGTGTTCATAAGTATACACGTGTTCATATAAGTATACATGTGTTCATCATACGAAATTAGTGCTGTGTTATTACTGCCGGATTAGACTAAATTTTAAGAGGTAGTGGTATAATTATTTAAAAAATATTTTCCGTATTTTTATAAAATGTGAAATAATTAATATTGGGATAGCTTTTTCTTAGTTGAATGTAATATAGTATGTGTATATATTTATGTAAAATTTTTATTATGTGCCTTATGGTGGAAAATTCACCCCCCCCCCCCCTTGGGTAATTAATGATTGAGTTCCACAACTTCGATAGTGCATTTATGTAAATTTGATATTTACTATATGAATATTTTTATATTTAAAAAAAAAAGTCTATTATCAGTATCCCAGAACAAATTAAGGATCAAGTAATTAACGATCAACACGCTAGTATACTTTTTAGACTGAAAATATTATATAATATTTCAGTCTTTTGAGTATGTTAGCTTGTAATTTTTTGTGCATTATGTTTTATAGTGAGACAATGCAATGTGTCTATTTTTTAATCTATTTTATGATTATTTGAATTAAATGTATAACTATGTTTATTTAAATATTCTTAAACTAATGAATATATTTATGTTGCAGATTAATGTATTTTTAAATCCTGATCCTTTCTATAGTTTCAAAAATTATAAAAGTACAGTCCTCAACATTTTGTTCCCCTCCCGTTTTAAAGAAAATCGCCAAGCGAGCGATAACGCGCCAAATCTGGCAGACGCATCGTAGTTCAGTTGGTCCAACTCACGAGCTCTAGTGTCTATGCGACATCTCATGTTAAAAATGCTGCCATAGGGTCCTACCTTCTGAATATAGTATTCTGTGAACGCAACGACCTCAAACCTGCACATGCGTATTGAGGGGGAATGTTACTTCCACATGCCACCTGGCGCGCTTCTGAAGGTCATTTCGTTCGCGCTCTACAAGCATGTGTGCATTAATTTTCAGTCTACCCTCGTAACATCTGTATTAAATTTCGTTCGAAACGCTCCAACCGTTCGCGAAATATAGCTTCCACACACACACACACAGAGAGAGAGACAGAGATCACCTCAAAAACTTTCGATACAAGATCATGAGTGCTTGAAACGTGCTCGTCCGTCGAAAACTCGAATTCGAATTTTCGACCCCGTCACATTATACTGTGTATATAAGGGAAGTAAAAACAAAATAATTACTTAACCTCTCCAAACTGTATCGTGAAATAATAACAATTATCAAAATGCAAAAATGAGCCTTACCTCCAAAATATCTTGTTCATAGCATTGTAACATTCAGGACGATTAAGCTGGACGTGGAGTATATGATCATCCGGAGCCGTAACAGTAAGCGTCTCAAAATCATAGGTTGCAGTGTACGCAGCGGAATCAGAAGAGGAAAGGCGAACAAAAACCGAAAGAGGTTTGGGCAAGCTATTGTGCTTTGCTGCTGATAAGCTTCGTCCTGAAATGTATAAATATAAATTATGTAGAATTAAACGTTTTACAGTGACAATATACAAGAAATTCAAGGGAGGAGGGGGGAACTTGGAATAAGAAAATCTGATGTGGGCTGTAAAAATCTGAAAAAATTTCTGAACATGGGTTTCCCTACAGACTCAAATTCATTTTTTTTTTCATTACTTTCATAATTCATTAAATTGAGTTTAATTGCACAAAATAAAATATATAATTAGTTCAAATTTCACTGAATTGGCAGTTTTAATTCAATTTTCCCTTTCGTTTGACGACTGGGAGTATTTTTAAAGGCGACGTTGCAAAACAGCAAAATAATAATAATAATAATAATAAATAAAAAAAAAACTGAAATATTTCGAAAACGGTTAGTTTTAGAGTTATGGTGTTGCTGTTATTTTTTTTCTGCAAAAATTACGTATAAAGCAAGCATTTAATTGATACATTTGGGCATGCGTAGTCTTTAATTTCAGATTATGACGATTTTTGAAGAGCTATTTCGCAAAACAAGCAGGTTCATTTTTTCAGAAAAGTACCAAAATTTAATCAGCACCAGGGTAACCCACAATTGACTTACTTGCCTACCAAATTTTGCGAAATTTAATCAATTAGTTTTTCAGACAGTGGATACATGCATTGCACAAACAGACAGACACGCACACAGACATCACACTAAAAATAGTTTTTTCGGGTTTTGGAGTGCTCGTAACGTGTAAATCCGTCGAAAACTCAACTTACGATTTTCGACACGATTCCAATACTTTATCTATACATTACCATGTATTATAGGGGAAGTAAAAAAAAAAGACATCATAAATTAAATTATGCAAGGTAATTTCTTAGTCATATACAACGTTCCGTCAAAAGTTTCCGTCAACGTTCCGTCGTCACTCCAGTAGCTTTGTAAAGAACGGTCCATAAGTGTACACGTAATATCTATCTATAGCAAAGGACCATACTCGATAGAAAAAAAAGGATCGCAGCGCTCCTAGCGGAGAATTTAAAAAGTTAAGAACGCACTCGGCACATCGAAACGAGTTAGATGAAAATGCCAGTTACAACATTTTAGGAAATTATCTGAGACGGAATCAACAATAAAACTGTTGCAAAAGGCATTTGTTTGACACAACATACATATTGGCTGTCCTATTCAGAAATGGTGAAATAGACAACACTTACATGGGCAGAAATCTAATGCACAGCCTGTTCAAAATGCCCTCTGTAACCAAGAATTCACATCTGAATTCGAGAAATAATACAACCGTGTACTTTAACAAGGATTGTTGGTGCGTACCACAAGTGACGAAGCGTGGTAAAATAATTTGGGGAGACATAGACCCAAGGATCAAAATTAACAAACAAAATGTTTCATGCTGTATATTTTAACAAATATACAAATAAAATAATATAAGTGAATTATAATGAAAATACATTAACGACATTTTGCATTTTGTTATTAGAGCCAATTCAAAAACGTTATATGCGAGAAAACATAACACACGTGAAACTCTATTTTAACTAGTACTATATAAACAAGAAAGATCAACCACGCATATAGCATTGATTATGAAACACTTTCCAACTTTAATGCAATTTTACACAAACATCTGTAAAATACGATACATTCCTCGATAATATTTTTAAAATAATCACAATACTACATTAATTTATTATATTTGAAAACTTAAAATTTCATAAAAAAGAAAAATGAACTTCATTCAAATGACGGCATTGAAATATAAATGGCCTGGTTTAAACATCTCTAAAATGAGATACATTCCTAATATTTTTAAAATTTTTATAGTACCACAATAATTTATTATATTTGAAAACTTCATTGAAAACAAATGAACTGAATGATTCAAATGACGTCATCGAAATATAAATCGCCTCTATATAAAAGCAGCATTTCATTCATAAACATTTTTCCAATCCTTTCATTCATCACAATACTATAATAATTTATTTTATTTAAAAATTAAGACCATGGAGCTACAAGTAATTAAACTCTATGCGTAAAACTTCATCGAAAAAAATCGTCATTCTCTTTGTAAAATCAATGAATATTTCATTCATATCAGCTATGCAGAGTCCATGAGCTAAATAATTTTGCGTTAACCCTTTCGCGACGATCGGCACGCCCACGTGCCGGCTGCGAACTTGCATTCAAGGACGAACGGCACGCACTCGTGACGGAGAAAACTTTACTGTAAGCGGAGTGTGGCACGCTTGCGTGCCTCCACGTGGAACGTTTTAATTTGTCTACTAGATGGCGTTAAATGTCCGTGGAACTAACTTCAATGTATTTTGCAGAGGCATGACCTTAGCAGAAGAGGATCGAATGAATTATTTCTCCATTTGGAGCGGTGATACATCATTTTGTAATATAAACAGACAGCAATTCTCGTAGCATCAACAATTTTATAATTGAGTTTCGGTTTTTATTTTTATTGCAGCGTTATGATTTCGTTGGTGAATCACAGGAATATAAGAGAGTATTTTTTTTTTCTTTGGGTTTTAGAGGCAGTGAAATTATTCGTTTATTTCGGATAAAAGAATGGGAGCAACTAACAAGTATTTTGTATTCAGATTTGTATGAAAAATATACATCAAATAGAAAATAAATATTTCTTTTATTCCTGAAAAAAGTAGATTTCTGTGTTGAATAGGTGATTTTTAGTGAATTTTTTTCGAGAGTTAGGCTTAGCGCAAAAAATGTGCCGTCCTTTGGGACCAGTTCGGAAGCGAAGCGCTCCGTCTTTTGGGCCGCGACAGCTCCGGAATTCCGCCGTCGCGAAAGGGTAAGAAATGCAGCAATTCTTATACAACTCATTCTACATCTTTTGGTGTTTACATTTTCCATAAGTGAAAATTAGGCTTCGTTGTAGAAATAATCAAAGTTTGATAATCATTTAAACTCAAATATATTGTAATTGTGTTGTTTCAGTATGTAGATGCACAGAATTTAAGCAAAAATAAAGCGGTTTTAGGACGGATACAACACTAAATATGAAGAAAAAAAAACTTTAAAAATCACGATTTTGAGACAAGATGGATGCCGTATTTTATTTTGAAGTGGGTCACGTGATCTCTTCATATAATGGTCACGTGACTTCATATAAATGTGTAATTATTATTTTATTTAAAAAACTACCGACTATATTTTGCTGAAATTTTTTTTACATATTTTACTGGATAATTTGAATATTTCTTAAAACTTTCGAAGCAATTTGTGAATTTTAAATTCGCTTAAAAAATGTTTGAAGAATTATGTCCCATAGGGTTCAATATATTTCATTTTTTCAACCTGGGTTCAATCCAAAACTAATTGGGTAATATATTATTCATTTATATTCCCATAGATCCCACAAACCGTTTGAACGACATACTAAAATTTCATTTTGATAAAGTCATTTTTACGGCAGTTATCGTGCTAACGGACAGACAGACCGACAGAATGAACAAAGTCATAAACACGTTTCAACTATGTTGTAAAGTGTTAAAAATCAAAAAACAAAGGTAAGAAAATAAATATACCACTCACTAATCTTTACTTTTTCCCCTTATTAAAAGTTTAATTTATAATACACATAGAAAAATTTTGCATCAGAAATAACAAACCCTTTATAATTTAGTGATTATCTAAATCAAATTTGCTATTAACTATTAAAATGACTCTCCAAAGTCCCCAAACAATAAACACTATGTTTGTGGAAGCGAAACGTTTCAGTCAAAAAGGCGAAATTCAAGCGTGGAGAAAACATGTGATGTGGACAACACATGACTTTCGCTACATAATGCAAGTACTTTACTTCTTTCAATGCGAAATAATGATGGACAACATCCACGGCACAATGCTTTTAATGTTGAAAAATATGCAAACATTTTGCGCTTTTCTTGATGACAACATATAAAAATATTTCGAAGTACCAAATTAACTTATATTTCGCGCAAATCTAACTTGACAATTGAAATATTACTGGCATCTGCTGAGCGATATAGTCAATATATATAAAAATGTAATTAATAATTCATCAATTTGACGTCATTTTTGTAACTTAAGCGTCATTTTTGCCGTTTCGGCGAGATTTTCGTTTGGCATCATATTAAAAAAGTCACCAAGTTGACGATATGTCGCGAAATTTTTCCGCAAAATCCCCAAATTTACCGCCAAGTGTTGCATATTTGACGATACTACTTTTCAATTTTATGAAATGTTTAGATAAATTTATGTTAAAAACGTTCAATACCTCGAGAACGGTTCAAGCTAGCCTTCTAATGTTTGTATCATTCGTTTTATAATAAAAAAAAATGACGTATAAAATGATTATTTATTTAACATTCTTGAATGGTCTGATGCTTTCATAATGTTTTCAAAAATTAATTCGAATATTTTTGAAAAAATCTTTCGAACGTTTGATTACGTTTAAAATCAATGGAGCGTACTAAAGTTTTTCGAAACGCTCCATTCGTTCGTGAGATATCGCTTCCGCAATCTCACATTAACAAATACACACACACACACACACACACACACATACAGATATCGCCTCAAAAACATTCGATTCGAGTTCAGGGAAGCTTTAAACATGCACTTCCGTTGAAAACTCGAATTCGAATTTTCGACCCCGTCACAATACTTTCCCTATATATTATACTATGAAAGTAGGAAAAGTAATATATAATAATTTGAATGCTACCATATAAATGAAAACTAGTATAAAATAAAGCTTAACTTGCAAGTTTTCTACAATAATTATTTTGTGAATTTCTGAATATATTATTATGAATTCTGAATTTATTAATAATTATCAATTTATTTTTTTAAATTTATTATCTGGCTCGGTAAAATAATATTTCTACGAGGGGGCGGGCGGATATATGCCTGAAAGAAACAATGCTAGTCTCAGATTAAATGTATAAAATGAAGTACAAATTCTAATACTTTGAATCTTCTAAGTCCTTTAAATAGAAGAGATGTCAGGATTATTGCCTCCAGTGTTTCTTTCAGGCATACATCTGGGGGGGAGCCCCCCTGGATGTAGGCCCTCAGCCCCTGGGTGAAGCCCCCTCCGGAGACATTCCGAAGTACCCCCTTCACCCCCCCCCCCCTCCGGAGACATTTTATATTAACTTTGTTTTTATTTATGTGACAACGTTTAGATATATTTATATAGAGCAGATAGAAAACTTGACACCCCCCTCCCCCATCCCCGGCCAAAAAGTCCCGAAAGACTGCCTGGTTGCCTCTAGTGCAATGAACAACTATCAGTGGTTTACCGATGTTTAGACAATAAAACAAAAGATTTAGATGCAATGCAAATGGTTAGTAACATACTATGAAACTAATGAGTCTCGAGGGCCCGGATAGGAGGGGGGTTAGGCCCCAAAAGGAACAGATTTATAAGAATTACTCATTTGCCCCATATACATGAATATATATCACAATAAATAAAACTGCTGCTTGTAAGAAATTAATGCTCAGCAGGTAAGATTAAATTGTTTTATCAATCATATGCAATGTTACAAAACTTCCTTGAAGAAAGCAGCCATATGTCAGTTAAGTGACTGCAATTGCTTCGAGGGCGTTATAAGCCTCCTTCAACAGGCCAAAGATCAGTATGCGTTCATTAACAGTTATTATTGCGTTCATTCTTCCACGCCAGGCAGTTCGTTTCTAGCGGTTGTTAAGGGCTCACACTGTGTGGGACAGCCCAGTGGTTAGCGCGCGGTAATTGCACTCGGACGACACAAGTCCGATTCCCGGTTCTGCCCAAACTGTCCCCGTGTTCACGCGGAGAATGGGTACGTTAAATATGTGAGTCCGTAAGTTCTTCCGAGAGATTGGTGTTAGGGGAAGAAGGGTACGGTCCCTATAGATGGCGTCCCCACTGGGTTTCAGTCTAAATTGGTTGGCACTTCCCGACCATCCAAACAGGTACCTTACACCTTTGGGCAGGTCGGACGATCAGAGTCGAAGAAGAAAGGCGCATACTGCTCTTTGGCCTGAGACAGTTACTTAACTAACATAAGCCTGCTGTCTTTAAGGAAGTGTCATAAGTTAATTTAATGATTATGTATTTTTTCTTTTAAAAATTAAGACATTGAGAGATTCCAGATTCCGATATTATTTTAATAAGATATTTTCAATCATGAAAACTCTGATGAAATGTGTGATCTCATTTATTTCGTCAAATCAGCGTTCTCATTGACGCCTTACACAGAAACGTCCAAATTGTTGAAGACCCAAACCGTCCGACTCATCCGAAGACATAGAGCATTCATTTGGACGGACGGGGCCTTCAAATTGTGTACATTTTTTATTAAATCATTTTATGACTTATTAGTGCATCCTGTCTAATCTAACGTGTTCTTGTATTTTAAGTCCTGTATATTTTGTGTATTCTGTTTCTTGTTGTTAGTCGTTCATGTATCAGTTATGCAGGATTCTGTGACATCCGAATCAGACGATAGATCCGGATTTAAGATAGATTCGCATCCAGTTATGCGATCCGACTCCAAGATTCGAATCTCAGAGCTGGTTGTGTCCATTTGACAATAAAACGTTAATTACGTTATGGGAAAATATCTTTTTAATCATTTTAGTTACCTACTAGAGCTGTCAAAAATGGGTTCAAAATTTGCAGGTATTGCAGTTCGACCCCCCTTTGCAGGCATTGGCGTCTATGGACGCCAATGCCTGTAAAGGGGGATCGAACTGTTTGGGATGGGGTATGTCAAATGCCTGTCTTTTTGAGAGGTTCTTCGTTTTGGATTTACGCTGTTCCACCCGTAAGCAAAAGGTTAAGCGAGTTTCGAACTTGCTGAAGAAAATTCTTATTAACTTCGTTACTGGTTGACACTCAAATTTGTATTGTACTTTGTAGTTATACGAAAGATGTTTATGAATTTGAGGGGGGGTTGGCCGAGATAAGCTGGATATTCTTACCGCAAAATTGCCACTCGTACCGGGTGACCGCAGTACAGTGATTTGAACTTGGCGTCATTAGACAGATTAGACTCGGACGCACATAAATCCGGAAACTGTAAAATCACAAGACCGTACGGGATAACAGACACCGCTACACAGCATGGCAGTTACTGATCGCAGAGCTACATCCACGGTATTGGCAGTGTTGAATCCTGGCCTAGAATGTAGGTCATGCGGAAATGTGTATTCCTCTCGCGTTGTCAATCGCACTACAATACTCAAGGGATTTAAAGGCGACAATAGTAATGATAATATAAAAATGTTACTGCGGTTGTGTTATTCATTATAACTAGGGCATTTTGAGGCAAAATAATAATAATAATAAAAAAAAAATAATAATAATAATAATAATAACCAAATTCGCGGAACATTCGTCGAAAGTTCCAAAAATTTGCCCATATTCCGCGAAATATTAAATTTGATTCCGACAGTGAATAAACTTCGAATTCTAAACATTTTCAATGCAAAAATAACAAAAAAGATCAATCATGCATAAAGCATTGATTATGAAACACTTTCCAACTGCAATGCAATTTTATTTAAACATCTCTAAAATGCGATACATTCAACGGTAATATTTTTAAAATTATTACAATACTACAATAATTTATTATAATTGAAAACTTCATCGAAAAAAATGAACTTTATTCAAATGACATCAATGAAATATAGATTGCCTGGCTCTCTATGAAAAAGCAGTAAAAATTTCATTCATAAACATTTATTCTATTCCTTTCATTCATCACAATACTACAATAATTTATTTTACTTAAAAACTTAAAACCCTGGAGGTAAAAGTAATTTAACTCTGTGCTTAAAATTTCACCGAAAAAGTCTGCTATAAAATCGTGTGTTCTCTAGTAAAATCAATGACTGTTTCATTCATATTAACTATATTGCAGATTCCAGCGCAGCGCTAAATACTTTTGAGTTAAAGAAATTCAGGAATTCTTATACAACTCATCTTACAGCTTGATGTGTTTACAATCTCCATAAGTGAAAATTAGGCTTTGTTGTAGAAATAATCAAAGTTTGATGATCATTTAAATTCAAATATATTGTAATTGCGTTGTTTCAGAACATTGATGACCAGAAATCAAACAAAAATAAAGTAGTTTCAGGACGGATATAACACCAAATATAAATTAAAAAGAACTTTAAAAATCACTATTTTGACACACGATTGATGCCATATTTTATTTTGAAGTGGTCTTCGTATAATATGGGTGTAATTATTATTTTAATTTTTATTTAAAAAACTACCGAACATATTTCTCTGAAAATTTTGTTATATATTTTATGTGATAATTTGAACGTTTCCTAAAACTTTTGATACAAGTTGTAAATTTTCTTAAAAAATGTTTGAAAAATTAAGGCCCCATAGGGTTCAATGTATTTCATTTTTTCAACCTAGGTTTAGTCCAAAAATAATTGGGTGATACTATTCATTTATATTCCCATAGGTCCCACAGATCGTCTGAACAACATACTAAAATTTCATTTTAATAAAGTCATTTTTACGGCAGTTATCGTGCTAACGGACAGATAGACAGTCAGACAGAATGAACAAAATCATAAACACTTTTCAACTATGTTGTAAAGTGTTAAAAATTGTGAAAATTTTACATTTTAAAACCTCCAAGTATTTTTAGGAAATAGCAAGAAAATAGGAATTTGTTCAAGTTTTTGCATCTTGTTAACCATGAGTACACATCGTATTGAGCAACCTGAAAATTCCGAGTATATTTTTAACACTTTACAACAAAGTTGAAAAGTGTTTATGACTTTGTTCATACTATCTGTCTGTCTGTCTATCTGTCCGTTAGCACAACTGCCGTAAAAATGACTTAATCAAAATGAAATTTTAGTATGTTGTTCAGACGGTCTATAGGACCTATGGGAATATAAATGAATAATATCACCCAATTAGTTTTGGATTGAACCCGGGTTGTAAAAATGAAATACATTGAGCCCTATGGGACCAAATTTACAAACATTTTTTAAGCGAAATTAAAATCCACAAATTGCTTCGAAAATTTTAGGTAATATTCAAATTGTTCCATAAAATATATATAAAAAAATTCAGCGAAATATATTCAGTAGTTTTTTAAATAAAAATTAAAATAATAATAACACCTCTTATATGAAGCGATCACGTGACCATGATATGAAAAGATCACGTGACCCACTTCAAAATGATATATGGCATCCAACTTGTCTCAAAATCGTGATTTTTAGAGTTCTTTTTAATTCATATTGAGTGTTGTATCCGTCCTAAAACCACTTTATTTTTGCCTAAATTCTGTGCATCTACATACTGAAACAACGCAATGACAATATATTTGAGTTTAAATGCTCATCCAAATTTGATTATTTCTATTTTGAAGCCTATTTTTCACCTATGTAAAATGTAAACAGCAAAATATGTAGAATGAGTTGTATTAGAATTGCTGTATTTCTTTAAGACAAAACCATTTCGTTCATGGAGTCTGCATAGCTGATATGAATGAAATATTCATTGATTTTACAAAGAGCAGGACGATTTTTTTTTATGAAGTTTTACGCATAGAGTTTAATCACTTGTAGCTCCATGGTCTTAATTTTTAAATAAAATAAATTATTATAGTATTGTGATGAATGACATGAATGGGAAATTATTTATGAATGAAATGCTGCTTTTATAGAGAGAGCCAGGCGTTTTATTTTTTCTATGACGTTATTTGAATGAATTTCAGTTGTTTTCGATGAAGTTTTTAAATATAATAAATTATCGTAGTATTATGATAATTTTAAAATTATTACCTAGGAATGTATCACATTTTAGAGATGTTTAAACCAGGCAATTTATATTTCAATGCCGTCATTTGAATGAAGTTCATTTTTTTCGATGAAGGTTTAAGTTTTCAAATATAATAAATTAATGTAGTACTGTGATAAGTTTTAAAATATTACCGAGGAATGCATTACATTTTAGACATGTTTAAATAAAATTGCATTGAAGTTGGAAAGTGTTTCATAATCAATGCTTTAAGCATGATTGATCTCTCTTGTTATATATATATATAGTAAAAATAATTTGAAAATCCAATGATAGAATGGAGAGAAGTTGTAACTCAAAAAGCCCTAACTTTAAAATATGGCTACATAATAAAAGGAAGTATTACATAGAGAATCATTAATCATGTGGAAAATAAAATGCAGATTTCTAGTCATCAAGCTGAAGATAATTAACAAATATCAATGGAGTGGATTCGATAACAGAAAATCAAATAAAATCCAAGCATTAAAGCTATACACGTGGATTAGCACTAGGCCTAAATAAATTGTTCATTTCGAAAAATCTCTTTGTCACGTCCAAGTATTTAATTGAAATGAACACAAAATATGCATGTTTCAGAAGAAAGAGATAGACAATATCTATAAACTCTTTCTACTTGGACTACATGCATAAAGATTGAAAAATTATATAAGAAACAAGAATACCTAAAAAAAACACTGCATATGTCCTATCTATTGAAGCCTTGAATGAAGAGACCAATGTTGTCAATCACAAAAGATAAAAGTAGAGAAATACTGTTGCCAGTCGTGAGAAATAAATAACAGTAATGCGAAAAGGCAATAAAAGGTGATATTCTACAGTAAGAGCTGCAAAATAATGGGGCGTATAATATAATAGAAAGAATACAGGCTAAAGTATAACGGTATGTAAATACATTGTAATGCTTATTCACGAGAAAGTCGATGTCTGGCTAATATAAGATACTAAGGCGATAATTTAAGAATATTCAGCTAGACCAAACTTTTGAACTATACCATTTACTAAATATGCTGGATATTTATATAATTTCTTGGTAATTTTTACATTATTAATATGCATGGCATGAAATTGTTTATCTGATAATCTATAAATTCTAAAAAGTTGATTAAGTATAATATTTCTAAACAATTGAATCGAGTTGCAGGAATTGAATGGTAATATTTTATTAATATTAAAATTAAAATATTAAAATATTCTTTTTTATCATATGAATTAGTAACTATCCTATTAGTAGGTTCAATAATTGGATTTAAATCCAAAAAAATTAATATTATTACTAATAGTGGCTTCATTAGGCATTAATTCCAAATTATCTGGATAGAAATCCAGTTGTCAGTAAATACTAAACAAATCAGATCATCTCTCAACATATCTGTAAATTTATAATCTGTTGAAGTAAAAGATTGTTCATAATGATAAAGATATAAATTAGCTAAACATACTGCTACTACAGCCATCTTCTGGAACCCCTGAGACTTGTAAGTATAATTTATTACCTCGAAATATATAATTATTGAAAGGAACAAAGTGAAGATGTTTAGGAAAATTGGTAAATATAGTATGAGTAGATTGATTAGTAATATAAGCATTATATAGAGCTAAAATTACTACACGAAGATCAGAAATCTTAATATTATTAAAAAGATGCTTAAAATCAAAAGTTTGAAATCCAATTAGTTTACCTAGTGATGTTAATTTATTCTTTAATTCTTTCCTATTATTTAGAATAAGGTATATATATATATATATATATATATATATATATATATACTACTTCACTTCCGTGGGTTTAAGATGTTTAAATTAATCATTAATTTTAACCTACACAGTGGTGAAACGTAATAAAATAATTTGTTTGGTGAGACATGAAAGCGGAAGCCAAAATTATCAAATAAAATGTTTCATCCTGTACAAATACAAGAGCGTATTAACCCTTGTCGGGGCCCCCAGGCAATAGAAAATTATAGCACCATTCCATACAACTTTTACAATAAAAAAAAAACAGAATACATTGAGCACGAAGATGGGCCCCCTGCATTTGCCTACTTTGCTTATGGTCAAAACGGCTCTGGTGGACTTAGAAACGTTATAAGCGGGAAAATACAATACACGTGAAACTCTATTTTAATTAATATATAAAAATTAACGGAAACAAGTAAGAAAATAAAAACACCATTTACTAAGCTGTAGTTTTTCACTTGTTAAAAGTTTAATTTATTATTTACATAGAAAGATCTAAACGTATCAAACATTTGTATAGCCATATTGCTTACACTATATATGCAGACTTTTGAATGATTCAGTTTTTAATGACACTTTAAATTTATAAACAAATATATATATTAGTTTTTGAAACTAATAATAAATAATAAAAAAATGTAAGTTGAAATCTCACTTAACTAAAGCATCTGGTTATTTGAGATGAATGTCTGATATGTTTGTATATATCAATTCCATACGTCGAGTTTTCAACTCTGAAATCTTTGAATAGTGAATCCTTGAAAAATTGAGATGAGAGTTTTTTCTTCCTTAATTGGCAGAGCATCTAAATTGGGTAATTTTTTATTTGTGACTAGAACGAATTACCCGCGGCGTCACCCAGGCCTAAAATAAGCGCATTATATATTGGTCTCAGGACTTTTTGGCCCGGAGTGGGGAAGCGAATGAAATCTTAGGGGGGGGGGGGGAGTTTTCTATTTGCCCTATATAAATATATCAAAACGCTGTGTCACATAAACAGAGACTATATTAACATAAAACGTCATGCTAGAATTTCTTAACTAAAATAGTGTGGATGATATTATCTTGATGGCATTGCTTATCTAAATAATTCAATCTTATTTCTATTGTGCATTTAATTTTTATTATAATCAGTTATTGTTAAATTTTAATTCTATTGCCTTGATATTTTACAGTGTTTTTAATTTCTTTTAATTTTGATTTGATTATGAGCTTTTCAATTTTGACTTAATGTAACCTTAGATTTAATTTATTATTATAAAGGTATAATACTTTGAATTGTCACTGTATTCTTTTTTATAAACTCATAATTCATCGGGGGGAGGGGGAGTATGGATTCCTCCCAGACAACGCCGTAACGACGAATGAACCATCGTAAATATGCCAAGCAATGTCTAACGTGAATGGAGGGAAGTGATAACACTTATAATGGGTTATAGAACTTGAATCTATAAATGTAGGAAGAATGTAGGAAGTAGAATATATTTGTTTGTGTTTGTTATTTATTGCTTGGATAATTTACTGCCTACGTGAATTTCGAATTTACGACAAATACGTCCTAAATAAGCACCTTTGATACACTCTAAATAAGCGTGCGAGATGCATGCAAATGGGGGGGGGGGGGAGAAATTTGCTTAAAATCAACACTACGTTCTCAATTATAAATGAAACTACGCGCAATCGCAAAAAATGAAAAGCCTTTTTACAGAGAAAAGTAAAATTTAAAAATTAAATTTTATCTCCGCAAGCTTTTTCCAGATCTAAGAGATTTTTGAGCGCAATACGTAACGATAAAAGAATGGCACGTTCAGAAAATCTAAACGATATCACTAAAATTCAGAAAGTTGGAACGTTGGATTTAAAACCCACGCCTTCTAAAGCAATGGTCTCCAAACTTTTTTGATCGCGTACGCTTAAGTTCTAATACAGATTAAAATAGCGAAAGATTGTCTTTGTTCTAAATGGGTGCTATAGTAAAGTAATATTCATATAATTATAACATTCTTGTGTTCATAATCGAGTAATTTAAAAACACAAGTTAATATTTGTTATTCTTTAATTAATCTTTATTTTCTTTCTGTTAATGTAAAACTTGTCTTAGGGGAAAAGTACAAAAATAAAATAATAAATTTTCTTGGCGTACCCCACTACTGCTCTGAAACACACAAAATCTGAGACGTTCTTGCAGCTGCTGACCGCTGTCTCGCGTTATTATCCAAACCATCTGCTGGAATTAATTTGTTTCAAAATGGCAAAATTTCGGTCGAATTTCGACTTTAAGGGTGAGCGTCAGTAAATCTGCCCTATCCGCGCTTTGTTAACTTTCGCGGCACACGTTTTTCGCCGAAATTCTGCTCAAACAGTTGCGGAATATTTTCTGATAGATAAAATGCAATGCTTAGATTATATTAAAACTAAATTTAATACCCAATAAAACATAGAATATATTTTTTATGTTAATTCAAAATATTTTTGGTGCGGCCATCTGTTGTCGTAATTTAATTCATACTGACTATTTTTATTTTTTAATGAACATTTTTAAATGTCTATTCCTTCTAATACGCTATTAAATACAACAGATCATGTATAATAATGCCACAATCAAGGAAACGTAATTGAACTTGGACTTGAAGACAAAGGAAAACTTGAAGACAAAACTGCAGTCCTCAGTGATGTACATTCAGATCCCCTTATCAAATTTATAGAATGAGAAATTACCTTTCCATGATTGTGGCATTATTATATATGATCTGATGTTGTATTTAATACTGTATTAGAAGGAATAGATATTTAAAAATGTTCATTAAAAGTAAAAAATAATCGGTATGAATTAAATTACAACAACCAAAAACATTTTGGATTAAAATAAAAAATATATTCTATGTTTTATTGGGTATTAAATTTAGTTTTAATATAATCCAAGCATTGCATTTTATCTTTCAGAAAATATTTCACAACTGTTTGAGCAGAATTTCGGCGAAAAATGTGTGCCGCGAAAGTTAACAAAGCGCGGATAGGGCAGAAGATTTACTGACGCTCACTCTTAATACAAAAACGTTATGAACGTTCATAACTTTTAAACGAATTTGAAGTTTAAAAAAGTTTATGAAGCGTATCATCGCTGGAGCTGAGCTACCTCTGTACAGAATTTCGATGCTGACTGTAGCATCGATTTTTAGTTACACGCAGACACATCTTTGTTTAGTGTTAAATATTAAATTACGGAGATAGGATTTAATTTATTTCAGTGTGCTTACTCCCTGATCGTTCAGCTGAGGCCGATGAGAGTGAAATACTGAGAATGAGCTTCAGCAGTTTTAATGTTTGGTCATAGACGCTATTAATTTTATTTATCACAGTAAATTTCGTATCAATTTAAGGCAGTGAAGCATCTTATCGTCATCGTTATAAATGTTTATAAATTCATTGTGCAGTGTTACTTATTTAAAGGATTTTCGGTATAAACTCTTCAATTTACCGAATTGAGATTACGGAAAATTCTGCCTATAATTATTATATATGTTTTATTTTTTAACACTTTACAACAAAGTTGAAAAGTGTTTATGACTTTGTTCATTCTGTCTGTCTGTCTGTCTGTCTGTCTGTCTGTCTGTCCGTTAGCACGATAACTGCCGTAAAAATGACTTAATCAAAATGAAATTTTAGTATGTTGTTCAGACGGTCTATAGGACCTATGGGAATATAAATGAATAATATCACCCAATTAGTTTTGGATTGAACCCGGGTTGAAAAAATGGAATACATTGAGCCCTATGGGACCTAATTTTTCAAGCATTTTTTAAGCGGATTTAAAATTCACAAATTGCTTCGAAAATTTTAGGCAATATTCAAATTGTTCCATAAAATATATAAAAAAAAATTCAGCGAAATATATTCAGTTGTTTTTTAAATAAAAATTAAAATAATAATAACACCTCTTATATTAAGCGATCACGTGTCCATGATATGAAACGATCACATGACCCACTTCAAAATGATATATGGCATCCATCTTGTGTCAAAATCCTGATTTTTAAAGTTCTTTTTAATTCATATTGAGTGTTGTATCCGTCCTAAAATTACTTTATTTTTGCCTAAATTCTGTGCATCTACATACTGAAACAACGCAATGACAATATATTTCAGTTTAAATGCTCTTCCAAATTTGATTATTTTTACTATTAAGCCTATTTTTCACCTATGTAAAATGTAAACAGCAAAATATGTAGAATGAGTTGTATTAGAATCGCTGTAATTCTTTAACACAAAATCATTTAGTCCATGGAGTCTGCTTAGCTGATATGAATTCATTGATTTTAGAAAGAGAAGGACGATATTTTTCGATGAAGTTTTACGCATAGAGTTTACTTACTTGCAACTCAATGGTCTTAATTTTTAAATAAAATAAATTATTATAGTATTGTGATGAATGACATGAATGGGGGAATTATTTATGAATGAAATGTTGCTTTTATAGAGAGAGCCAGGCGTGTTATTTTTTATGACGTCATTTGAATGGATTTCAGTTGTTTTCGATGAAGTTTTCAAATATAATAAATTATCGTAGTATTATGATAATTCTAAAATTATTACCGAGGAATGTATAACATTTAAGAGATGTTTAAACCAGGCAATTTATACTTTAATGCCGTCATTTGAATGAAGTTAATTTTTTTCGATGAAGGTTTAAGGTTTCAAATATAAAAAATTAATGTAGTATTGTGATAAGTTTTAAAATATTACCGAGGAATGTATTGCATTTTAGACATGTTTAAATAAAATTGCATTGAAGTTGGAAAGTGTTTCATAATCAATGCTTTAAGCATGATTGATCTTTCTTGTTTATATTAAAACGTTCTCTACAAAACTTACATCTTCAAAATTACCGAACATGCCGCAAGGTCGCCCATAAAAATTGTGGGCTCCCTATAAACATTTATCACGGCCCCCTCCATATATTTGATGTTTTCATTTTTTGTGAATTTTTTCATGTTTCCTCTAACCCCAAGGAGAAAAAATCTGATGTGGGCAACACATGACTTTCCTTATATAATGCAATGAATTTACTCCCTTTACAGTAAAAAATAATGTATAAGATCCACGGTACTGTGTTTTCTACGTTGAATTGTACATTTGGCGATTTTTCGAATGACAACATGTAAAACTATTTCAAAGTATCCAACTAACTTATATTTCGCTCAACTCTAAATAAACAATTATCAATATTAATAGCATCCACAATCAGCGATATAGTATATACTATATTAAAATATTTTAATAATTAATTCATCAATTAAATTCAATTTTCATTAATTTAGCGTAGTTTTTGCAATTTTGACGATATTTTCGTCAATCTGAGGCTAAATACCGCCAATTTGGCGATAATTCACTAGATTAGTCGCCAAGTTCGCCAAATGCATCATCATGTGTTACAGACAAACGGAGAGAAAAGCATTTCTGATATACTAGAAGGTATACCCGTCATATGACGGAAATAAAAAAACAATGCGTAATATTACTTCCTATTTGGCGCCAGTTTTATTAATTTGGCGACTTTTTTGTCACTTTAGTAGCATTTAAAATAGTTGCCAAGTTGGCGAAATCCCGCTAAATTTCTCGCCAGGCTTTACGGACGGATGGAAAAATGTGTTATTTTTATAGTCTACTCTATGTCCTTTCCAAGAAATTGAACTTTCATTAATTAGTCTTTATTGATTCATCAATTTGGAGAATTTTTATCAATTGGGTAACATTTTCGTCAATTTGGCAACATTTAAAATGTCAGCAAATTGGAGATTTTCCGACAAATTCGTCACCAAAATTTTTGCCAAACGTTACGGATGGAAAAATAGGTTATTCTTATAGCAGATTCTTATATTATTTCCAAGATATTAAATTTTCGTCAATAAGTTCGTCATATTCATTGATTTAGAGTAATTTTTTTATCAATTTGGCGACATTCCGCCAAATTCGTCACTCAAATCTCGCCAAGCGTTATGGACGGAGAAATAAGTTATTCTTATAGCAGATAAATGTCTATTGGCGTGTAAATACAAAAGTATTACCAGAAGTATATTTTCTTATGAATAAAACGAGCTAGATCCATTGAATGATGTCACCAAATTTATCGCATGATATTACACATGAAAAGTGAACGTATTTCCCAATAGTTAATATTTTTTTATTTTATGTGACTTTTTGATACATTTATTTGAAAAATGTGCAATATTTCGAGAACGGTTCATGCTAGCGTTCTAAAAATTCGCGTTAATCGCTTTCTAATGAAAAATTACATAAGAAATGACAGTTTAAACTTTATTAAAGGTTTCAATTTTTTGATGATTTTTTCAAAATTTCACTCGAAAATTTAGAAGGATTCTGAACATTCGATTGCATTTAAAAACAATAAGCTTCCAGTATTCACAGTTTGTAAGTTTTGTACTAAATTCCGTTCGAATCGCTTCATTTGTTCGTGAGATATCGTCTTCACACTCACACACACACAGAGAGAGAGAGAGAGAGAGACATTACCTCATAAACGTTTGATTCGTGTTTAGAGATGCTTGAAACGTGTTCTCCCGTCGAAAACTCGAATTCGAATTTTCGACCCCGTCATAATACTTTCCTTATACATTATGCAATGTATATAAGGAAAGTAACGAGGACGATCATCTCTTATGATCCACACACACGCCGTAATGTAGAATGGCCGATTCCTGGACCCCGTGACACCATACGCCAAACTAACAGAACACTTGCCTATTCGCTGCAGAACTTTTCCTTCCTCTCGCCTAATCTTTAAGTCCGCCTTTACAAGGTTTTTTTTTTTTATATATATAAGGTTGGTTTTTATATAAGCCTGGCAACCAATAAAAAAGTTGTCGGCTTCACGTAATAGGAATTAATTTTCGTCATTCGTGATGTCATGGTCCAGAGTTAACTCTGAGAGGAGTTGCCAAAACACAAAAGTGTTCGCATTATTACAGTTAAAAGTCATTTATTAATATTGAAGTAGCAATACCCAGGCATAAACAATGTGCGCAAATGTTTTAAATTCTGCTCTTCACACAGAATCCAGCGACGTCCAAAGAAGACAGCCGCAATTAACAAGTTCGATCCCTCTTGAGAATCCGAGAACAAAATGCGCGCGTTCTTAACACCCATGTGGTCATATGCGCAGAGCCAAATAAAAATGAAGTCAGGCATGCCTGGGATAATGCCTGATCATGCCTGGGACTTGTCAACCACGAGAGTGGGCTTCTTCTGAACTGAAGTTGAAAGAGTTGCATAAATAAAAATAACGAATCCCCAGAAATATTCTCACTTTACCTATTAGGTAATGTGGGGACTGAACCCTCTCCCCCCCCCTTAATATTGGACTATTATTACTACCATTGTTACTATCATTACTACCAGAAATATTTTAGAACTTGCTAACAATGTTATAAAAAAATAAGAGCTGGGATTTTCTATCAGAGTTCGGAATCTGTCTATGTCTGTGTTGTAAATGCAGTGACCAGTAACCTTAACCGGATCGTTAACTGGAATCCCGTTGCCTCACCTGTGTTAGCGAGACGCTGTTTCGCTGTCTGCATAGCACCGCCGCATGCTTTGCTATGAGACGGTTTCTGCTAGTTGTATGGTGTGTTGCCGGCAATGCATCGTGCAAGCACTTCAGCGGTTCAAAGGGTCGAATATATTATTGTATTACCTAGGTAAAATTTCCAATATAAACCGCTACTTTGGCTTTTCTCGTTATCACCAAGAGGATAGCGATATTGAGGTGTATCCATCAATGGGCATTTACATCTGGACATGGCACATTGAGGAAGAATTCGGGCCTGAACGTCAGAATCCCAGTTCTAGTATGGTACTGGTGTTGAGACAGACAGTCGGGCTTATTTTTATCTGCCGCAAGTTGCGCAAAATTACTTAGTATATTCATGCATTTGACGATATTCTTGCACTATGAGTTAGAGAAGTAATGTTTTTTCATACTGATGTGATTCAATGTGATTTCGATTGAAAAGCACATTTCAAGACATGTATATATTTTGGAAATAGCTTTCTTTAGTGTGCGTGTGTGTCCGTGAGTCTGTGGATACGACATTTCACGAACGAATAGAGTGTTTCGAACGAAATTTGGTACACATATTAGAATCAGCGGAAATAGTGACCGCTTGCTTGGAAATATAATTTCAAAGTTTCATCACGAATGTGGATTTTAAATACTATTTGAAGAGCAGTACATGTCTATTTTAGTTCTGAATTAATTTCTACTTTATAGTATTAAACTTTCTTATTTCAAAAACGGGTTTTACCACAAAGTTAATGCCACGTTGCAAATAAAAATTAATATATAAAATTGAAATTCACCATAAATGTATCAGATTTCTATCCTACTATAAAGTAATTGAATTAAAATTATAAACATTAGGTTAGATACTAGAAGCGCGAAAATCTTTCTGAACTTGAGAGACCGCAATCAGGTCAATTTACTCAATAGTATGTCAGAAAGGAAATAAAAAAATTCCTTACATATGCAAATATGTATATCTCGCCATACGTCTAAAATTCGAGTTCAAGTCTTCAACGGAAGAGAAAGTTTCCATCATTCCGGAACCCGAATTGAATATGTTAGAGCGTCACCTCCGATAGGCTGCTATCGGGAGTGCTGGTTTGAGGTGATGTCTGTGTGTGTCTGTCTTTGTATGTGATATCTCACAAACGAATGGAGCGTTCCGAAATAAATTTGGTACAAATATTACAACTAGTGAATACTGGAACCCTATTGATTTTAAACGCATGAATTTCTTTTTAAAATGAATGTTCGGAAGATCTCTGTTTTCGTATGAAATTTTGAAATGCGAAAATCAAAGCTACCGATAGACGAGAAATTCGGTACAGGGATAGATTAAGTCACGGGACGCTGTACATTGGCGAGCCTTTTTAACACTTTACAAGAAAGTTGAAAAGTGTTTATGACTTTGTTCATTCTGTCTGTCTGTCCGTTAGCAAGATAACTGCCGTAAAAATGACTTGGTCCGGGTGGTCTTCAAATTTTGGACCAGAATATATACACGAAAGAGACGCGCATCTGGGAGACGCCATACGATTTTTGAGGAGCAAGGACGCACACTTTGGGTGCGTCGACTCACATGCCTCTGCCAGTAGACTATCTATTGGATTGTAATTTAACATACAATGCCATGCTTTAATAAAAGTTTGTGTTTATATTTTCAACTAAAATGTCTGCTGATCTTTTCAAAGCCTTGAGAACTATTTCCCTACGTTTTTATCACAACTCACGGATTCGATAACGCACGATACTCGGAGAGGAACGGTCGCGCATCGCGTCGGTGTATCCCCATTCCATATGCACCGGAGGACTAACGCTACGCAAATAGTATCAAAGACGATGTACGGAGAGTGGAATGATAATCTACGACCTTACATATGGCATCCATCTTATCTCAAAATCGTGATTTTCAAAGTTCTTTTTAATTCATATTGAGTGTTGTATCCGTCTTAAAACCACTCTATTTTTGCTTAAATTCTGTGCATCTACATACTGAAACAGCGCAATTACAATATATTTGAGTTTAAATGCTCATCCAAATTTGATTATTTCTACAACGAAGTCTACTTTTCACCTATGTAAAATGTAAACAGCAAAATATGTAGAATGAGTTGTATTAGAATTGCTGTATTTCTTTAACACAAAATCATTTAGTTCATGGAGTCTGCGTAGCTGATACGAATGCAATATTCATTGATTTTACAAAGAGAAGGACGATTTTTTTCAATGAAGTTTTACGCATAGAGTTTAATTACTTGTAGCTCCATGGTCTTAATTTTTAAATAAAAAATATTATTATAGTATTGTGATGAATGACATGAATGGGGAATTATTTATGAATGAAATGCTGCTTTTATAGAGAGAGCCAGGCGTGTTATTTTTTCTATGACGTCATTTGAATGAATTTCAGTTGTTTTCGATGAAGTTTTCAAATATAATAAATTATCGTAGTATTATGATAATTCTAAAATTATTACCGAGGAATGTATCGCATTTTAGAGATGTTTAAACCAGGCAATTTATATTTCAATGCCGTCATTTGAATGAAGTTCATTTTTTTCGATGAAGGTTTAAGTTTTCAAATATAATAAATTAATATAGTATTGTGATAAGTTTTAAAATATTGCCGAGGAATGTATTGCATATTAGACATGTTTAAATAAAATTGCATTGAAGTTGGAAAGTGTTTCATAATCAATGCTTTAAGCATGATTGATCTTTCTTGTTTATCTTTGTGTACACTCTTGAGGTTTGGCAAAGGTGGAGTGAGTCTCCTGTCCTTTATTATTTGTTCCTTGTTTACTAAATTTCTGCGTGAAAAGGGTATTTTTAATAGTTCTTGAATTATCGATCTGGTACAAACATCTGGTACATTTATCGATCTGGTACAAACTCATTTTCCAATTAAAGAGTTTTAAAAAATCAAGAAAATAAAAATTAAGCGGCTCTATACCATCACCAAAGTGACAGTATAACAAATAATATTGCAATGTTGCAAATAATATTTAATCACGAGCGCTACTCGCTATGAACCTTAACGGTCTGCTTGTACATTCAGAATGGCGAAAGGTCGGCCGCATGACCTGACACCTTGCCAAGCGCTGAACTGGGAATACTTCCGTCATAGTGCCGCATACCCAAGAGTGCTAAATTGGTCCGAGGTTTGGCGAAATTTCAGTCGCCTCCCTAAAATATCACGATAAGTTATTGCGTTCTCAGCTTCGTTGAAAGGCATGAATGAAGGTGCTCATACACTGTTTTTTAGGCTACAGATGCATAGATATAATTCAAAAATTTTCCAAGCAAAGTGTTACGGGGCGCAACAGCCCAGTGGTTAGCGCACGGGATTGCACTCGAACAACCCGAGTTCGATTCCCGCCACTGCCCAAAACTGTCGCCGTGTTCACGTGGAGTACGATCCCGTTAAACATGTGGGTCCGTAACTCCTCTTACTTTCCCGGTGATGTCGTCGTTTGTTAGTGTTTTTGTCTTTGTTTAAGCTGATTGTTCTTTGCTCGTTTTGTTGTAGTACTTGTGCGTTTGAGCTGTTGGTTGTTTGTGTTTTGTATACCAACCTTGATAAGCAATAATTATACCATGTTTCGTATTACATCCTATTACTTTATATTGGTTTCATATATATCATTAGTAGTAGAATGATATTTTTGTAATTTACCCTAGTCATTTTCTTACCACCATTTTTTTTCATCAACAAAATATCATATAATTTTTCTTCTTTTCAATTTTATATAATGTCATCCTCAATTTTATTCATGTCTTCATTTTCATTTTTGTCTTCACGCAAAATAACTCGTCATCAATTCTTAAACATGTCATCATTCTTCAATCCTGTCATCTAATCATCTACAACTGTCATCAAACATCATGTTTTATATCATGTCATCTTGCTAAATATCATGTCATCTATATTTAATCATGTCATCTAATCATCAAAATGTTAACTCATCTTCACCTCTTTGTACAACTCCTTGTAACCTCAATGTATATTTTTTTAAACTTAAATAAACTTTGCCCCAGACCGTCGGACGTTGGCCGCCCCGGGAGTTGGCTTCCGCTAACTCTTTTCCCGGCCGTCCAATTAGATACTCAAGTCCTCAGGATGAGTCGGACGGCCTGGGTCTTCTACACCTTCAAGTAGGTCGGACGACCTGAGTCGAAGAAGAAAAAGAAGCAAAGTGTTACAATTTTTTCTTGAATGCAGAAGATCTTACTTTAATTAATCCTTCAATTCTAATGAACTGGCGGCGCCATACTAGCCATACCGCAACATTCGCCACTGGGTGTTACTACAGAAGTAGAGCACTGTCGCAGATCAGGCTATATCCTTCAGCACAGTTCGACGGGGTGTGGGGCAGTCCAGTGGTTAAGATACGGAGATTGCACTCGGTGGACCCGAGTTCGATTCCCAGCTCTACCCAAACTGCCCCCGTTCACACAAAGTACGGGCAAGTTAAATACGTGGGTCTAAAAATCCTTCTGAGAGGTTTAGTGTTAGGGGAAAGTGGGTACAGTCCCTCTAGATGCCCCACTGGATTTCAGTCTAAATTGAGCGGCACTGTTCCGACCGTCCAAACAGATACCTTATTTTGTTCGACCCAGACAGTCCGACCTACCCAACGATGTAAGGTATCTGTTTGGAAGGCTGGGAAGCGCCACTCAATTTAGACCGGAATTCAGTGGGGGGGGGGGGGGGCATCCACAGGGACCATACCCTCTTTTCCCTAACACCAACCTGTCGGAAGGACTTACGGACCCCCATGTTTAAAGTGATCGGGTATGTCGGACGGTCCTTCGGGTAGGTTGGACTGTCCGGGTCGAAAAAAGGAAAGCACAATTCGACGACGCCCGCTCAACAGAGGACTCACTCGACGCTCATTGCTTTGAATTCCTTTAAATCTCAACCAACCTCAAACGCCTCAGGCTTGTTCTCGAAAACAGACATTAGCGTGCTGGTTTGCCTGCAACGAGCCACGACACAATTTGCTGCACCATGATGGCCACATGCGCTTGAGGACGGAGCACATTTTGCAGCGTCATAACCGGCCCAGGGACAAGTGCCATAATTTGAGCAAGTGCGACGAGTGCCATTTGCTATATTGCCTGATACGAATTCAGGGAACCCTCAACAACTAGCGATACATCAGACGTTTTAGATGCAGAGGTAATACCTCTCTGTCCGAGTTGTTTTGGGGTTATATTCCGGCAGGATAATTCTCACCCTCATGAGCCAGAAATGTCCAAGACATCTACCATGCACGGAAGATACCTCTTCTTTCCTAGCCTGCACGTTCGCCAGACATGTTCCCAATCGAATATGTCAGGGACAACATGTCCCTAATCAAACATATCAAGGACATGATAGCTAAACAACTGACCCGTCAAACGCCTCCAACATCCACCATAAATGAATTTTGGACTCGCATAATAAAAGCAACTTGGCAGACAATTTCCCAGGACAATATAAACAAGAAAGATCAATCATGCTTAAAGCATTGATTATGAAACACTTTTCAATTTCAATGCAATTTTATTTAAAAAAGTCGAAAATGCAATATATTCCTCGGTAATATTTTAAAACTTATCACAATACTACATTGATTTATTATATTTGAAACCTTAAACCTTCATCGAAAAAAATTAACTTCATTCAAATGACGGCATTAAAGTATAAATTGCCTGGTTTAAACATCTCTAAAATGTAATACATTCCTTGGAAATAATTTTAGAATTATCATAATACTACGATAATTTATTATATTTGAAAACTTCATCGAAAACAACTGAAATTCATTCAAATGACGTCATAAAAAAATAACACGCCTGGCTCTCTCTATAAAAGCAACATTTCATTCATAAATAATTCCCCCATTCATGTCTTTCATCACAATACTATAATAATTTATTTTATTTAAAAATTATGACCATTGAGCTACAAGTAAGTAAGCTCTATTCGTTAAACTTCATCGAAAAATATCGTCCTTCTCTTTCTAAAATCAATAAATATTTCATTCATATCAGCTAAGCAGACTCCATGGACTATTTGATTTTGTGTTAAAGAATTACAGCGATTCTAATACAACTCATTCTACATATTTTGTTGTTTACATTTTACACAGGTGAAAAATAGGCTTAATAGTAGAAATAATCAAATTTAGATGAGCATTTAAACTGGAATATATTGTCATTGCTTTGTTTCCGTATGTAGATGCACAGAATTTAGGCAAAAATAAAGTAGTTTTAGGACGGATACAGCACTCAATATGAATTAAGAAGAACTTTAAAAATCACGATTTTGACACAAGATGGATGGCATATATCATTTTGAAGTGGGTCATGTGATCGTTTCATATCATGGACACGTGATCGCTTCATATAAGAGGTGTTATTATTATTTTAATTTTTATTTAAAAAACTACTGAATATATTACGCTGAATTTTTTTTTATATATTTTACGGAACCATTTGAATATTGCCTAAAATTTTCGAAGCAATTTGTGAATTTTAAATCCGCTTAAAAAATACTTGAAAAATTAGGTCCCATAGGGCTCAATGTATTCCATTTTTTCAACCCGGGTTCAATCCAAAACTAATTGGGTGATATTATTCATTTATATTCCCATAGGTCCTATAGACCGTCTGAACAACATACTAAAATTTCATTTTGATTATGTCATTTTTACGGCAGTTATCGTGCTAACGGACAGACAGACAGACAGACAGACAGACAGAATGAACAAAGTCATAAACACTTTTCAACTTTGTTGTAAAGTGTTAAAAACCACTTAACTTCAATACTACGTCGTATAGCAGCTGTTATTGCTGTTCGAGCTGGTTTCACACGATACTGAATTTTAAAGCGAAAAAAATCAGCGGTGGCTTCAGTCCAATGGAGCCGAAATTGTTTTGCTTAAATAGCATTTTGTAAAATAAAATCCAATTTTTGTAGTACCGAAAAAAAAAAAATAACTCGATCCAAAAACCGATTATATACACTTACTATAAAGCTTTCAAAGAACTACAAATTCTTGCTCATTGTTTATAGCTATTATTTATAGTTTCTAAGATATAAGCTTTACAAACTTGGAAAATCTAAAATTTTCATACTTCTTCAACTTGTCAAGACGATTACTCGAAAACTAAAACGGCTTTTTTAAAAAATAAATATAGATTTAGAAACTAGATGTCCTCATACATATTTTTGTCGCTTACTATTTATAACTATATTTCATAGTTTCAAAGATATTTCGAGTGAAAGCATGAAAAATGAAAAAAAAAAAATTCTCGTTCGGACAAATACTTTTTAAAGTTTTTCCAAAACAGCAAACCTTATCCAAAATCCAACGTATATTATATACACTTGTAGGGCTTTCAAAGCGCTACATATTCTTGCTTATTGTTCAAGGACAATTTTTAACACTTTACAACAAAGTTGAAAAGTGTTTATGACTTTGTTCATTCTGTCGGTCTGTCTCTCCGTTAGCACGATAACTGCCGTAAAAATGACTTAATCAAAATGAAATTTTAGTATGTTGTTCATACGGTCTGTAGGACCTATGGGAATATATATGAATAATATCACCCAATTAGTTTTGGAATGAACCCGGGTTGAAAAAATAAAATACATTGAACCCTATGGGACCTAATTTTTTAAACATTTTTAAGCGGATTTAAAATTCACAAATTGCTTCGAAAATTTTAGGTAATATTCAAATTATTCCATAAAATATATAAAAAAAAATTCAGCAAATTATATTCAGTAGTTTTTTAAATAAAATTTAAAATAATAATCTCACCTCTTATATGAAGCCATCACGTGACCATGATATGAAAAGATCAGATGACCTACTTCAAAATGAAATATGGCATCCATCTTGTCTCAAAATCGTGATTTTTAAAGTTCTTTTTAATTCATATGGAGTGTTGTATCCATCCTAAAACCGCTTTATTTTTGCTTAAATTCTGTGCATCTACATACTGAAACAACGCAATTACAATATATTTGAGTTTAAATAATCATCCAAATTTGATTATTTCTACAACGAAGCCTAATTTTCACTTATGTAAAATGTAAACAGCAAAATATGTAGGAGTTGTATAAGAATTGCTGTATTTCTTTAACACGAAAATATTTAGCTCATGGAGTCTACATAGCTGATATGAATGAAATAGTCATTGATTTTACAGAGAGAAGGAAGATTTTTTTCGATGAAGTTTTAAGCATAGAGTTTAATTACTTGTAGCTCCATGGTCTTAAGATTTTAAATAAAATAAATTATTTTAGTACTGTGATGAATGAAATGAATGGGAAAATGTTATGAATGAAATGCTGCTTTTATAGAGAGAGCCAGGCGTGTTATTTTTTCTATGACGTCATTTGAATGAATGTCAGTTGTTTTCGATGAAGTTTTCAAATATAATAAATTATTGTAGTATTATGATAATTTTAAAAATATTACCGTGGAATGTATCGCATTTTAGAGATGTTTAAACCAGACAATTTATATTTCAATGCCGTCATTTGAATGAAATTCATTTTTATCGATGAAGGTTTAAGTTTTCAAATATAATAAATTAATGTAGTATTGTGATAAGTTTTAAAATATTACCGAGGAATGTATTGCATTTTAGAGATGTTTAAATAAAATTGCATTGAAGTTGGAAAGTGTTTCATAATCAATGCTTTAAGCATGATTGATTGACCTTTCTTGTTATTATCTCTTTTAAGTTTTGAAGTATAAGCATTACAAACTTGTAAACGAAAAATTTTCAACTTTCTTCAACTCCACCAAACGATTACTCGAAAACTATAAGAACTTTCTTTAATAATAAATATAGATTTTAATACTAAATTTTCTAGATTACTGTTTTGTCGTTTACTATTTCAATCTGTCTTTTATAGTTTACTATATATAATGAGTGAAAGTTAGAAAAATGAAAAAGACATTCACTTGGAGAGCTACTTTTTTCAAAAAAAAAAAAAAAAAAAAAGGTTTAAAATATTAAAATACTGAAATTATTTTATATAATCACAATCTGAACCCTATATCCGTTAAAATATATAAAAAAAATTTCAGCAAAATATGTTCGGTAGTTTTTTAAATAAAAATTCAAAAAATAATTACACCCATATAATACGAAGAGATCACGTGACCCACATTTAGTGTTACATCCGTCCTGAAACCGCTTTATTTTTGTATATTATCTGTCCATCTATATTCTGCGCCAACGCAATTATTATACTTTAAGTTTAAATGATTAACAAACTTTGATTATTTCTACAACGAAGCCTAATTTTAATGAATGCAGAATGTAAACAAACGATTGTAAGATGAGTTGTATGTACTATGGAGTCTGGAATAAAAGTGTATGAATAAAATATTCACTACTTTTACGTAGAGAGTCAGACGATTTATAATTCGATGACGTCGTTTAACTAAAGTTTTTCTTTCTTTTTTTTTTCTTTTGTGAAGTTTTAAGATTTCAAGTAAAATAAATTATTGTAGTTCTGTGACAATTAAAAAAATATCACCGCTGAATGTATCGCATTACAGATGTTTAAATAAAATTGCATTTTAGTTGGAAAGTGTTTCATAATCACTGCTTTACGCATGATTGATCTTTCTTGTTATCTATTAGGTTCGGAGGTGTAAGCGTTCAAAATGTTTATATTTTTCCGCCAGAGAAACCCCGACCACAGATGTTATTCCCATCAAAAAATCTTATATGGGCAGCACATGAATTTCCCAACATAATGCGACTTTACATCTTTCACAGCGAATTAATGGAGCACACGATCCACAGCATAAAGATTTTATCATTGAATTAAAACCACTTAAATTTAAATTTAGTTATTTTGGCAACTTTTGAGTCCAAGCAGAATGACTTAGCCGTACTCAAATGCAAAATCCTCAGCAAATTAGAATTAACTGCTAAAGAATTGGAATGAACTTTTAACAATCCTGTGAAATAATAGCGAATTCGTTGGAGTCGAAATACAAAACCAGTACAACAAAAATCTGATGTGGGCAACACATGACTTTCCTTATATAATGTGATGAATTTACTACTTTTACAGTAAAAAAAAACTCATGTGGGCAGCACATGACTTTCCTTATATAATGCAATTAATTTATTACTTTTACAGTAAAAAAAAATCTGATGTGGGCAGCACATGACTTTCCCTGCAGATTTATATTCACGTTCTCTTTATTTTAATTACATTGAATTCACTTTTAATTCAATTTTCGTTCTCATTCGGTAACTGGACTTCTTTTCAAAGGTGACGTAGAGAAAATACGAAGAAACTAAAATATCTCGAGAACGGCTACTCCTAGTGTAATGGGGTTGGTCTTATTCTTTTCTTTATTAAAAACTAGCCGCCTTTGGCGACCAGCCTGTTCGCTACCCTTGAAAATTCTGACCGTGGTAAATTGTAACCGTGGCACACTCGCTGGCGCGACCTTACCAGAAGGTGTAAGGTCAGGAAGTGCCACCCAATTTAGACCGGAACTCAGTGGGGGAGACATCCACAGGGACCGTGCCCTCCTTCCCCTACCACCAACCTTTCGGAAGGACTTACGATCCCACATGTTTAACGTGATCGTACTCCGCGTGAACGCGGCTGCAGTTTTGGCAGTGGCGGGAATCGAACCCGGGCCTACCCAGTGAAATTCCCGCGCGCTAACCACTGGTGTACTTCGCCCTCCGCGACATTTTCCATAACTTTCTTTTTATTCACCGAATTTAGACCGGAACCCAGTGGGAAAGGCACCCACGGGGACCGTACCCTCCTTCCCCAACCACCAACCTCTCGAAAGGACTTACAGACACACATGTTTATTCCGCGTGATCGTACTCCGCGTGAACACGGCGGCAATTTTGGAAATCGAACCCGGGCCTACCGCGTGCAATTCCCGCGCGCTAACCACTGGGCTACTTCGCCCTCCGCGACAATCTCCATAACTTTCTTTTTATTCACCCAATTTAGGCCGTACCCTCCTTCCCCTACCACCAACCTCTCAGAAGGACTCACGAACCCACATGTTTAACGTGATCGTACTCTGCGTGAACGTGGCGTAAGTTTTGGCAGTGGCGGGAATCGAACCCGGACCTACTGAGTGCAATTCCCGCGCGCTAACCACTGGGCTGCCGCGCCCTCCGCGACAATCTCCATAACTTTCTATATATTCATCCAATTTAGACGGAAACCCAGTGGGGGAGGGATCCACAGGGGCCGTATCCTCCTTCCCTTACCACCAACCTCTCGGAAGAACTTACGGACCCACATATTTAACGTGATCGTATTCCACGTAAACACGGCGGCAGTTTTGGCAGTGGCGGGTATCGAACCCGGGCCTACCGCTAACTTCCCGCGCGCTAATTTGCAATTTAAAATGACCATATGCTTAATTCCATCATCCTCATTCCATTGTTTCATTGTTCCATCATTTAAAATATCCATAAAATTAAAATATCCAAAAGTTAAAATATACATTTAAAAAATCCATATCGTCCCATCATTTAAAGTATAAATATAATAATTTATATAGAGCAAAGGAGCTCTATTCAGAACCGTGACGGCACCTCCACCTTGACGTCCCCACCCACCACCTTCCCTCCTTCAGCGGGGGAGAAACGAAGCGGCACGCCGAGCGGAACGCCGAGAAATTGAAATTCGGAAACTTTTAAAATCCCGATCCTGTGGGCAATACGGAATATTTCCTGACCAGATTGGACTTGTAAGAATGCCAGATGTTTGACCTTTCTAAAAATGTAAATTATTAGTCGAAATTATGAGTACTTTTTACTATGCGAGAATTTAAAAACCAAAAATCGTTTTTTTGAGTCAAAAGTGACTTTTGCTTTAAAATCATAAAAAAATATTAGAATTTATCTCTGAGATTTGAAATTGATATATTTTTACTCGAAATTCTCTGCTCTTTCCGATGGTGTGATTTGTTTTTTTCTACGATGTCTGGATCGAGGAGAAAAAAGGGCAAAAAGATCAAAAAACGGTCGAAATCGCATAAAACATTAACCGGAACCCAATGGGGGAGGCATCCAAAGAGACCGTACCCTCCTTCCCCTACCACAAACCTCTCGGAAGGACTTGCAGTCCCACACGTTTAACGTGATCGTACTCCGCGTGAACACGGCTGCAGTTTTGGCAATGGCGGGAATCGAACCCGGGCCTACCGAGTGAAATTCCCGCGCGCTAACCACTGGGCTACCGTGCCATCCGCGACAATCTCCATAACTTTATTTTTATTCGGCAATTTTGGGAATCGAACCCGGGCCTACCAAGTGCAAATCCTGCGCACTAACCACTGGGGTACTTCACCCTCCGCGATATTCTTCATAACTTTCTTTTTATTCACCCAATTTAGACCGGAACCAAGTGAGAGAAGCATCCACAGGGACCGTACCCTTCTTCCCCTACCACCAACCTCTCGGAAGGACTTACAGACCCACATGTTTAACGTGATCGTACTCCGCGTAAACACGGCGGCAATTTTGGGAATCGAACCCGGGCCTACCGAGTGCAATTTCCGCGCGCTAACCATTGGGCTACTTTGCCCTACGCGACAATCTCCATAACTTTCTTTTTATTCATCCAATTTAGACCGTACCCTCCTTCCCCTACCACCAACTTCTCGGAAGGACTCACGGACCCACATGTTTAACGTGCTCGTACTCCGCGTAAACACGGCGGCAATTTTGGGAATCGAACCCGGGCCTGGTAACTGGTTGGACGGCCAGGATGTGCCACCCAATTTAGACCGGAACCCAGTGGGGGAGGCATCCACAGGGAACGTACCCTCCTTCCCCTACCACCAACCTCTCGGAAAAACATACGGACCCATATGTTTAACGTGATCGTACTCCATGTCAGTGGCGGAAATCGAACCCGGGCCTACCGCGTGCAATTTCCGCGCGCTAACCACTGGGCTACTTCGCCCTCCGCGACAATCTCCATAACTTTCTTTTTATTCACCCAATTTAGACCGTACCCTCCTTCCCCTACCACCAACCTCTCGGAAGGACTCACGAACCCACATGTTTAACGTGATCGTACTCTGCGTGAACGTGGCGTAAGTTTTGGCAGTGGCGGGAATCGAACCCGGGCCTACTGAGTGCAATTCCCGCGCGCTAACCACTGGGCTGCCGCGCCCTCCATAATCTCCGACAATCTCCATAACTTTCTACATATTCACCCAATTTAGACGGGAACCCAGTGGGGGAGGCATCCACAGGGGCCGTATCCTCCTTCCCCTACCACCAACCTCTCGGAAGGACTTACGGACCCACATATTTAACGTGATCGTATTCCACGTAAACACGGCGGCAGTTTTGGCAGTGGCGGGAATCGAACCCGGGCCTACCGCTAACTTCCAGCGCGCTAATTTGCAATTTAAAATGACCATATGCTTAATTCCATCATCCTCATTCCATTGTTTCATTGTTCCATCATTTAAAATATCCATAAAATTAAAATATCCATTTAAAATATCCAAAAGTTAAAATATACATTTAAAAAATCCAGATCGTCCCATCATTTAAAATATGCTCTATTCAGAACCGTGACGTCACCTCCACCTTGACGTCCCCACCCACCACCTTCCCTGCTTCAGTGGGGGAGAAACGAAGCGGTACGCCGAGCGGAACGCCGAGAAATATAAAATCATGACGTCTTTAAAATTGCGATCCTGAAGGCAATTTTCATTATTTCTGGACCAGATTAGACTTGTAAGAATGCCAGATATTTCAGCTTTCTAAAAATGTAAATTATTAGTCGAAATTATGAGTACTTTTTACTATGCGAGAATTTAAAAACCAAAAATCGTTTTTTTGAGCCAAAAGTGACTTTTGTTTTAAAATCTTTAAAAAATATTAGAAATCGAAATGGAGATTTGAAATTGATATATTTTTACTCGCAATTGTCTGCTCTTTCCGATGGTGTGAGTTGTTTTTTTCTACGACGTCTGGATCGTGGAGAAAAAAGGGCAAAAAGGGCAAAAAAAGGTCGAAATCGCATAAAACATTAAATAAATAAAAAAATAATTAGAATTTTGAAAATCGGTTTTCACGTGTCCCCTTCCCTCCCCCCCGGGTCTCCGATTGCCAAATTTCGTAGCTCTCCGACGCGCGGTCGCGAAACGTATAGTGTATAAGACAGACACACACACACACACACACACACAGACATTGCCTTTTATTATTTAAGATTACGTATTAAACAAGCATTTTCTGGATATATTTGAGTATACCCAGTTCCTTAGTTTAGATTTGGGCGATTTTTGCGGGCCATTTCCAAAAAAAGGCAGGTCATTTTTTTCCGAATCTTACCAAAATCTAATCAGCACCAGGGTAACCCACAAGTGACTCATCTACCGAATTTTGTGAAATTCGGTCCGTTAGTTTTTCAGTTAGAGTGGATACAAGCTTTTGCGGGCCATTTCGCAAAAAAGGCGGGTTCTTTTATCCCGAATCGTACACAAAACTAATCAGCACCAGCCCCGCCCACAAGTGACTTACCTACAAAATTTTGTGAAATTCGGTCCACTAGTTTTTTAGTTAGAGTGGATACAAAATCTGCACAGACAGACAGACACACAGACAGACACACACACAGACGTCACGCTAAAAATAGTTTTTTCGTATTCTAGAGGTCTCGAAACGTGTAGATCCGTCGAAAACTCGAGTTGCGATTTTCGGCATGATTCCAATACTTTCCCTATACATTACCATGTATTGCAGGGAAAGTAAAAAAATAGATTATTTTTATAGTAGATACGGGTGAACCTCGATATGTCGAACCTCTGTATCTCGAAATTTTCGATATTTCGAAATATTTTCATCTCCTTTCACGTAAGGCTAAAACTCATGTAAAACAAACTCTTTAACACGAAATTTTTCTAAACAAACTCTCGATATCTCGAATTTTTCATTTTACCATTTTGATCATCTTACCATTTTCATCTTTTCATTTGGAAGAATACGGTGCAAAAAATGTGTTTAATGCAGATGAAACAGGACTATTTTTTAAGTGTATGCCTGATAAAATTGGCATGGGATGGTTCAGAAAGGCTCAAACCTCTTATGATAGATAGGTAAATCTGCTAAACCCCGATGTTTTTCAGGAATGAAATCTTTTCCAATGACTTATTTTGCGAACAATAAAGCTTGGATGACTGCAGAAATTTTTACTGCAGATAAATGACTATTGGCGTTCAAATACAAAAGTATTACTCAAAGTATCTTTTTTCATGAATGGAAAGAGCTAGATCCACGAGAATGATGTCACCCAATTTATCGCATGGTATTACATATGAAAAGTGAACATGTTTCTCAATAGGAAATATATTTTTTTCTATTTTATATGACTTTTTGATAATTTTTTTGAAAAATGGCAATATCTCGAGAACGATTCATGTTAGCGTTTTAAAATTTATGTCAATCGTTTTCTAAGGAAAAATTACATAAGAAATGTCTATTTTCATAACTTTATTAGAGGTTTTGATTTTTGACGATTTTTTCAAAATTTCACTCGAAAATTTGGCGGGTTCTAAACATTCGATTGAGTATAAAAACAATAGGCTTCCAGTGTTTACGGATTGTAATTTTTGTACCAAATTTCGTTCGAATCGGCCCATTCGTTCATCAGTTATCGTCTCCACAGACTCACTGACACACACACACACACACAGACATCACTTCAAAAATGTTCGATTCGTGATCAGGGATGCTTGAAACGTGCTCTCCAGTTGAAAACTCGAATTCGAATTTTCGACCCCGTCACAATACTTTCCTTATACATTATTGTATATAAGTTAAAGTAAAACTCTTCTCGTGAATGGAACGAACTAAATCTATATGAAAATAATGTCAATATTGCATGTGGCAAGTAACATATTGGATGATATTTACTAAATTTTTACGTAACTTTGTTGATACATTTATTTGCAAACCACGCAATATCTCGAGAAATTTTCATGCTAGCGTCATTTATTTTCTAATGAAAATACGTCAGAAATATTTATATTTATTTATAACTATTGAAGGTACTGATTTTTATGATTTCTTTCATTTTGTAAATTTGTGCATTGCTAAATTTGTTTGCAACAACAAAGAAATCTGTAAATAGTTAAATTTGCACAAATATTGAATTGAAAGGCCTTTTTGTGTTTCAAAGGAGTATCTCTGAAATATCGCAATGGAATACTTGCCTGCACAGAAGAGGATTTTGGTTCCTAATGACACTTGACTTCGTATCGCCTCTGACGAATGGGATACTTGGATGCATAGAAGAGGAATCTGGTTCATGATCAAGGCTCCTAAATATAGGATTTAGGTATATATAGAAGCCTTATTCATAATGGCGTGTGACCTTGTGTTACCTCTGACGTCACGTTCAAGTATCCCATTGGAGCTAAGAATCTTATATACACTTTTCTGCAAAAAAAAAAACGAAGCACCCTAAATAATAATCCGATCATCTCGAAATTTCGCATGCAAATTCCTTTATACCAAGTATACAAATGATTAAATTTGAACGGCCAATGAGTATTAACTTCGGCCATAGCGCGCGTTTCTACTGCTCAACTAGCATCCTATAAAACAGGTTAAAAATGTGGACAGTTTATCTTTGCTCGTTATCGGCGTTGCAGTTACGTGGAGACACAGCCAATAATGACGTTACGACGTTGCCGAAGACCTTATAAGCAATTAGACAAGTTCGAACGGGGTCGCATAGTCGGGATGCGTGAAGCTGGCTGGTCATACCGAGCGATTGGCCGCCACCTGCACCGAATGGACACTGCTGCGCAAAGGTGCGCAATGGTTGCTGCAAGGAACTCATCGGCAGAATGAAGTCTTTGGAAGGCCAAGATGCACGAATGCGAGGCAAGATCGGATGATTGTGCGACAAGCCCGAACTGTTCCAACGGCATCATTGTCGGCCATCCAAAGTGCTACAGCCTCTTGCATACTACCCGTGGTACCTTCCACCATCACACGGCGCTTGGCTGAAGTGGGGTTACGCTCACGGCGGCCTTTAAGACGTCTGCCCATAACCCCACAACATCGACAGAGTCGTTTGGAGTGGTGTCGTAGCCGAGCATCATGACTGCCAGCAGACTGGCATCGCATAGTGTTAGGTGTGTGGAAGCGCCAGGGTCAGCGGTCCCAATCAGCCTTTGTTTTGCACAGGCACACAGCCATTACTCCTGGTGTGAGGTGCTGTCTCTTACGACAGCAGGCCGCCCTTAGTCCTACTGCGTACAACTTTAACAGCTCAACAATATGTTGATGAAATCCTGCGGCCGTTTGCGTTACCCTTTATGGTACGTCTTTCTGGGGCCATTTTCCAACAAGATAATACTACGCCATATACGGCTCGCATATCTGTGGACTGTCTCCGTGCTGTTGATACTGTTCCTTGGCCAGCAAAGTCACCAGACCTTCGCCAATCGAGCATGTATAGGACATGCTAGGCCGCCAGATTCGGGCACCTCGAAATGTAGCAGATCTGGAGCAACAATTGAGGAATGCATGGCAGAATGTATCACAGGATGACATCCGGAAACTTTATCACTCCTTACCTAGACGTATACAAGCATGCATTGCCGCCAAGGAGGGTTTCACCAATTACTGATTCAAAAATTCAATGTTGTTGTTGAGACCCAGACCGTCCGACCTACCAGAAAGGTGTAAGGTAACGTTTGGACGGCCGGGAAGTGCCACCCAATTTAGACCGGAACTCAGTGGGGGAGGCATTCACAGGGACCGTACCCTCCTTCCCCTACCACAAACCTCTCGGAAGGACTAACGGACCCACCGGGCTACCGCGCCCGAAATGTGCCAACAGCACGCGGTGTTCCCAGGTGGTTAGCCACTCAAGTACTAACCGCGCCCGATGCTGCTTGACTTCGGTGAAAATTCAATGTACAATTGCTGACCATTGATGGGTCCTGCGGCCTTGATTTTGTAATCATTTCATTACCTGTGTATGAGCTGTACACATATTTAATTTCAATTTAAAAAAAGTCACTTTCTTTATGGTGCTTAGTTTTTTTTTTTTTGCAAAAGAGTATATTTATGAGTCTTAATTGGAGAGATTACCAAAAAGTTGATAACCATGTCCTATTTCAAGAATTAATCAAAACAGAATTTTTGTTTCACAATCTTCGTAAAGAACCACCCTCCTTAACAAAACATTTTAATCAGAAACTCCAAACTCCATTCTAAGCAATTATATTTTTTCATTAGGTATACAAAAATATAAAATTTGGACAATTTTGCAGTGAGTCGAACACATTAGTCTTCATAAAAAAAAATTAACACAGTAGTATACTTGCTTCACTCCTATAAGATGTAACACGATAACATCTTTGTGACCATGCACATTTCTAGAGTAGATTAAAATTTTAATTTAGCATAAGAATGCTTTTAGTTTAAATTTGCCACTAAATAGCATGTCCTAATGGCAGTCATTAAACCATGTCTTAGTCAATTGCCATGCCATGCATCCAGTAGTGTAGCATGAGATTTTTGCCTAGGATGGCTGAAAATATGGCATTACAAGTAACATTTTATTGGAATTCGCATTTTCGTAAGTTTTATTTCAATAAGTTTTATTTACTGGTGAATAAAATAATTTTTACATAAAAATGCAAAAAGTGGATGAAATGCACGAAATTTTAAAATATTACCTATGTAAGATGAATACACACAAGATATAACATTTTAAATGTTTTCTTATTTCTAAATTAAATGGACTTTATATTAAATATGAAGTCATGGTTGAGGGTAAAGGGGAAGCAGGTAAAGGGGAGGGGGGTCACACTCCCTCTTGAACATTCAATATAACAAAGGCGAGCATCAAGCCAATCAATGTTGTGCATCATGTGCTTGAGTCCCCTCCTCCTGGAAAAACTTTTACAGGAGCGTATGTATGAAGTAGAAATATATTAGAATGTTATTAACAAGCGATAGGAAAAATATATCAGTTTTGTAAATATGAACAGCTAGAATTAACAAAATAAAGTAATTCAAAGGTGTGCACTGAAAATGGGTGAGAAATATATCTCGAACATAAGCTTAATTGAAAATCATTGCTTAAACGATGTCTTTACAACAATGTCTTAAACAATTTTGAATATTAATTACTTACAAATACTATACTTTAAAAACTTAAAAATACCTTAGCCAAAATATGCTAAAAATCTGCTAGAAAACTATCAATGGCTTTTGTTTAACTGACTGTCTCGTGTAACGCGATTTTTAAAGAGAAATCAGATTTATTCTTTCTAAAACTCCCAATACGCAAAAGGATGCTTCGCCATATTGTTGCTGTGACTAAGTCTACTTCATAAACTACTTAAGCTTAATGGTAGTCATTATTAGTGTTTCTTTGTCTTAATAATGTTTAAATTTAGGTGAATGTCATGTTATTCATGGAAAATGCCTCATAATTTTTAGTATTAAATGCGACTTTTTTCTGCGAATATTAATTAATAAAACCATGTTTGACCCAAAATGGCAGATCCATCAGCCTTGCCCAAGAAATTTTCATGCATGAAACGTCACATCCCATATCAATCATTGTCTTAAGTTACGATGTTTAGAAAGGGTTGAAAATGGGAGAAGTAATAGCCACACCTTTTTGGAAGCTAGCTTATAGTTCTAGCTTATCATCCAGGATGGAGTTTAACAGGTGGGCAGTCCAATTACCATGCTTCTTTCAATGCACTGTAAAGGCTAGATGATTTCAGCTTCCAGATATGAGTCTTAATGGGGAAAAATACTTTGAAATGTATCACTTTAAGTAAGTAAAGTGTAAGTTTCCTTAAAAAAAATTTTTTTTTTTAAACTAACTTTGCGAATATATAAAGTATCTTTAAATTAGATTTTAAACAGGGGAGACTCAGCTTCTGAGCCTCAATGGACGCTACGCCACTGTGTGCATCTTTAACTATGGAAAACTTGTAAGTGAGCATGTCTTTACTAGATATATTTTAGTAAGTACAACCTTTCTGCATTCACAATATTCTCATTGAGATTAGCTTTTGAACTGTGCATAAGTCAAATTGAGTAACAGTATTTAATGCATTTTTGTTTCTTCCAACCATTTTGAGTTTTATTAAAAATTTCCTACTGTGTTGATCTGATTAATGTACAATTTTGAAATATACACTACCCACTGGAAGGAGCATCCACACTACTGCTTCAGGTGAATTTGAAAATTCGACCGAATGGTCATCCCAGCTGATCAATTACATAATGGTTGTTTCTTTGGTCATCTGGTTACTCAGCTGAAAAATGTACAGCATTGTTATTCTGCATGCTTCTAGACATCATTTCCAGCAAAACAAGTCATCTGCACATAAGGTGATCATATAACTGCGATGACCACGGAAAATCCTTAGGTCATTATGGTTATAATTGGACTGTGGTTAAAATAGGTTTTCAAATGGCAGCAGTTATAACCAAGTGGTTATGAACTAGTTTTCAAATGCTCTGGTCATGACAGACTGTCACTGGTAATAATCACAAAAACTTTTTCAAATGTGCCCCTATCAAAAATTACATATGGTTATGGCCACTGCCATTACATTTATAAGATTTTACTCCACTTGAAAAATGCTAGACCCTTTGCTGAAGATTGTATCGTATTAGAAATAATTAAAACAATATCTTGAAATATGTTTAACAAATTTAGGTAGTTTCTATACTAAAAACTTTAAAAGCAGCACCTAGATTAAATATGCAACATAAACTAAATGTTGAACAATATTATAACTGAATACTTTTAAAACAATAGGAACTCTTATACATGTTCAATTATTGCACTGTTAAACTTTTATTCATAATTTGATAAAAAAAATTTAATTCAAAATGTCATTTTTTTTTTGGTAATTTATCACAAGGTGTTATTTATTTTAATCACTTGATTAAAACAAAATCATTGATTTAAATTTATTTTTTATAAAATCATCAATACGACTCTTATTGAAAAAGTCAAACAAAACTAGATTTCACCCTCAATTTGCAACTTTTAATGCAATCAGATGGCTAAACTAAAGAAAATGTGAGAAATCTGCTTTCCTGAAAGAACTCTATTTGGAAACATACAATTCAAAACAGGTGAACAGGAACATTTCCATCTTATTATCCTCTTTTGTCAATTATCCCAAAAATAATCACAAAACCCACGTGTAATGGGTGTTCTCAAAAATTTGGAAAACACTCCCATTGCATGTAACAGCATCAAAGGACCGATTCCACTTCCACTATTTATTATGCATTCATCAGCACAGAATAGATGACATTTTTAATGACTGCAAGTAACTTGTTATAAGTCATAATTTTTGCCAACTTCTATGGGAACTGACAATTTCAGTCCTTCTACGTAGCCGGAATAAAATTTTATGCTGGCAATATATAAAAATACTGACTCGCCTGTCAGTAAAGCTACATTTACTGGTATAGATAGAATGTTCTCTACTTTTAGACTAGCACACTGTAAACTAAGGAAATAGCTGGGAGCTGCAAAAGCATCTGAACTTGTATTTTTGCTTAAATCATTAAATGTAAAAAACACTCAACCTTCATTAATTAAAATATATTTAGAATAATGCATTAATGATTTTTTTTTTACTATAATTATTCATCAATTCAAATTTTTAAACACAAACACTGGAATTCTATGTAAATAAAACAATCTAATTTAAATTAAAAAAAAATTCTTTAAATAATTTGTTTTTACACCCTAGTAGCCTCATTAGCTGTATTAGGTATAAGATTAAAATTATTTTTGATTAACAGAGCTGTTCAATCAAGATGATGTTAACAGTTTCTTGCTAAAACAATGCTTGTTCATAGAGTTATGATTTGTTTATTACCAGTAGCGTCCCGAGGTATTCCAAGGCCTCAAGCGAACTTTCATAAAAAGGCCTCATATGAACAATTAATACATTAACATTTGATTTCACACATTCGAAAAATCGATTATCTGACAATTTATTTGTTGTTTTTACAAGTTAAAAAAATAAATGTAAATTCATTAAAAGACTAAGATATATGTTATCCTTTTAATGAATTAAAATTAAGTCTTTTAATGAATTAAAACAAGAAATTTATTTTATGAATGTCCCAAGTGGTCTTTTCACTTTAGGTTCAGGAATAGAATTTTGTCCAAATGGATAATCCGGCTCTAGTTATATAGCAAAGTGCACAATGGGAATATAGTATCATGATTTCAATATGCTCAACTACAATTCAATAAACAGGTTCTAGCCTGTTTACCGAATTGTTCAGATTTCAGCTCCCCTAATTTCTATATAAGGATATTCCTAAAGAGTTTTATAGAAGGAAATATCCTTTATAAATCCCCCTAGATTCAGCTCTCTAGGACAAAAGCTGTTTGAGCTAGGAGGAAAGTTCAAGCAAAAAAAAAAAAAAAATTCCCTGAAAATATACGATGGTACATCTTAAAGTTGTTAAGAACACTATTACAAACTGATACACAAATGCCTGATAAAATGCAGAATTATGTAAAATACTAAGAAAACGTTGGATTAGATACAACGTATAATGAATTAATGAGTATTTAAAAAATGTCAAGTCCAATAAAAAAAATGTGTCCTCAATTAAAGTTCAATAAAATTTTAAAGCCCTCTGCAAACATGAGGCTCCAAGCGGTCGCTTGGCCCTCGGAACGCCCCTGTTTATTACAGTAGAGTTCGTGTAAGAAACGTTTTATTTTGTGAAAAAACAATATTCAAATAATCAACAATTTTGAAATACATAAAGAAATTAACAAAACAATCTTTTATTTTCATACCACTGATTTTTTTTATACTTGACATTAAAACCAAATCTAAAAAATTTGTATATCACCGAGCAATAATGAACTTATATAAACAAAACATATTCTTACAAAACTATCGAGGAAATGTTTAGACTTCTTTCTTTGGTTGATTTTAACTTTCTAAAATAGTCAGACAATGTAGAAGGAATTGATTAAAAACTAACAAAAAAGCTTTACAAAAAATAGTGCTAGATCCATTTTAATACTTTACATAGCATATCCATGTAACTGATAACATATTTAAATAATCATAAAGACAAATTAAAATTCTGTGAAGGATAAAAATTTTCAAAATTGAGTTTTGTAAATAGATCACTAAAATTTTGTACTGTCCACAACTGTACATAATTTCTTCTAAACAGATCCCCAATATAAATAAGACGAAAATAACTGGTGATAAGAATAGGGATATGAATTTTAAACACATATTTTAACTAGTTTGAAAGATGTAACAAAATAGCTATAGGATTGATACACAATCTTGCGATACATTGATATTTTGTATCGATACTTAGTATTAGTAAACTGGCTGGGCATTGATATAATAGCTAACGATATGTCTCATATCTAAAGGTGCATACCAGTCATTAAAATGTGCAAAATATTTTAAATCTATATGGAAATGTTTTAATGTATATATATGTCAAAATTTATAAACTTAAGAATCAAAGCTGTGGAGTCTATAACAGTTTTGGTAGAGTCTGAGTCAGAAACTGAGTCATGATGACAATACTGACTCAAACTTCTAGAAAATTTATTTTAAAGTAATTTTATTTTGGAATATTTCATTATTTTACTTCAGCTAGATAATTTATAGGCAAGAAATTTAAAAGCATTTGCTTACCAATTAAAAACCGTTGATATAAAAAATTAATATTTTAATAAAATATGGACTGAAATTGATGCTTCTGAATTCATAATGCTGCAAGAGAGTCCAATCATGCAATCACTATTTAGCACATAACAGTGCTTGCCAAAATCACAAAATTTGCAGATTTCAGCAAATTTTACATTGCAAGTGTAGAAAATTTTATGATAATTTTTATATTTTATAGAAATGATCATGATAGTCATTTTCTTAAGTATCTATATTAAGGGCTTTTGACCAAAGAATTGTAAAAATCGAAGATCCTACAGAAGCTAGTAATTAATACATTTTATTCATGAATGAGTTCCAGCCGGACTATAGAGAGAAAAAAAACGTTACAGTGTAAGGCTTAATATACCAACTCCACAGCCATGTTAAGAACTAAAGAAATTAAAAATGCACAATATAAAATAGCTTAAGAGATGAATGACATTTTTTAAGCATATGTTAAACTTTTAACAGCTCAACACTGACTGTATCCTAATTTTTTATAATACAATGCCGTTACTTTAACATATTGCATTATATTTTATTTATGTGTCTATTTGCAATATTTATATTTATTTCTGGACTAGGCATCAGTTATGTTTCCTGATTCTGCTTATGGAAGAAGTTATTGCTTGATCGGAAAGGGTAACTCATAGATAACACACTACCTACCTCTTTCTTTGAAGGTTTAGAATTTGAATTAAAAGTGCATGTGCGAGTTCAGCGGTATAATATACAGGCACAGGGGCAAATGTATCTATGGTTAAGACTAAGCAGTTGCTTAAGGCCATGAAAGTTGCAAGCAGATTGTGAAGTAAGACTTTAAACTATTTTGTTTACAAAGACAAAAAATTTAAAACACTTTAAATGTAAGGTCTAAAACTGGGAGATTTAAAAGCAATAGAAGAAGAATTAAGAAAATATTACTCCAAATCTTAAAACAGCTAATATAAAAAATAAGTTAAGAGAGCAAAATAATCAAAAATGATCTAAGGAAGTAAAGAAATTTTTTGAAATATAATTTAGAATCTGAACTTGTCAACAATTTAAAAAAAAATATGTGTTATGGGTCTGTTTTGGAAGTTTATTCTCCATTTATAATAGTAAAAAAAAATTTCTTCACAAACACTCTGTAAACTCATTAATTTACAGCACGTACAAAACAAAATCCAATTATAAAACTAAGAAACCAGTATACATTTATCATTTTTGTAGTTTGTGTGGTCCTAAAAGTATCTATACAATATATTTTTTCTGTATTTGCAAGCTGTGTGGTCAGTCCTAAAGGTCTATTAAGATACTATACAATACACTGCTTTGTTTAAATGTTTTTAAATTTGTCTGTGTTAATCATAAAACTAGAGAAGTAGAAGGTCTAAAATTTATAAAATATCAATTTTGTAGAAATAAAAATTACAAATAAGTTTATTTTATCAAACAGGCGGAGCAAGGACTGTTAATTTGGGATATAAAGTCCCACTAGGGTGTTAAAGCCCATTTAGCCAAAATCATTCCAGTTACAATTCCGAATAACAGTTTACATGTGAAATATTACTGGAGCAACTATGGCAAATTTTGTGGGTTCTTGGCATCCCGAAGTTCCACCAATAGTTTATCATTCGATAAATTTGAAGACTAGAATCCACAAAGTAATGAGAACAGATTCATCTAGATTAATATCAGAGGGAGAATGAGATTATGTATATTAATGACCTACATTACGATACAATACAGTATCTATACAATGAGAAGCGAATATTGATATAGTATCGACACATCACTAAACGATATGTATTGATACACCGAATAAATTTGCTCTTCACTATATTTAATGTTAGGAATTATGCAAAATATTTTACAAACAAGTATACTTGTGACAAGCTTTAGATACTTCTTACTTCTTGCACATTAAATTAAAAGATGTCACAAACATGTAAAAATTAGAAGCTTAAGATGATGGATAGGCGTAGCCAAGATCTTTAAAATAGAGAGGGTCAACAACCAAATGACAAGTTAGTGATCATAGATATCATTAGCCAATAGGAGGTTATTTTCTTGTCTCTTCCTCCATTCCCACTCTGAAGTATATGACTTGATAAATAAAAATTAGCAATGGAGTCTGTTTTGGCAATAAAACTTTGAAATTATTTCCCTTTAAAGCTACAAGTACTAAACATCTAACAAACATTAACAATATTTCCAGTTCATAAATAGTTAATAGGATCTGACAAAGCAATAAAAAAAATAAATGAGTTTTCAAGTCTTACCTATCACAGGGTAACATAATTAGTACTTCAAAGACACAAAGCCATAGATTGTAGGGACAGAATAATGACAGCAAGTACCAAACATTTAAAATATTAATGCTTAGTTTGGATTTTGCTACATAGCACAATACTTTTTCATTTAAGTATTGTGCCGACAGTAAAACCAAAATGAAATTTGAGGGAAGTTTGTAGCTACAAGTTTCTTTGATGGCAACAAAAAATTTTATAGGAAATTTAGTACATACATCTAGGACAATACAATGATTAATTTTAACAAGGTCGTTTAAATACAGCAACTATAAAAATATTAAATAAATTACAGAATCAATTCACTTTTGGTTTTGCTACGAGTACCTTTGACAGCAACAAAATAAGTTATGGGAAATTTGGTACATATACTTAACAAAGCACAACCGTAACAAAGTCGTTTGAATACGGCACAGATAAAAATATTTAATAAATTACAGAAGCAATTCCACAAAACAAAAATGTTTTGCTATGAGTATTGTTGACAGTAACGGAGATGAGTTTAACGGAGAATTTAATACCCATATTTAACAAAACGCAGCCAATAAATCATTTTAACACTCATTTGATTGCAGCACTGAAAATATTAAACAAATTATGGGAGCAATTAATTTTAAGAATTCCTTTGAATGCCGCACAGATTATAAAAACATCAAATAAATTCTGGAAGAAGCACAGGAGAGTGTAGTACCAACAAGGCAAATTTGAAGGTTTTGCCAGAGTATCTTTGACAGCAAAATGAGTTTTGTGGAAAATTTAGTACATATGTCTAACAAAACACAACAAATAAGTAATTTTAACAAGGTCATTTGAATACAGCACCAATAAAATATTAAATAAATTACAGAAGCATTTCAATGTAAGAAATTCCTTTGCATATAGAACTAACTGATGATAAAAACAAATGAATTCTGGAAGAAGCACAGGAGAGGACCGACACAGCAAATTAAAAGGTGTCACGACGTAATACATTACAAAATAAGTGATAAAAATCTAAAAATGTCTATAAAGAACTGTACATGCAGTATGGATAGCAAATGGTTATAAACGAAGGTTAAGTTAAATGCACATCAAAGTTCAGGCTCTCCCCTTGCTTCTATAGCTACACTAAGGCATATGCAACACCAAATATAGGCATAGCAAAGATTCAGTTCATAACAAAGATATAACACTCTTTAATCCAGACTAGCAAGATGAGTGACATTGATCCATATTTAATAGGACCATACAAGTAGACAAAAGTGATGTTTCCACCTTAACTAGAAACTTTGCACCAAACTATGAAATTTTAAATTTATGATTATAAATAGAACATCTAACTTTTCTGAATCATACTGCACTTAGAACCAAAATAAAATATTTGTTCCTACACCATAATGATCTAAATTGGATGAAATAGAAATGTATTTCTTACATTTCTATATACGATAAAGTGTATCAGTAATAGAAACACATGACTATGTGCACCTGTAATATTACAGTGTTGAAATTGAAATTTTATATACAACAGCAGATGAGAAATAAGACCAATGTAGAATTAAAGGCAGCAAATCTCAATGAATTAAGCAACAGTTTATCAAAATATGTACATATTTTGCTGTTGACTATTAGTGAAAGTAATAGTATGATGGAAACACAACAGGCTGGCCAATTTGTAGAGGTAACATTTAACGCTTGCGGATAATTACACTTCAAAATGATTCACTCAAGAAAAAGCTGTCACTGATGTCAGAACCATCATCATCTGAATCTGACCATGAAAACATGAAGTCCGCAAGATCCAAATTAATCAAAACATTCTCTTCCCTATATTCAAGGTAATCCCACAAAAATATGCTGTCCATATAATCAAGTTCCCCATCCTGATTCTGTCGCCGTCTTCGGGTGGGAAGTGGAAGATCAACTTTTGTTCCATCAGGCTTGGCATGCAAATAAAAACATGCACCACCAAAGGGACAAGTACCTTCACCTTGTTTAAAATATTTACAAGGCTTATTGCTTAATGCTTCTTTATATTCGGTAATAAGTTTCTTTTTCTCCTCTTCTGTATCGGGAAAATATATACTAGGCGTTATGAAATCAGATGGTATTCGGCATTCTGGACAAGCTCTTGTAACAACAGGATCCAATGCAGTATCTATATGCTGATTGCTTTCATACTGCTTAGATCTTCGCCACTTTCTTATACAACTTAAGCAGTATACATGATTACATTTTTCAAGAACTCCAAACCTACGTTCTGAGAGTGGCTCCTTATCCAAAACAACATCAATACATATACCACATGTTTTGTCCATGCTACGCTGGACTGCAAATGATAATTCCATATTCTGCTCAAGTTCCTTTTCACACTCATCATTATGTGCTTTTCTTTGTTTTTCATCCAAAGGATGCAAACATGCTTTGTGACAAAGTTCACATACAATCCCGTGGATAAATGGGCATTGGTCTCCAAATGGACATTCACCAACCATGAAGTACGAGCATAAATCCGTAGAAGGCGATTTTTCAGGTTCACTATTTACAACTGTGTTCGCTTTAAGTGTGTCAGCATATGATCTCGTCGTTTTGGGAATAAACTCAGGAGCATTTATCCAATTTGTTGAAGTAGGACCAGGTGCATTCACATTAGATACTTCATTCTTAATTGTATTATTTCGGCTCAATGTATTAAATTTGGGCTGATGCGAATTTTTTTTGTTCGAATCAGCTCGCGTGAAGTTGCATGTAATATCACGGTTAGAAGAACGTCGTGAAGGTCCAGCAGAATGTCTGTCATTATGAGCTTGAGTTTTAGAATTTCCGTCTTTTTTTACTCGAACATGATCATATCTGCAATTTTGACCGAAAACACATATGCCTTGCAGGTAATAACGACACACAGAATCGGGAATATGACGTGTACTGTCGTGCGAAAAGAGACATCTATCACCATCCCTGCAAGACGAAGACAAGAAATACCTACATACCACATCATCTTGCCTTACAGATGTACCTTCGGCCATTTCGAAGACAGGAAATATTGCAACCAAATTTAGTTTCACCACCTCACATAATCAACATTTACTACAGACGAAAAATCAGAAATGGCACTGTATTCTTCCGCAGTCAGGTGATCAGTTAAATTTCTTCATCAGTATCCTGCTACGCATAATTAAAAAGAAATCTAGAGAAAATTTTAGATGAAAACAATTGCACGTAAATATGAGCAAAATTAATTCAAATTTTAAATTACTAATATAAATTGATTAAGAAATCCTATTTTGATACGCATGACCTTTTAATCGTGAGCTGAGGAACTATATTCTATATTTAATACTCGGCCTTTTAAACGAGATACGCAGCTCAGTCCCGCCATCTATCACTTAAATTTGAAACTAATACTATTTTTGCTCTCTTTCGTCAAAGAATTTAATCAATAAGCAGAATAAATACATAGAAAATTGTACAGAAAATGTGATTTTATATAAAAAAAAAATTCTAATTGCTTCCATTTCATTTCAATGACTGGAGCGATGCTTCAAATTTCGAAGGAATTTGCAGTTTTCCCTGTTTATTTAGGAACGTTCTCTCGTGATTTAAATCCCCCCTGTGCAAAATAAAAATATTTTATTTTAAGACAAACAATTATAAACACAGTTACACAAGAGGAATTTCAATTAATAACAATTGCGTAAAATGGTATTATTTTTACTTCTCATTAATTTGAATTTTATAGTTTATTTTTACGCACTGAAATTTTTACGCGATGCATTTAAAATGAAATCAAAAATCTCAGCTCAAAACTGATGTAAAGAAAATTAATTTTGCACGAAAACGTCGTAAAAATACAGCATACTATAAAAAATGGATTCCCGAATTCTTTTTACAGAATGCTGTATTTTTACGAAGTTCTCTAAAAATTAATTGATAAATCTTTGGTTTATGGACAGTTAGTGCCCGCAGATTAACATTTTTTACACTCGAAAGAGTAAGCTTTATAGTGGCGTTGCCAAAAGGATGGAGGGAATTCCAAGAATCTGGGAAATAGGATAAGCAAGCTTTAGTTACTCCCGTCCCCCTCAAATAATAATAATAATCTGGCATGATTTAGAAATGCATATCCGATTCCATTGAACGTCAATAATTAATTTCTAACTCTGTTAATGTTCTTGTTTCGAATTGTGTTGTTCGGTGTGCTTGGGTTGCTCGTATTCACTTGATAGATCTTCAAAAGCTAAATTATGCATGATTGTTACATTTAAAATTTTACATTTAAATTATGCATGATTGCTACATGTTTATATTTAATTCTTGCATTTAAAAGTTCAATAATTGAATTATTACATTTCGCTTTACTTCATTATTTGTAAGTGGAGAAATGGATTATTACAAACCTCCCTATTTGTTAGAAAAGTTTTTTAGCCTTCTTTGGGCCTTCCGCTAGCGAAGAAAAATTTCTTTTTTTTTTCGTTCCTATTAAAAAAGTGAACGAGTTCGTACAACAAGGTATCTTTCTACGTTGCAATTGTCAATTTTGGTCAAAAATCTTTTATTTTCTGTTTTCTTTTTTTTTTTTTGGAATACGGTTTTTGCTCTGCGGCAATTAGAACGGAAAATATTAAAGATTTTATGAAAGCGGGAAAACCGCACTTAAATCACCGGAAGAGGGTATTTAAATGGCTGGTCAACTGTCAAAAACGTTTAAACATCATTTTCAGGGCCGGTTCAAGGATATTTTCGTGTGTGGGCAAGACAGTTTGGGGCCGCCTTTCATATATATATATATATAAATATAAAATACAAATATATAATAAAATTTTCTTAATGTTTCCTTAATAATTCCTTCCTTCTTAATGTGACGCAACAAGCCCATTTTCCATTGGTTAATCTTTATCCAATGGCATGATTCACTTCCTCATAAGGGTCCGCTCGGCCCCCTCGTTATCTTGGCGCGCCCCTAAATTTATGATTTTGTGACCTTTTGGGTTCCCGTGTTGTAAAACTCGACGCCATCCAGACTGACAGTATTGTTTGCCGTTTTGTACACAATAAATTACACATATAAGCTTGTCTCATCAAAGTGTGATATCTATTTCTGGTCTCACACTATCAAATTTTATTCTCATCTAAATTTAGAGTTTTAATTTGCGGTTTAGAAAATGTAATGCCTTACATTTCTTTCTACATGCATACATGCATGCATAATGCAGCAGCAATTTATAATACATAACTGAATTTTGGACTTTATTTGTAATTTCCCTGCACACAAATGATGTATTGGAAAATAATGTTGGGGTCGAAAACTCGAATTTTCGACGGATTAATATACGTTTTGGACATCCTTTAACCCATATCAATTATTTTTAAATGGGTGTCTGTGCGTGAGTGTAATGTATGTATGGGTGTGTATAGGAGTCTAGAGAGACAAAATTTCTAGAACAAATGGAGTGAAGTGAACAAAATTTATGATTTTAAAGGCAAATGATACAACTGGAAGGTCGCAAATTTTCAAACTTCTTTTAAATCATAAGAAGAAAACGGCATTCAAAAATATTAAATAAACAATCATATTATATGTAAGTTTATGAGAATAACATCTATGTTTGAGGTTTCTGTGTAGGGAAAACGAAGTGTTATGAAAAATGTAAACCTTTTGGACACTTATAATAATAATATCAATATTTTAAAATTCAAAATTTTTTTCTAGAAAACAAAAAGTGTCTGTCCCAGCGAGTGTTTTTATTACTCTTGTTTTCATTTGAAACTATAAAATAAAGATATAAATAGTAAACGACAAAAATACGTACTAGGAAATTTAGTATCAAAATCTATATTTATTATTAAGAAAAGCTTTTATAGTTCTCGAGTAATCGTCTTGTCAAATTGAAGAAGATTGAAATTTTTCCATTTTTCAAGTTAGTAACATCTCAAAAACTAAAAGAACTAGCTTTGAACAATAAGCATAAATTTGTAGCTCTGTAAAAGCCCTACAAGTGTATATAATTGGATTTTGGATCGAACTCTATTTTTTGAGGGAAGGGTGGCTTAAACTTTGAAACATAAAAATGAGTTTTTTTCCATGTTTCATACTTTCACTCGAAATATCTTCGAAATTATAAAAGATCGATAGAATTATATTAAGTGATAAAAAAATATGTATGAGGAAATTTAGTTTCTAAATTTATATGTATATTTAAAAAAGCTTTTATAGTTTTCGAGTAATCATCTTGTCAAGTGGAAGAAGTTTGAAAATTTGAAGTATTTCAAGTTTGTAATGCTTATATCTTAAAAACTATGATAACTATAAACAATTAGTATGAATTTATTGCTCTTTAAGAATCCTACAAGTGTATATAATTGGATTTTAGGTCACTTTCTTGGTTTTTGAAGTATATCGAAATTATAACCACTATACTTTAAAAACCAAGTTTTCCAATGGGTGGGAAAGCTGTAATATTTGAAATGCCACGATTGTTGCAGATCAGTCTGATTACTTACTCTTTTGTGAAATATTGCTGCACAAGCACGAGATATTTTGCTTTGTTTAAAAAAAATTAGGAAGTCAAATGAATATGGGGATTCTAAAGATGTTTAATGATTGGTGAGGTTTGAGCAGAATATAGGTGGAAATATACGCATTCAATTACGTATTTATGTGCCGCCAGACACGTTTATAGATTAACTCGAATGTAAAATCTCCTCAGCAAGTTTAATTTTTATACTGCAAATCAAGTTAGTAAAATAATCGAATATATAAAAGTGGAGTCTATGGTCGGAGTTTTCAGATGAAATCGGGGTGAAAATTAAAAGCGCTAGCTAGTTACAAATAGTTAATTTGTATTGCTAGTAATTTGTATTGCTTTGAAAGCCTATAAAAGAAACAAATGAGTCTGAAATAATCGAATAAACTTATTGAACTTTACTGGAGTTTTATCTTGGTTTGAATTGAAAACTTGGTTTGAATTGAAAACTTTTAACTTGGTTTGAAAATATTATTCACGCAAAGCAATTTCGGCTCCATCGGACTACAGTCACCGCCGATTATATTTTTCTGAATTTATCAGGAATCAAAAGTAACTTACTCATTATGTAGTGTCATGAAAGTTGCCCTCATCAATTTTTTAATAAAATTTGAATTTTTAAGTGCATAAATCTTATGAATAATTTGTATATCTTAGCAGTAAAACATTATAAGCAAATCAAAGAAATGACTTTATGAATAAATTAGGAAAGAGGAGAGATGAAGGAAAAGCATTTCAATCCCTACGAAGCTAAGACATAATATAACAGGACAATTCAGAATTTTGCCGGTTATTATCAGCAATTTATTTAAATAGCTAATCTTTAATATTAAATTTAAAATTCAAAAATATTTAAATTTGTTGGTTTTTGATTTCGCAGCTAAAAATCTGGGATTCTATTTCGAAGCAGTTTGTGACTGTCCATTGTAGCCCCTCTAAAATCTGATTAAAATACAGAAGGAACATAGAATATAACAACTATAATTCAAAAATCAAGTTTTCTAATGGGTGAGAAAGCTGTAATATTTGAAATGTCACGATTGTTGCACATCAGTCTGGTTACTTATTCTTTTGGGAAATATTAGTGCACAAACACGAGATATTTTGTTTTGTTTAAAAAAAAAATTAGAAAGTTAAATGAACTTGGGGGATTCTAAAGATGTTTAATGATTGGTGAGGTTTGAACAGAATAGGTGGAAATATACATACGGAAATATACATAATAATGGAATACTATCCAAATTACAACAAAATTTTACACTTTGACTAATTTAAAATTTGCTTTATTGTATCACTGGAACGAATTACCCGGTATTGATCTTGATCTGGGATGCAAATAAACCCCCGTTACTACATTTACAAATAACATTACTCAATTTTCTTCAAATCCTAAACCGACGTCAAATTACCAGTACGCTATCCGCAAAGCGAAAAAAAAATAAACGCTCTCCGTGATGCAAAATATAAATGAATGAAAGATAAATAACCTCTAGGAGATGAACGTGGCATTAGATCGTTACGGTATGATTAGCTGTTAGATCATATCGATGGCTGGAGATTCTGTAACTGTTACGAGAATAAAGCTGCTAGGTCATATCAGTAGCTGGAGATTATCTGATTTTGGAATTTAAAAATTCGTTAAAAATCGGATGTAAACTTTGGTAAAAGGCCTTCGAGATGCATTAGTTCAGGTATAGATGAGACTGTGTCGAAAGCCCAGGCCAACCGACTCGTCCGAAGACATGGAGTAACAAAATGGGTGAAAAAATTCAATGAGATAGATATCGGTTGGCATTGTGGACAAACACACGGGTAGATTCTTCTTTTCATTATTATAGATTCACTGGGGAATGAAGACGATTGAAATGGAATGTTTAAAATGCCCTTGAGTTTGTGACAAGTGAATGAAAAAATATAAAAAAATGCTCGAAGATACAAAACCTAATTCAAAAGCAGGAAAAATATATAGAATAGAAAAGGGGACAACAATTAGGAAAAAAGGTGGAGGGGGTAAAAATTAAAAATATTCTCATTTTCTGCCGAAAGATAAAGTGCATAACAAAACTAAAAGAGAGGGGAAAATCATATTTGCAATCATTAGAGAACAAGGCGGTAAAACACGTAATGTTTATTTTCGTAATTTTGAAAAAAATAATAAAAGAGAACATCTGAAAAAAATTTGGAGATACATGGGCCCAACAGAAACACAGGAAAATATCCAAATGCTTCCAAATTCATTTTAAAAAGGACGGGGGGGGGGGGGGGGGGGGGGGGGTTAGAAATTAAAAAATATGAACTTTCGAGTGGGGTAATAAAAATAGGGTGTATTAAGAATAAAAAATAAATTCCATTCGTTGGAAAAGAGGAACGTCAATGTTTCATTTTTTCTTGGTTTTGAAATAAAAAATGGACAAAAAAATACTACATATCATACAATACAACTTTATATAAGAATAATAATAAATCGAATGTTGACTAGAACATGGGGATATTAAATGAATTGTTTGAGCAGAAAAAAAAAATCACAATATCAAAATGTATATTACAAATTTTAAGGTTGTTTAATTAACATTTTACTTAAAAATGTATTAAATTATAACTAAAAGTGTAATTATGAAAAAATAAAATAGTATTTACGGATTATTGAACGTATATCTAAACAGAAATTTGTATGCATGGGCAAAAGAATATATATAATTCCCAGATTGAGTCTATAGAATGAATTTATTAATTTATGAAACAGCTCTAACAATTTATAAAAAACTTTTGCACTTTCATGCAGATATTCAAAAAGGAATATTTTACTTCGCAAAAATATTTTGTACCATTTTTTTTTTCATTTTGCAATAAAACTGGAAAAAATACAAAATTAAGATCATTTTACGCCATTGCTTAGTTATTTGCCTCTGAAATTCCTTATAGAACAGCCACGGGGCATATTATTTTGGATAAAAACATGAAAAATTATTCTTTTATCAATATTATTCTGGGGCTAATACCAGAGACTAAATTCAGTACCAAATTAATTTTATTGGTTGAAACACATTAAAAATCAACAAAAAATGTAGTCAATTAAGAAATTTTGCAAAAATATTTTTAAAAATTGAAAGAAAAAGTTACCCGAATAGTTAGAACATACAAAGACAGCCATATTTGTCGATGGATTTGTGAATCTTGCATGGCAGCATAACACAACACTTTGAACAATAAGAAGTAGCTTTTTACTTGTAGTCATTGTGTTTGTTATCTTCATGGTCTCCAGCTAGGCTCAATGCCTAAATCAGCTAAAACGGTAGACGACCAAAAGAATGACCATCTGGACTAATCTCCTCCCTCCCGTCCTTTAAGAAGTGCGATCATAGAGGCCGCATCCATGTGTTTGCAATTTGAATATGAAAACAGGAAAAAATTCTGAGAATCGGCCCTTGAGTTTTTCCCAGTATTTGGGGCAAACAAAGTCCCCTAAGGGATTGCAGGCTGCACCCAGCTGCAAGTTGTTTAAAATCTGGTAATCTCCCAAGTGTTTGAGCATACGTACTTTCAAGCAGAACTGTACATTGCTTTGAAAAAGATATAATTATGGGAGAAAAACGATTTTATCCTTTTTATATTTTAATACTATCTAAAAAAGTAAATTCATTTATATTAAAGTGGCACAAAATTGGTTCATTTTCAAAATATTTTTTTTAATACGACCACAAAAGTCATTCTTACTACACCTAATTTCACTTCCAAATGGCCGCCCCTAATTCGTCCGCTGTGGACAATTGCCCACGCCGCCCACGCCTTAAACCGGGCCTGATCATTTTTACTACAAATTGGAAGAACAGCAAACCTCCGCTGCACGCATAATGAATTATTAGTCCACAGCGGTGTGATGTTAGGTTTGCCGTAAGTATAAACTCGAATACTAAAATCAAAAGCATTGATTTCGATTTAGTACATATGCCGTTTGCGTATAAAGTATGTCTGTTCCTCGCTCCGATTTAACCCAATCGGGCCCCGAGTCGAAAGTGTCATAAAGATTTAAATATTTATAATATCAATAAAACAATGCAATATGAATAAAATTAATTTTATTTTATGATTTAAATTAAAGAATTGTATTGATTTTGAATATAAACACGATATAAACTAAATTAGGTATAATAAATCGGACATTAACAAAGTTGTAGTTATAGTATTCGCTTTCTTGATAACACAAGGAAGTCTGTATTTGGCGACGGGTGCATTAAATGAGTATTTTTTTTTTCCGTAAATCTGTCGATAGCAATGAGGTGACAATAAATTTTAGTATTTATATTCCAATTTTTTTTTTTTAATTATTTGGGGTACATATTTGAGATTAAATGTTTTGAAAATTTTAAATCCATTCACATTTATTTCAATTCCATTTTTAATAGTTTTAAAAATAGAAAGAGCTACGATTAGAAATAAATAAAACTGTCCTGCAAAAACCATTGTGATGTAAATTTTTAGAGATTTTAAATTTTAAAGTATTCTTACTATGCTGAAAAAAAAAAAACAAGAAAATTTTCTATTCGCTATATTTATTTTATTTTATCTCCCCCCCAAATATATTAAATACTCATAGTCTCGCATATTTTCAATTTAAACTATTTTCATAAATGCGAATTATATTGTGAAGTCGCATCACAAGGAACAAAAAAAAAATTTGTTATAGTCAATATTCATAATAATCGATAATAAGTATAAATATGAGATTAGCAATAAAGATGATTACCTCCAAGCATATTATAATATTGTAAAACAGAAAATCAATAGAGTAAGGTTGAAATGTATTACTTTTTTTTATTTATGTTGAAAAAACTTTGTAACTTTCTTTTGGAAATCTGAATTTACAACACATTTGCACTTCTTCTATATTACATTTAAGTTATCACTGCAGTTAACGTTGTGGACTTCAGAATAGTCACTCAAATTTTGGAGGCTTTCCCAGCAATTTTTGGTGTTATCCACCCTCTTTTTACATCAATTTCGGTTTCTTCGGATTCGGATTTGTCAGACGTATTATCAGTAACTATATAGCAATAACAGCATTATCGGTATCTTGTGCTTGTTTCAATACAACCATCGCTTGCTGCATAATCGTCAAAAATAAGATCTTGCTCGGTACAAAGTCAGACTTTCCCAAAAACTGTGCAAAATCAAATTAATTGCTGCTCCTGGGATCTTGCTTTTGCTCCGAGAAGTTCATGAAAAAAATTTCTGTCACTCTCCCACACTTAAAAACAGGTACAGGTATCTGTCTAATTGTTCGCCATAAGCGATGTGTTTTACATTATAAAAGTATTCCAGATTCAAAGTGAGAGAAAAAATTCGTAATAACCAATACTTCGCCACATCCGAGCTCGTTATAAGTGGGCTCCACTGTAGCAAAACAACGACGATCATGATAGTTTTAATATAGCCATCCAGATATACTATTCAGTGATGTCTACAGAATTTTCAGACCCCTATACAACAAACATTCGGGACTCCTACTTTTTCCACAAACAGTTTATGCGGCCCGGACCTCCAACCTCAAGCCTCCCAGAACACTATGCACAGTGTTTCTTTCAGGCATACATCCGAGGGGAGAGAAGCCCCCCCCCCCCCTTCGGAAACATTTTATATTAACTTAGTTTCTGCTTAGGTGACTGCATTTAGATATATTTATATAGGGCAAATAAAAAACTTGACCCCCCCCCCCCCCTCCCAGCCAATATGTCCTGAAAGATTGCCTATGCAACACATTGTTTTGCCCACTCCCACCTCTCTGTCGGCGGCCTTACCAATAAATATTCAATGAGTTTTCTTTATAACTATAATCTGATCAGCCAGTAGAAAGTCCGTTATTTGACAGGCTAAATAGAACAGTGCTTAATGGTAAAACATAATTAGGTACGTAACTATTTCACGGCGCAAATTTCCGCGAATCTTGGTGGTATTTCTAGAATTTCACGAATATCAAATATATTCGCAAATTTCAGATATTTTTCCTATTATTGCCTAAGTTCTACCATAATTTTTAGATTTTTATTTCGCAGCGCGAATTTACGCGTTTTTTATGAAGTTTTAGGTTTTTTTTTTTTTTCAAATCTAGCAAATATCTAATATATTAAAACTTGAACCTTCTAGACGACAAAGATTTGCTTGATTTTTCGGTAATATAAAACGACTGTAAAAGAACTTCGTTTCGGCAAAGGTTTGATAGATTTCTGGAATAAAATCGTTTTCATAGCTACATAAAGTCGCCATCCACGCCTGACACACAGTGTCGATGCCGAATGATCCTTTTCTAAATTCAAAAACGTGTCACAGGACAACAGCCACTATACAATACAGAAGAAAATATGTATATGTGTACAATACAATGTATCAAATCGCTGTCCACTTAAATGATAATCTTGATCTCATGTAACGGACGTTGATAACATAGCCACAAATTGGATGGTTTGCAAATGTAAGTATTAGTTTAAAAAAAATTGTAATATAATGCTTATTAATTTGAATAGTAGTTATTTGTATTACAGCTTCGTAACGGGTAGACAACTTTGTTTAGAAATGTTAGTGTGTAATGTATAACCTCGGCCGCGAAATTTCGAGATTTAACCCCGCGACAGCCCCGCGAATGCTGCCTTTTTTCCGCAATACAATTACTACCCTAAACATAATAGTCAGGAGCGGATAGGGAATATCAAAAAATTTTGATTCGATATCGATCCCAATAGGACATCCTATCGCAAACAAAATGATGCCATTTAAAGGGGGCTGTGCAGTGGCGCAAATTGACTTTTGGCGCCCTGGAGCAAATAATTTCGAGGCTCTCTTTGCCAAAAATATGTATAACGCAACATGCGCCCCCTTCTCATTCGGCACTCTAAAGCGATCAAGACCGCACGGGCTGTGAAGATGGCTGCCCCTCCCTTAAGGATTTTCAAGTTATTACGTTTCTTATATAATCTCCCTTGCAGAATCATATTTCCATCAACCCTAATCATCCATTAACTTTTGCCCCTCCCCAAGAAATGATCCCCCCCTCTCCCTCAGAAATTCTTAAAATGGCGCCCTGCCTGAACACCGACATTACTTTGATACAAAATTGTATTGTTACGAAAATACCACATCAACTGATTTATATTCATGCATACCAATTTTATCTCATTACACACATACGTAGCAATACAAACTAACTTTCGTTGTTATCAACTATGATTGTTCCAGGAATTGTCATTATTTCTCCATGGCGATCAATGATATCAAGATTTTAAATTTCGAATTGTCTGAGTTCTTATCTGGAAAATTACAAAAAATTATATCTTGTTCTATTTTTTTTTTTTTGCATGTATACCAGCATAAAAAATGCCATGTCTATGTGCATTGTTCTTAACTTATCGTGTCCGTACTTCACACTTACATGTTTTAAAAGTTATTGAAATGTATCCAGAGAAAATTTTAATGCACTTTCAATTAACCGGCAAGTTATCTCGAAGCTAAATAAGACCATTTTGCTTCAAAAGAAGACGACCTGGACTGTCTGGAAAAACTCTAAATCCGAACCTTCTTAATCTTATATGCTTTAAATTAAATACGTAAGCATATTTCATTACTGTAAAGTGTCTAAAAAATCAAGCGATTCGGAATAATAGTGTAGAAATTTATTCAATGCCATCTTTTTTTATCGTTTTATTTTGGTGAATTCTTATAAGAGGTAGACTAGGATATTTTGGTGAACATATTTTACTTCGACCTTGCTCGCGTGGCATGGTGTTACGGGGGCGTTAAAGGAAAACAGTTAATTGTATTGAGAAAGAAAGAATGTTTTATTTTTGTTTTGTTACGATTCGCGAAAACAAAACAAAGAAGTACGTATTTTCGTTTCTACTATCGTTAGCCGTAACTACTAAGAAAAGTGATCGGTGGTTGCACGTACTGAAACTAGTAAGGTTAAAGAACCGCAGATTTATTTATTTATTATTCGATTTTTAAAACTACTAATATTTTTATTTATGATAAACAGAATCACAAAGTAAAACGCAGTGCAAATAAAGATAAATAAGCATATCGTTTCGGAGATCATTGGATTTCCTTTCTCAGTGCAATAAGCCTGGACCAGAACGTTCAAATGAGCACAGACTAAGCCGGTCAAACAGAAAATAGCTAAACGACAAACCCCAATATAGTAGCGCCACCTAGTGTGATGAAAGGGAAATAAAACGAGAAATAAAATAGAAAATTAAGGAAATGCGAACTTGAGAAATAAATAAGAAAAAACAAATAAAATGCAAAGTACATGAACTGAACGTGCAAAAAAAAGACCGAACATTAGACATACATGGTCATGCCATATCTCAAAGAAATAATATATTTTTATCAGCATATAATACAATCTGGGACAATAAACATTAGAGCTTTTCCATGACTCGATCTCGATATACGTTATAGATTTAAATAAGCCAAATTGATTTCATGGAAATCTCTCGACTCGTTGGGGAGACCTCATGCCCCTGTCAAGAAAGTAAAATATCAATATCTCAAGAAGGGCTCATCATAATCCTTAAAAACAATTTCAATTTATTTCTATTTAAAGCGTTTATAAACCATTCACCCCTTTAATAACAATAACCATATTAAACTTTTTACGTTTCCTTCCTTTTAGATCCAAAGTAATATAAATGCCTTATAAGTGATGTTATTCGCATTTAAATAAAAAAATCTGATGTCGGTAGCACATAAGTTTCCCTATATAATGCAACGAATTTCTTTCACAGTGAAAAAATGATGTTTAAGATCTACGGTACAATGTTTTATTGTTGAATTGTACATTTGATGCTTTTCAAAATGACAGCAAAAAAAAAAATTTTTGAAGTACCCAATTAATAGATATTTTACGCAACTCTAAATTGACAATTATCAATATTGATAGCATCCGCAATAAGCAATATAATCCACATATTAAAATATTTTAATAATTAATTCACCAATTTGGCGTCATCTTCGTTTCCTTTTCGTCATTTTTGCAAGTTTAAAGATATTTTCGTCAACTTGTGCAAAATATCGTCAAGTTAGCGATATTTTATATTTTCGCTAAATTAGTCGCCAAGTTCAACTTCAAGCGTTACAAACTAACGGAGAGCAGAGCCTTTCTTATATAAATGACTGTTAGCGAATTGTTAGGCATCAAAATACAAATCTATTACAGAAAGTATCTCCTCTCGTGAATGGAACGAACTAGATCAGTGAGAATGGTGTTAACAAATTTATCGCATACACTCATATCCAAAAGTAAAGCAACAAAGGGAGAAAAGAAGATAAATATAAAAGTATTCATTCAAATTCATTGAAACTTTCACAGATCATGGGGCATAACAAAAGACACTAACGTGGGGAAACACAAAGAAAATTATCAAGCAATAATTAAATAATAGAGATAAACAAAAGTATGGGATTTTGGGCGGCAAAAACAATTTATTGGTGGAGGTCTTTCAATACGAAATGTGATGACCTCTGCTGGAAATACATGCCCGACAGCTTCGATTCATGCCAAGAATAAGACCATCTATACCTGTGCCCATTCAGCAGACATGTTCTTAGCTCGTAAAGGTTCCGGTAAGGGTCATGGAGAGAACTTAAACGTCTCCCAAGTATGTCCCATACATGCTCGATGGGAATTAAGTCAGTGATCTCGGTAGCCATTCAATACGCAGTGTTAACAATTCTATGTACTGGCCGACAATGTGAGCCCTGTGGATTCGCGCGTTATCGTCCATAAAAATGGCATCAGGACAAGTGGAATGGACGAACATATTGAGCAAGAATGTCATCCCTATACCGCACTGCAGTCACAGTACCGCGAGAGAAGATGTGGAGATCAGTGCGGGCGCACCCTTCCCAAACCAGCAAACCACCGTCTCTGTATGCATGTATTTCGCGGATGTTACTGGCGTGATAGCAAGTCCCAAGCGTTATCCTGACCAATAACCGTCAGGAATCACTCTGTACACCAAACCGTGACTCATCCAAGAAACAGTATCCCATTGATGTGGAGTCCAGTTGAGGTGTCGAACCCAGTTTAAGCGGGCCTCTTTGTTCGAGGGGGTCAGTGGTACGCAAACCACTGGTCGTCTTGCATACAGCTGACCTGCATGTAGCCGTCTGTAAACAGTCTGCTCAGATACCACTCTTCCAGCCGAAGCTGCAAGATCGGAAGCAAGCTGATGTGCAGTGATTAACCTGTGACCGCCATGCTTGCAGATACAGAAAACGTTCATCCTGAGCGGTTATGAAACCACCACTTATTGGTCTTCGCAACACTGTTCCTTCAGTTTGATACCGGTTTCACAGGCGCCAAATATTGGAGAGTTTGCCATTTAGGGCTCGGGCTGCTTCCGACTGTTACTGGCCCCCTTTAAAAAATCGTCTGCACTGAAAGCTGTTATTTTTGGTATTGCCACATTCTAAAAACTTTAATACTGACCTTTGTAAACTTCGGCTTATCCGGCATCCGATGATTCGAAATGATGATCCGATAGATCGCTTTCGGATCTATAGATTAAATGCTTTTATATGCAGATTTATGTTCATTGAAGTTTAAATGTTTTACACCTACTGTACAGGAGGGTACGGTCTCTGTGGATACCTCCCCCACTGGGTCTAAATTGGGTGGCTCTTCCCGGCCGTCCAAACAGTTACCTTACACCTTTCTGGTAGGTCGGACGGTCTGGGTCTCAACAACAACAACCTACTGTACAGCGTAATTGAGTCTGTGTAACGCTCTGGGTAAAAAATATCACATATATTTTGTTCTAAATTAATTTTTTTGTTTTGTATCCCATTTTAGTTCGACAATCGTTAAACCGGCAAATTTGATGATCCGGCACTACTGAAGTCTCGAACGTGCCAAATCATCGGAAGTTTGCTGTATATTTTGTTTTGTTTGTAACCGTGACACAATATATGACATGAAACTTTATGTGCTAATTTTGGCTTCCAGTTTTCAGTCTCCCCAAATAATTTTATCACGTTTCGCTATTATGTATGTGTGTGTGTGGCGACATCTCTCGAACGAACGTTTTGAAAACTATATTTGGTATTACAATCAATTCTTATAATCAGTGAATACTGGAACCATTTTGATTTTAAACGGATAGGTGTTCGGAAAACTTCCAAAATCTCGAATGAATTTTTAAAATATGAATAAAATATCGAGACTTTCAATTATATTAAGCAAATAATCATTTCATACGTAATTTTTCATTTGAAAACGGATAACATAAACTTTAGAACGCTAGCATAAACCATTCTCGATATATTGCACATTTTGCGAATAAATTTATAAAAAAAATTACACAAAATTAAGGAGTATTGTAAGTTTCGTCAAATATATTCACTTTCCATAAGCAATATATATAATGCGATAACTCTATTAAAATCATTGTCGTGAATCTAGTTCGTTCTATTCACGAGAAAAGACAATTTTTGCAATAGTTTTGTATTTTGACACCCAACGATTCGTCCATTGTCATTTATTTCAAGATATATTAATTAAATTTTCATCGTATTGTAATGTAGAATTTACACGTGACAATTTGTTTCAAACCAATAACGCCATAAGCGCCCAATTTCAATTTGTCTACTATTAATTCAATGCCAGTAGCATTGTGGTATGACTACATTTACAACTGGAGACGATGATTAGATGCTGTTGTCATGGTAACGAGATTCGCCTTTTCAAATTAAAAATTCTGATGTGGGCCGCATATGACTTTCCCTACATAAATCAATGGCTTTGCTTCTTTCACAGCTTAATAAGGATGTACAAGATCTACGGCTCTATGTGTTTTGTGTTAAATTGTACACTAATATTATGCACTTTTCTGTGCGACAGCATGCAAAATTATTACGAAATACCCAATTATCTTTTATTTTGCACAAATCTAACTTGATAATTAGAAATATAGCTAGCATCTGATGATAAACAATATAGTTCATATTAAATGATTTTAATAATAAAAACTAATATTTTATTATATAAAACTAATGATTTGAGTTCCAATCAATAGATTCCTAAAATTCCAATTCTTATGTATTTCATATGTCAATATTATACTAAACTTTTCGTTGTTTAATTTGGAAGAAGCGACTCTCGTTTTTATGACAACATCGCTTAATGGGCGTATAAGAAAACAGTACCCGTCATATTGATTACGAATTCTTATACAACTCCCTATCGAAAAATAATTATTACATCAACCCTTAAAAAATGCAATTAATTTACGACACCCTAAACATCCTAAAGACGTTGACGAAACATCGCCAACTTGACGACCTTTAGACAAATTAACGAAAATGACGCTGTTACGAAAATGACACCATATTGATGAATGATAATTAACATATTTTAATATAATGTAGTATATTGCTTAACAGATGTTATCAATATTTCCAATTTGTCAAGTTATATTAGCGCGAAATATAAGTTAATTTAGTACTTTAAAATAATTCTACATGTTGTCATCCAGAAAAGTACTCAATACCAGTGTACTTTTCAACGTTAAAAACATTGAAGTGAATCTCGTCCATCGTTATTTCGCTGTGAAAGAAGTAAAGTATTCCATTATGTGGGGTAAGTCACGTGATCACCCACATCAGATTTATTTATTTATTTTTTTATTTGTTTATTTTTTATTGCGTACTATGCTAAAACATAAAGCAAGCATCCTGTTTGCTTTATAAGTTTGCTCAGATTTTTTTTATTCAGAGATTTAGAAATTTTTCAGTAATAACTAGCGTGCAGAATATATACTTAAATATAAATACATACCTAGCAGAAGCATCGGTGCAGCATGATGAAAGAAACCGCAATTCCGCATACCAATTTAAGATATTGAAATATACCTTCACGGGGGGAAATGTTCTCATTACAGAGTAAAATATCAAGTTTAGCATCACGGATGCAGCGCTCGGCTTATATATATCTCATTAAAACCGAAATTCTTTGAAATATGATTCATGTTTTTCTAGAAACTGGTTAGAATTCTGCGATCCGAAGATTGGGCTCGAATTAAGTGGGAATTAGATTTAGAAATTACTTCATGGGAAAGAGAGGGATTGTCACAGAATATAATAACTTCTAAATTATTTTCTAATTACTTACTACTTTACTACTAAATTACTTACTGAATTTACAATATATAAACTCGGGCTACGGTTCCTAGAAAAATCCGTAAGTCCCGAATAACTTTGTAAGGAAAGGGCTATGAATGCAAACATTAAGTCTATCTATAGTAAAGTGACCATGCCAATCAAATAGAAATGATTGAAACGTTATTTTTAACGTCATTTTCACGAATCTAGTTCGTTCCATTCACGAGAAGACTGACTTTTTGTAATAGTTTTGTACTTTGACGCCAAAGAATTCGTAGTTATTTATTTCACGGAATATTATTCACATGACAATTGCATTTTGATGGCAAATTTGCATGTGACTATACATAAGTCATTCTGTTTGGCCTAATAAGTTGACAAAAGCGCCCAATTTCAATACACCGGGTATTAATTCAATACCAAAAACATTGTGCCATGGATTTTGTACGCCATTATTTCGCTACGAAAGAAGCAAAGTCATTGAATTGTGTAGAGAAAGTTATGTGCTGCCCACATCGGATTTTTTAAATTTATGATATTATATTTTCTCAATAAAACTAATGGAACTTCATTTAAAACATTCAACACAAAATTAATAGTATCTACCGGTTTCGAAAACAAAAAACAGCCTTCTTCGTCATCATAAGTATAGTCCCCCCCCCCCCCCCCATAAGTATAATAATAAAATTAAAGAAAATATATTTAGATATATCTTCACCATTTGAGTGCTTACTTCACATTTAGTCCCTTCGGAAAAAATTGTGTATGCTTATAGTGTTTGCTAAAATTGTGTATGCTATGTCAATAGTGTTCTATTCTGGACTTGGTGGGGGGAACTTGAACAAGACGTAGATATTCAGTTTCTTCCTTGAGAACCATTTTATTTTTTTGCATTTGTAAAGATATTCTGTCAATTACTTTAATTATTATTAATTATTATCCCTTAAACTTGTCTCAATTACTTCTAATGTCATTCTAGAATTCTCTAACTTTGCCTCCAAGAAACATATCTTAATTTCTAGTTCTCGAATATATTCAGTCTCCCCCCCCCCCCCCCAGGTGTTAACACTCGTTTTCCCTGCAATAGATTCCTTAGCCCTTTTTAACTCTTTACATGTATCCTCAATAATTTTTACGGAAATTAAAAAAATATATATTCACTAGTTCGGTTTGCAGGGGATTTCCCTTTTAGTATGAAAAATGACCCATGATTGGACAACTGAGTTTTGCATAAATATTACGTCTCAAGGTCAATTCCTCCTCGGAATATTCAGCTATCAAGTTATGAAGATCAGCCGTATATTCCATTGCAATCGAACCACTTAACAGTTAAATGGAACTAATACCGAATGCAAAAATAGCCCCACTTGTTTAGAATTGTTTCCACAAACGAGAAATGACAGAATAGTCCTCAGAAAAAAAAATTGCCGACTTCCTTAATGGACTGTCTGGCCTGCGCCAAGCGCGAGCCTCCCAACTGCACTCTAGCGTTGGAACGTCTTTGTATCATTACCAGTGTTTCTTTCAGGCATAATCCGGGGGGGGGGGGGGGCAAAGCCCCCCCTGAAGACATTAGTTAGCCTAATTTTTATTTATGTGACAGCATTTAGATATATTTATATAGGGCAAATAGAAAACTTGCCACCCCCTAAAGTTTCATTCCCCCCTGCCAAAACGTCCTAAACGAAACACTGGTCATAACAAAGCTAATCTATAATCCAATATCAACTTCAAAACTCTTCAAAAAAATTTCTTTGAACATTGAAACTATTAGGCATAAACGAATCGTTTTCACGCCATGTCTAATTTTCGTATTGTTCCAGAAACAAATATCTATTGGACACATAATTTGATCAGTGTTTCATTCAGGACTTTTGGGCCTGGGATGGAGAGCGAATGAAACTTTCTTTTTAGGGGGGGGGTGGGGGGAGGGGTGCGCAAGTTTTCCATTTGCCCTATATAAATATATCTAAATGCTGTCACATAAATAGAATTTAGGTTAACATAAAATGTCTTCGGGGGGCTTTCCCCTGAAAGAAACACGGTATTTGATATTTTCATATCCCCATCGACGACAACAGTAAGTTTCACCCAATAAAATCCACGGGTGCGTTCGCTATTTGAGAATTTGCATTGAGTGCTTTACATTTGGAAGGCAGCGCACATTTGAAAATAACACACATTCAGAAAGAAAACAGGTAGAAAACTACCGAAAAAATAAAAAAAAAGCAAACTATGTGTCTGAAACCGTTTTTTTTTTTCCCCCTTTTGCGCGTATGAAACTGGTTGACACTATTAATTTTGTGTTGAATATTGCTTTCAGCGACGTTCTATTAGTTTCCCTTTGTTGTTGTTGTTGTTTGTTTGTTTCATTAGCAACAGCTTTGACCTGTAGGTATTTAATACTTTCTCAGTTTCAATTCTGCAATTAGGTCCAAATCGTTACAGAAAACGTCTTTAATTTAATGAAGCAAAACTCCATCACAGTACTATTTAAATTTCAAGAAATTGGTTGGTATTAAATAATATAAAGTACAAATTAGTTTTAATTCTATCAGTCATCCTTGTGCAAAATTAAATTCAACACTGTTCTAAAATTCTGTATATTATTCTTTCTAACTGTTTTGCCCCATTTATTAAAAGGGGTTGAATAATAAATATTAATTAATGCCGAGTATTGTCTGATTTAATAATGGTATAATTAGACTGACTGCGAAAACTGATAAAATAGCACTGTAATGTCGAATAGTGTATGATTTAATAATGGTGTAATTAAACTGACTGTGGAAACTGATAAAATAGCACTGTAATAACTACTATAATAACATTTTTATTTATCGCCAAAAAAAATAATCGTTTTCACAAATTAAAAGAATATTTGGTTCCGTTAAATATACGTTCTTTATAATAAAACTTCGTGTGGGTGAAATGCATTTACTAACTTACTTTTTCATACAATGTTCGTAGGAAAGTTTTTAATCACTCCAATAACTTTGTAAGATAAGGTCCATGAGTGTGCACGTTAGGTCTATAGATTGTAAAATGGCCATACCCGACCGAATAAAAAGGGATTTCAGCGCCACTAGCGTAAAATTTAAAAGTTAGGAAATGAACTCGGCAACAAAGCGAGATAGACGAAAAATTGCAATTACAAAGTTATAAAGCATTGTTTAAGTTGTCGGATTTCTGTGCATCTAAGTGTTGTTTATTGTAGCATTCGTGGGTACGCGTTGTTGTTGTTGAGACCCAGACCGTCCGACCTACCAGAAAGCTGTAAGGTATCAGTTTGGACGGCCGGGAAGTGCCACCCAATTTAGACCGGAACCCAGTGGGTGAGGCATCCACAGGGACCGTACCCTCCTTCCCCTACTACCAACCTCTCGGAAGGACTTACAGACCCACATGTTTAACGTCATTGTACACCGCGTGAACACGGCGACAGTTTTGGCAGTGGCGGGAATCGAGCCCGGGCCTACCGAGTGCAACTCCCGCGCTACCACTGGGCTACCGCGCCCTATTAGTGAGTACGCGTGAAAAATCCCGGGAAACTTTTTATCCATTGAAAGTTAATAAATGTAAAAGGTTAAGTTTGATGTTTTATGTGAAAGATAGCTTGAAAAATTATATTTTGTAGCATAAATTTTACATAGTATCATTTACCTTAGTAAAATAACTCAACATTTCCTCTTTAAATCAATTTTGATATTCTCTTCCCCAAGTCACGAGAGAATAATGGCTGAAGCGCTGAATGTCAGTTAGGCCTAACTGTACACTTACGGAGAATCTTCGGTGAACATATGGAACTTTTACTCTGGTTTAATATTTAATTAATCAGCTGAAAGTTATAAAATATGTCAAAAATATTGTGTATAAAGTGTTATTATTACAGAAAGGTCTTTCACTTAATTTCTTACTTTAATAAATGTGAACAACATAAACAGACCCAAATCGTTCAAGATGTGCATATGCTTGATGCCATTCGGCAAATGATAATTACGTGTGCAAATTACACAGACCCGGAATTATGTTGTTTGAAACTACATTGCTTGAACCATCTTGTGTGAAATAAATGCTTTTTATAACCGTTTTACTCTCGATGCCTACTAATCATTAATACTGTTAATTGGTTGATATGGACATGGCCATTCCTAATGTGTACGCTCATGAACTTTTTCTTGCATAGTTATTGTGGTGCTTCAGAACTCTCTAATGAACCCTGTTTATAAATTTGCATTTTTATATATAAATAGCCATTTCACCCTTTCGCGTTCTCCACTGCTATTGGTCACTAAATGTGTACATACTTCCTAAAAGTTCTGAATATCATAAACTGTTTCAAAGTTAAGCATAAAAATTTGATGTGGGAAGTACATAACTTTCCCCACAGATTCAAATTCCTTTTCTCTTTCTTTCATAATTGAAATTAACGGCACAAAATTACAGAGATAATTATTTGAAATTACACTGAATTTTCCGGTTGAATTTCGATTTTCATTTGACGACTGGACATATTTTCAAAGGCAACTTTACAAAAATACGAAAAAACTGAAACATCTCGAAAACGATAGGTTCTAGAGTAATGGGGTTGGTCTCTTTTCGTCGTCAAATATTACGTATAAAACAGGCATTTTACCGAAATATTTGTAGTCTTTTATTTTAGATTTTAACGATTTTTGAGGTTCGTTTCACAAAAAGAAGGCAGTTTCTTTTTTTGCGAATGGTATCAAAATCTAATCAGCACCAGTGTAACCCACTAAATTTTGTGAAATTTCGACAAATAGTTTTTGAGCTACGGTGGATATATACATTGCACAGACACACACACAGACGTCACGCTAAAAATAGTATCTTCGCATTCTAGAGGTCTTGAAATGTGTAAATTCGTGGAAAACTCGAGTTTCGATATTCGACACGTTTCCAATACTTTCCTTGTACATTACCATGATTGTAGGGAAAGAAAACATGGTGTTGCAGCCCTTGACACTATTCTTGCTTATTGGCGCATTGCGAATGTGGCAACCTAGCTCGCCAGATGATTCTGGTCAGAACATTATGCAGCGTGGAACATGGTGATTTCCATCTTCTCATAGCGGAAGCGCTCGTCTTCCCAAATATCTCATGTATGTTATTTCAAAGTAATATTGATTCAACCATAGAATAAAATAAATGTTTACAGTACACACTTAGCTCTGTGAATAAATTTCTCAGCGGTTCATTCAAGTTACGACTTACCATTCTGTGGTCCTACAGACGGCCGGAGATGGCTGAACAAGTAGCATATTTGAACCGCCAACGGGCTTCTCTAAAAGCCAAAAGTACAAAATTGGAGAATTTCATAGAAACATTTGATGAAAAATTCCATGACGTAACTGAGGTTGAAATTAAAGTCAATTCAAAAAAGTGTCAATGAACTTAGACTGCAGCATTATAAGCATGCTCAGGACAAGGAGCTACAAGACATTAATGATGCTCTTGAGGATCTGGAAACGAGACGGGAAAAAAATGAGGTAAGCTCGAAAACTTCATAACTAAACTACTATTGTTATGAGTTGAAAGTTGCTGATAAGAATGAGCTCATTAGAAATCGAAAGCTTTGCTTCAACTGTCTACATCCATCTCGTAAACTAACGCAGTGTTTATCAAAAAGTGCGTGCTCTATTTGTAAAAGGAAACATCATTCACTCTTGCATAGATTTAATGACTCGCCGGAATTTAGCGCTGCTATTCTAGATGAAAAGCTCCTATTTGCTCTTAGCCTTGAAACTGCTGTACAGCGAGAAAAGGGGAAAGATTCCAATAAAGGTTCTTGTCTACACAACATAACTAAGACAAAAATCTAAATGTAATTTATTGAGCACGGCGATCATATTTGTTTATGATAAAAATGGAATTAAACATCCTTGTAGAATGATTATGAGTACAGGAAATCAAAAGAATTTTATTTCTACAACCTGTGCTAATATGCTAGGTTTACATAAACAGAAAATTTATGTAGAAATAGCCGGATTAAACAACTCAATGGTAAATGTAAAAACTAAAGTAAAGTGTAATATTTCCAATGTGAAAGGTGATTATGTAAGGAATGTCGATTTCTTAGTAATACCCAAAATAACTGATGTCACTCCTTCTAGACATCTTGACATTTCCAAAGTGAAATGACCTAATGGTATCTCATTAGCAGACCCTACGTTTTATAAACCTGGCAAAATAGATTTATTGATAGGAGCAGAATTCTTTTATGAATTTTTCAAACCTTGAAAAATTCGAACGCAAGATAATAAATTATTATTGCAAGACACTATGTTTGGATACGTAATTTCAGGTGTTATGGAAGATACGGATTTGTCCGCTCAAATGTGTTGCTTGTCAACAGAAATAGACACCTTAAATGAAACATTAAAAGTTTTTGGGAAATTGAATCGGTTAATAAACTTAAACAATTATGTAATGAAGAACTGGAATATTATGAAGAACATTTTAAAACCACTCATTATTGAAAGAGGGATGGGAGATATGTTGTTAAATTGCCACTAAAGCCTCAGGTAACCCCAAACTTAACAATTCAGAGGAATTTTTTTTTTAATCAAATGGCCAGGCACTTGACTTCCATCATTCGCCTATATATCGGCCAGGAACGTGAACCATTTAGCCGTCCTAGGACGTTGCCCCAGGCGCACCAGAGGGGGGGGGGGCGGAACACACTGCGCCCAACAACACAACTCCATGCCTTACGTTGGACTCGAACCCACAACGCGGCGGTCGAACTATCGCTTGGAAACGCTCGCCTTAACCGCTCGACCACCGCGTCGGCTTCAGAGGAAATTGAAATCAAGCGTTTAGATATGTTATACTAACGTCTGAAGCAGGAACCTGAAATGAAAACTCTGTACTGTAAATTCATGCAAGATTCTGAAGACTCGCAACATATGAAGGAAATGGAAACAGTTAATAGCAATCTAACTTATTATTTACCTCATCATGGGGTCGACCTGATAACAGTACTACCAAATTGCGGGCAGTATTTAACAGGCCGTCCAAAACAACAAATGGGCAATCTCAACGATTTGCTACTAAAGGGAGGAGTCATTCAAGAAACACTTTTCTCCATAATGGTGCGTTTTAGAAAACACCAATATGCCTTTACTTTGGAGATCGAAAAGATGTACAGCCAGTGCTTATAAAAATGGAATTAAACGTCCTTAGATTTGGAATTATAAAAATGGAATTAAACGTTTTTACATTTACCAACTTGATCCTCAACGCATCGTATCGAAAGAGGACCCTGATAATCCAGTGAAAATATACAATCTAAAAATAGTCACGTATGGTACTACTACTGCGCCTTATTTAACCACAAGGACTCTTTACCAACTAGAATTAGAAAGGGTTTCCCTTTAGCTTCAACAGTTTTATCTGATTTCTACATGGATGATGTATTGTCAGTAGCTTCAAATTTAAATCAAGCTAAGGAACTTCAAGCAGAATTGATTCAAATTCTACAAAGAGGAGGGATGAATTTGCATACGTGGTCTTCGAACAATAGTGGGTCATTCCATGTCAAATCAACCAATGGTCTGAACCTTGACATCATGGAAATTGATAATTTTTGGTACAGTGGTAGTACCAGTGTAGCTGACAAAAACTGTAAAATATTAGATTTTTTGGGCTCTTAGTTTTTTAGTTATTGACTTTCAAAAAAGCGAAATCTGACAAAGTTGGCAAAGTTTTAAAATATGTAAACAGCTGTAGATCAAAAACTATTTAACCTAGAGAGCTCAAATTGGTGTCATTTTCTTTTGCTTTTAGTGAACCTTAATTTGATATATAACATGACTATGCTATTTCAAATTTGAATTTTTTGAAAAGCTTCAAAAAAAAATTTTAACTCAAAAACACCCCTTTTAATTTTTTTGAAAAAAATATATGCTTTAAAGATGTTAATGGACTACTTGTATGCCAAGTTCCATAATGGGATGCCAATGGGTTCCTATGAAAATTATTCTTTTTGTATTAAACTTACGTGAAATTCGCTAAATTTAATTACAAGAATTTAATTTCCATGGGAACCCCCCTTAACGACCGACTATGAAATTTGGCACACAAATAGTTCCTTAATGTCTTTAAAGCATATATTTTTTGAAAAAAAATCAGTTTCTTTTTTTGTAGATTTTCTAAAAAATAACTTTTTTAGTTTGTAATTTTTTAAAAACTCCAATTTAAAAAAAAAGAGTTAGAATACCATAATCATGTTGTATATCAAATTAAGGCTCATCGAAAACAAAAGAACGGTACCAATTTAAGCTCTATGGGTCAAATAGTTTTTGATCTACAACTGTTTAAAGATTTTAAAACTTTGCCAGATTTGGCTTTTTAAAAAAAGTGAATAACTGAAAATCTAAGAGCCCAAAAAATCTGAAATTTTACAATTTTTGCAAACTTTACTGGTACTATCACTGTACCAAAAATGATAAATTTCTGAGGTATCAAGATTCAAACCATTAATTGATTTGACACGGAATGACATACATTTAGAACATAACTCATGAACCAGTTGTTTCAAATATTCAGCCCACATATGTTCTTTTCAATTTTAACAATTTGCTACACACTTAATACTTCACATATGTCACTCAAAATTTAATTTTGTATTTACAATCATAATTACAAAACCTCACTTTTTTCAAGAACTTTTAAAATAAGTTCTTCTCCAAACTGAGTGAAGACAATTTCATTTCTTCCTTACTCAGAGTACAAATTCCCCCAGTCGCAGTAACAGGCTTTACTTTTGGCAAAATGGTCTCACTTGGCACATTCAATACGTCACTCGGTTGAGGATAAAAGAAAGAAGGAAAATTTCCCTTAGGATGTAGGATGCTTACTTTATAGTTGCTCGTAACATTATTCTTCTCAAGAATATATGCAAGCCACTAAGATCCTTCATAGACTATAGTGACAAATCCAGACTTAATTTTTGCTAAATTAGTTGGTGTAATATATTCAAATGCTGTCACACATTCAATAAACTGATGTTCACTACAGTAATAATGCTTTCACTACAGTAATAATGCTTTCACTACAGTAATAATGCTTTCACTACAGTAATAATGCTTAACAAGATGCTGATTTTCAGAAATTGGGTAAAAAGAATGAAGTTTTTGAGTACATAGACTTTAAGTACTGCACAGTTGATGAGTACGAAGAAGTTAAAGAAACACTGTCGCCACGGTTGAATGATTCTAAGGCAATCATGGTTACTCAAAAACTTAATTCTTTTTACCCAATTTCTTAAAATCTGCTGCTTGTTACGCATTATTACTGTAGTGAACACCAGTTTACTGAACGTGTGACAGCATTAGACTATATTTCACTAACTAATTTAGCAAAAATTGAATCTGGACTTGTCACTGTAGTCTATAAAGGATCTTGGTGGCTTGCATGTATTCTTGAAAACAATAATGTTACGAGCGACTATAAAGTAAGCTTCCTACATCTTAAGGGACCTTCTCTTTCTTTCTTTTATCCTCAACCGAGTGACGTATTGAATGTGCCAGGTGAGACCATTTTGCAAAAAGTAGAGCCTGTTACTGCAACTGGGAGAGTTTATACTCTGAGCAAGGAAGAAATGAAATTGTCTTCACTCAGATTGGAGAAGTACTTATTTTAAAAGTTTTTGAAAAAAAGTGAGGTTTTGCAATTGATTGTATAAACAAAATTAAATTTTGAGTGACATATGTGAAACATTAAGTGTGTAGCAAAGTTAAAAAAAAGTTAAAGTGTGTAGTTAAAATTGAAAAGAACATATGTGGGCTGAATGTTTAAAACAACTGGTTAATGAGTACTAAATGTATGTCATTCCGTGTCAAATCAATTAATGGTTTGAATCTTGATACCTCAGAAATTGATCATTTTTGGTACAGTGATACTACCAAGAAAGTTTACAAAAACTGTAAAATTTCAGATTTTTGGGGCTCTTAGATTTTCAGTTATTCACTTTTTTTAAAAAGCCAAATCTAGCAAAGTTTTGAAATCTTTAAACAGTTGTAGATCAAAAACTATTTGACCCAGAGAGTTCAAATTGGTGCCGTTCTTTTGTTTTCGTTGAGCCTTAATTTGATATGCAACATGATTATGGTATTCTAAATCTTTTTTTTTTTTTAGAAAATATAAAAAAAAAACTGATTTTTTTCAAAACAATATATGTTTTAAAGACATTAAGGGACTATTTGTGTGCCAAATTTCATAGTCTGTTGTTAAGGGGTTCCTATGGAAATTAAATTTTTTGTGATTAAATTTAGCGAATTTCACGTATAGTTTTAATACAAAAAAAATAATTTTCATAAGAACCCATTGGCATCCCATTATGAAACTTGGCATACAAGTAGTCCATTAACATCTTTAAAGCATATATTTTTTCAAAAAAATTGAAAGGGGTGTTTTTGAGATTTAAAAAAAAAAATTTTGAAGCTTTTCAAAAAATTCAAATTCGAAATAGCATAGTCATGTTATATATCAAATTAAAACTCATTAAAAGCAAAAGAAAATGACACCAATTTGAGCTCTCTAGATTGAATAGTTTTTGATCTACACCTGTTTAAAGGTTTCAAAACTTTGCCAAATTTGGCAGATTTTGCTTTTTTGAAAGTCAATAACTGAAAAACTAAGAACCCAAAAAATCTGAAATTTTGCATTTTTTTTCGTGTTGATAGTTACAATAAATAAACAAAAAATCATAAAAATCTGAATCGCAAAGGTTCAAAATTTTTTTGTTATTGATTGATTTGACACGGAATGACCCTAGTGCACTACTTGGCAGTGAATCCACCTATACATTCCAAATTTTTACAGAGGAAAAATCAGTAAAAGCTTTAGGAATAAAGTGGAATCCCCATCTTGATGCTTTCTCAGTATCAATGACGTATCAATCTTTAGTATCAATGACGTATTCATAGAGGGAGTCCGGTGGGTCCGGACTCCCCCCCCCCCCCCCCCCGAAATGAAATTTGTGGATACGTCCTTGGTTAGAATAAATCCCCATCACACGTATACGAAACGTTCAGTTTATCTGAGACTGCACGCATAATTTGACTTGGGTCTCTTGGTCCAATTGGTCCAGTTATTGCCAAAGCAAAAATATTCATGCAAAAATTGTGGCTTCTACGACTTGAATGGCATGACTTTTTACCCGACGCGATAGCCCAAGAATGGAATAAGTTTGTGTCTACTCTCCAAAACCTGGAAAATCTCCATATTCCCAGATATGTGTTAAGTGAAAAGGATCTAGTTTGTTCCATTCCGGATAGAAGATATTTTGTGTAATAGTTTGTAATTTTGAATCCTAACAATTCGTCAATAATCATTATATGTCAGAGAAGCTCTTCTCTTCGTGTGTCTACAACGCTTGGCGATGAATTTGGCGACCTTAGCGACCAATTCAGCGAAATATCGCCAACTGGGTGATATTCCACCCTAAATTGAAGAAATATCGTTAAAATTGCAAAAAATAACGCTACATTAACAAAATGAAATTATTATTGTAATTTAGACAATTTAAAGTTGCGTGAAATATAAGTTAATTAGGCACTTCGAAATAGATTTATATGCTGTCATCCAAAGAAGATCCAAATGTTAAAAATTCAATATTAAAAATATTGTGCAATGGATTTTATACATAATTTTTTCACTGTTAAAGAAGTAAATTCATTAAATGATATAGGGAATGTCATGTGCTGCCCACAGCAGAATTTTTTTATAGATAGATATGTTTTCATATACAATTTGTTTATTAGCAAATTACATTTTCCAGTATATAAGTCAATGGACACATGTGCATTTAATGTAAAATAACCAAATTTTTTTCTTATATGTTTCCATTTCTTATTATATATTTCATACTCATAAGATCCACTGTTGTTCAACATTTTTCATCAGTATGGCTAGAATTCATTGCAAACACTAAAAATTACAAAAAAGTATTCCTCTTTCTTTTTATAAAAAGTGTTCATTATATTCAACACATATATATATAGAGAGAGAGAGAATATAGAGAATATTTTATTTTAAGGAGATTTCAAAACGGGATATTATCATTTAAATACATAATTTAAGACAATATAACATGTATTGACAAACATATAAAAAAGTGTATAAAATATGGCTTCTTTTAAATTAACATGAAATTCCCAATGCTATGAGGTCCCGGGGTTAAAAAAATCCTTATCCCGGGGAAAGTAAAAATCTGATGTGGACAGCAAATGACTTTTCGTACAAACTCAAATTCATTTTTTTTTTTATTTATTTCATTATTCATTAAATTGAGTTTCATTACCAATATAACAGGGATAATTATTCGAAATTACACTGAGTTTGATGTTGATAGATTCTATTTTCGTTTTTATTTGGTAATTAATTTTCACAGGTGGTGCTACAAAAATTGCAACAAAAACTGAAATATCTGGAAAACGTCTTATCCTACAGTAATGGGGTTGGTCTCATTTTTTTTTCGTCGTCAAAAATTACGTATAAAACAAGAATTTAATTGATGCATTTGAGCATATTTAGTCTTAATTTTAGATTTTGACAATTTTTCAGGACCATATCGTAAAAAAAAAGGACAGGTTTTATTCCGAATCGTATCAAAATATTATCAGCACCAGAGTCACCCACAACTGACGTACCTACCAAATTTTGCAAAATTTAGTCAATTAGTTTTTGAGTTAGAGTGGATATATTTATTGCATAGACAGACAGACACACATAAAGACGTCACATTAAAAATAATTTTTGGGGGTGTTTCTAGACTGCTTAAAACGTGTAGATCCGTCGAAAACTCGAGTTACTATTTTCGACACAATTCCTTATACATTATTATATATTGTAGGGAAAGTAAAAAACAACCCCAGTGTCACAGAAAAATGTTCTCCGAGCGCTAATGCGACCCGCCCCCCTCGTGTTCACAAGTTATTCACCTGTTTCCATTAACTGTTTATGTGGCCAGGGCTCCTATGCAATGCATTCTTTTGCCGCCGCCCCCCTCACACACACACACTCCCCATCGACGGCATCCTCTAATTTGCACTACAGGCGCTGCTGAAACATGCAGATTCGAGATAATGCCTTTTAATTCTAGTCTACTCACTTGAAATTCTAGAAGGAAATTGAATGGATAGCCAAAAATCATTTATAAAATAAAAGTTATGCGAACAAAGCAACGAAGAAAGCAGAATACACTCGACTTCCACTACTCCGGTCCAAACCTTGGACTCTAATCAAGTAGGAGTTGTTTATTCAGCTTATCGCAGCTGTGTACAAAACAACTTGGAAAACCAGTCGTCGAAGCGACTCACCCGGAAATCTGAAGATTTTGTAATATCTGTCTGAAATGGGAATTCACAATGTCTACAATCTGGATTATCAGACAGCATTAATCCGGAAGCCAGAGAAGTCCCATGTTCACCCCCCCCCCCTCTAATTCTTCGAGACTATGTTTTTACACTTTAGAGTAGCGTGTTTCGCGGAACCCTGGTGTTCCGCGGATCAGATTTCTAAGGGCTCCACAACGTGAATAGTTTCGTGTAAATTTTGTTTTAAATAATTTAAAAAAAAAAGCGTAAAATTTTAAATGCATAATTTGTATCTCAAAAGATTTTTTTTTTCAGTTTGGGAATCAGCTATCAGACTGGATTTCAAAAGGGTTCCACCACCAAATAAGTTAGAAAACACTGCCTTAGGTGGTGCAGAAAAATTTGAAGGGCGTTGCCAGTGAAAAGAACTGACTAAGTTATCAAAATTGTAGACAATTTTAAATTTTCGAATTAAAAATTTTAAAAAATAATAAAAATGTTTGGTTTTGTTAAGTATGACGCCTTTGTATACGCAATTTTATCCAAGAAAGCTAATGAAATTATTTATTCAACTTATCGAAGCTGTGTACAAAACAACTTGGAAAGCCAACCTTCGCTACGACTCGGCCGGAAATTTGAGCATTTTGTAATATCTATCTGAAGCAGAAATTCGCAACGTCTACAATCCCTAATCAATTTTCAAATCCCTGTCAGCCCCCCAGACAATTAATAAACGTTTAAATGTCTTATTATCGATTCAAATAAAAAGAATGATAAAAAAGCACGCACAATTACTTAGATTGTAAATATTATATGTTGTAAATATCTAGCATCTTGTTACAAACATGCATGGGCGTGTGCAGGATTTTTTCCAGGGAACTGCTAAAATTGATTGCATTCAAAATTTCGAGATTTCTATAAACCTTGAAATATGTATTGTTACAAAGTAAATTTGAATAGATGGTATAGGCATCACATTTAAAAATTAGTATGCACCAATTTTTAAAAATTAGTGTGTACCGCCTTTAAAAAATATTCCCTCTTTCATAACAGAATTCTAACCTTGGAGACAGGGCGACTAAACTAACAAATCGGACATTCATAAACATATCAAATGCAATAATCCAAACTTTTTCATTTAGGTATAAGTTTAAATTGTTTTTACTAATATACACGTGGGAGAAAACACACAGTTGTGGCTGAATGTTCTAATTCCAACTAACAATTTTGCAGGGGGATGCTTTGCCCCCCCCCCTCCCCCCGGAAAATACCCCCCTTCACCTGTAAAATGCCTTCGGATGCTCTTAGCGTTCTCCCCAGAAGGGAAAAACACCTTTGCAGGCAGCCATTCCTATTACGTGAATGTAAGGTTGCCATATTTTGACTATTGAATCACGGCTGTCAGATTTGGTGATTTATCGCCAACATGATGAGTTTGGCGAGTTTTATAATATACTATAACTTTCTAGAAATATCGAATAATCTTGAAAATTGCTAGGAAGAGTATGTAAAAGGAGTCATCGCTAAGTTGATGTGATACGAACTAAATTGAATTGTGAGATACGTCAGTGCTTTGAGAATAGTATTTGCTATTTTGTGAATTAGCTGAGCATTTAATTGCTGTTTTATTGTATCTGACAGTCATTTAGTGATCTTATAAAAGATAGTCCAACTATTCGCTATATATTGCTCCTGCTTACGCTTATTAGTGCTTTTAAATAAAAGTGTTAATTATCTAGAAATTTGTACGCGTTCTTTTATCCTGAGAGAACACCCACGATTCCAGAGAATACGTCGTAACAATATAAATAAAATTATGTATATTATCCCAGAATACAATTGGATTCATGTGAGTATTTGGTCGCCACGCCTTAATCAGTTTAATTAATTAATATATCACCTCACAACGGCCACAGGTAATTGGAGAGTTAATACCATAGTCGCTTTGAAAATATTTGCTTCTCTGTGGGAACATGCGTACTGAACCCTAAGTCAACGACCTGCAAATAAATGCGTTGAGAGGCTCAGAAAGGATGTTACGATATAAGTCAGGCAAGGGGGAAAAACATTCCTTGAGTCAACAGTCAGTCACCTCATAAATTGAGGCAGTGTTCATCTTAAGGTTTTGAGGACGAATGCAGAGAACAATATCTCAAATCAGTTTAGAACAGTGGTGTATGCATGGGGGGGGGGGGGGGGTTAAGGCTATAAGCACACTCACACACATACACACACTGTCGAAAGAAGTTTTAATGGAGTTCATATTTGAAAACCAAAGTCCAGAACTGTAACTATCCCAAAGGCTAACATAAGGAGGGGGGATCTTTCTCCTTACACAATTAAATTCGTTACATCTCTGGTAGTTGTAAGATTTGGTTCATGGAACAGTTGAGTAGGAGGTGGGGGGAACTTGATTTTTCCCCGTGCAGAAGAAGGCATCCCCAACCCAAGACAGCCTAACTAAAGGTGTAAAGCAACAAATTGTGTGGCCGGGAAGGAACTCAACACAAAAAAATCCAAAGTTGGTCTCGGTCGGGCCCCGTCCGACCAGAACCAACCAGCCACATTCACAAAGAGGAAAAATCAAATATAGAGAGGGGGGGGGCGTAATAAATGTTTGTAGGGGAGCCTACAACTTATATGGTTGACCCTGCTCCCCCCCCCCCTTTCCTTCAGAAATTATGGTTACGTTTATGGCTTTGCATGTTATTAAACTTTTGGGGTTATTTCTTAAGGAAAGGGCCGTGGCTGTAGAAGTTGCACAAAGGGGCTATCTTAAAATCAGACCCATCATTCAAGTTATCGACTCTGTTGCTAAACAACATATGCACCCGAAAGAAATTAAGCTACCGCTGCGAAACTCGGCCTGTATGTACAGTTTGAGGAGAAATGCAAGCGATTGAAATTTGCAAGGAAAAAAAAGTTTTATTAAGAAATAGTGATACGAAGATGACATTTAAGTAAGTGGTAAATCTTCTCCTGGAAGCACCTGACAAGTCGATATTCGGTGCGGCATAGAGTCAATTAAGTTGCTTATGTCCCTCCGCAGAAGATTGTGCCACAGATGTTGCTACTGGTTAGCTAAATTCAGTGGTTTATTGAGAAGGCTGTAATTGCCGTCCCAGCATGTCCAACACGTGTTCTATTGGTGATGTCTGGGGATTGGATGACCATGGGAGAGTATTAGTATTAAATCCTTGAAGACACTGTTGAAAAAGTCATGCAGTATGTGGTCAAGCGTTTTTTTTTTTTTATTGGTAACTGGAACCTGGGCGGCTTGATAACATAGGCAGAACAATCGTATGCAAAATATCGTCGACATACAAGCGAGCCGTCAGACTGGCTTGCAACAGAACTAGAGGAGATCGGCTGTCGAGATGGCTCCCCAGACGGTCACAACACGTGTGATCAATGTTTTCTTCGGGATTTTTGGGCCGGGGGGGGGGGACCTTTATTCAACTTTACGCAAGTTTCCTATTTGACCTATATAAATATATCTAAATGTTGTCACATAAATAGGGCGTTTCTGTCATCTAAATTTCTGTCAGGCATATCTAAATTTGTGTCAGGCATTCATCGGGGGGGGGGGGGGGTCTCCCTCCCCGGATGTATGCCTGACAGAAACACTGCGTGTAATAGACATGTGCCACTCAACAACAAATTCGGGATGGACGCTAGCCAGTTCTCCAAACAATTATGCGGCGGTCATCAGCACTATGAATCAGCATTAAATGTTGCACGATGCGTCCTTCTCATGCGCGTTGCATGAGCCCTATAACATCATTGGTGCTGGTAGTTTGATCATTTGCATATCTCTTTAGACGACATTTGCATGCCGAGTTTCGCGGCTGTAGCACCATTTTTTATGGGTGCATATATTTTTTCGTAACAGAGTGTATTTAAAACTTGAACTAATTACCACGTTGACAGGGTTCTAAATATATGCTCGTTACTTAAATAATACGGATAACACCACTCGATTTCCAAATCGCCTGTTTTGAACTAAAACCTTTTCCGCGATCGATTTTTTTTTCACACGCTCAACTATGACAATTGTAGAACACGGGTGCAATACGTCCTAAATAAGCTACTTTGATACACCATAAATAAGAGCGTTACAATGCATCACCTATGTGCAGAAACATCTGATTCATTGATCGCCGATCGCTGTCAGAATACACAAAAATATGCTTTACACGCTATATCTTTTAAATTCGCGAAATTAGAAAATGGATATTCAAGAAGCTATATTTTTGAATAGAAAAAAAAAAGTACCAATAAAAATTCGTGAAAAGGAATAAAAGTCCTTTCACCCCAAAAATAAAATGTAAGAAATAATTGCTACACCATAGAGAAATGCTTTCAAAGATTGTTGTAGATTCTGTGACGTCACCTTTACTAATCCTCCCCCCCCCCCCCCCCCCGCTACCAATGACCAGTGTGGAAGAAAGGGGAATAGTCGGTTCGGGGAGGGGGGTGATATAGACACTCCAGTTATCACAGCCTTGAAAATGAGAGGTTTCACATTAAAATTCGTTAAAAAATCCAGGAATATCCACAAGATGTTTGTGTGTGTCTTCTGTAGCAGAAAAGATAAGCTTCAGGTAGCCGCGAAATTCGGTACAGAGTTAGCTGAACTCCCGGCACGAAAAACCTCACCGAGTTCCCCCCCCCCCCCCCCTTCTAATATGAATTAGTTTAAAAGTTATGAACTTTTAAAGCCAAAAATCGTCATTTTGCGCCATTTTGTCAAATCAATTTATCCATAGCAGATGTAGATGATATTCCGTGCTCGCGTTCCAGACGCAGCTGGTCCGCAAACGACATCTCCAACTTTCTGTCTAGACATGGATTGCAATAATATTTGCTATTTTCTAAATTCATGAATTTAAAAGATAAATTTTCATTTATTGGAACATAGAATTATCTCAATATTATAAGTGTGTTCCGAAAATTTGAATTAAGTAAGATGAAAACTCGCTGAGATGGCAATTAATTTTACAAATTTGACTTCTGCGGTAAAGGAATTCCTTTTTCTTTCTTCGACTTCAAGTATTTTCATTTATTGGTGTTTATTTTAAGCAATCCAAAAGTCTTAATTTCTTGAAAATCTGTAATTTTATAAAATTGAAATTTATTTTAATTATCTATTTAATGTGATATATCTTAAAATTATTGTGAGTAATGAAAGTGAGACAAAATGAATTTTGAGACTATAGAAAAGTCATGCGCGGTCCACATCAAATTTTTTTATATGTTTCATGACATGCCATAGCAGTGTTCTTGCAAGATCAACTTGTGAATTACAGAAAATTATCAGAGGAAAAACGATAAATCGCCATTATTCCTTTAGATTAACTCCTTTTGATCTTTTCGCCACACCAATGTTTCTCTAACTGGGGTACATGTACCCCTGGGACTACATGATAAAAAAATCAGCAAATTGTTTAATTTATTATATTATTATGACACAAATATTTATATTGTTACATATGGCTTTATTGGAAATCAATCCATTACGTAACTGGTATCTCACAATACAAAAATATTTATAATTGCATAAATTTAATAATTTTGTATAACTAAATAAATATAAGTCAATTAATACGAATATCCGGGATTTGAGATGCAAACCTCTGAATAAGCGCCTGCTACATAAATAACACTTATAATACCATTGAATTAAATTTTTAAAAAAAGTTCGAATCTACAAATATATAGAAATCATATTTCTCCCGCATCTACAACCATATTTTGTCCATCTTCAAAAGTACGCATAAGGAGAGGGGGGGACTCCTCTCTCTCTCTCTTTTTTTCTGCAATCTGTAATTTTTCACAAATAAAATTTTCGTTTAGCAAAAAACAAAAACAGAAAAAAAAACGCAAAAGTGTAGGTTTAAAACTAACAGAGGAATTAATGTTTTGATGATGTGTAGTTTTTATCGATTTATAGGCTTTATATATATATATATATATATATATATATATATATATATATATATATATATAGGGTAAGTCAGAACTCTTGGGCCAAACTTTAAGGCCAAACTTTAAACTTTTATCGCATCTAAACAAGCAAATTTTGTCATACAATGCAGGGTCGTAACGTAAGAGGTGAACCGCTAGGTGGTAGCTCATGAAATGAGAAAATGATGAGTCTCTCGTGAAAAGAGGAAGAAAAAAAAGAGGTGTGCTGCACATCCACGCTGAAATGGGGTGGTGCTCCGTCATGTTTGAACCACATACATGCTTTAATGTTGGCAGGAAGATGTTGCAGTAACTGTGGCAATATCTCCTGTAAAAATAGGAGGTATGTTCTGCCGTTCAATCGACATGGTAGAAGATATGGGCCAATCAAATGATCATGGACGATTCCAGCCCAAACATTTACGGAGAAACGCTGCTGGAAGGAATGTGGACGTGTGGCGTGCGGATTTCTAGATGCCCACACATGAAAATTGTGCATATTAAAAATGCCATCACGAGTAAAGGTGCACTCGTCCGTGAATAAAACATGTGCACTAAAATCAGGCTGCGCTGCCATCTGTTGCAGAAACCAGCGTGCAAAACATGGCTGATAATCTGCAGGTGTCAAGGCTTGCATTTTCTGTGCATGGTAGGGGTGTAATCCTTCGTTCCGTAATACTCGGCAAACCGTTATTTGGGACACATTTAAGGCATGGGAAAGTGCCCGCGTGCTGCTTTCCGGACGATCTTCAACTCTCTGTAGAATGTTCTCTTCAACTTGTGGCGTCCTCACACTCCTGGAACGTCCTGTATCATGCATGCCGCTGACAAAGGAGCCCGTTTCACACAGACACCGATGCAATCGCTGAAAGATATTTCGGTCTGGCACGCGTCTTGTCGGGAAACACCCCAGGTATAGTCTTTGGGCTTTATGAGCATTCCCGTCCGCAGCACCATACATAAAATGCATGTCCGCCTTTTCCTGATTTGTGAAACCAGCCATTCCTTCTACAATCCAAGGTAGAAATGGCGATGAGTGCGAAAACCACCGCTTTATGCGTTTATTTCTTCCGAGCTTTTATTCTTTCTACCGTTTTTTAACCAAAATTCTATCAACTAGAATAAACAATTAAACGCTGTTGCCACAAGTACATAAAAATCGTCTGCAAACAAAATAATTATTTTCGATTACTTTACAAGAGAATAACAGTGGCGCTGCAAGTTGAGGTTCATTCGCTAGTTCCAATGTTTCCGCTACGATCGCATTTTCGCAAAATGCTAATAGACTATCCAAAATGCGAAAATGAAACAAGAGGTTTTAGCTTTTTTTCTAAAGAAATTTTAAACTCAGCTTAAACCCTGGCTAGTTCTAACGCAATCGTCACTGCGTTCAATGTCAGGGACGTCTAGCGGTACACCTGTTACGACCCTGCTTTGTATGACAAAAATTGCTTGTTTAGATGTGATTTATCACCCCTTAGAGTTTGGCTCAAGAGTTCTGACTCATCTTGTATATATATATATTATTATAGTATATATATATATATATATATTATTATAGTATATATATATATATATATATATATATATATATATATATATATATTTGAAATGTAATAATAAGAATATGTAAAAATAAAAAAATAAAAATACAATTCAAGTAATATTAACATCACCATAGAAGCAAATTCACGGCCATAATGCCGATAAGAGAAAAGAACAGAACCTTCCCAAATTCGATGATTAATCAGAATTAAATTCCTCTTCAGGTCTGAGTATTCAATTCTAATTAACCCAAACAAATGCCTGTTTCAGATTAAGCAATAGTACATTACTATAAATGCTTAAACTCAGACTACAGGCATCAAAAAATGAAAAAAGGATACATTAAGAAAATTGTATTACCATGCGGCATGATATATATATATATATATATATATATATATAAATTGAAAGATTTTAATTGAAAATTATGCATAAACTACTGTATGTACAAAAAAACCCATCTTGAGCATATCTGTTATAAATGAGTAACTATAGACCAAGACTAAGGATAAAGATAGAAGGTAACATATCACTACAATGGAAAGGGGGATGAGAAGAATATTAGGATACAAAATTCACAATTAAAAGTATATAAATATAAATAAAAAGAAAAAGAAAACATGGCAAAAATGAGAAAAGGCAATAATAATTAGCTCAAGATAAAAGATTAAGACATAGAGAACAATCAATTGAAACTACACAAAAAATGGCGGTTAGTTCGAAATTGCATTCTCATCAGGCAGGACAGCCATACAATTCGAATTAAAACCGATAGAATAGCCAGTTTCTGACAATAGCGATAGTATTTAACTATAGACACCATTGGAACTGTCTACTGGCTAGTGGAAGGAGAAAAATAAATCTATTGAATTACAAATCAGAAAGATAATACCTCCTCGAACAGAAATATGAACTCACAAGCATTGTTACCACGTGTAAGTTGAACAAGCGACTGAGCATTTCACCTCACTTCGTCAATGCGAGTGGGCACCGAAATGAATACATGTGAACGATACATAATATGTATGGAGACTTTCAAAAATAGTAATCAGTATAGGACTCAGGACAAATGGAAAATAGTCATTCGAAAATAGTAAACAATATTAGACTCAGGCCAAGTGGTAAGTTAGGTGATAAGAATGGGTGAATTCTCAAAAATGAGTTATCCAATCAAAGATAAATAATGCATGTGTAAAATTATTACGTGGTATATTTGAAATTATTAATAATATTATTTACAAATACTTGTACCGGATATTGGTAATTTTGACAAATGCGTTTAAGATTATTGATGTCGAGAAAGTGAAACCGAGGATCAGAAAGTCGATGTATTCGAAACAGCTGGTTTAAAATGATGTTTCTAAACAATTGAATAGAATTGCAAGATTGATATGATAGCAGCTTTATGATAGTGAAGTTGTAAGAATCTTTTTTATCATCTAGATTGGTGATTACATGATTATTGAGGGTATCTAAATTTAGGTCTAAAAAATTTACAGTTTGACTAACGCTAGGTTCATTAGGAATTAATTCTAGGTTAGAGGGGTAAAAATTGATATTAATTGGATAGGAATCATCAATGACAATACAAATTAAGTCGTCAACATATCTATATATAATATATGAATTTGAGTTAAAATGACATTCATAATAATAAAGATATAAGTTAGCGAGTATACTACTACAGCCACCTTGTGATACACCAGATGTTTGTAAATAAATGTTATCACCTTGGATAATATAATTGTTGTATAACACAAAGTTCAAGAGCATAGGAAAGTTTTTGACATTAAATGCAACATTATTGGAAGATAGATAGTCATGATAAAGAGAGAGATAATAACTTTATATAAATCTTTAATGACAATATTATTAAAAAGGTCTTTAAAATCAAAGGTATGGAAACCAAGAATTTGTGGAAGCTTGCTAAGGTGATTTACTAAATCAAAACTATTGTTCAAAATGAAATATCCTGAATTCCTAAATTTAAGAGATTCATTAATTCTATTTAAACAGTTAAGCAAGTACTTTCTAGCTGTAGTGGTAATATATATATATATACTCGTATATAAATATTTTACTACCTGTTTCATTTATGTTTACTTATCATGTTTCTTTAAAATATCCAATGGCTTGTCGTATAGTATTTTTGATGTCACATTTATATTTCAGTCTATCTTCCTTTCACTTTTGCTATACCGAACATTTTCTATTAATAATCAATCTTAGGTATATATAATACAAGTAAAATAATAAAAATTCTTCAATTATATATATATATATATATATATATATATATATATATATATATGGCGTATATAAACTGATGGTCAAAACTATAAGGAGTTATAGAACTCACCAAAACAAACAACTTTCACAATACAATGTAGGGTCGGAAAGCAACCAGCGAGCCGCGAGAGGGCACTTTCTCTGGAGTGGATGGATGAAACGTCGCGTCAAAATGCAGAACACAGTAAATCTACATGCTACACGTTTCAGATGCCACCAGCAAAGGTTCTCCGTGAATGTGTGGGCAAGGATTATCCACGACCAATTTATTGGCCTGTATCAGTTACCAGACCGTCTAGACGTACAGAAGTACCTCACCTTCCTCCAGCAGGTGCTGCCAGATTTGCTACGTGTTGTACCAGCAAATCATCGAGTGATTATGTGGTTCCAGCACGACGGAGCGCCAGCACATAACACCAGGATTGTGCGGAACTACCTGGACATTGCCTTCCCGAACAGATGGATTGTCCGTGGTGATTATTCCGTCTCGTGGTCTCCCAGATCTCCCAATCTGTCCTGCCTGGATTTTTTCCTCTGGGGACAGCTAAAAAGCGCCGTTTACGAGACACCCATCGAGTAGAAGCTTCTGCCCATAGTGAAAGAGTCCTAAAATTTCAAGACTTGTGAATTTTTAAAGACGGATTCTGATTGGTCACGATCTGAATCGGCCCGACGTATTATTTTTCAGCTGGATCTATTGATGGTTGGTTCTCTTGCATTTTGCGTTAATTTGTCATGTACGTACGTAATTATTATTATAAAATAGTTTAGAATTCTAATTTTATATTGTACAATTGTTAGTAAATATAATTCATAACAATTCAGTTAATGCTCTCTTTATGACTAGATGTAAAATGTATAATTTAGTTATTCGGGGAGAATTTACTGATACAAATGAAGACTATAAACTACTTTTTTTTATTATTATTTACTTTAAAACATGCTAAAATTCCAATTTATAAACAAAATAAGAGACTTTTCAGCATTTTGATTTTGAAACGATATGATAGATTCTATGTACAGATGATTATGCATATGTGTAAGTCTAAATTCAGTTTTTATAATGGAATTTTTATCTTGCTTCGACAATCTAAATTTTAATGTTATACTAGGAAGTTTTCTAGACTTAGTATATAAGAAGTCTGTGTCAATTTCAAGTTTCCCTGTGGCATGTACCTTAAAAAATGATTAATGTACAAAATATACAAATTGTAAATTACAAAGTAAGCATTTATTAACCAGTATTTATTAGTCAATATTAACTACAAAAACCTAATTCATATGGCATCGTATCACATGCTAGATAAATCTGGAGTTCCTATATTAAACATTACAAAAATTTTAATTCTGCACCATTTAAGGAATAGTATGAATAAAAAATATTAAAATAAATGAAATATATATATATATCTCCTTTTGAGCGTCCAAATTTTTATTTCTAGCTTCTATAAATTCTTCCAATTCATTCACAGTTTTTTCATGTACTTATGTGGTTTTGCATAGAAATGTAATGAAATTACATTTCTATGAAATATTTTGATACATTTATTTGAAATATTTTGATACATTTATTTAAAATATTTTGATCATTTTTTTTTACATCTGTGACACACACCATCAATATTTTTTCTAATTGGTAGAAATGAAGGGGATCTTATCGTGTAAGAAAATTGTTTCTGATAGTTTTTAGAATAAGAGGGTTGGAGAGATTAGGAAAAAACTATTTCAACTTCTGTGTTTCCAAAACAGACTCTGACTCCTTGAAAAAAAAAAAAGAAAATGTTTAAGTAACAGTAAGTCAATCAACACAATTTTCAAAAATTAAATGAATTGACTAAATGAAATTTAATCTAAATAAAACTGAAATTTAAACGTTAAAATTTATTTTAACTGATGTCAAAGCTTAAAAATAAATTATTGACAAAAAAATAAGTTATAATTTAATGAAAAAATAAACACATTTATTATGCTTTTAGCTGATAATTTTATTATGGAAGCAGTTCAGATCATTTTAATCTCATTTGTAGATATAATTTATAATTTTTAAAGCATTTAATATGTATAAAAAAAGCTTTAATGTGTTCGATCAAAATTGACGTTATTGAATATAATCCGCCAATAAGACGTTTTAGTTTATATATAAAATAATAGATGGCGCCCCCTCATACGAAATTTATCTTTAGAGCCTCTCGATTTTCGGACTCTTTCACTGTGGGCAGACATATGTCCAGCGAGTCACCAGAGGACCTTGTCTCCCGAATTAGCGTCGCAGCTGCAGACGTTCTTGAAATGCTAGGAATCTTCCAAAGTGTACGCGATTCACTCCGTCGTCGCTGTGACGCCTGTCTCGCAGTTGGTGGTCGTTCATTTGAGCATTTGTTCTAAACATTTTGTCAATAAATTTCCATTATTCGTCTTCACTTCACTCCATTTTGACGCGAAGTTTCATCCATCCCCAGAGAAAGCGCCCTCTCGCGGCTCGCCAGTTGCTTTCCGACCCCACATTGTATTGTGAAAGTTGTTTGTTTTGATGAGTTCTATAACCCCTTCCAGTTCTGACCATCAGTTTATATACACCCTGTATATTATATATATATATAAATTTTAATTTATTTTGTTTATTATTATCGCTAACGCATTTCTGTGTACTATAACTACCAGCCCATCTATGTCATGACATAGACCTCTATAGATATTGTTTTAATTTAGTTAACCAATTCATTCCTTCAATTGATTGATTTTGGTATGTCTTCACATTTCGCATTATGGAGTATTTTAGTTTGAGTTCACTTATCACCTTTATGAATTTTTCTGCGGATTATTGCTATTCTTAGTCGATTTTCAAATTCTTTTTATGTGTGTGTAGTACTGACATGTCTCGGCAGGCAAATGAGTTTATTGTGTTATATATTTCTTAACCTTTATGTTAACCCAGACGTCAATAAGTTTTATTGCTTATTTTTACATTTTAATTAAGATTTGTATTTCTACGATATGTGGCCCCCTTTTGCCTGCAGTTGCAGGGATTCTGTAAAGACACATACGTATTAATTGTTTTACATATCTTCCTTTCCGGACGATTATGAATCTTTTTGTTCACACTTCGATTATTTATGAATTCTACGTATGAAGAAATCTCAGGTAGATCTTATTTACTTCGCTTTTTATATTACTCGCCGAAATTTCGTTTCACCTTTTTCATTATGGTCTTAGTTATAATTAGAAATTAGTACCTGAGAAAATAATTTTTGAAGGGGTTTATATTGGAAACTATTATTTGGATAATTTAAAATTCGGGATATAAATTTTATTCCTTACCTAGTCCCCGGTCTATTATTATTATGAATTGGGATAATTGTAGATCAACAAACATTGACCAATTTGGCGTTATAGAAGATTTGAAAAAATACCATACCAACTCTCAATCTAGATCTTATTCCTTCAATGGATGTAACAATAATAGATATAAAACTTGTCCTTATGCTGACCCATTACAAATTAATAATTCCACATCTCTAAAATTCTGCAAGGTGTTTAATTGCATTTATAAACTCAATTGTACAATTTGTAACTTATCATATACTAGCAGCATACCCGTTCTTCGTACGGAGTATATAATATAAAGAAACTTGAAATTCACAATCATGTGCAAATACTTATAGTATACTAAATGCCATTTTTAATCAAAATATTCTGTTAAAATATTTAATATAATGCTCCTAAAAAGAAGTTTAAGAATCTCTGTTTTCGCTATACAAAATTATCTTCACGGGCAGATCTGAAGAATAAAACATCCTGGATGCCTTATGTAAGCAAATTTACAAAAAATATGGAATTGAATCATATATGCAAAATAAAAGCGTTAAAATTGTATGGGACCCGTACTAATTATATACGCGCATATTAGAAGATATAACCTGTATTAGTAGATTACATGTATAAATTGAAACTATCAATAAACCCGCAATCTTTAAATCTGAAGGCAGTCATTTATTCCAATATATGTCAAAATGAATGTGCTAAAATTATATGGGAAGATATAACCCATACTACATATAATGTCGTAGATTAGAAGATATGTCCGATTATTAGTAGAAGATTACCGTATTACAATATGAGTCTCAAATATCTTTACCAAAATACAACAGACGACGTAATAAAATTGAAAATATCAATAATTTCCTTAATCTTCATACCAGAAGGTCGTACTTGATTCCAATATATATGTCAAAATATATGCCAATATACCTGTACTACTTATATTCTCGTAGGTTAGAAGATATACCTGTGCATTCCTAAAAAATTACTTGTACAACGTACAATATGCGAGTGTCAGCAATTTTTGCCGCAATAAAACAATGGCGTAATAACTTAAAAATATCGATAATCTCTGAATCAATAATCCCGGAAAATATCAATAATAATAATGTTTAAACCTGAAGACCGTAATTGATATTATCTAGTCAAAAATGAAATGGCAATGAAATTTATTTTATATACATATCTTCATTATTCAAATCGGAAAAGATTTATTAAAAATCGTCTGCCGCATAAACACATTGGATTTAAATCCGTTGCTAAGCGACATGATATCATTTGCTTCAAATAAATTGGTGAAAAAATATCGTCTAAATAATGCTATCTCTATGGAACCTTTGGCGACATTTTCGTCAATTTAGCGACATTTTAAAAACCGCCAAATTTATCGCCAAGTGGGACTGTAGAACTGACAGTCCCATTTTGCGATAAATTGACGAAACATCATAACAATACTATCCCCTAACAAAACACAATTAATTTCATTTATTATTCAATTTTATCAATTTCGTGATATTTTTATGGATTTACAAACATTTTTATCAATTTGGTGACATTTTAAAAATTCGCCAAATATGTTACTAAGTAGGATGGATGGACTGGCCGACAAATGCTACCTAAACATCGTTTCAGTACTCTCTTCTAAAAAAACAAATTTAATTTCATTGATTTGCGTCCTTTTTATCAATTTGGCGACATTTCCGTCAATTTGGCAACGTTTAAGAAAAGTTGCCAAGTTAGCGATATTCCGCGAAATTAATTCATAGCTCTGAATTTGCAGATCTGAAGAATAAAACGTCTTGATCCCGTTTGTATATACTAAATGAAAACACTGAAATTGTATTAGAAGATATACCCGTTCCAGTGGCGCACCCACGAGGGGGGGCGAGGGGGTCCTGGCCCCCCCTTGGGCTAACAAAGCAAAAAGCGAAGGGCGCTGTTAGCGCAAGAAAGAACTAGGTCTGCCTTCGAGAAAGTACCAGATGCTCTGAAGAGTGACGTCACAGGCGCCTCCCTGTCCCTATATAAACAGTGAACGGCGGGGAAGCAAGCCACTGTTCGCTCGGAAACTCCAGGATTTCGTTTACCCAGTGAGAAAATTGTGGTAGTGAATAGATCGTGCCAACGCTTTGCGAATTAAGTGCTACTGTGAGTTGAAATAAAGTGCGACGTTACGACACAGTGTGATAATAGTGAATTGGTAGTTTCGGAACGAGGGCCTGGTGAATAGGTGAATTTAATAATGGTTCTGAACTTTCAACTGATCTAACAGTGAAATGCATCTTTAACGATCAGTGTGTGTGTTTACGTGCGTATTTCGGCTATATAGCAAATTTTGTGCTTGAATAACTGAGGAGCAAGGTCAAAAAAACGACAATGAGTGAAAAACGAAAAGGGCTAGGCCAACGGACACTGGGAAATTATTTTTTTTTTTAAAAGTAAAATTGAAAATAGTGACGTTTCCAACGACGTTTCCCTGAGCTCTGGTTATATTGATGAGACTGCAGTCGAAGCAAGCAACAGCCGTGACCCCGGGCTGTCTTCAAACGCTTGTGAGGAGGCAAAGGTAGGCCAAAACACAATATCAAACACAGTTGAAATGGAAATTCTGACTGCAGATATTTCTAATTATGTCAAGAAATCTAACCTCACTGATGATGATAGGATAACAGCGCTAAAAAATCTTTGGGAACCATATGCAAATTACATTTTTCCTGCTACTGTCACTAGTGCTGTATCAAGTTAAGGAAAACCTCACCACACTCGGAAGTTCTGTTCATCTTGGCTGAGTAAGCATAACTGGCTAGCTTACTCAAAGGCAGAGGACAGTGCCTATTGCAAATTTTGTGTTCTCTTTTCACCCCATGAGGTCGGTTTAAGATCGACACAAGCCACAGGTCAACTTGTTTCAAAAGGATTTAATAATTGGAAGCAGGCCTTGGAGAAGTTCAGCCAACATGAAACTTTTTTCCATCATAAGGATTCAGTTCTCAAAGCCGATGAGTTCTTAAGGGTCACGGAAGGAGGATTAAGTAATGGACAGAGGCAAGCAAAAACAAGTTTTGCAGAATAGGGCTATTCTTAAACCTATTATCAGAACAGTGATTTTTTGTTGAAGACAAGGACTGGCCATGAGAGGACATAGAGACTGTGGGGATTTGGACGTATTGTCAGAACCATGCCAAAGCGAAGGAAATTTTAGAGCCCTTTTGCGACTCCGAGTTGATGCAGGAGAAGAAATACTGAAAACTCACCTACAAGATTGTGCAAAAAGTGCAACTTACATAAGCTGGAATATACAAAATGAGATTACTTCAGCATGCAATGATTCCATTGTGAAGCACATAGAAACTGAGGTGAATGAGGCCAAATGTTTTGCGGTTTTATGTGACGAAACCACAGATATTGCAACGGTAGAGCAAATGACACTTTGCGTTCGTTATTTGAAACGGTTTGATACAAATGATAAGTATAAAATTGAATTTAAGATAGTGGAGAACTTCCTTAAGTTTGTGCCCCTGACTGAAACTACAGGTCGAGCAATTGCAGATGCTGTTCTTAAAGGCCTTGCAAACTGCAACATTGATACGTCTTTCCTCCGTGGACAAGGGTTCGATGGAGCTTCTGCAATGAGTGGGGAGTGCAATGACGCCCAAGCAATTATATATGAGCAACACCCCAAAGCCCCCTACGTTCATTGTGCATCACACTGTTTGAACTTAGCCATAACTTATTCATCTGGAGTTCCGGATATCCGAAACAGCTTTGGAATAATAGGGAAAATCTCTAGTTTTTTTAATACACCAAAACGAAACCTTGTTCTCACCAGCAAAATTAATGCAGCTGATCAGGGAGACAGAAATCAGTGCCAAAAATCTGAAGAAATTATGCCCTACTCGTTGGGTGGAGAGACATGATGACGTCACAGTCATGGTTTCATTGTTTGATCAAGTAGTTGAGGCTCTGGAGGAGATTACTACCTGGAATGACAAGGAGACATCAACAGAGGCTCATACCTTGTTGTGTTCAATGTTAACATAACAGTTTGCCATAGCATTTTTTTCAGCTGACAGATTACTCAGCTACAGTGTTCGTCTGAGTGAAAAGCTGCAGGAAGTGAACCTTGATCTGGCAACTGCTGTGAGTGACGTAGAAGACGTTGCGAAAGCTATATCTATAATTCGAGAGAACGCAGAGAACGAGTTTCACCATCTGTTTGAAAAAGCTGTTAAGAAGCTGGAACAGCATGGAGAAAACATTACTCTACCACGCCGTGCCACCAGACAAATTTATAGATCAAATTTCAACGTACAGACTCCTGAAGAATACTACAGACTTTCTGTTTTCATTCCATGGATTGATAATTTCATCACTCACCTCCATGAAAAATTTCTCAAACATAAGGAATTTCTACAAAGTTTTGCATCTGTCGTTCCGAATGGAAGGCAGCCAACACTGGAAGAAAACGAGAGATATGTTGCCTTATCAAGGAAATTTGCAGATGATTTAGGACCTGGATCAGATAATATTCTGAAAGCTGAACTACATCTGTGGTACATGAAGGTCTCTGCATTGAACAAGGAAACTAAAAGCCCAATCGAACTGCTTAACTTTTGTGACCAAAGGATTTTCCTACTGTGTTTGAACTTTTTAAAGTGTATGCCACCCTCCCAGTATCAACAAGCAGTGCTGAGAGGTCATTCCCACAATGAAGAGGTTGAAAACTTACTTGAGAAACACTATGAGTGAAACCAGACTGAATGGACTTGCGTCAATGAACATTCACCGTGAAGTGGAAATTGATCCAGACCAGATAATAAATGCTCTGGCTACAAAGAAGAACAGGAAGCTGGACTTCGTTTTATGAATATGTATAGATCATAATTGAATAATATAACAATATGTAATCATAAGAAAGTGGTTGAAAACAAGTATACCGTATAAGCAGACCAGAACAAATAATTTTATCTTCATCAATTTCTTGATTTATGTTGTATTGTATAAATATCTACTACTTCTTCTTCTAATCATTTAATTATCTTGCACTGCACTGCAGAATTGTTAGTAATTTGATAAAAATAAATGTACAAAAAAAGACAACCGCCTTGTTAATTGATATGGCCTCTGACCATTTTTTCTCGGAAAATTTATCGAGGAGTCGTCCTCCTTCATAAAAATTTTGTGTACCACTGCCCCCCCCCCCTTAGAAATATTCTAGGTGCGCCACTGACCCGTTCTACTCTTTTTCTCTTTCAACAATCGGCTATAAATGAATTTATTGGGTAACCACAATATATGAGTTTATCAGTTAAACACAATATATGAGTTTATCAGTTAAACTCAATATATGAGCTTGAAAACTTTTTGCCAAAATAAATGAAAGTGATGTACGTAGTCCGCAATTAATATAATTAAAAGAAAAATCAAAGCGTTCATTCATAAGATATACCTTTATATCAATTTATCCATTTATTTATTATTCAGATCGAAAAAATAATATTAAAAACATTAACAAACACATTTAATTTAATTGCGTTGTCGTGCAACATAATATATCCTCATAAAATGTTAAAATTAATTAACCATTTTGATTTCTTAATATTTTTCATCGTTGCGTAAAAACTTGTGAAAAATAAACCAAGGTGATAGATTTTCCATTTAAATTCATGTTTCAAATAATTCATGCTTTCAGATAGTGACTAATTAGTGCAAAAATCCTGCACCAAACTCAGAAATAAAGTTTTAAATCTCTTTGACGTTTTAAACAAACGATTTTCATCCTTTCCGTTTGGATAAACCACGGAGTTAGAGAGTAGAACTGCTAGGAAAATGTTCCGTTTTTCATTAATATCTCGACAACCCCTGGTCTTAGAAACTCGAAACTTGGACTAAATTTATGGGCGGCTATTTCAAGGCTATCCACAAAATTTCATTAAATTCGGTTCAGCCGTTCTTCCGTGATGATGAGACAAACGAAAATTTCGTTTTTTACTAATATCTCTAGAACCACTGGTCGTAGAAACTCAAAACATAGACTAAATTTTAATTGGGGCTATTTCCAGGCTATCCACAAAATTTCATAACATTCGGTTCAGCCGTTCTCCCGTGATGATGGGACAGACAGACAGATTTTCAATTTTATATATATAGACTAGCAGCATACCCGTTCTTCGTACGGAGTATATAATATAAAGACACTTATAATTCAGAATCATATGCAAATTATGTTAAAATATTAAATTTATTGCTCCTAAAGAGAAGTTTATGAATATCTGTTCTCATCATGCAAAATTATCTTCACGGGCAGATCTTAAGAATAAAACATCCTGGCCCCTTTCGAAAGCAAATATACAAAAAATATGAAATTGAATCAATATATTCAAAATAACAGTGCTAAAATTGTATGGAGCGCGTAGTACTTATGTACACGAATATTAGAAGATATAACCTGTATTAGTAGATTACATGTATAAATTGAAAATATCAATAAACCCGTAATTGATTCCAATATATGCCAGAATGAAAGCACTAAAATTATATGGGAATATATATATATATATATATATCCCCGTACTACTTATATTGTCGCTGATTAGAAAATATGCCTCTATGTTAGTAGAAGATTACCCTTATTACAATATGAGTCTAAAAAATATTTGCTAAAATAAAAGAGATGACATAATAAATTGAAAATTGCAATTATCGCCGTAATCTTTATACCAGAAGGTCGTAATTGATTCCAATATATGCCAATATATATCAAAATATATGATTATATACCTGTACTACTTATATTCTCGTAGATTAGAAGATAACCCGTGCATTTATAGAAGATTACTCGCACAACGTACAATATGTGAGTTTCAACAATTTTTGTGATAATAAAACAATGGCATAGAATTAATATGAAAATATCAATAATCCCTGAATCAACAGTCCACGAAAATACCAATAATAATAATGTTTAAACCTGAAGGCCGTAATTGATATTATCCAGTCAAGAATGCAATGTCAGTGAAATTTAATTTATATACATATCTTTGTTATTCAAATCGGAAAAGATTTAATAAAAATCGTATGCCGCATAAATACATTGGATTTACATCCGTTGCTAAACGACATGACATCAATTGCTTCAAATGAATTGATGGGAATCTTATCGTTTGAATAATTCTATCTCCATGGAAGGGTTGGCGACATTTTCGTCAATTTAGCGACAATTTAAACATCGCCAAATTTATTACCAAGTGGGACTGTAGAACTGACAGTCATATTTTGCGACACATTGACGAATAATCATCACAATACTATGCCCTAACAAAACACAATTAATTACATTTATGAAGCGCAATTTTATCAATTTTATTATATTTTTATGGATTTGCAAACATTTTATCAATTTGGTGACATTTTAAAAATTCGCTAAATGTGTTACTAAGTAGGATGGATGGACTGGCCAACAAATGCTACCTAAACATCATTTCAGTACTCTCTTCTAAGAAAACAAATTTAATTTAATTGATTTGCGTCGTTTTTATCAATTTGTCGACATTTCCGTCAATTTGGCAACGTTTAAGAAAAGTTGCCAAGTTAGCGATATTCCTCGAAATTCATAGCTCTGAATTTGCAGATCTGAAGAATAAAACATCCGATCCCGTTTGCATATACTAAATGAAAACACTAAAATTGCATTAGAAAATATACCCCCGTTCTATTCTTTTTCTGTTTCAACAATCGGCTAAATAAATTTATTAGCTAAACACAATATATTAGTTTATTAGCTAAACACAATATATAAGCTTGAAAACTCTTTGCTAAAATAAAGGAAAGTGATGTGCACAGTCCGTAATTAATATAATTAAAAGAAAAATCAAACCGTTCATTTACAAAATATATTTTTACATCCATTTATTTATTATTCAAATAGAAAAAATAATAACAAATATTAACAAACACATTTAATTTGATTGCGTTGCTGAGCAACATAATATAAGAAAGAATCTTCCTCATAAACTGCGAAATTAAATAACCATTTTGATCTTTTCCCCATAAAATGCAAAAATAATAACCATTTTGATTTCTTTATACTTTTCATTGTTTAGTAAATGCTTGTGAAGCATAACCCATGGAGTTAGATTTTCCATTTAAATTCATGTTTCAAACAATTCATGCTTTCAAATAGTGACTAATTAATGCAAAAATCCTGCACTAAGCTCAAAAAAGAAGTTTTAATTCACGTTGACGTTTTAAACAAACGATTTTCATCCTTTCCGTTTGGAGTTACCACGGAGTTAGAGAGTACAACTCCTAGGATAAAGTTCCGTTTTTCATTAATATCTCGACAACCCCTGGTCCTAGAAACTCGAAATTTGGACAAACTTTATGGAGGGCTATTTTAAGGTTACCTACAAAATTTCACTCAATTCGGTTCAGCCGTTCTCTCGTGATGATGAGACAAACGAAAGTTTCGTTTTTTACTAATATCTCGAGAACCACTGGTCGTAGAAACTCCAAACATAGACTAAATTTTAAGTGGGGCTAATTCCAGGCTACCCACAAAATTTCATCAAATTCGGTTCAGCCGTTCTCTCGTGATGATGGGACAAACAGACAGACAGATTTTCAATCTATATAAATAAAAATGAAAATCTGTCTGTCTGTCTGTCTGTCTGTCTGTCTGTTTGTCACACCATCACGGGAGAACGGCTGAACCGAATTTGATGAAATTTTGTGGGTAGCCCAGAAATAGCCCCACTTAAAATTATATCCGTGTTTTGAGTTTCTACGACCAGTGGTTCTCGAGATATTAGTAAAAAACGAAATTTTCGTTTGTCTCATCGTCACGGAAAAACGGCTGAACCGAATTTAATGAAATTTGGTGAATAGCCTTGAAATATCCCCCCATAAATTTTGTCCAAGTTTCGAGTTTCTAAGACCTGGGGTTGTCGAGATATTAATGAAAAACGGAACTTTTTCCTAGGAGTTCTACTCCCTAACTCCGTGGTTTATCCAAACGAAAAGCTTGAAAATCGTTTGAAAGTGAATTAAAATTTAATCTCTGAGTTTGATGGGAGATTTTTTGCGTTAATTAGTCACTTTCTGAAAACATGAATTGTTTGAAACATGATTTAAAGGGGAAATCTATCTCCATGGTTCATGGTTTATTTAAAACAAGCTTTTACGGAACAATGAGAAGTATAGAGAAATCAAAATCGTTATTTAATTTCGCAGTTTATGTTATAAGACATGACATATTTAACATGTTATAAGATTCTATCTTATATCATGTTACTCAGAAACGCAATTAAATTAAATCTGTCTGTTAATTTTAATAATTATTTTTTCGATTTGAATAATAAATAAATGGATATAAAAATATATTTTAGAAAAGAACGATTTGATTTTTCTTATAGCATTTTTGACTGGATAATATCAATTACGGTCTTCAGGTTTAAAAATTATTATTATTTATATTTTCGGGGATTATTGATTCAAGGATTATTGATATTTTCAAGTTATTATGCAATTATTTTATTATGACAAACATTGTTTAAACTCATATATTGTATGTTGTACGAATCTTCTACAAATACACGTGTATATCTTTTAATCTACGAGAATATAAGTAGTACAGGTATATTGACATATGTTTTGATATATATTGGCATATATTGGAATCAATTACGACCTTCTGGTATAAAGAGTACGGATATTATTGATGTTTTCAATTTATTACGTCATCTCTTTTATTTTGGCAAATATTTTTGAGACGCATATTGTAATACGGGTAATCTTCTACTAACACATTGGCATATTTTCTGATCTGCGACAATATAATTAGTACGGGGTTGCATATATTCATTCAATTCCTATTTTTTCTTCTGTAAATTTGCTTACAAAAGGGGGCAGGATGTTTTATTCTTCAGATCTGATCGTGAAGATAATTTTGCATAGTGAGAACATATATTCTTAAACTTCTCTTTAGGAGCAATAAATTTAATATTTTAACAGAATTTGCACATGATTGCGAACTTTAAGTTTCTTTAAATTATACACTCCGTACGAATAACGGGTGTGCTGTTAGTGGTTGATAAATTTTAACATTTTAGGAGGATATATCATGTTGCTCGGCATCGCAATTAAATTAAATGTGTTTGTTAATGTTTTTATTATTTTATTTCGATTTAAATAATAAATAAATGGATAAATGGATATAAAAGTATATCTTATGAATGGACGGTTTGATTTTTCTTTTAATTATATTAATTGCTGACCGCGTACATCAATTTCATTTATTTTGGCAAAGAGTTTTCAAGCTTATATCGTATTTAGCTACTAAACTCATATATTGTGTTTAGCCAATAAATTCATATAGCCGATTGTTGAAACAGAAAAAGAGTAGAGCGGGTATATCTTCTAATACAATTGTAGTGTTTTCATTTAGTATATTGAAACGGGATAAGAATGTTTCATTCAGATCTGCAAATTCAAAGTTACGAATTTGGAGGGATATCGCTAATTTGACAACTTTTCTTAAACTTTGCCAAATTGACGGAAATGTCGCCAAATTGATATAAACGACACACAAACAGCTGCCATAAACCTTCGGGTTGGTCGTGTGGCTTGGGTCTTCTACATATCAATGAAATTTTTTTTTGTTTTGTTAGAAGAGAGTACTGAAATGATGTTTGGTTAGCATTTATCTGTCAGACCAACCATCCTACTTAGTAATACATTTAGCGAATTTTTAAAATGTCACCAAATTGATAAAAATGTTTTCAAATCTATAAAAATATCTTGAAATTGATAAAATTGCGCTACATAAATGATATTAATTGTTTTTTGTTAGGGGATAGTATTGTGATGATATTTCGTCACAACCATCCTACGTAGTAATACATTTAGCGAATTTTTAAAATGTCACCAAATTGATAAAAATGTTTTCAAATCTATAAAAATATCTTGAAATTGATAAAATTGCGCTACATAAATGATATTAATTGTTTTTTGTTAGGGGATAGTATTGTGATGATATTTCGTCACAACCATCCTACTTAGTAATACATTTAGCGAATTTTTAAAATGTCACCAAATTGATAAAAATGTTTTCAAATCTATAAAAATATCTTGAAATTGATAAAATTGCGCTACATAAATGATATTAATTGTTTTTTGTTAGGGGATAGTATTGTGATGATATTTCGTCAATTTGTCGCAAAGTGGAACTGTCAGTTCTACAGTCCCACTTGGCGATGAATTTGGCGATTTTTTAAAATGTCGCTAATTTGACGAAACTGTCGCCAAATGTTCCATAGAAATATAACTATTTAGACGATATTTTTTCTACCAATTTATTTGAAACAAATGATATCATGTCGCTTAGCAACGGATTTAAATCCAATGTGTTTATGCGGCAGGCGATTTTTATTAAATCCTTTCCGATTTGAATAATGAAGATATGTATATAAAATAAATTTCATTGCCATTTCATTTTGGACTGGATAATATCAATTATACTCTTCAGGTTTAAACATTATTATTATTGATATTTTCCGGAATTATTGATTCAGGGATTATTGATGTTTTTAAGTTATTACGCCATTGTTTTATTGCGGCAAAAATTGCTGACACACGCATATTGTACGTTGTACGAGTAATCTTCTAGGAATGCACGGGTATATCTTCTAACCTACGAGAATATAAGTAGTACAGGTATATTGGCATATATTTTGACATATATTGACATATATATTGGAATCAAGTACAGTCTTCTGGTATGAAGATTAAGGGGATTAATTATATATTCAACTAGCAGCATACCCGTTCTTCGTACGGAGTATATAATATAAAGAAACTTGAAATTCATAATCATGCCCAAATTCTTATAGTATACTAAATGACATGTTTAATCAAAATATTCTGTTAAAATATTTAATATAATGCTCCTAAAAAGAAGTTTAAGAATCTCTGTTCTCGCTATATAAAATTATCTTCATGGACATATCTGAAGAATAAAACATCTTGGACCCCTTATGTAAGCAAATATAAAAAAAAATATGGAATTGAATCAATATATGCAAAATAAAAGCGTTAAAATTGTATGGGACCCGTACTAATTATATACGCGAATATTAGAAAATATAACCTGTATTAGTAGATTACATGTATAAATTGAAAATACCAATAAACCCGTAATCTTTAAATCTGAAGACAGTTATTTATTCCAATATATGTCAAAATTAAAGTGCTAAAATTATATGGGAAGATATACACGTACTACTTATAATGTCCGATTATTAGTAGAAGATTACCCGTTTTGCAATATGAGTCACAAATGTTTTTTGGTAAAATACAACAGACGACGTAATAAATTGAATATATAATTAATCCCCTTAATCTTCATACCAGAAGACTGTACTTGATTCCAATATATATGCCAATATATGTCAAAATATATGCCAATATACCTGTACTACTAATATTCTCGTAGGTTAGAAGATATACCCGTGCATTCCTAGAAGATTACTCGTACAACGTACAATATGCGTGTGTCAGCAATTTTTGCCGCAATAAAACAATGGCGTAATAACTTAAAAATATCAATAATCCCTGAATCAATAATTCCGGAAAATATCATAAATAATAATGTTTAAACCTGAAGAGTATAATTGATATTATCCAGTCCAAAATGAAATGGCAATGAAATTTATTTTATATACATATCTTCATTATTCAAATCGGAAAGGATTTAATAAAAATCGTCTGCCGCATAAACACATTGGATTTAAATCCGTTGCTAAGCGACATGATATCATTTGCTTCAAATAAACTGGTAGAAAAAATATCGTCTAAATAGTTATATTTCTATGGAACATTTGGCGACAGTTTCGTCAAATTAGCGACATTATAAAAAATCGTCAAATTTATCGCCAAGTGGGACTGTAGAACTGACAGTTCCACTTTGCGACAAATTGACGAAATATCATCACAATACTATCCCCTAACAAAAAACAATTATTATCATTTATGTAGCGCAATTTTATCAATTTCAAGATATTTTTATAGATTTGAAAACATTTTTATCAATTTGGTGACATTTTAAAAATTCGCTAAATGTATTACTAAGTAGGATGGTTGGTCTGACAGATAAATGCTAACCAAAAATCATTTCAGTACTCTCTTCTAACAAAACAAAAAACAATTTCATTGATATGTAGAAGACCCAAGCCACACGACCAACCCGAAGGTTTATGGCAGCTGTTTGTGTGTCATTTATATCAATTTGGCGACATTTCCATCAATTTGGCAAAGTTTAAGAAAAGTTGTCAAATTAGCGATATCCCTCCAAATTCGTAGCTTTGAATTTGCAGATCTGAATGAAACATTCTTATCCCGTTTCAATATACTAAATGAAAACACTACAATTGTATTAGAAGATATACCCGCTCTACTCTTTTTCTGTTTCAACAATCGGCTATATGAATTTATTGGCTAAACACAATATATGAGTTTAGTAGCTAAATACGATATAAGCTGGAAAACTCTTTGCCAAAATAAATGAAATTGATGTACGCGGTCAGCAATTAATATAATTAAAAGAAAAATCAAACCGTCCATTCATAAGATATACTTTTATATCCATTTATCCATTTATTTAATTTTTAAATCGAAAAAAAATAATAAAAACATTAACAAACACATTTAATTTAATTGCGATGCCGAGCAACATGATATATCCTCCTAAAATGTTAAAATTTATCAACCACTAACAGCACACCCGTTATTCGTACGGAATGTATAATTTAAAGAAACTTAAAGTTCGCAATCATGTGCAAATTCTGTTAAAATATTAAATTTATTGCTCCTAAAGAGAAGTTTAAGAATATATGTTCTCACTATGCAAAATTATCTTCACGATCAGATCTGAAGAATAAAACATCCTGCCCCCTTTTGTAAGCAAATTTACAGAAGAAAAAATAGGAATTGAATGAATATATGCAACCCCGTACTAATTATATTGTCGCAGATCAGAAAATATGCCAATGTGTTAGTAGAAGATTACCCGTATTACAATATGCGTCTCAAAAATATTTGCCAAAATAAAATAGATGACGTAATAAATTGAAAACATCAATAATATCCGTACTCTTTATACCAGAAGGTCGTAATTGATTCCAATATATGCCAATATATATCAAAACATATGTCAATATACCTGTACTACTTATATTCTCGTAGATTAAAAGATATACACGTGTATTTGTAGAAGATTCGTACAACATACAATATATGAGTTTAAACAATTTTTGTCATAATAAAATAATTGCATAATAACTTGAAAATATCAATAATCCTTGAATCAATAATCCCCGAAAATATAAATAATAATAATTTTTAAACCTGAAGACCGTAATTGATATTATCCAGTCAAAAATGCTATAAGAAAAATCAAATCGTTCTTTTCTAAAATATATTTTTATATCCATTTATTTATTATTCAAATCGAAAAAATAATTATTAAAATTAACAGACAGATTTAATTTAATTGCGTTTCTGAGTAACATGATATAAGATAGAATCTTATAACATGTTAAATATGTCATGTCTTATAACATAAACTGCGAAATTAAATAACGATTTTGATTTCTCTATACTTCTCATTGTTCCGTAAAAGCTTGTTTTAAATAAACCATGAACCATGGAGATGGATTTCCCCTTTAAATCATGTTTCAAACCATTCATGTTTTCAGAAAGTGACTAATTAACGCAAAAAATCTCCCATCAAACTCAGAGATTAAGTTTTAATTCACTTTCAAACGATTTTCAAGCTTTTCGTTTGGATAAACCACGGAGTTAGGGAGTAGAACTCCTAGGAAAAAGTTCCGTTTTTCATTAATATCTCGACAACCCCTGGTCTTAGAAACTCGAAACTTGGACAAAATTTATGGGGGGAAATTTCAAGGCTATTCACCAAATTTCATTAAATTCGGTTCAGCCGTTTTTCCGTGACGATGAGACAAACGAAAATTTCGTTTTTTACTAATATCTCGAGAACCACTGGTCGTAGAAACTCAAAACACAGATATAATTTTAAGTGGGGCTATTTCTGGGCTACCCACAAAATTTCATCAAATTCGGTTCAGCCGTTCTCCCGTGATGGTGTGACAAACAGACAGACAGACAGACAGACAGACAGACAGATTTTCATTTTTATTTATATAGATTGGCCAAACCAGCAACCCTCTACATCTTAGAATAAGTGTTCACAGGGATCATATTAAAAAATTTGACCATAAAGTCTTTAATGATCTCTCTACTGAAAATCAATTTGAATATCAGCCTTTTGCTACCCACGGATTTAAAAATGTATCCCTTCATATTTTAGATATTAAAATTTCACTAACTGATACATTAGTATTTGAAAATTATTATATTAAAAAATACAAAACTATCTTCCCCTATGGCTTAAATCAAATATCTATATATATAAAATTGAAAATCTGTCTGTCTGTCTGTTTGTCCCGTCATCACGGGAGAACGGCTGAACCGAATTTGATGAAATTTTGTGGATAGCCTTGAAATAGCCCCCCATAAATTTAGCCCAAGTTTTGTGTATCTAAGACCAGGAGTTATCGAGATATTAATGAAAAACGAAACTTTTTCCTAAGAGTTCTACTCTTTAACTCCGTGGTTTATCCAAACGAAAAGCTTGAAAATCGTTTGAAAGTGAATTAAAATTTAATCTCTGAGTTTGATGGGAGATTTTTTGCGCTAATTAGTCACTTTCTGCAAACATGAATTGTTTGAAACATGATTTAAATGGGAAATCTATCTTCATGGTTTATTTTAAACAAGCTTTTACTGAACAATGAAAAGTATAAAGAAATCAAAATGGTTATTTAATTTCGCAGTTTATGAGGAAGATTCTATCTTATATCATGTTACTCAGAAACGCAATTAAATTAAATCTGTCTGTTAATTTTAATAATTACATTTTCGGTTTAAATAATAAATAAATGGATATAAAAATATATTTTAGAAAAGAACGATTTGATTTTTCTTATAGCATTTTTGACTGGATAATATCAATTACGGTCTTCAGGTTTAAACATTATTATTATTGATATTTTCGGGGATTATTGATTCAGGGTTGATTATTGATATTTTCAAGTTATTATGCAATTGTTCTATTATGACAAAAATTGTTTAAACTCATATATTGTACGTTGCACGAGTAATCTTCTACAAATACACGGGTATATCTTTTAATCTACGAGAATATAAGTAGTACAAGTATATTGGCACATGTTTTGATATATATTGGCATATATTGGGATCAATTACAACCTTCTAGTATAAAGAGTACGGGGATTATTGATATTTTCAATTTATTACGTCATCTCTTTTATTTTGGCAAATATTTTTGAGACTTATATTGTAAAACAGGTAATCTTCTACTAACACTGGCATATTTTCTAATCTGCGACAATATAAATAGTACGGGGTTGCATATATTGATTCAATTCTTTTTTTTTTTTTTTTTTTGTAAATTTGCTTACAAAAGGGGCCAGGATGTTTTATTCTTCAGATCTGCCCGTGAAGATAATTTTGCATAGTGAGAACAGATATTCTTAAACTTCTCTTTAGGAGCAATAAATTTCATATTTTAACAGAATTTGCACATGATTGCGAATTACAAGTTTCTTTATATTACATACTCCGTACAAAGAACGGGTAAGCTGCTAGTATAATAATAATAATGTAGTTAAAAATAGTTTTGAATACAACTCCAATAAATCTTCAGTCTATAAACATCTTTTTCAGTATTCAAAGTCATCAACTCCTCGCAAAAAGCGATATAAGCGTAGCAAAGAAAAAAGTAACTTTAGTAAAACTATTGATTATAATGCAGACATTTTGATTACAATATAATTATTCTCAAACTTTCAATTTCCTACCAATTAAAACTTGGTTATATAATGTCAGAAAATGCAAATTAAATATTGTTTATGCCAAGTTTTTAAAATTAAAATTAACTAATGAGCATTTTAAACATTTATTTTATGATTTGCTTCTTTCTCATACAAATTTCTTAAATTTCTACTTACACCATTCACCTAATCCACCTACTAAAATAGCTTACTGTGTAATTTCTTTTAAACATCCAATTCTTAATTCTCTTAACTTTAATAATTTTTTTGCAAAACATCAGCACTTGTTACCAGTAAGTGATATCAAAATACAAAAATCTTTCAAATATAATTTACCAATTGGTAGAACTATTTACAATTACAATGAAGTTTCCAAGTCATTAAACTCTAATCATCTTTCATCATATGTATGCAGTGATAAGAATCTTACTCCTTATGTCAACTCTTCTCATGGACACATTATTACTGGTGATCTTAGTATAGTTCAGGATGTGGGATATCATAATATTCTCAGGAATATTATGAATAAAGGGTCCAAATTTTGCATTCCATTTTGCCATTATCCCAAACTTCTTCAATCTTTATCTTTTGATTTTGATAAATTCATATACCAACAAACTTGTTCTTATTCCTTTTCCTATTGAAGCATTCCATTTATGGAAGTATTCTACCCTACATTTTCTTACAAATGTTATTATAAACATTAAACTTACGAAACCTAGTTATCCTTTTAAACATCTCCTATCTGCTATTAAAGAACTACAACAACATTTTGTCATAACTTATGTGGATAAAGCTTCTAATAATTATGCCATTATTTGTAAAAAATATTATGTTTCTCAGTTACAGAATTATTTAAAAAATAATCATATTTTTAAACCCATTATTAATCAGTCTATCAAAACTAAAATGTTAAAATTATATACACAATGAAATATTAATTGTAAATTTTATAAATTTTCATATGGGACTTTGGGTCCTAAATTCCATAAATCACCTCAGTTTTAGAACGGTCACTTGTGTGAACATAACACCTTTACCACTACTGCTAGTAAGTACTTGCTAAATTGTTTAAATAGAATTAATGAATCTCTTAAATTTAAGACTTCAGGATATTTCATTTTGAACAATAGTTTTGATTTAGTTGATCCCCTTAGCAAGCTTCCACATATTCTTGGTTTCCATACCTTTGATTTTAAAGACCTATTTAATAATATTGACATTAACGATTTATATAAAGTTATTATCTCTCTTTATAATGATTATCTCTCTTCCAATAATGTTCCATTTAAAGTCAAAAACTTTCTTATGCTACTGCAATTTGTGTTATACAACAATTGTATTATCCAAGGTGATAACATTATATTTACAAACATCTGGTGTACCTCAAGGGAGCTGTAGTAGTAGTATTCTAGCTAACATATCTTTATTATTATGAACGTCATTTTTTCTCTAATTCATATATTATATATCGATATGTTGACGACTTAATTTGTATTGTCATTGATGATTCCTATCCAATTAATATCAATTTTTACCCCTCTAACCTAGAATTAATCCCAAATGAGCCTAGTGTTAGTCGAATTGTAAATTATTTAGGCTTAAATCTAGATATCCTCCATAATCATGTTATTACCAATCTATTTGATAAAAAATATTTTTATAACTTCACTATCATTAAGCTGCTATCATATCGATCTTGTAATTCTATTCAATTGCTTAGAAACATCATTTTAAACCAGCTATTTCGAATACATTGACTTTCAGATCCTCAATTTCACTATCTCCACATCAATAATCTTAAACGCATTTGTCAAAATTGCCACTATCCGGAAGTATTTATTAATAATATTATTAATAATTTCAAATACACCACGTAGTAATTTTACAATTGCATTATTTATCCTTGATTGAATAATTTATTTTTGTGAATTTCACCCATTCTTATCACCTAACTTTCCACTAGTCCTGAGTCTAATACCGATTACTGTTTTTGAAAGACTACTTTCCACTTGTCCTGAGTCCTATACTGATAACTATTTTTGAACGTCTTCATTTAAAAAAATTTCCGTTCACGTTCAATATTATGATCATTCCGGTTTTCCCTCGTTTTAACGATTAGATGTGGTATGCACTGCTGTATGTTCGACTGCAAGCATTTCGACTCACACGTGACGACTATACCTATAAGTTTATATTTCTGGTTTTTATATTTCTGGTTTTTAATTCTTTTGGATTTTATTATATCTCCTTCTATTAGCCAGTAGACAGTTCCAATGAGGTCTATAGTGAAATACTATCGCCATTGTCAGAAACTGGCTATTCTTTCGGTTTTATTTCGGATTATATGGCTGTCCTGACGAGTGTGCAATTTCGAACTAATAATAATCCCCTCATTCCCATTATAACATTATAGCGTTAAGTTACCTACTATTTGTATCCTTAGTCGTGGTCTATAGTTACTTATTTGTAACAGATATGCTAGAGATGCGTTTTTTGTACTTACCGTAGTTTATTTATAGTTTTTGATTAAAAATATCAATTTTTATTTATATATATATATATATATATATATATATATATATATATATATATATATATATATATATATATATATATATATATATATATATATATACATACATATATATATATGATACATAAATTTTAAGCCTATCCCAATAACGCGCCCTTTTCTTTCACAATTATATTTCCAAATGCGAAAATGTCCCTTCTCTGGATTATTTCCACGTATATTACATATATATATATAGTATATATCTATATATATAAAGAAGAAAAGTATGTATGTATGTATGTATGATCCAACATCACGGGAGAACGGCTGAACCGAATTTGATAAAATTTGGTGGGCAGTCTTGAAATAGCCCACTTAAAATTTAGTCCATGTTTCGAGTTTCTACGACCAGTGGTTCTCGAGATATTAGTGAAAAACAACACTTTCGTTTGTCTCATCAACACGGGAGAACGACTGAACCGAATTTAATAAAATTTGGTGGGTAGCTTTGAAATAGCCCCCCCCCCCCCCCCATAAATTTAATCCAAGTTTCGAGTTTATAAGACCAGGGGTTGTCGAGATATTGATGGAAAACGAAACTTTTTCCTAGGAGTTCTACTCTCTAACTCCATGATTCCCAACGAAAAAGGTTGGAAATCGCTGATTTTAACGTGAAAGTCAATTAAATCTCTAATATATATAATATATATATATATATATAATTAATATATATATATATATAAAATATATAATATATATATACATATATAATATATATATATATATATATATATATATATATATATATATATATATATATAATATATATAAGTTTTGTGGGAGTTTATTGAACGTATTAGTCACTTTTGAAAATCACAGGTTTGAAATATGTACTTAAATGGAAACTCGATCATCATAGTTTATTTTTCACAGGCTTACTCAACAACGAAAAGTATTAAGAAATCAAAATATTTATTTAATTATCAGCAATTTATGAGGAAGATTCTTTCTTATATCATCTATATATATAAAGAAGAAAAGTATGTATGTATGTATGATCCAACATCACGGGAGAACGGCTGAACCGAATTTGATGAAATTTGGTGAGTAGTCTCAAAATAGATCCAAGTCTACGTTTCGAGTTTCTACGACCAGCGGTTCTCAAGATATTAGTGAAAAACAAAACTTTCGTTTGTCTCATCATCACGGGAGAACGGCTAGCTAAACCAAATTTAATGAAATATGGTGGGTAGCTTTAAAATATATATATATATATATATAATGTCTCTATAGATCATGATTCTCAGTCAAATATTGATAGTGAATGTATTTGTAAATTAAACAAATTTGCTAAATTTCTAAATCCAGACGTGGGGCATATAGTTACAGGAATTTTAGACATTGTTAGTGACAATGTGTTAAGAACCATTATGTCATTTGGCACTAAATTTAGGATACCTTCTTGCAATAATTCTTTTAAAGTTTTAAAATCAATTATTCTTGATCTTGATAAATATATATATAAATTAGCTTGTAAATATACTCTGCCATTAGAGACATTTAATATGTAGAAATTTACTTTATTAGAATCTATTAAAAATGCTATTAGAGATATTAAATTGTCTAGATCTTTATATAATTTTGATAATATTAAACATGCCATTAATGATTTACAAAGATCTTTTGTTATCACCTATGTTGATAAAGCCTCTAATAATTATGCTATTATCTGTAAAAAATTTTATATTCAATTTCTGTTAGATTATTTAAAAAATAATAGTCTTTTTAAACATGATTTACATTCCATCAATAGTATTAAATTGAAAATTATCAATATATATAGTGATTTAAATATTAAATATAAATATCTTAAATTTCCTTATAATAGTGCTTATTCCAAAATTTCATAAAAATCCTATTAAATTTAGAACAGTAACTAGTAGCCATAATACTTACTCTACTACTGCGAGTAAATTATTACTAAATTCTTTAAATCTAACAAATAATAGTTTATGCCAGACTAGCAATAATTACCTTATTCTAAATAATAGTAAAGAATTAAAGAATAAATTAACATCTCTTAGAAAAATAATAGGATTTCAAACTTTTGATTTTAAAGATCTTTTTAATAATATTAAGATATCTGATCTTATATGATGTAATTTTAGCTCTATATAATGCTTATATTACTAATCTTTCGAATCAAATTAATTTTATAAATTTTCCTAAACTTCTTCACTTTGTTATTTTCAATAATTATATTTTTCAAGGAAATAAATTATACTTACAAGTCTCAGGAATTCCACAGGGTGGCTGCAGTAGCAGTATGTTAGCTAATTTACACCTTTATCATTATGAAAAGTCTTTTACTTCAATAGATTATACTTTTTACAGATATGTTGATGATCTGATTTGCTTAGTACATACAGAAAATTATCTCATAGATATAGATTTCTATCCAGACAATTTGGAATTAATTCCTCTAATGAAGCTACTATTAGTAATAATGTTAATTTTTTGGATTTAAATCTTTTTATTGATCCTTCTAATAGAATTGTTACAAATTTATATGATAAAAAAGACTATTATAATTTTAATATTAATAAAATCTTACCATTTAATTCCTGTAACTCGATTCAATTGTTTAGAAATATTATACTTAATCAGCTTTTTAGAATTTATAGATTATCTGATAAAAAATTTGATGCTATGCATATAAATAATCTCAAAATTACCAGCAATTTATATAAATATCCCTCTTATTTAGTAAATGGTATTGTTAAAAAATTTAGAATAGCTGGATTTTTATAATTCTTTTCATAGTATCTTATAATTCTATTTATAGTATCTTATATTAGCCAGACATCTCCATTCTCTTCTATTATTAATACTTTTTTTTTTACATCCTCTTCAACGTGAGCATTACTATTATTAGCCCCACCTTTTAGTAGCTCTTTTTGTATATTATTACTTTTTCTTACCTTTTCTTTACTGTTTTTCAATTCTTACGAATGGCAACAGTAGATCATTTTTTATTTTTTCTTTGCGAATGGCAACACTGGTCTCTACATTCAGAGTTCCCGGTTTCGACTCGTTTGTACATATGCTGTGCATTTTCCAGGTATTCATGTTTTCTTTTTTATTCCTTCTTTATGTATGTCGTCCAAGTAGAAATAGTTTATAGATATAATCTATCTATTTCTTGAAAAACATACATATTTTGTGTTTGCTTCGTCAAAATACTTGGACTTGAAAACGAATTTTACGAAGTGAACATTTCAATTTTTTAGGCTTAGCCCTTTTTCCACATGTATAGCTATATAGCTTGATTTTTTAAGTTTTTCTTTATTCGTTTCCATACCATTGAATTTTGTTGATTTTCTATAACTTGATAACTCTTTTTTTCTATTTTTTTCCATTTGATTGATGATATGCTGTTTTATATTTTATTCTGTGGGTGTTTTAGAAAGTTAGGTTTATCGTGTTGCAGCTTCTTACTTTTCGTTCATTTGATTTTCAAACTACTATTATATATATATATATATATATATTAGAGTGTACATTTAAAAATCCATTCATTTTTTCAATTTTGTAATGTTTTTATGCAGCTCTTTAAAGTGTTAGCTAAATAAAAAAAGACGTGAGGTTCTAGGCCAAGTATCTGCTTTGGAATAAGCGGGATATACATATATCGTCATAGAGAAACGTGTTTGAAAATAAATTCATATATAAATAAGATTAATAAAACAGTGTATAATCAAACAACATAATTTCGAGTGTGAGTAAATTGCGCTGCTATTATCGTTTGAAGAATAAAAACAAGCATATGCACATATTCGACGATTTGGGTTTGTTTACGTTATTTTTTTCTAATAAAGTAAAAAATTACGTTATTTTAAAGTACTCTTTTGCAATAACAGTTTATACACAATATTTTTGTCTTATTTCATAACTTTCAGTTGATTGATAAAATCTTAAACCAAAGTAAAAATTTTATATGCTCGCCGAAGGTTCTCCTTAAGCGTACGGTTAAACCTAACCGACACGTAGCGCCTCCGCCATTATTATCTGGTTACTTGAGGAGGAGAATATCAAAACCGATATAATGAGATAATTTTGAGTCGTTTTGCTAAGGTAAATAATACTATACAAAATTTATACTAAAAATATTCTTTTTGAAGGTATCTTTGACATAAAAAAAAATTAAACTGAAATATCTTTTACATTTATTAACTTCCAGTGAATAAAAATTTTCCCGTGATTTTACACGGCTACCCTGGAACCGGTGACTGATACCCAAGAAAATCGTAATTTATCATTATACCTTCGAAGAAAAATTCTTTCATTCATGGAATCCTTAAAATGTGGAGAAAACGAGGCCAAGGAATTCGGTTTCGATTCCTATAAATCTGAGTTGACCTCGACATCAGATAACAAGTGTTTCTGAACTTGTTATCTATCCGTATCTCGATGATGAAATTGCTCAGGGGGAATGTTTTTTGATTCAACAGTCTTTCAATGTCACATGATATTAACCGTTCATGAATAAAGAGTTTTTATATTAGGACTAGCAGTATACCCATTCTTCGTACGGAGTATATAATAAAAAACTTAAAATTCACAATCATGTGGAAATTCCTATAGTATACTAAATGATATTGTTATTCAAAACAATCTATTAAAATATTTAATTTAATTCTCCTAAAAAAAGTTTAAGAATCTCTGTTCTCTCTCTACAAAATTATCTTCACTGGCAGATCTGAGGTAAAAAACATCCTGGTCCCGTTTGTAGACACATTTACAAAAAATATGAAATTGAATCAATATATACAAAATAAAAGAGCTAAAATTGCATGGGACCCGTACTACTCATATTCGCGAATATTAGAAATGTATTAGTAGAAGATTGCATGTTCTACAACATATGAGTTTCTAAAATCTTTGCCAAAATAAAACAGATGACATAATAAATCGAAAATATTAATAATTCCGTAATATTTAGACCTGAAGACCGTAATTGATTCCAATATATGCTAAAATTGTATGGAAAAATATACCCGTACTACTTATATTGTCGTAAATTAGAAGATATATCCGTGTGTTAGAAGATTACCCGTATTACAATATGCGTTTCAAAAATGTTTGCCAAAATAAAACAGATGCAGTAATAAATTGAAAATATCAATAATCCCCGTAAAGATTACCCGTACTACAACACATAAGTTTCTAAAATCTTTGTCAAAATAACAATAATCCCCAAATCAATAATCCCGATATCAATAATAATAATAATGTTTAAACCTGAAGACCGTAATTGATATAATCCTGCCAAAAATGCAATATCAATAAAATTTATTTTATATATTGTATATATATCTTTATTATATGAATCTGAAAAGATTTAATAAACATCGTCTGCTGTTTAAACACATTGGATTTGAATCCGTTGTTAGCGACACATCATTTTCTTTAAATAAATTGGTGGGAAAAAATATCGTCTGCATACTGCTATCTTTATGGAAGGTTTAATTGTGCTATTTTAATTAATATCTATATTAATTAATATCAACCCCTGGTCCTAGAAACTAAATTTTAAGTAGGGCTATTCCAAGTCTACCCCAAAAATATCATCCAATTTGGTGCAACCGTTCTCCCGTGATGATGAGACATATATACAAATAAACGACAGATTTTCAATTTTATTTATATAGATTAATGTTTAATAATAAAAGATGATGTCCTCTGTTCTTCTGCGAGAAAATTTAGGCTTCGGACAGCCGCGAAATTCAGTACTGTGTTAGTTGAACTCTTGGTACGACAGACCTTGTCCCTTTTTTTTTTTTTATCCTAATTAGATTTTTAGTTATTGAAGCACGATTTTCCCACAAAACAGTTCCTTAGCAATTAAAAATATTATCGCACAGTTTTACCATCTTGACATCATCGGAAAAATCAAACAACGTTCTTTCTAAGGATTTTTGAACAAATCCGTAAGACGCAATTATTTCATATGTATTAGTGGAGCAGCAATTCTATTTGGCACCTAGTGCAAAGTAATTTTAACTGCATCTTTATTTCTATATACCGTATCGGACGAAGACGCCTCCATATTGCTACGACGCCCCGCTCGAACTACTACCCTTTGTTGCAACTCTGGCATTTATTTATTTACTAGTGGATACCGATGAAAGATGATGAAAAAACTTATGTGTTGTTTCCCAAACATTCAGGAGAAACTAAGGTATAATATATAGCACTTAGTTGTTAATCCGACCTCAATGGTTGAGATCGGAACCATTGAACTCTCTCAGAGAGGGAGAAAACATTGAGGGGGATTAAGACGGATTAGCCACATGAAGTGGAGAGTTTCTTTGTTAGTCCCCACCTGAGAGGGTATCAATTTCACTTGCCTCTGAAGATCAAATTCACACTAGAAACAATATTATTTGATTTTCGAATACATGGCAATATGCATGTTTTATCCCCCCCCCCCCTATTTCACTGCATCCGAAAAAGGAAGATCAGCACAATTCTATAATTTAGCAAAATATAGGTATATATCTTCGCAATCTAACAACAATAATAAAAAAAATCTAATTAGTCTGTTTTTTTTTCTTGTCCAATCAAAAGCATAAGAATCAAAATGTCCAATCTCGTTCTTTATCCGGTTTTCTGGGCGTTCCTATGGAGTGAAGTGAACGTTTGTCCGCATGCATGGCAAATAGTTGCGCGCGACTGCACATTCCTTAAAACTGAAGGATTTGAAATGAAACGAAATGGGTAATGATTTTGGTTCAAAACAGGTAATTTAGAAATTCAGTGGTTTTATCTCTAAATTGACAATCATCAATATTAATAGCATCCGCAATAAGTAATATAATCCATATATTAAGATATTTTAATATTTTTCAAAAATCCATCCCAAAATATCCACTCCCTACGACAAAATCAGTTATTCCTTGCCAAGGTTCATTTCTACCTCAAAAGGGGTCCGAGACTTACGATAACCTGGGAAATTTGTTCAAAAAAATCAAAGACATGCCTCGGATAAAAAATTTACAATTAATCAACTGATGCGTTTATGATTTTTTCCCCCTAGAGTAATCTGTAATATTACTCTTACAATCTTATATTTCAAAATTCAAATCCTATTTGTAAAACGCGGGATTTTAAATTTCTGTATTTTAAATCCTACTACTGAAGCGCCATCTGTCTGGAATGAGCGAAACATTTGTCAGTGACATTACCACGTGTGCCTCGAATGAAATTCAAGCCGTATATTTCTCCACGCGTTTTACAGTGCTTTTAGCGATCGCAAAGGAAATTCGTGCCTATAAAATAATTAAAAAACTAATTCGAAATAAAACAAGAAAGATCAATCATGCTTAAAGCATTGATTATGAAACACTTTCCAACTTCAATGCAATTTTATTTAAACATGTCTAAAATGCAATACATTCCTCGGTAATATTTTAAAACTTATCACAATACTACATTAATTTATTATATTTGAAAACTTAAACCTTCATCGAAAAAAATTAACTTCATTCAAATGACGGCATTAAAATATAAATTGCCTGGTTTAAACATCTCTAAAATGTGATACATTCCTCGATAATAATTTTAGAATTATCATAATACTACGATAATTTATTATATTTGAAAACTTCATCGAAAACAACTGAAATTCATTCAAATGACGTCATAGAAAAAATAACACGCCTGGCTCTCTCTATAAAAGCAGCATTTCATTCATAAACAATTTCCCATTCATTACAATACTATAATAATTTATTTCATTTAAAAATTAAGACCATGGAGCTACAAATAATTAAACTCTATGCGTAAAACTTCATCGAAAAAAATCGTCCTTCTCTCTATAAAATCAATGAATATTTCATTCATATCAGCTATGCAGACTCCATGAGCTAAATGATTTTGTGTTAAAGAAATATAGCAATTCTAATACAACTCATTCTACATATTTTGCTGTGTACATTTTTCATAAGTGAAAAATAGGCTTCGTTGTAGAAATAATCAAATTTGGATGAGCATTTAAACTCAAATATATTGTAATTGCGTTGTTTCAGTATGTAGATGCACAGAATTTAAGCAAAAATAAAGTGGTTTTAGGACGGATATAACACTCAATATGAATTAAAAAGAACTTTAAAAATCACGATTTTGAGACAAGATGGATGCCATATATGATTTTGAAGTGGGTCATATGATATTTTCATATCATGGTCACGTGATCGCTTTATATAAGCGGTGTTATTATTTTTTAAATTTTTATTTAAAAAAACTACTGAATATATTTCGCTGAATTTTTTTTATTATATATTTTATGGAACAATTTGAATATTACCTAAAATTTTCGAAGCAATTTGTGCATTTTAAATCTGCTTAAAAAATGTTTGAACAATTAGGTCCCATAGGGCTCAATGTATTTCATTTTTTCAACCCGGGTTCAATCCAAAACTAATTGGGTGATATTATTCATTTATATTCCCATAGGTCCGACAGACAGTCTGAACAACATACTAAAATTTCATTTGATTAAGTCGTTTTTACGGCAGTTATCGTGCTAACGGACAGACAGAATGAATGAACAAAGTCATAAACACTTTTCAACTTTGTTGTAAAGTGTTAATAAAAATTACGCCGAAGTGCACATATTCGGGTCCTGAAGTACATATGTACCAACCTGTGTACCACAGACACACACAGAGAGACAGAATAAGAGACACCACCTCAAAAACGATAGATTCGAGTTCAGGGATGCTTGAAACATGCTCTTCCGCCGAAAACTCGAATTTGAATTTTCGACCCCGTCACATGACTTTCCCTATACGTTATACTATTGTTACGATGTTTGCTCTTGAATTATGGGTGTACTCTGAGGATGCAAGAATAAGTCCAAATTTCTGGATAACTAACACGTTTGTTTAAAAGAACTAATAAGTGTAAACAGGAACAATATACAACGAGTAGCTGGATAATTATCCCAATGCTCGGCTAATTCACAAAATAGCAGATACTATTCTCAAAACACTGATGTATATCACAATTCACTTTAGCTCGTATCACGTCAACTAATCTCCAATTGAGTGATGACTCATTTTATATAGTTTTCGTACAAACTTCCAGAAGGGAATCGTATCTCTAAGAATATTCTTTATTTCGAGAGAGTTCTAGTACATTCGAAAAGCCGTCAAGTTGGTGGTAAATCGCCAAATCTAGAAACCAAGTACCGAAATTCAAAATATAGCAACCCTACATTCACGTAATAGGAATGACTGCTTATAAAGGTGCTTTCTCCTTGAACACAACAAAGGCCTTGAATAGAAACAAAGGCCCGCTGTGTATTATTTAAATAAAGGAAAGCATAGTGAAACTTTTTACATATTCGTAACACTATATAAGGGAAGTAATAAGAAAATGAATTAACGAATAACAAATATAAACTTGTATGCTCACATTACACGTTCATGAACACAATAATATCATGATTATATGAATATTTTTTACTAGAACACCTGATTAGATAAAAAAAACTTCTAGTGTTATTATAATATAGAGCCTCCGTATTAGAACCACCTACTTACTTAGGGGTACATGAGTGAGTTTTAGAGGCACGTGATCAAAAATGTTTGAAAATCATTGCATAAACAATATAAACATAATTATGAGACTGCACAAAAACTAAGTGCTCGGTTGAAAAAAATGACTTCTAGTTTTAAAGAAATGGATTCTATCAAAGGGTAGCGCCTTTAATTATACAGTTGTATAAACATAACTTATGGAATGTTGAAAAACTGAAAAAATCCTCTCGAAGAAACTTCGTAATCACAGCGTCATAGTGGCTATTCTTAAATGAGTTTTTCCTTTGTTATTTCGCAATTCCACATTTTCCACGAAAAGAAGAGCAAGAAAAAGAAAATCGAGCATATTTGCGGCAAATACAATACTTTCAAAGAGCTTCGCTTTGCTTCATAATAGATATTGCTTAAATGATATTTTCTCTCATTGTTTCGAAATTCTATTTACTCAGATACTGAATTTATCTAAAAAGCGGAAAGAAGTTTTTCATACTAACAAAAAAAAGAAGAAATTCTTTTTGAATAGAAAGAACAGTCTGACTGGAGCCACTAGCAGGGTGGTCTTTGAAAGTTAATATTCCCCTGTGTGCACACAGCGCACTGTGGAAGGAGAAAGGGAGACATAAAAAAGTTCTTGGTGTTGAAAGCAGAGTTAGGCAGTATCGAAAATACATGTATTTGAAATACATTTTCAAAATACATTTGTATTTTGTATTTTAAACTGAAAAAAGTAGAGTATTTTGGCAATGTATCGAAAATACATTTTCAGAGTATTTTGTATTTTCAAAATACTCAAAATATATATCTTCAGATTTCGAACTATCGTGTTTAAACCGCAGACGAACAATTGGGAAAAAGTAAACGGTTGATCTGCATTTTGTCTAGTCATTGATTTCGTTTCTAGACGTTAATCTAAACATATTTTTTCAACCCGGCGCCGATAAAGATTAATTAGTTGGATGCTTGCTTAGTATCTGTAGGCTATATATGTAGTAGCCTTAGAAAAATATAGTTTCTGTTATAAATTTCACCTTCATATTGGATTTATATAATAATGTTGTTTGGTAGATGGCTCCTTCTACGAGCGGCTGCAGTGAATAGCAGCTCGTGTTCTTGTCTATGTATTTAAAGAAAAGGGGCAAGAAGCATTCTTTGTGAAAACAGTAACATGGGCAGTTCGAGTTCTGCTGTGCATTATTATATGTTAAATAAATTAAAGAGATGCAATGCAGTTGCTTATTGCAAAAACATGAGAAAAGGTGAAAAACACTGCTGCTCGTTATGTAAATGCATTTAGATAATTAATGGGTTATGATGTGCACGATGTGCAGTATCAGATAAGAAATGTTTAAAGTAATATCTATTGATGACAATGGAAAAGTTAGGAGGAATGCCAATTATGGAAAACAAAATATGTTGTTATAAATGGGACTTTCGAAGCCACAAAAATTTTAAAACGCATCTAAAGGTAAGATTTTAGCTTTATGCATTAGTTCCTCGATTTGACAAGTATGTATGTTAGTCCCTTGGCATTCGTTTAATCGAGGTTGCGCTATATGAGTGTTATTGATGGCAAAAATTTGCTGTACTATATATTTTAGGAAAAATTGTTCCTTGAAACATCTATTTCTTGGGATCTGCTATAGATAGATCTCAGATGATGACTGATTTGAAGCTAGAATCATATTTCGGAGAGGTAGGAGGTTCACTATGGATTTCTACTTCCTGTTCAAAAATTGTCACTTTATTTGAAACGTTTATATCTCAAAATTGGCTACATAACTTAGATGATAACTGATGATATGGATTCCGCATCCAATTCTACAGGAAGTAAGGTTATTCAATAATAAATTTTCCTTCTAGTTTCTTCTCCACTTCTGGTTTAGGAATTTTCCTTAAAACATCTATTTCTAAGAATTGGTTTGGATAGAGATAATGACTGATATGGATTCAGCATAAAATTTCGGAGCAATCAGGGATTAACTAAGGATTTCCACCTTCAGTTCTTTTATCACATCTGGTTCAAAAAAATTCCTTAAAAAAATTAAAACTTATTTCTTAAGATTAGCTATAGATAGAACTTAGATGATAACTCAGTCGAATTCTAGAGAGAAATGCGGGATTCACTAAGGTAATATATTTCAAACTTTTCTGGTAACGGAACCCTTTTGAAATTTAATTATGGCAGAATCCCAAAATCAGAAAAAGTCCTTTGTTATCCAAATTATGCATTCAAATGTTACTCGTTTGTAACACATTACAACATAGTTGAATGTGTTTATGACTTTGCTCATTCTGTCTATCTGTCCGTTCGCACGATAACTGCCGTAAAAATGACTTTATCAAAATGAAATTTTAGTATGTTGTTTAGACGGTCTGTGGGGCCTATGGGAAAATGAATGAATAATATCACCCAATTAGTTTTGGATTGAACCCGGGTTGAAAAAATGAAATACATTGAACCCTATGGGACCTAATTTTTCAAACATTTTTTAAGCGAATTTAAAATTCACAAATTGCTTCGGAAGTTTTAGAAATATTCAAATTATCCCATACAAAATATAAAAAATTTCAGTAAAATATATTCGGTAGTTTTTTAAATAAAAATTAAAATAATAATTACACCCATATCATATGAAGAGATCACGTGACCCACTTCAAAATAAAATATGGCATCCATCTTGTGTCAGAATCGTGATTTTTAAAGTGCTTTTTAATTTATATTTAGTGTTGCATCTGTCCTAAAACCGCTTTACTTTTTTCTGTGCATTTACTGCGCCAACACAATTACAATATTTTTGTGTTTAAATGGTTATCCAACTTATCTACAACGAAGCCTAATTTTCACGTATGGAAAATGTAAACACATCGAGCTGTAATATGAGTTGTATAAGAATTGCTGAATTTCTTTAACGCAAAATTATTTAGCTCTGGAGTCTGCAATATAGCTGATATGAATGAAACATTCATTGATTTTACATAGAGAAGCAGATGATTCTATAGTATTGCTTTTTCGATGAAGTTTTAAGCATGGAGTTAGAAAGTACTATTACCTCAATGGTTTAAATTTTTAAGTAAAACAAATTATTGTAGCATTGTGACAATTTTAAAAATATCGCCGCTGAATGAAAGGAATGGAAAAAGTTTATGAATGAAATATCCACTGCTTTTATATAGAGAGCCAGGCGATTTATATTTCGATGACATTATTGGAATAAAGGTCATGTGTTTTCAATGAAGTTTCCAAATATAATAAATTATTGTAGCATTGTGATAATTTTAAAAATATCAAAATGAATGTATCACATTTTAGAGATGTTTAAATAAAATTGCATTTCAGTTGGAAAGTGTTTCATAATCAATGCTTCATGCATGATTGATTTTTCTTGTTTAATTTTTAAAGGCAATTTACACGAAACTACTTTGAAAAACGCTGCACAAAAAGTTTTCATTTAGAATTTTGGAGATGTTAGTTCCGGTTTTTTTGTAAATTTATATGACTCTACGAAATATGTATGCAAAAGGGAATTAAAATGCTTTATAGTTCTGCCAAAAATGAAATGTACGGACCATTTGCCACCATATGAAGGTTTCTTCATAAATGTTTTGTTTTTACTTTCCCTACAGTATATGGTAATGTATAGGGAAAGTATTGGAATCATTTCGAAAATCGCAACTAAAGTTTTCGACAGATCAACACGTTTTGAGACCTCTAGAACACGAAAACACTATTTTAGCGTGACGTCTCTGCGTGTGTGTCTGTGCAATGTATGTATCTACTGTAACTCTAAAACTAATTGACCAAATTTCGTAAAATTTTATAAGTTGCTTGTGGATTACCCTGGTGCTGATTAGATTTCGGTACGATTCGGGATAAAAGAACCTGCCTATTTTTGCGAAATGACCCACAAAAATTGTCGGTATCCACTCTAACTCTAAAACTAATTGACCAAATTTCACAAAATTTGATAGATAAGTCACTTGTGGGTTACTCTGGTGCTGATAAGATTTTGGTACGATTCAGGATAAAAAAAAATTGCCTTTTTTTTTCGAAATGGCCCGTAAAAAATGTCTGTATCCACTCTAGCTAAAAAACTAATAGACCAAATTTTACAAAATGTAGTAGATAACTCACTTGTGGATTACCCTTGTGCTGACTAGGTTTTTGTACGATTCGGGATTGTGTGTATGGGGGGGGGGGGATGGCCTTTTTTGCGAAATGGCCCGCAAAAGTCGCCAAAATCTAAAAGAAAGGCCTAAGTATGCTCAAATGTAACAATTAAATGATTGTTTTATCGTAATTTTTGACGATGAAAAGGATAAGACCAACCTTATTACTCTAGGATTAGCCATTCTCAAGATATTTTAGTTTTTTGCAGTTTTGCTACGTCGCCTTTGAAAATATATCTAGTTACCTAATGAAAACAAAAATTGAATTAAAAGTGCAAACTCTGTGTAATTTTAAATAAGTTTGAGTGTTATTTTGTGCAATGAAACTCAATCTAATGAATTATTATAGAAATAAAGAAAATTTGAGTATGTAGGGAAAGTCATGTGCTGCCCACATTTTATTTATTTTTTTACTGTAAAATTTTAGAAGTTTTAGAGAGTAGTATTTGGAAAAAAGATAATATAGTCATAAAAATAATAGTAATAAAACATAAAATGTTTGAAGATTTTAATTAGCAAATATCGAAAAATCAAAATCTGAAATCAAACATGAAAAGAATCAAACTGTAACCAAGCATGAAAAGAATAAGACTAACCCTATTACTCTAGGACTGACAGTTCTCGGGATATTTTAGTTTCTTTTTGCATTTTTGTTACGCCGGTTTTGAAAATACATCTAGTTACCAAATCAAAGCGAAAATTGATATAAAATTGCAAATTCAGTGTTATTTCAAATAATTATGCGTGTTATTTTGTGTAATTAAACGCAATTATTAAAGAAATAAAGAGAAAATGAATTTGAGTCTGCAGGGAAAGTTATGTGCTGCCCACATCAGATTTTTTATTATATCTTTGTCTGTTATATAAAATGTGTTCTCCCCTTAGATTAATTTATTTTTACTTTATTAATTTGGAGATTTAAAATTTCAAAGAGTTTAGTTTTTTAAAGTAATATTTTTACAATACAGTCTAATCTTTTTAAAATGACAATATTAATATTTTGCAAATATGAAGTTTGTTTATTTCCAATAAAATGTATGGACAAAATGTTGCTCTGCATTGAAAATTCAATTCAGTTCAATGCAGAGTAATGTTTAATTTTTTTAAACATACATATTTTGTATTTGGAATTTTTTTAATTTGAAAAGTATTTTGTATTATGTATTTTATGCCCTAAAATCTATGTATTTTGTATCGAAAATATATTTTCAATGTATTTTGCCTAACTCTGGCTGAAAGTTACATCCAGTGGCGAGGCGTCAGGGGTCACGTAGATAGCGTCTACCCAAATAATTTACGATCAAGTAATTTTTATTTTGATTATAGATTAGTCAAAATAAATCCATCTGTGAAAAACAAAAACAAAAGGAAATGTAGACAGATTTTTGCTTAGACTAGCGCCTGCCCTTCTAAGGATTAGCTTATTGTTCAGGAGAGACATATTTCTATATGTCTATTGTCAGGAGATGTTGATTTAGAAATGGATTTGAACGACAAGTGCACTCGCACCGTCTAGCAGTTAGCTACCGTAGCCCAGAAAGACGCGTCTAAGCTGAGAGATTTCGCTGTTTTACTTAATCGTTTCATTTCCACAAATATAGTGTTTATTGTCTGAGGCCTCTGGAGAGCAATTTTAAAAGTTAATAGCAAATTTAATTTGAAGAATCATTAAATTATAAACGGTTTGATATTTTTTATATGTTTAATTATAAATTAAGCTTGTAACAAGTGGAAAGGTAAAGTTTGTATCCTCCACCAGACCACACAAAATGAGCCATCATTCATTAAAATTTGTTCAGTAGTTAAGGTCCATTAACACTGGTGAAAAAAAAAAAAAAGACCGGCGCTAAAATAGTAAGAAGTGCCATTTTAAAATTATCTTTTCTCAAGTGCTACAGTATCAATTGTAATTTCCCCCTCGGCTTCGTGTGTGTATTATAGCGAAAAAAGTATCAAACCTTAAACTATCTTGGGGACTTAGCTACAGACCCCTAAAAATCGGACTTTGTTACGACAAATATAATAATATACCCTTGTCAGCTATGGATTCGTCGGACATTATGACGTGGCAGGCGAAACGCTGCTACGTTCTTGAAAATAAAGATGAGAAAAATTTTAAATTATCAGTTTACGGGATACTTGCATATTTCCCCATTAAAACCTAAAGAGGACGCGTAAACCAGACAATTTTGTCATAATTGCAGACATGTTTTATCTAAATATATCAATCCGTTAAAAATTAATAAATCCATTTATTTAAACATTAAGAAATCTAAAATGTTAACGAGCTCGAACACTGTGATGCCCACGAGCAACAGGTTGAAATACTTTCGTTGGATAAACCTGCTGTGCTATTTTGTTTCGGACGCTTATCTCTTACGCAGAGAAGAAAGATAGTGGAGTTAAGGGCATGATAAACTCTAGATAAAAATATACGCTTCATATTTTATTTTTTGATTATAAAAAAAGGAGACGTTGCTGAAAATGCTTCTTCATTACATGCATACGAATTCTATGCCGGACTAGCTCATCTAAGCCGGTTGCAGTCGAACTCTCTCTCTCTTTCTCGTAGAATAAGTAAATAAATTAGAGGTTTCGTGGTCAGTTCTTGAAAAACTCTTAATGTATATATATATATATATATATATATATATATATATATATATATATATATATATATATATAATTGTTATTATTATTATTATTATTTTAAATAAAATTGCGTTAATTATCATATAATCAGGCAATTTGGATCGACAATTAATGTGTATATTGTGAAAATGGTTTAATATTGATGATAAGTAAGAGGCCTCTATGATGCATACCGCAACTAGCAAAAATTACCTTGGCTTCGTTCGTCCTATCACACGGACAAAGGTTAGGTACAACCCAATGACTGTAGCAGGCCGTATTTCTGTTAGAATATTCAGACCCGGGTCGGGGTCGGGCTTATTATTTTAAAATTCAGACCGGGACGGGCAGAGCACATTCAATGTTAGGAAAATTATAAACTAATAAACATTTAAAAAAATGTTTGTTGATCTCGGCAATGTAAAAGTTCATATTTTGAAAAGCAAGTAGCATTAAAAATTCGAGCATAAAAATGGATATAAAAGTAATACCTTTTATAAATAAAAATAAAATATATTTCTATATTATTTTTTTTTTATTATTTATTTATTTAGAATTAGGGATGGATCAACAGTTATAAAAAATATTTATTTGTTTACTTTCATTTCTTTATAAGTATCCTTATTTATTTATTTCCGCTTATCAGATCTATTTCGTCTGTTTACAGAAAAAACGAATTGTTTTAAATTCTAAAATTCAGGGTATTATACTATCTCTAATGGTATAACAGGTGTAAAAAATTTCCTAAAAATTAAAGAGGTGTTTTCACTAGACAACTTGACATGGAATGCCCCTGGGAGGATAACGTTTAAACATCAATAATTTTAACATTTGGGGCATTTATTGAAGGTCCCTAATTCTTTAAAATTCCCTTAATTTAATTCTAAAGTTTTTCATATAGGGTGTCAAAAAAATAGGACATATTAAGACTAAGAAAAAAAAAAAAAATTCACTGAAGAGAGGAGGATAGTAAAAAATTCAGTTTCCTTATATTTTTCCTTTTAGCTTTGGAAAAAGTGTTTTATTTTTTAGAAATGTATTAATTTTCTGCAATAAAAAATTATCTAGTTATTATTTATAAATTATCTAGTCTAATTTGATTTAAAAAGGAAGGATGTATAAAAAAAAAAAAAAAAAAAAAAAACCTTAAACAGACTTCCAAAATTTTGAGTAAGGGGTGTCAAATGAAAGATACAAACAGAAATAATAGAAATGTCTAAATTTTATAAATTTGCGTTCTACACGTGGATTAAGTGCTTTTAACTACGAAATCCTTGAGGAACAGCGCGGATCCACATGTTTACTTTTTAAGAAAATGATACCTTTGTGAAGTATTTTTTTATATTTATATTTTTCGGACTTGTCTGGTCATAATATAGGCAAAAGTGTTCAATAATGTGTAGCTTTAAACTTTTAACATTTTTATTGACCTAAATAGAAGTTGTCCCTTTTCTTGAGGAGTGCCCTAACTTTTTTTTTAGTCCCAAAGTCCTGTTTTTATTATCACTCTTGCTAAATGCTCTGAACCTTCCTCTATAACATATAAGTAGAAAAATAATTGTGACTAAAAGTTATTATTTAATATTTATTTTGGACTTCCCTGACCATAAATCGAACGTTTCTGAGACGATGTCTACGCGGAAGTTAGTCTACGAACGCAATTAGCTTTGGAGCACATTGAGCCATTCAAATTACATTTGTCTCAATTATTACAGTCTGGAAAGATAATATAAGTTAAGAATCTCAGCTTCTATTTTAGGAAATATATCAAAATAATGATAATCAATCAAGCTAAATAAACAATTCTTTTTAAATACAGGGTTCCTAGGAAAGTCCTTAAGCAACCCAATACCATTTTAAAAAAAGGTCCATGATTACACACATTAGATCTATATTAGTAAAGTGCCAATACCCTATCGAATAAAAGTGATTGCAACGCTTCCAGTTCAGAACTTAGAAAGTTTGGATAACAAACTTGGCAACTAAGATAGAAGGAGAATGTCAATTACAAAGTTGGTTAATTAGTACGAATCGACAATAAAAATTATTAAAAAACACATTTATTTGACATAATATGGTTATAGAGAATGGCTTCTTCTTCGACGCAGGCCGTCCGACCTACCCGAAGGTGTAATGTATATGATTGGACAGCCAGGAAATGCCAAACAATTTAAACCGGAACCCTTTGAGAGCGGCATCCACAGGGACCGTACCCTTCTTCCTCTACCACCAATCTCTTGGAAGGGCTTATGGGCCCAAATATTTAATGTACCCGTACTCCGCGTGAACACAGGGACTGTTTGGGCAGAGCCGGGAATCTCGGGTCGTCCTATTGCAATTCCTGCGCGCTAACTACTGGGATGTCCCACCCCTTAGGCGAATGGCTCCTTGGCAAAGACCGCACGGCTCGCCAAAAAGGCTTTGAGCAGCTGAATGGCTGTCATATGGGCGAATGGCTGTCATATTCAGGAAAGATGCAATGATCAACACATACGTGTACAAAAATATGTGTAGAGTCTATTAAAAATAACCTCCGTCATAGCCAATGCACATTTGAATTCCAGATAGACTTTTACACAATAATTATTTACAATTAATCGCTGCACATTTGGCAACCGGTGAAGAATGACAGATATTTATTACCTTTCATTTACGCGTGTTGTGCGCTCTGGTTTCGATTCCTACTAATTAGACAACGCTCTGCAACTTTGTAATTGGCTTCCTTCGTCTATCTCGCTTTGCTATCGAGTTCTTTATCCTATCCAAACTTTTTAAATTATCCGCTGGGGGCGCTGCAATCACGTATTCGACCTTTCATTTTCCCTTCTCAAATTTGGTATTGTTATTTTCTTCTTCAATGCGGGTTACCTCATCCATGTTTCGAGTTCCTAATTTCTCGTATAACTAGTCCAGTCTAGGAGAAAAACATTGTGCAGACGATATTTTTAAACATTTATTTGAAGTGTTGGTAATGAAGTCTTTGTATTTCTACGAGCATTTATTTTAGAGAAATGTTATGTTACTTTGCAAAGAAATTAAATAAAATGTATTTATACGACAGACGATTTTCTTCCAATTTATCAAATTTAAATAATAAAAGAATTATAGATTATAATAAATATAGATTTTTCAAACTTGCTTTCCTTACAATGCATGGTAATATATAGGGAAAGTGTTGGAATCATGCCGAAATTCGCAACTCGAGTTTTCGGATCTAGACGTTTCGAACTCTTCAGAATCCGAAAAAAACAGTTTTTAGCGTGATGTCTATGTGCATGTTTGTCTGTGCAATGTATGTATCTACTCTATCTGAAAAACTAATTGACCAAATTTCACAAATTTTGGTGGGTAAGTCAGTTATGGTTTACCCTGGTGCTGATTAGAATTTGGTACGATTCGACAAAAAAGGGCCTGCAGTTTTTTGCGAAATGGCCCGCAAAAATCGCATGTATCCACTTTAGTTGAAAAACTATTTGACCAATTCTCACAAAATTTGGTAGATAACTCACTTGGGGGTTACCCTGGTGCTGCTTAGATTCTGGTACCATTCGGGAAAAAGAACCTATCTTCTTTTGCGAAATGGTCTGCAAATATCATTAAAATCTAAAATAATGGACTACGTATGTTTAAATGTATGAATTAAACGCTTTTTCTAGACGAAAGGAATAAGACTAACCCCATGGCTCTGGGACTAACTGTTTTCAAGATATTTTAGGTTTTTTTTTTTTTTTTTTTTTTTTTTTTGCATTTTGCATTTTGCATTTTGCATTTTTACATACCACGTTAGAAAATGCACCCAGCTGCTAAATGAAACCGAAAATTGAATTAAAACTGCGAATTCGATTTAAAATAATTATCCATATTATTTTGTTCAAATAAACCCAATCTAATGAATAGCGAAAGAAAACGAAACTGAATTTGTCTGTAGGGAAGTCTGCTGCCCACTTCAGATTTTTTCTATTGTGTTTTATCGATTTTTGCAACAGAATAATAATATACGTTTTGTTATCATTTTAGCATCTTCATTTTGCGTGTGTTGACCAAAATTTTTATATTTTTGTAAATTTCTTTACAAACATGACCAGAATGTTTCATTCTCAAATTTGCCTCTGCAGATTATTTAGCACAGCGATAACAGAGATTCTTATACTTCTTTTTTAGCGGAATTAAATTAAATATTTCAATAGAAATTTTTAAAGGACACCATCCATCATAACAATCCGTTTGAATATATGATAAATGCAATAAGATATTGAATTCGGCGCGACAGCCTAGTGGTTAATGCGCTGGGATTGCACTCGGACGACCCGAATTCGATTCCCGCCTCTGCCCAAACTGTCGCCGTGTTCACGCGAAGTACGATCACGTGAAACATGTGGGTCCGTAAATCTTTCAGAGAGGTTAATAGTAGGGAAAAAAGGACACGGCCCCTGTGGATACCTCCCCCATTGGGTTCCGGTCTAAATTGGGTCGCACGTCCCGGCCGTCCAAACAGTTACCTTACACCTTTCGGGTAGATCAGACGGTCTAGGTCGAAGAAAAAGAAGATATTGAAATCGTGAATGAAATATTGAAGTTACAGCATCTTAAAATGTGAATGAAAATTACAATGCAAAATATTTTGTAAGAGAAATATTTTTACTTTAGAGCAAGTGTAAAACAAAAGTAAATAACTTTAATGTAAATAAGTTGGAATATTGAAATAACTGTTAATGAAATAATTTAATGTAAATTGCAAAAATGGCAAAATTAAACGTGATGTACAATAAATACTATAATGAACAACTTGCAATTTGAAAAGATATGGACAATAATTCCAATAAATTCATATAAAATTACTCCACATATTTCCCTTAGACCCATATAACTCTTACTTCCTTCACAAACTATGATACAGTAGATGTGATAAACAAATGTAAAGCTTGAAAGGCGTATAATTATCCCACATTGTATTCCTGATTAAAACATGGATAAAAATTATGTGACATCCTTTCAGGGCCCGATTAACACAGTCGTGGGTCTTATTTACACCCCCCCCCCCCCCGCCTCTCCTACGTCCATTTGCTCAGTTTCTATAAGTGAAAAACGAAAATATTGTGATTTTTTTCCATAGTAGTATTTTCACACAGACAAAAATTAAGAGTGTTAGGTATATAAAGGAACAATGCAGTCTTAGGGAAAGCAACAGCTATTCAATTCCTACTTAAAAAATATCTATCTTTGACGACATTATATTTTACTGATTTTTCATAAACTAGAAATTAGAATGAAATAAATAAAATTTAAAATATTTTCCCCTTCCTTTCTAGAAGAATAGCTTGCATAAAAATTGTATTCAAAAGGCAAAATATTATGCACGAAAGACGATGAACAATTCAGAAAATCAATTTATAAAGGCTTTTGAATTCAGAAAGACCAGAACTAAAAAAAAAACAAAGTTTTAAGATATTAGGAAACAATTATATGATAATTTTGAGGTCTCCTAAAATCTGGAAGCTTAATCGACACATGTGCATGAAGTATAAAACCTTAAATAAACCTCGTACTGTATAGTTGAATAAATGAAAAAGTTAAAATTGAACAACATGAAAAATCCCCTTAAAAATTATTTTATTTATTATTATTTTTTTTTAAGCATGTCTACTAATCACAAATAAACGCAAAAAGTTATAGTTTACTTTATCTAAATATAAAATACGATAATTCCATAGTATGATAATATACATCTTTACTAGGACGACCGCTATATTACTGTACCACCTGACAGATCAGGTATTTGCATACGACGTCACCATCAAGATGGCAGCATAACAACCGTTGCTAAGCAGGTGTGACGTTGTTGAATATCAACAGTTGGATAATTGGATTTGTTATGATAAAACATGCCGTTTTCTGTACATTGACCGATTTATCATTTATCTCAATGATAAACTAGGAATCAGATGACGAAGGACGTCTTTATGTTTCCCTTCTTGGCCTTTCACCTTCACCCATTAGCGGTCAATTCTTTTATTAGACAAATGAAAATATAATTTCACATTTTGAACTTATTTTGTCTTCACACAGGGCCGTATCCAGGCAGGGGCCAGTGGGAACTGAGACAAAGAGGGAAGTATACTTAGTCTCCTTGATTATTCCATTTTTATCAGTGATGTGAAATTTCATCCAACATGTCATCCAAATTTTGCATGAAAAATTGCTTCTCCAGAATTTTTTTTATGAATTACTTCGTTTTGTATAATGAAATAAGATTTTTTAATTTAGATGATTTTGTAGTAAAACTGATGAATATCATCCATATATTTGTATACTTAATTTAAAATATTTTAAGTGTTGAAAATTAAGACAATAGTAATTAGGATACTTTTGTATTATTGCGGGATTCACTGTTAGCATTATAAAGCCAAAATCAATTTATAAGTAGTTGTAGAGTTAATATTATGCGTTAACTCGTATTAACTTTTAGAAATTTTCTTCGATTATTTAACAGCTTTGCTACAAATTAATGCTTATATTAAAATCAATTATAATCATTATATATTAATATTAATGTGTATTAGCTATATGGATTTTCACAATCGACTATTAACTTACAAATATAGCTATACAATTAACTATTTGTTAATAATTTATACAGTAATTTATGTGGATTGAAATATATAGTAATATTATAGTTTACAAATGCTAATGGCTTGGATTTGCAGTACATAAACTTTGACTTAATGGCACATAATAATATTATGATCAATGGCTCGACAGCCCACTGTGGACCTTGACCTTCCGCAGAAGATTCTTACGACCTGTCTCCCTTAGAGCAATGCGCTTCTTCAATTTTTTATATTTAACACCTCATAAAATCCTTTTCCACACAATCGATCCATCTCAACTTCGGCCGTCCTCTATTCTAGGTCTTTTCCCGACCTGTGTGGACATTCTTTCTGATTCTGTTGTTATCCATTCTTAGCAAGTGTCTTGCCCATTGCATTCTGTTAATTTTAATGTATTTAATTACGTCAGAATCGTTGTATAATTTATATAGTTCAAAATTGTATCTTCTTCTCCAAATATAATTTTCCTAAATTCCTCCAAAAATGCTGCTCAAAATTTTTCACTCAAAAATACAAAGAGCTTTCCACCATGTTCTGTAAAAGTCCAAGTTTCTGGAGTATAAATTAAGGTCGGTCTTATAAGTACTTTATATAGCTGTAATTTTATTCATCTCCCAATCAGATGTGATCTGAAAAAAATTCTTAATACATGAAAACAACAATTTGTAGCTATAATTCGGTGTTTGATTTTTCTAAACTAATATTATTTTCAGTTTATTTAAGGTCTCAGGTAGTTAAAATGCTCGACAGATTTAAATATGTACAAACCAGCCACTAAGGGGGAAAGATTCACTTCTGAAGATCTTTAGTGGTTTTGGCTATAATATCGATGTCATCAACATATGTAAGAATTTGAATAGATTTGTGGTAGATATTTCCTTTAGTGTTAATATTAAAATCTCTGATTACTTTCTACAGGGCTAAGTGGAAAAGTCGACAAGCAAGTGCAGCTCCCTGTTTAAGGTTATATCAAAAAGTTTTTTAAAATTCCCCCTTGGACCTGTATAAAGGACGAGTTCCAGTTAATGTAAGATTTACAAGTCTAATTCATTTTTCAGGTATTTCAAATTCTTTCATGGCCTGTAAAAGACCAGCTTTGTCAATATTATCACAGACAGCTTGAAAATCAATGAAAAAGTGGCGAGTTTCGATACCTAATTCTTTACACTTTCCCCGAATCTGAAGTAGATTTGAATTATGGTGGACCTTACACTACTAATTCCACATTTGTATTCTCCCACAGTTGTCTCAACAAAGGGGGACATTTTATCAAATAAAATTTAAGAAAATATTATATACTATTGTACACAACAAGCTAATTCCTCTTTAATCTGAACAATTAAAAGTGCCTCCTTTCTTATGAACTGGATATATGACAGGTAATTTCCAATCTGCTGATAACTCTTCATTAATCCAGATTGAGAGTCATTACTTCATGGATTTGCTTTAACAAAATTGGTCCTGCATTTATTAGCAATTCTGGTAGTATTAAATCAGGACCAGAAGCTTTGTTAATTTTAGTTTCTTTAATGCTGTCTCGAACTTCCCAACGGTTGGACAACAAGGATTCCAGAGTTTCGCATACTGTAGAATGTATTACATGTTTTGGAGCATTAGTGTTTAGTAATTCATCAACATGTTCAAATCTATCTATCAAGTATATTTTCTTTCTCACTCAAGTTAATTTCATCTTTACTTTCACAAAGAGTTCATTTAAAGTCTTTACGATCTATGTTAATTTCCGAATAATGGACAAGATTAAAGGAACAGTGTTTTTACTTTCCCTATATCCATAGTATAATGTATACGGAAGGTACTGTGACGGGGTTGAAAATTCGAATCCGAGATTTCGCCAGAAGAACACGTATCAAGCACCCTTGAACTCGAATCAAACGTTTTTAAGATCATGAATATGTGCGTGCATGCAAGTCTGTAGAGATCTCACGAACGAATGGAGCGTTTCGAACGAAATTCGGTATAAAAATTACAATCAGTGAATACTGGAAGTCTACTGATTTTTAACGCAATCAAATGTTTGGAAGACAGCCAAATTTTCGAATGAAATTTTGAAAATATCATCAAAATTCAAAACCTTCAATAATATTGTGTAAATAATAATTACTTATGTAATTTTTCATTAGAAAACGATTGACATAAACTTTAGAACGCTAGCATGACCCGTTATCGCGATATTGAACTTTTTCAAATAAATCACATAAAATTAAAAAAAATATTTTGCATTATGAAATGTATTCGCTTTTCATATGTTATGCGATAAATTTGTTAACCTCATTCTCGTGGATCTTGTTCGTTCCATTTACGAGAGAAGATACTTTATGTAACAGTTTTTCATTTTGACGCCTAACAATACGCCAACAGTTATTTCTATATAAAAATTGCTCGTCTCTCCCATTGTCTGTAATGCTTGGCCATAAATTTGGCGAACTTGCCGACCAATTTAGCGAAAATATTTCGCTTTAGATTGATGAAAATATCGTCAAAATTGATAAATCGTCAAATATTGCAAAATTGACGCTAAGTTAATGAAATTACGTCAAATTAATGAATTAATAATTAAAATATTTTAATATATGTACTAATATATGCGCCTAATATATTTTAATATAGCGCTAAATGTACAATTCAACGTATATATATATATATACACAACTTCTCTCTATCATTGGAACTTCATATATATATATATACAAACGGACAATGATATTTCTTCAATATGCAAACAGATAATTTTATTTCTTATCGTTTGTCCACCAAAATTAGCATCCACAACAACCGTTGCTAGACGAGCGTGATGTAGATGAAATTCAGCTATTATTTAATTCCACAGGAATTTCCTCTATCAGTGCCATTAATACAAACGGTGATCCCCCTCCAAACGTTTATAACGGCCCTCTCTCCATATTTAATTTTTCTTTCCTTGTGAAGTTTTCACGTCTTCCCATCCCTCTAAAGAAAAATCGAGTGGTCGCCCCCACCCCCATGGCACCTTACTCGAGTGGTATCCGTCCCGGATACCACTTGCGTTCTCTCAATGTAAGCATTTTTTACAATAAAAGTTTTATGATATGGGACTAGAATTTGCTTTTACCTAGGAGCCCCATCAAGGGCCCTCTCACACAATTCAGCACTGCTTGGAATCGTGCTCTCAATGTTGTAACCAGCATCCGTGGGCTGGTTCTTTTTACTTCAGAGCTCATCACGACGGAATTTGCATTAACGGCCCTGATAGAAAGAAAAAAGTTCTACAGGCCTTTATTTTGCAAACGTTGGTGGTGAACAATGAAACCAATCTTATCGTACAGCTGATATCATATTTACAAACGATTAAACCGAACTCCACAGAGCTGCAAGGACAGATTTGTAGTCAGAAAGCTCGCCGATAGCAAGCTTTGCAAAGCTTGGAATCTTGCTCTCAGTCTATTACGGAGATGAACATTATCATGGACATAGCTATGATCTCAAAAAGAAAGGGGGTCGGCGATCGAATAGGGAGAGGGTTACAGTGGCATATATTTTTTTGCTAATGTGGACCCAATGAAGAGCAGATGTAATTGTTCAGCCAAGCGGAGTATGATTCGTAACTCCACAGTCCAGTGGCGTAGACTGTGGAGTTATGATTACGAGTCGTATTCCGATTAGACTGTGAAGTTATAAATCATACGCCGATTGGCTGAACAGTAACATTGGTTTTTCATTGAGTCCACATTGGTTAAAAAATATTTGCCACTGTAACCCCCCTCCCCTCCTCCTTTTCTAAATAATGGCTACGCCCGTAAGAATATTCGGCTCTAATGAGAGTAGCACTGGTCCACTCACTGATGCTGGTTTATAGCTTAGGATCTCGAAAAGGGAGAGGAGGGTGAAGGTAGGGTGCTGGATTTCGTTTACCAATAAGGACCCTATGAAGAACTAATTTAATTGTTCGGATAATAGGGGATTTTGACCCTCCCAATCCTCCTGCCTACGTCATTGATGCTATTGCTACATAAGAGCATGATTTAGTAAAACACATATTTGGAATAATTTTCGCGGTTCGGACAATACCACAGACGTACCCTATAGCATTCTGTAAACTTTTTTATTGAATTCAATTTTATATCTATAATTAAAATTACCTTCAAGATGTGCATTTAGTATTAATTCCCTCACAAGAGAAGTATTTACCTTTTGCATGCACAAATGAGAAATTTCTATATTTTTAAAATAAGGAAAACAAACAAGCTATTGGCTCCTGATCTCAATAATCGGACAACTCAAAAATTGGGGGGGGGGGGGGGGGGGGATTACAATCCATATTATCAAAACTTACGCAAAGGATGGCAGCTTTCTTCGATAGCTTATTGCTTTGCGATTCAGCAATTATGCATGGCAATGAAATCCCGTTTTTTAAGGCGCATTTAAGTAATGACATCGAAAGAATCAAGAAAACAGCTTCTCTCAAATAGCCGCAAAGAGAAAATATCGAAGCAAAACAAGTTTGAAACTTCACCACGCATGGGCAGAAGCATCTTGACCCAACGACTTATTTTGACATGTAAACAGACTAGAAACTGGTAAACAGAAAAAGCTTTCAAAAGTCACTCACCGAATCCGGATAGGAAGGTTTTAGCGAAACCACGTAATGCCATGTTTTGAAGAGTCCGCTTTGTCCTGTTTACGCAAAAGAACTGAACACCAGACGTATCGCGAGCAGAAATGCGAGTGAAACGCAGAGCTAACGGAAGCACGTGCAGACTCTCGGTTTTACGGAATCACGTGACATATACAAAGCGATAGGAAACCCGTCTTCCTTCCATCAACCCGCTCAAGATATTAAAACTGCACAGAGTGAAGGAGAGGCTTTTAATTGGGAATACATATGTCTCTTCTGTATAGTTTACTAGACAGGTATTCGGATTTTCCCAGGATTTTGCTTCAGGCTGTTGTTCCACAGTCGGTGAGTTTATTCAGAGAACGGTTAGATTGTTAAACACAATTATTTCTAAAAAAAATCAACAAATGGTGAGGGTCTGAAATATAAAAACTTCTTTACCGTAGAATTCCATCAATCCACCCTCCCCAATTTCTGTCTCAATTTGATATCTTAAAAATTTCGTAAAACGCTCCCCCCCCCCCCCCCCCCAAACATTGAAAAAATAAAAAATTTAGTCTTCGAAAAACATTAATTTATTGGTAAAAATATCGCTATTTTACCTCATAAACATGCGCTTAAAGGTAATCATAAATTGTTTTTTCTTTTTAACTATTAGATTTTCCATCGTTTCTGAGGGAGCGAGCGAGTCGACGGAATTCTACTTGTTTAATTCAACAGAAAATTCTCAATAAGCGCCTCTCCCTACATTTCCCGCGGTTTTCTATTGTATTTGATGAGGGGGCGGAGCAACAGAATTCTACAGTAGTAACAGCATAAGTAAATGATTAAAGTAAAAACGTCTCTTTCTTCAGGATGAAAAGATAGAACGATCCAGCTGTTTTTTTTTTATGTAGATATTTTAATTTTAAGAAGCATACTTTTAAGATATATAATAATTTTTTTTTTTAATAATGATTTTACGTTAAGAACAAAGCAACCTGCAAACATTTCATTTTTATAATAAACATCATTCGATCTCGTAAACGCGAGAGAGTTGCCATAAATATTTTTTTAATACCGCTGTTGCCAGATATAAAAATAAAGACAATATTTTAAATAACAATTATATTTTAATACCAGCCACACTACCCAGTAATGCAATGCAACTTTAAATTCTGTCTTCACCCTTCCCTGCTCGACTCTGAACTGACCCACCTTACCACTGCCAATTACCATAATATTTATATTTGTTTCCTAAAGGTTATTTCCGCCCCCCACCCCCATACCTCTTAAAATTTTCACATTTTCATTTCCAATAGCATACAAAATTATAAGGACCATAATACACGAGTGCAAAAATATATTTTAGGGGAAAAAACAAAAAACAATAATTAAAAACATTAGGAAAATTTATTATGAGAAAATCTATCTAGCTATATCTAGTATATATACTAATTACCAAGTGTTCGTCTGACCGTCTGTCTGTCACGCTTTTTTGGGGCACTTCCCGAATAGTTAGAGACTTGCAATTTGGCACATGGCTCGGTCGTTCGATAAACCCCCCTGGGAAAAATCGAATTTTTCCAAAACGTTCTCTAGAGGGGGGGGGGGGGGGGGGGGGGGCTCCACACCAAAACGTTCTAAAAGTGAAATGATAGGAAAGCATACTTTGCGATAAGATAGGGACTTCAAATTTTGTCTATGGGTAAACCGTTCGAAAGGAAGAAAGTGTGCAATTTCAGATTTCCAATATTTTCTACCGCACACCAAAATATTCGATTTTCCGAATAAATAAGAAACGGCTCCTTTAAAATTTGATAGAGGCTTGAAATTTGGTATATGGACTAATCATTTAATGAAAACACCTATGACGAATATAGTTTTTCAAAAATGTTCGTTTAAGGGGGGTGCTCCGGAGGAAAACGTTCGAAAGGTGAATTGAAAAAAAAAAAAAAAAAAAACATGCTTCGGAATGAGATAGAAATTTCAAATTTGGTGTACGGGTAGATAGTTTGGAAGGAAGAAAGTGTACAATTTCAGTTTTCCAATATTTTCTACTTAAGGGTGTGCCGCGCACAAAAATGTTCGATTTTCGAAATAAAGGAGAAACGCCCCTTTTAAAACGTGATAGAGGCTTGATATTTGGTATACGGACGAATCATTTAATGAAAACACCCAAGACAAAAGAGTTTTTCAAAAATGTTCGTTTAAGAGGGTGCTCCAGAGAAAAACGTTCGAAATGTGAAATGACGAAAAACTATGCTTGGGGATAGGATAGAGACTTCAAATTTGGTGTACAGGTAGATAGTTCGAAAGGAAGAGTATGTGCAATTTCGGTTTTCCAATATTTTCTAATTTAGGGGGTGTCGCAAACCCAACTGTTCGATTTTCCGAATAAATGAGAAATTCCTTCTTTAAATTTTGATAGAGACTTGAAATTTGGTATATGGACTAATCATTTAATGTAAACACCCAAGACGAATAGAGTTTCTCAGAAATGTTCGATTAAGGGGGTGCTTCAGAGAAAAATTTTCGAAATATGAAATGATAAAAAACATGCTTCGGAATGAGATAGAGATTTCAAATTTTGTGTACGGGTAGATAATTTGGGAGGAAGAAAGTGTACAATTCCTGTTTTCCAATATTCTCTACTTTAGGGGTGCCGCACGCCAAAATGTTCGATTTTCGGAATAAAGGAGAAATGCCCCTATTAAAACGTGATAGAGGCTTGATATTTCATATATGGGCGAATAATCTGACATAAAACCCAAGAATAATGGAGATTTTCAAAAGTTCTCATTTAAGGGGTTGGGTACTCCACACAAAAACATTCTAAAGGTGAAATGATAGAAAAAGCATGCTTGGCTATGAGATAGATACTTCAAATTTGGTGTACGGGTAGATTGTTGCATTGAAAGATAGTGTACAATTTCAGTGTTCCAACATTTGCTATTGTAGGGAGTGCGGCACACTAAAATATTCGATTTGACGAACAAATGAAAAACGCCTTCTTTACAATGTGATAGCAGCTTAAAATTTGGTATATAGGCTAATCATTTGATAAATACATTTAATGAATACAGTTTTTCAAAAATGTTCATTTGAGGACATGCTACACAGAAAAACTTTCGAAAGGTGAAATGATAGTAAAAGTGTACTTCTCGATAAGATAAAGACTTCAAATTTGGTTTACGGATAGACAGTTTGAAAAAGCATGCAATTTCAGATTTTCAATATTTGTTACTTTAGGGAGTGCCTCACACCAAAATGTCCGATTTTTCGAATAAGTTATACACGCTTCCTCTTAAATGTGATAGAGGCTTGATATTTGGTATACGGGCCAATCATCTGATAAAAAACCCAAGACGAATAGAGTTTTTCTTAAATGTCCGTTTATGGCTGTGCTCCACAGAAAGACGTTCGAATGGGGAAATGATAAAATAGCATGCTTCGGGATGAGATAGAGATTTTAATTTTGTGTATGGGTATATAGTTCAAAAGAAAGAAGTGTGCAATTTAAGTTTTCCAATATTTTCTTCTTTAAGGGGTTCTGCACACCACAATATTAGATTTGCCGTTTAAATGTGAAACGCGAATTATTTAAAAATTTACATTATTCGGGGGGTTGCTTGTTACGAGACCGTTGATTTTCAACGGGTATTCGGGTAGTATATACTAATTGCCAAGTATCCGTCTATCAGTCTGTCTGTCACGCTTTTTTTAGGCACTTCCCGAATAGATAGAGACATGCAATTTGGTACACGGCTCGATCGTTCAATAAAGCCCTCTGGAAAAATCGAATTTTTTGAAAATGTTCTCTAGAGGGGGTGCTCCACACCAAAACGTTCGAAAAGTGAAATGACAGGAAAGCATACTTTGCCATAAGATAGACTTCAAATTTGGTATATGGGTAAATCGTTCGAAAGGAAGAAAGTGTGCAATTTAAGATTTCTAATATTTTCTACTTAAGGGAGTGTCGCATACCAAAATGTTCGATTTACCGAATAAATGAGAAACGGCCCCTTTAAAATTTGATAGATGCTTAAAATTAGGTATATGGACTAATCGTTTGATGAAAACACCCAAGACGAATATAGTTTTTCAAAAACGTTCGTTTAAGGGGGTGCTCCAGTGGCAAACGTTCGGAACGTGAATTGATAATATAAAACATATACGTCGGGATGAGATAGAGATTTGGAATTTGATGTACGGGTAGATAATTTGGAATGAAGAAAGTGTACAATTTCAGTTTTCCAATATTTTCTACTTTAGGGGGTGTCGCACACAAAAATGTTCGATTTTCGGAATGAAGTAGAAACACCCATTTTAGAACGTGATAAAGGCTTGATATTTGGTATATGGGCGAATCATTTAATAGAAAATCAAATAAGAATGGAATTTTTCCAAAAGTATATTTAAGGGGGATGGGTACTCTACAGAAAAACATTCGAAAGGTGAAATGATAGAAAAAGCATGCTTCGCGATGAGTTAGAGACTTCAAATTTAGTATACGGGTAGATAGTTGGAAAGGAAGAAAGTGTGCAATTTCAGTTTTCCAACATTTGCTATTGTAGGGGGTGCCGCACACTAAAATGTTCGATTTGACGAACAAATGAAAAACGCCACCTTTACAATGTGATAGAGGCTTGAAATTTAGTATATGGGCTAATCATTTGATAAAAAATCTAACATTATTACGGTTTTTCAAAAATGATCATTTAAAGGGGTGCAATACAGAAAAACGTTCGAAATATGAAGTGATAGAAAAACATGCATCACAATATAAGAGGATATTTTCCTTCCAACTGCTGGTTTCAGTTTTTCCATGCTAGTATATGGAAAACAGTAGTAAATATCATTTAGTTTTCAGGATTTTCTCCTATGTTCTTTGCAAAGCATAAATGCTAAAAAAAGAAAATTTGTGCTTTTTTAAAACATCGATAAAATAATTAGAGCAGTGTTTCTAAAATTTTTGTAAATTGATGCAATGCTCAAAAATATTAGAAATGCATCTAGTTACTCTATCGAATTTCTCAACATCTATCCTTGCAAGTAACAGCGAAAAATCCCCAAAACTGGTATAACGAGGTTTATTCCCCCCCCCCCCCCCCCCATATGCTAGCCTGGACAAACTGAAATAAAAGACTGGAGGAAATATATCCTTTCAGTGTCTTAATTTTGGTTACATATTCGCTTTATTTGCGTTATCTTTCGTTACATATTCGCTTTATTTGCGTTATCTTTCGTTACATACTCGTTTGTTTTGCGTAACCTTTCTCGATAGATTTTCGTTTGTTTTGCGTCCGTTCCGTTATATTTTCGTTTGTTTTGCGTCAGTTCCGTTACATTTTCGTTTGTTTTGCGTCAGTTCCATTACATTTTCGTTTGTTTTGCGTCCGCTCCGTTACATTTTCGTTTGTTTTGCGTCCGTTCCGTTACATTTTCGTTTGTTTTACGTCCGTTGCATTTCCATATTTCGTTACATATTCGCTTTATTTGCGTTAACTTTCGTTACATACTCGTTTCTTTTGCGTTATCTCCGTTACTTTTTCGTTTCTTTTGCGATGCATATCGTTATCGTGTAAATCTCCATACAAAAGTTATGTGTGTAAAACGAAAAAATAACGTTTTAAAAATTGGTTGCAAAATAGTGGAAGTGCCGAGACATATTTTCGTTTTTATTTCGTTACGTATTCAACGAAATAAAAACGAAACTGGGTTCCGATTTTTCAACGAATTAAAAACGTAAGTGTGCTAGTTGGGTAGGATAGACATCAAATTTGGTGTACTGGTAGATAGTTTGAAAGGAAGAAAGTGTGCAATATCAGATTTCCAATATTTGCTACTTTAGGGGTTGCCGAACATCAATATGTCCGATTTTGGGAATAAAAGAGACACGCTTCCTTTTAAATGTGATAGAGGCTTGATATTTGGTATATGGGCCAATCATCTGGTAAAAAATCCAAAACGAACAGAGTTTTTCAAAAATGTTCATTTATGGGTGTGCTCCACAGAAAAACGTTCGAAAGGGGAGATGATAAAATAGTATGCGTCGGGATGAGATAGAGACTTTAATTTGATGTATTGGTAGATAGTTCGAAAGGAAGACGTGCGCAATTTAAATTTTCCAATATTTTCTTCTTTAGGGGGTTCTGCACCCTAAAACATTCGATTTACCGAATAAATGTGAAACGCGAATTATTAAAAAAAATGACAATATTCAGAGGTTGCTTAATGCGAGACCATTGATTTTCAACTGGTATTCGGCTAGTAATTTTACTAAAAGCTTTATTTTTTTATATTACTCAAAGATATATATTTCTTGGGCCTCTTTTTAAAAATGCTTTATTCACCCATTTAAGTTATTAGTGAACAATGCAATGCCCTTTTGTTAGAGCTCATAAGCGCCAAATATTCTCGACTGCAGTGGTTGCAAAATAAATATGTCATATGCCACAATTGTAAGTATTTTGTAAACTTTCTATGTAAGTATGCATAGGTATTATTTTCTTTGATTATGATATAATTATGAATATTTTTAAAATTTAATAATTTTAAATTAAAAGTGGTAGATGTTTGGAATACAAATATAAATAAATTCAAGGACAATAATTCGTCTTATCCATATATTAATTTTAAATTATAACAGCTTGCTCAAATAAATTTTCATTCAGTATTTGTTATCGGACAGAAATCGACGGAAGTGTTCTACTTTAAAATAGAATTTATTTAATTTTGATAATTTAGAAACATTCGGAATCTAATAGTAATTGAAATTAAAATCACAGAAAAAAAATGAAAATAAAATATCAGTGTTAAATTTTAAGTAAACAGTATCTATTGGCTTTTCCATTTATTTTGACCCGGCCCAACCAGACCTGAATTTAATAAAACGTGTTCTGAGCCCGGACTGTGGACCATGTCGGGCCAGGCTCGAGCCCGTGAAGACCTTTAAATTGGGGGCGCGACATCCCAGTGGTTAACGCGTGGGATTGCACTCGGATGACCCGAGTTCGATATCCGCCTCTGCCCAAACTGTTGCCTGGTCATTAAGAGTACGATCACGTTAAACATGTGGGTCCGTAAGTCTTTCCGAGAGGTTGGTGGTAGGGGAAAGAGGGTACGTCCTTGTGGATGCCACCCCTAATGGGTTTCGGTCTAAATTGGGTGGCACTTCCCTGCCGTCTAAACAGTTGCCTTACACCTTCTGGTAGCCGTCCGTCCAAATGGATGCTCAAGTCCTTGTTGACGAGCCGGACGGCCTGGGTTTTCAACACCTTCTGGTAGGTCGGACGGTCTGGGTCGAAGAAGAAGACCTCTAACTTGGACCCCATGAGATTGATATTTAAAACTGACCCCCCCCCCCCCCCCAATAAATTTCAAAATACGCCATTGTTCCATTACTTCTAATAACCAAGAACGTGTGGTCATTTCTTACATCATTAATGGATTTGAGAACTGTAGAAATTAAGTGCATTTCACTTACATATACTGAGAAGCTTCTATCCATACCAGTTATCAATAAAAATACGAGTATAGCTGAAACCTCTCATTTGAATGTATCTCTGGGCAATCAGTGATTCTGTCCCAATTATATCTCACCGTAAAATAAATGAAATAAATGATGCAAGCGCTAAATACAACAAGCACAATTCTGTAGGCTCTTATCATAGGCTGCGACTTGAAAAATTATTGGGGTTTTCAGAAATCGAATGACACATGCATTTTTTTTTAAAGGATTTAAATCTGATTTAAATTTCATTCAGTCAGATTATCTGGCACAATTAAACGTCTGAAATACTAAAATGAAGTAAATTACAGTTAAGTATACAATTTTTTTCCTAGATAATTATTGATTTCATTTATTTTGCTTTTGTTATTAGCATTATTATTACATTATTATATACAATATACAGATACTGTGTGGAAAGTCCAGGCCGCCCGACTCACCCGAGGGCATGAGCAGCAAAGTGAGCGGCCGGTTACAAATACTGTGTGAATTTCTATCTCAATTATCTTTGTAAAAATAACAAAAACTGTAAAATTTACTTTTAGATATTTTTTCCAATATTAAAAATGTCAACAAATTTCTCTTTAAATCATTTTAGTTATAATATTGTATTAAAAACACAATAAACAGTCTGGGGGGTAAATTTCTATACACCCGACTTTATATAAGTAAACAGGGAATGAAAAGTGAAAAACTTGGAAAATTAATAACGAAAAACAAAATTTGTGCATTTTTGCTTACATTTTCCCTACTAAATACACACAAAATATTAGGAGTTAGAGAAACCCACAACAAAATTATTGGAGGTTCAAAGACTGTCTGGAACCCACGAAGTCGGCGCCTCTAGTTCTTACATATTTTGTTTAAAACTGCTGCAAAGCAAATCAGTTAAAATATACCGCATTTCTATTAATATCTTTTACTTTGATATAAATTTGCAAGAATTTGATAATTTAAAAGATCTGACAGTAAAATAATTCATTTTTAACATTATGTTATCAACTTATATTTTGATATGAATAACATCTACGCTTGGGTGGGCTATTTGTGCCAGAAATCGGAATGTTACGAATAATATAAACACTTTGGACGCTTAGATTTCCTAACCTAATAGATAAAAATGTAAATAATGTTTCTTGTTTTCTCGAATATAGGGTCCAGATTACGAAAATATAAACATAATTTCATTATTCTAATATTTTGAACGGGTACTTTTATATGCTTTGACGAAAAAGCTTATAAAAGTATCCGTTCGAGGGCGTTTTTTTACCCTCTTACTTTCACTCGAAATATCTTCGAAACTATAAAAGATAGGCATAAACATCAAGCGACAACAATATACATTAGGAAATTTAATTTATATATATATATAAATTAAAAATAGTTTGAAAATCCAATGAGAGAAGTTGCAACTCAAATATCCTAACTTTAAAAAATGCCTACATAATAAAAATAAGTATTAAATAGAGAATCACCAATCAAATGGGAAAAAATGCAAATTTCTAGTCATCAAGCTAAAGATAATCAGCAAATATTAATGGAATGAAATCGATAATTGAATAACAAATAAAATCCAAGCATTAAAGCTATACACGTGGATAAGCACTAAGCCTAAATAAATGAATTGTTCATTTTGAAAAAACTCTTCGTCAGGTCCATGTATTTAATCAAAATGAACACAAAATGTGTGTTTCTGATATTAGAGATAAATAATGTCTATAAACTCTAATAACTTGGACAACACACATAAAGATAAAAAAATTATAAAGAAAACAAGAATAACTGAAATAAAAAAACACTGCTAATGTGCTAACCATTGGAGCCCAAAATGAAGAGACCAGTGTTGCCAATCGCAAAATTTAAAAGCAGAGATCCACTGTTGCCAATCGTGTGAAACAAATAACAGTAATGCGAAAAGGCAATAAAAGGTGATATTCTACAGTAAGAGCTACAAAATATGGGGCGTATAATCGAAAATATTATATGTGTGTGTGTGTATTTTGTAACGACGTATCCTTTGGAATCGTGGTTGTGCGCTCAGAAAACGAGAATGAGTCCAAATTTCTGGATAACTAACACGTTAATTCATAATCACAGCGTAAACAAGAACAATACAAAGTAAAACAGTACTTAAATACTCCACTAATTTCACAAAACAACTCATACTATTCTCAAAATATTGAAGTATTTAATTTCACAAAACAACAGTTACTATTCTCAAAACATTGACGAATATCACAGTTCAATGTAGCTCGTATCACGTTAACTGCCCTCCAACTCCTTTTATAGGCTTTGTATAGAAACTTCTAGAATTTCCTCATATTTCGTAGACTATTTGTTATTTCGAGGTACTTCTCGAACCTTCGTAAAGTCGCTAAATTGGCGATAAATTGCCAAATCTGGAAATCCTTCTTCGAACTTCGGCATATGGCAAACCTATATTCACGTCATGGGAAAGGATGCCTATACGGGTGTTTTCTCCATCTGGTCTTCGAAAGAGACGAAAGTGAGAGGGGGAAGAGAGAGAGCATTTTGTAAGTTCGTAACTCTGCCCCCTCCTTAAGACTGGACGTCCCTGGCAGTATCAATCAACTGTGGTCCAAAATATGGGGCCAATCTGTCAATATGGACGACTTTTGGCTTGCTAAAAGACTATTTCTGAATTCGATAAAGACACTGTTTATTCTTTCTTGATGACGTAAGGTCTTTCCCAGTTGTGCTGCAGTTTAGCGAATATCCTGGTCATCACCGAGGGTTGAACAGTCACACTTTGTTGACTTCCGGGAATCGTACCTCATTAGCTTTGATATGGTACCGGATTTTGTAAAAGTATCTATCAATAGCAATGTTGATCCTTTCACGAGCAAAACCATGAACCTCCTCCAACCGTGCCTGCAGATCTTGCACGTATTCATCAAACGATGCAGGAGTATCACATGGTCTTCCAAATATTAGATCACATGGTAGTCGTAGATTCTGGCCAAGCAGCATTTTTGATGGAGAATGACCAATCGATTCGCGGACAGCACTTCTGTAGACCAGCAGAAACAAAGGTAGGTGACGGTCCCAGTCTTGCTGGTTTCTGGATACGAATATGGAGAGATGATTAAGTATCTTTTTGTTGAATCTTTCTACCATTCTGTCCGATTGAGGATGAAGAGGAGTAGTTCGAGTTTTGTCCATTTCTAGTACATTGCACAGTCACGTGAATATTCCAGAGTTAAAGTTTGCTCCTTGGTCAGAATGGATGAGTGAGGGGACCCCGTAACGACATATCCAGTTCCGAGTTAGAACTTCACTGATGGTTGTCGACGTTTGGTCAGGAATTGCGTAACCTTCTAGCCACTTTGTGATGTAGTCCATTACTACTAGGATGCATTTGTTATTGTCTAAAGTTCGTGGTAGTGGCTACGAAATGTTCAGCGCAGTTTTTTCGAAAGGAGCTCCGACGTTGTAACGCTAAATAGGCCCACGTGTTTTCTTTTTCGGTCCCTTCTGAGAGCCGCATTCTTTGCACCATCGCTCAACATCGTATCTCGCATTGCGCCAGAAGAAGCGTTCACGGACTTTGTTCAGCGTCTTGCTGATGCCAAAATGCCCTCCAAGAGGGCTGTCATGTATCCCTTTTAGTATGCTGGACACACTAGAACGAGGGAACAGCATCTGCCATCTGGTGTTCTTTCCATCGTCATTTTCCCATTTACGGTATACTATCCCGTTCCTCAAGTGCAGAGAGTCCAGTACCATTCTGTTTCAGGTCAGAAGCAGGAAATTTCTTGCCAAGTTGGCTTCTCATTAGCTCGACCTTTGCTGATCACGATTGTTTTCTCTTTGGGCTCCAGAAATTTCTTCATCTCTCCAGGGATCTGGTGGTGAATTTGAATTATGGAAATGATCTAAGGATTTAACAATTGCTTTCCTTGTTACGCAGTAATTTCTTTCGGCCTCCGAGAAGCACTTGCTAAAGTATGCGATGACACGCTCTTGCACTCCTATTTCCTGAGAGAGAACTGTCCCTATTCCTTCTTTACTAGCATCGGTATCTAGTATAAAGCTCTGTGTTGGTTTAGGATATGACAGAATGGGAGCTGAAACCAGCATTTCCTTAAACCGTTTGAAGGCGTCTTCACATTCTGTCGTCCATTCAAATTTCTTGTCTCCTTCCGTTAATCGATGTGAGGGTCTGGCAATGCTTAAGTTCTTTACAAACCGACGGTAATAGGTACACAGGCCGAGGAAACTCCTTAGTTAATGAACATCTTGCGGTCTGCACCCTTTTTGATAGCATTTAGTTTATTTGGATCGGTCCTTACACCCTTTTCAGAAATAATATGTCTCAAATATGCGACTTCTTTCTGGAATAGTTTGCATTTTGTAGGATTTAGTTTCAAATTAGCATTCTTCAATTTTTCAAATACCCGCCTATGGTTTTGTAGATGTTCGTCAAATAACCGTCCAACAATCATTATGTCGTCCAAATAGACAAGGCAGGATTCACAAGAGAGTCAGTCCTTTCAGCACAGTTCCATCAAACGTTCAAAAGTTGCGGGTGCATTACAAAATCCAAAAGGCATCACTTGAAACTGCCAGAGGCCGTTTTGTCCTCTGGTAAAAGCTGTTTTTTCTGAATCGTCAGGATAAATCTCCACTTGCCAGTAGCCAATCTTTTAAGATCTAGAGTAGAAAACCACTTGCTGCCGGAAAGGATATTTAAAGTGACGTCAATTCTTGGCAGTGGATAGCTGTCTTTGTTACAAAGTTAAGTCTTCAATAACTAACACAGAATCTCGTAGAACTCTATCTTTCTTCTTCCCTAAGACAATTGGTGAGGTCCAAGAACATGATGATGCTTCGATTATGTCACTTTCCTGCATGTCTTTTAAAAACTTATTTATTTCATTTTTCTTTACGAGTGGAAGTCTTCAGGGTGCTTGTTTAATCGGGAGCTGGTTGCTGGTGTCGATTTTGTGTTTAGTTAGTCCATTCTGTTCCATATCTTTCGAAGCAGTCGAAAAGATTGCAAGGAATTCCGAAATGAGACTTTTAAACATCTCGTGTTCTGTACGATTTAATCCGCCGAAATTATTTAAGACAGTGCTTAGATGTTCGGTACTGTTGTCTCCATCTTTTGGACAACAACGCATTACGCTGGTTATTACAGAACATGAAGCTAACTGCTCCCCGTTATGAATTATTTTAGGCCTGTCGCTGATGTTAGCTATTCGGACAGGTACATAATCGCTTGAAACATTCACGAGAATTCCCTTTTTTTTATAGTCCTGAGATGGAAAATCTGTTGCTGCCATTCCACGTATGCTTGGACTTTCCCGGATCCCTATCAGCAGACACTAGTTTCGTGCGGGTAGCGAAACATCTTCGGCAGTAACTATGTTGCACTCTAGGATGTCTCTCGTTTCTGTTCCAAGTAAAAGAATCTCTTCGGTGGATGCCCGAAATTCGCTGTTTTTGAAGTCTAGATCAAATCCGTGTATTCTTAAAAAGTCTACTAGTCCGAGAATGCATGGGTCATAAATATTTTCAACCTAAGCAACATGATGATAAAGGTTCGCCCTGACAAAAAAGTAAGTTTCATTTTCCCATGGAGGGTGCCGTATAAAGTTGACCTTTAATCACTTTTAATGATTGTCACATTCGCACCCGTGCCTAGAAGCATTTGACATTCGTTGTTGTTTATATCACCCATGACGCAAAGTCCATTATCTTCTTGTGCAACGATGAAATTATGAAGGTCTTAGATGGAGCATTTTCAGAATGACAGACATCCCTTTATTATCTTGACAGTTTCTCCTCATATGTCCTCATTTCCCGCAGATCCTTTCGTGAACGGACCAAATGTTCGCTTGTATTTATCGCTGCTTCACCTCTGCAGCAGATCCTTTATTTCCTTCATAGTGCACAACATCTCAGATTTTGAAGCGCTATCAGTTACAGCCGCGCCACATACAATTGATCAATGGAGCCAGCGAGATGCTTGTCGAGAGGCTTCAAACTTGCTGGTTAGGGACAGTGCAGCTCTCAGATCCCTGCATTCGGCCATAAGAGCAGAGTGCTATATTTCTGGGTCAAAAATGACATCTATAAAATACTGCGGTGCCAGGACATCCCGAACATCCATAGGGCATTCTGCAAAGGATAATTGTGAAAGTCTTTCAATATCTGACGTCGTCCTGTAAACTCCTCCAGACTTTTGATGACGAGTCTTTATTCTCTGCAGGTTTCTTTCAAATTATTCTCCCCATAGCGGAGTTTCAGGGCATTCGTCAAGGCTACGAAGTCCTGAAGTTTCTCGGTCGAGAGCGTCTGTAAAATATCAATTCACTGGGCCTCGAAGTAAAGCAACGAACTGGCAGACTTTTGTCTTTTCGTTCCATTCATTTGCTTCTGCGATTATCGCATATTGCGCCTGTAAATTCGTTCAAATGCTTTGCCTATCATATATAGGAGATTTTATTTTGCATAGTGACGGCATGCAGAAATCCGTATTGGCGACTGACAATTTTCGCTCAACAGCCTGTAATCTCTTTTCGAGCTTTTTCATTTCTTCCTGTCCGGCATTAAGGTCCGCTTGTACTGATGTTATTTATTGCACAATCTCTTCTTGGATGGATTTAATGTCTTGTCTCATTCCTTCTTGGACGGATTTAATGTTTTGCTTCACCTCTTTTTGTTCGGTTTTCATTTCGGCTTGAACAGCTTTGATTTTTTCTTTCACTTCAGCTTGCCTCATTTTCATTTCTTCATTAATATCCTCATTCACGGCTTTAATCTCTTGTTTCATAGTTAATTGTCCGGCTTTCATCTCGTTTTGTACGGTTTTCATTGCTTCTTTTGCGGCTTTCATAGCTATTTCATCTCATCTTGTCCGAATTTCATTTCGTCTTGCACGGATTTCATCTCGTTTTGTACGGATTTCATTTCGTCTTGTAGCACACAGTAAACATCAGTAATATACAGTAGGTGCCGCTTAATGTGATCGCTTTGGGACAGATGCTATTTGATAACAATAACCGATTGATAACAATAAACAAAAAGTATCAGAAACATAAAATTTTGATTTTAAAAGTTAATATTTACTGTATTTTTGCAGCTACTACAAATTTAAAAGATTCACACAAACACTATTTTAAACAAATCATTAAAATAGATCAATTAAAAAAAGTCTTTCAAAGTTGTCTGCCTTGTATTTTGTCTCAGCAAATCATTTATAAAACTTTCATATCTGTACTGTTCGCGAAAGTCCCCAGCAGTGCCTCTGCGTTGCACCCCGAGTCCCAAAATACGGAGAGCCTCTCTCATTTCAGTAGCAGTTGGAGGATTCTCAACAAGGTTTTCAGCTTCGTCCTCATCTTCATCCGATGCTTTTTCATCGTTTTCTTCGATAGAACACGATACAGCTCGGCATATATCTTCATCAGTCATTGTTGTAGCCACTTGGGCATTCTCATCTATAGACATCCATTCTGCAAAGTCATTTTCAGTCATGTCGGATGGTACGAGTACTGTTTCATCGAATTCCGGTACATCCATACCTTAGTCCGCTTTAATGAATCCACCGTGCGAGAAACAGTTCTTAATTGTATTCTCGGACACTCGATCCCACGACATTGTCCAAAGAAGGAGAGCCTGAAGGACATTCGTCTTCTTTGCTAACGCGTTTGCACTCAGTTGTTCCGTACCTTCCATATTTTCCAAAACCCTAGTGCACATTTCTCCACGGTAATACGCTTTCATTGCACGAATTATTCCTTGGTCACATGGTTGGATAAGTGATGCAGTGTTGGCAGGTAGGAGAATGATTTTGATATGCTTTAATGTGACATTTACATCGTGGGCTCTGCAGTTATCGATGAGTACGACGATATTGTGATCTAATTCTTTGTCCCACTTTAGAAGCCATTCGCTGAATAGAGCAACTGTCATCCATGCTGTTTTATTGGCAGCATAATCAACAGGCAATTTCTTAACATCCGTAAAGCATCTCGGCTTTTTGGTTTTTCCGATAACAAAGAGTTTCTTCTTCTTTCCAGTCATGCTCGCACAACAGAGTACAGTTATACGTTCTTTTGAAATTTTGCATCCCTTAGCGCTCTCGTTTTTGAACAGGTACGTATGTTCTGGCAAGGCACGAAAATAAAGTCCAGTTTCGTCAGCATTGTAGATGTTTTCGGGTGAATAATCAGCGATTATTTTCGGCCATTCTTCGGAAATCCATGCCTTTGCAGCTGGAAAAGCGGCATCCTTTTCTTCCCCATGGGTACGTTTGAACACAATGTTCTCCCTTTTTCTCCAGCGATTAAACCACCCGTCCGTTGCGAAGAATTTTTTTTTGCCCATTTTAGAAGCAAGACGTCCTCATCTTCATCCTCATCTCCATCTTCGTCCTCCATCCCGTCTTTTCTACAGCTTTCTGCCGCATTAAAGGACCGTTTATGCGTGCATCCTTTTCCCTAACATTGGCAAATCACAGTGACAAAGCCGATTCGACTTCTCCACATTTCCCAGTACGTCTTCGCTTACAGTTCAAATTTGCGTTCAACTGCGCTTTATTTTCAATCTCGTCTCGATTCTTTAACATTTTACAGAGTAATGGCTGAGAGATTTTTAGTGCAGCAGCAGCATTTCTTTGACTCATCTTGGGTAAATTATCAAAACGTTTCAAAATGTCAATTTTGTCCTTAACAGTTAAATCATTGCGTTTTTTTTCCATTGCTAAAATGCTTGACCATCTGCAATAAAGTTTGAAATGCAACTTTACAGAGAGAAAAAATTCTACAGCTTATAACAGTCCAAGAACTTTGCTTACTGAAAAGAAAAGAACTCAACGCTTTTCCTACGCCCACACCATTCTCAAAGGGGGAGATAAATTACCACCTGCAGAGCTGGCGCCAAGCGCCGCGATTCCTGCACGTGCGATTTCTGCACAAAGGGCCCCTGTTTGGGGATTCTCCCTTTACTTTTACGTATATGGAGTTTGGATTTTTTGTTGAGAGAATGAAAAAAAAAATTCGAAAATGGTACTAGAACGACGAAAGTGAAGTGATAACAATAAACGAAGGCGCTGATTACAAAAACCGATTTTTTTTAACATGTGTTAATATACAAGCGTTCGGGACTTCGCGATTCTGATAACATTAAACGAATGATAACATTATCCGCGATCACATTAAGCGGCACCTACTGTACAATCAAACAGCACTTCAATGCTCCACTAATTTCATAATAAGCGATATTATTCTCAAAATATTGATGAAAATAATTTCATGAAATAGCAGCTGAAAACATTGACAAAAGTCACAGTTCACTGTAGCTCGTAGCTTGTCAACTGAACTGCAATGGAGTGATAATTCTTTTTTATAGGCTCTCGCTGTAAAAACTTCTGGAATTATCTAATATCTCGTAGACTATTGGCTATTTCGCGGTCTTTCTCGAATATTCAGGAAGTCGCCAAATTGGCGATAAATCGTTAAATCTGGCAACCCACCTCCTAAGTTCCTAAAATGGCAACCCTAGAATGACGACATGAGGAAAAATGCCTGTACCGGTGTCTTCTAGAAAAAACACCCCAATGGATGGAGACGTTTGGTCAGCAAAAGAGACGGGAGAAAATCTTCTTCTTAAATAATAAAAGGCAATGTCTGTGTGTGTGTGTGTCTGTCTGTCTGTCTGTCTGTCTGTCTGTCTTATACACTATACGTTTCGCGACCGCGCGTCGGAGAGCTACGAAATTTGGCAATCGGAGACCCGGGGGGGAGGGAAGGGGACACATGAAAACCGATTTTTAAAATTTTAATTATTTTTTTATTTATTTAATGTTTTATGCGATTTCGACCGTTTTTTGACATTTTTGCCCTTTTTTCTCCACGATCCAGACATCGTAGAAAAAAATAAATCACACCATCGGAAAGAGCAGAGAATTTCGAGTAAAAATATATGAATTTCAAATCTGAATTTCGATTTCTAATATTTTTTAAAGATTTTAAAACAAAACTCACTTTTGGCTCAAAAAATCAATTTTTTGTTTTTAAATTCTCGCATCGTGAAAAGTACTCATAATTTCGACTAATAATTTACATTTTTAGAAAGCTGAAATATCTGGCATTCTTACAAGTCTAATGTGGTCCAGAAATAATGAAAATTGCCTTCAGGATGGCAATTTTAAAGACGCCATGATTTTAAATTTCTCGGCGTTCCGTTCGTTTCTCCCCCGCTGAAGCAAGGAAGGTGGTGGGTGGGGACGTCAAGGTGGAGGTGACGTCACGGTTCTGAATAGAGGGCCTTTGCTCTATATAAATTATTATATTTATATTTTAAATGATGGGACGATCTGGATTTTTTAAATGTATATTTTAACTTTTGGATATTTTAAATGGATATTTTAATTTTATGGATATTTTAAATGATAGAACAATGAAACAATGGAATGAGGATGATAGAATTAAGCATATGGTCATTTTAAATTGCAAATTAGCGCGCGGGAAGTTAGCGGTAGGCCCGGGTTCGATTCCCGCCACTGCCAAAACTGCCGCCGTGTTTACGTGGAATACGATCACGTTAAATATGTGGGTCCGTAAGTCCTTCCGAGAGGTTGGTGGTAGGGGAAGGAGGATACGGCCCCTGTGGATGCCTCCCCCACTGGGTTCCCGTCTAAATTGGGTGAATATGTAGAAAGTTATGGAGATTGTCGCGGAGGGCGCGGCAGCCCAGTGGTTAGCGCGCGGGAATTGCACTCAGTAGGCCCGGGTTCGATTCCCGCCACTGCCAAAACTTACGCCACGTTCACGCAGAGTACGATCACGTTAAACATGTGGGTTCGTGAGTCCTTCCGAGAGGTTGGTGGTAGGGGAAGGAGGGTACGGTCTAAATTGGGTGAATAAAAAGAAAGTTATGGAGATTGTCGCGGAGGGCGAAGTAGCCCAGTGGTTAGCGCGCGGGAATTGCACGCGGTAGGCCCGGGTTCGATTTCCGCCACTGACATGGAGTACGATCACGTTAAACATATGGGTCCGTATGTTTTTCCGAGAGGTTGGTGGTAGGGGAAGGAGGGTACGTTCCCTGTGGATGCCTCCCCCACTGGGTTCCGGTCTAAATTGGGTGGCACATCCTGGCCGTCCAACCAGTTACCAGGCCCGGGTTCGATTCCCAAAATTGCCGCCGTGTTTACGCGGAGTACGAGCACGTTAAACATGTGGGTCCGTGAGTCCTTCCGAGAAGTTGGTGGTAGGGGAAGGAGGGTACGGTCTAAATTGGATGAATAAAAAGAAAGTTATGGAGATTGTCGCGTAGGGCAAAGTAGCCCAATGGTTAGCGCGCGGAAATTGCACTCGGTAGGCCCGGGTTCGATTCCCAAAATTGCCGCCGTGTTTACGCGGAGTACGATCACGTTAAACATGTGGGTCTGTAAGTCCTTCCGAGAGGTTGGTGGTAGGGGAAGAAGGGTACGGTCCCTGTGGATGCTTCTCCCACTTGGTTCCGGTCTAAATTGGGTGAATAAAAAGAAAGTTATGAAGAATATCGCGGAGGGTGAAGTACCCCAGTGGTTAGTGCGCGGGATTTGCACTTGGTAGGCCCGGGTTCGATTCCCAAAATTGCCGAATAAAAATAAAGTTATGGAGATTGTCGCGGATGGCACGGTAGCCCAGTGGTTAGCGCGCGGGAATTTCACTCGGTAGGCCCGGGTTCGATTCCCGCCATTGCCAAAACTGCAGCCGTGTTCACGCGGAGTACGATCACGTTAAACGTGTGGGACTGCAAGTCCTTCCGACAGGTTTGTGGTAGGGGAAGGAGGGTACGGTCTCTTTGGATGCCTCCCCCATTGGGTTCCGGTCTAAATTGTGTGGCACGTCCTGGCCTTCCAAGCAGTTACCTTACACCTTTCTGGTAGGTCGCGCCAACGAGTTTGCCACAGTCAGAATTTTCAAGGGTAGCGAACAGGCTGATCGCCAAAGGCGGCTAGTCTATATAATAAAAGGCAATGTCTGTGTGTCTGTCTTATACACTATACGTTTCGCGACCGCGCGTCGGAGAGCTACGAAATTTGGCAATCGGAGACCCGGGGGGGAGGGAAGGGGACACGTGAAAACCGATTTTTAAAATTTTAATTATTTTTTTATTTATTTAATGTTTTATGCGATTTCGACCGTTTTTTGCCATTTTTGCCCTTTTTTCTCCACGATCCAGACATCGTAGAAAAAAACAAATTACACCATCGGAAAGAGCAGAGAATTTCGAGTAAAAATATATCAATTTCAAATCTGAATTTCGATTTCTAATATTTTTTAAAGATTTTAAAACAAAAGTCACTTTTTGCTCAAGAAAACGATTTTTGGTTTTTAAATTCTCGCATCGTGAAAAGTACTCAAAATTTCGACTAATAATTTACATTTTCAGAAAGGTCAAACATCTGACATTCTTACAAGTCCAATCTGGTCCAGAAATAATGAAAATTGCCTTCAGGATGGCAATTTTAAAGACGCCATGATTTTAAATTTGTCGGCTACCGGCTCAGTTCCCCAACGGCATTTTCCCCCCATCCGCATTAGTTTCTTCCCCGTCTCCATGGAGACCGCGCTTTCGGTTTTAACTGAATTACGAGCATAAGTGTTGTATACATCGGGCGAAATTATTATATTTATATGATATTTTAAATGGATATTTTTAAATGGATATTTTAAATAATTTAAATGATTGAATTATGGTGGTTTGAATTGTGGTGATGTATTTGAAATTATTATATTTATGGATTGGTGGAACGATATGGTTGATTTTTTTATTTTAAATGGATATTTTAATTTATGGATATTTTAATTTATAGATATTTTAAATGGATATTTTAATTTTATGGCTATTTTAAATGATGGAACGATGGAACGAGGATGGTGGAATTAAGAGCCTAGCATATGGTCGTTATAAATTTAAATTAGCGCGCGGGAAGTTAGCGCGCGAGAATTGCACTCGGTAGGCCTGGGTTCGATTCCCGCCACTGATGCGGAGTACGATCACCTTAAACATATGGGTCGATAATTCCTTCCGAGAGGTTGGTGGCAGGGAAAGGAGGGTACGGTCTCTGTGGATGCCTCCCCCACTGGGTCCTGGTCCAAATTGGGTGAATAAAAAGAAAGTTATGGAGATTGTCGCGGAGGGCGCGGTAGCCCAGTGGTTAGCGTGCGGGAATTTCACTCGGTAGGCCCGGGTTCGATTCCCTCCACTGACAAAACTGCTGCCGTGTTCACGCGGAGTACGATCACGTTAAACATGTGGGTCCGTAAGTCCTTCCGAGAGGTTGGTGGTAGAGGAAGGAGGGTACGCACCCAGTGGATGACTTTCCCACTGGGTTCCGGTCTAAATTGGGTGAATAAAAAGAAGGTTATGGAGATTATCGCGGAGGGCGCGGTAGCCCAGTGGTTGGCGCGCGGGAATTGCACTCGGTAGGCTAGGGTTCGATTGCCGCCACTGCCAAAACTGCTGCCATTTTCACGCGGAGTACGATCACGTTAAACATGTGGATCCGTAAGTCCTTCCGAGAGGTTGTTGGTAGAGGAAGGAGGGTACGGACCCTGTGGATGCCTCCCCTACTGGGTTCCGGTCTAAATTGGGTGAATAAAAAGAAGGTTATGGAGATTGTCGCGGAGGGCGCGGTAGCCCAGTGGTTAGCGCGCGAGATTTGCACTAGGTAGGTCCGGGTTCGATTCCCGCCACTGCCAAAACTGCCGGCGTGTTCAGGCGGAGTACGATCACGTTAAACATGCGGGACCGTAAGTCCTTCCGAGAGGTTGGTGGTAGGGGAAGGAGGGTACGGTCCCTGTGGATGCCTCCCCCACTGAGTTCCTGTCTAAATTGGGTGGCACTTCCTGGTAGGTCGTTCCTTCTGGTAGGTCGCGCCAGCGAGTGTGCCACGGTTAGAATTTGCCACGGTCAGAATTTTCAAGGGTAGCGAACAGGCTGGTCGCCAAAGGCGGCTAGTCTATATAATAAAAGGCAATGTCTGTGTGTCTGTGTGTCTGTCTTATACACTATACGTTTCGCGACCGCGCGTCGGAGAGCTACGAAATTTGGCAATCGGAGACCCGGGGGGGAGGGAAGGGGACACGTGAAAACCGATTTTTAAAATTTTAATTATTTTTTTATTTATTTAATGTTTTATGCGATTTCGACCGTTTTTTGCCCTTTTTGCCCTTTTTTCTCCACGATCCAGACATCGTAGAAAAAAACAAATTACACCATCGGAAAGAGAAGAGAATTTCGAGTAAAAATATATCAATTTCAAACCTGAATTTCGATTTCTAATATTTTTTAAAGATTTTAAAACAAAAGTCACTTTTTGCTCAAGAAAACGATTTTTGGTTTTTAAATTCTCGCATCGTGAAAAGTACTCATAATTTCGACTAATAATTTACATTTTCAGAAAGGTCAAACATCTGGCATTCTTACAAGTCTAATCTGGTCCAAAAATAATGAAAATTGCCTTCAGGATCGCAATTTTAAAGACGTCATGATTTTAAATTTCTCGCCGTTCCGCTCGGCGTGACGCTTCGTTTCTCCCCCGCTGAAGCAGGGAAGGTGGTGGGTGGGGACGTCAAGGTGGAGGTGACGTCACGGTTCTGAATAGAGCGCCTTTGCTCTATATAAATTATTATATTTATATTTTAAATGATGGGACGATCTGGATTTTTTAAATGTATATTTTAACTTTTGGATATTTTAATTTTATGGATATTTTAAATGATGGAACAATGAAACAATGGAATGAGGATGATGGAATTAAGCATATGGTCATTTTAAATTGCAAATTAGCGCGCGGGAAGTTAGCGGTAGGCCCGGGTTCGATTCCCGCCACTGCCAAAACTGCCGCCGTGTTTACGTGGAATACGATCAGGTTAAATATGTGGGTCCGTAAGTCCTTCCGAGAGGTTGGTGGTAGGGGAAGGAGGATACGGCCCCTGTGGATGCCTCCCCCACTGGGTTCCCGTCTAAATTGGGTGAATATGTAGAAAGTTATGGAGATTGTCGCGGAGGGCGCGGCAGCCCAGTGGTTAGCGCGCGGGAATTGCACTCAGTAGGCCCGGGTTCGATTCCCGCCACTGCCAAAACTTACGCCACGTTCACGCAGAGTACGATCACGTTAAACATGTGGGTTCGTGAGTCCTTCCGAGAGGTTGGTGGTAGGGGAAGGAGGGTACGGTCTAAATTGGGTGAATAAAAAGAAAGTTATGGAGATTGTCGCGGAGGGCGAAGTAGCCCAGTGGTTAGCGCGCGGGAATTGCACGCGGTAGGCCCGGGTTCGATTTCCGCCACTGACATGGAGTACGATCACGTTAAACATATGGGTCCGTATGTTTTTCCGAGAGGTTGGTGGTAGGGGAAGGAGGGTACGTTCCCTGTGGATGCCTCCCCCACTGGGTTCCGGTCTAAATTGGGTGGCACATCCTGGCCGTCCAACCAGTTACCAGGCCCGGGTTCGATTCCCAAAATTGCCGCCGTGTTTACGCGGAGTACGGGCACGTTAAACATGTGGGTCCGTGAGTCCTTCCGAGAAGTTGGTGGTATTGAAAGGAGGGTACGGTCTAAATTGGATGAATAAAAAGAAAGTTATGGAGATTGTCGCGTAGGGCAAAGTAGCCCAATGGTTAGCGCGCGGAAATTGCACTCGGTAGGCCCGGGTTCGATTCCCAAAATTGCCGCCGTGTTTACGCGGAGTACGATCACGTTAAACATGTGGGTCTGTAAGTCCTTCCGAGAGGTTGGTGGTAGGGGAAGAAGGGTACGGTCCCTGTGGATGCTTCTCCCACTTGGTTCCGGTCTAAATTGGGTGAATAAAAAGAAAGTTATGAAGAATATCGCGGAGGGTAAAGTACCCCAGTGGTTAGTGCGCGGGATTTGCACTTGGTAGGCCCGGGTTCGATTCCCAAAATTGCCGAATAAAAATAAAGTTATGGAGATTGTCGCGGATGGCACGGTAGCCCAGTGGTTAGCGCGCGGGAATTTCACTCGGTAGGCCCGGGTTCGATTCCCGCCATTGCCAAAACTGCAGCCGTGTTCACGCGGAGTACGATCACGTTAAACGTGTGGGACTGCAAGTCCTTCCGAGAGGTTTGTGGTAGGGGAAGGAGGGTACGGCCTCTTTGGATGCCTCCCCCATTGGGTTCCGGTCTAAATTGTGTGGCACGTCCTGGCCTTCCAAGCAGTTACCTTACACCTTTCTGGTAGGTCGCGCCAACGAGTTTGCCACAGTCAGAATTTTCAAGGGTAGCGAACAGGCTGGTCGCCAAAGGCGGCTAGTCTATATAATAAAAGGCAATGTCTGTGTGTCTGTCTTATACACTATACGTTTCGCGACCGCGCGTCGGAGAGCTACGAAATTTGGCAATCGGAGACCCGGGGGGGAGGGAAGGGGACACGTGAAAACCGATTTTTAAAATTTTAATTATTTTTTTATTTATTTAATGTTTTATGCGATTTCGACCGTTTTTTGCCATTTTTGCCCTTTTTTCTCCACGATCCAGACATCGTAGAAAAAAACAAATTACACCATCGGAAAGAGCAGAGAATTTCGAGTAAAAATATATCAATTTCAAATCTGAATTTCGATTTCTAATATTTTTTAAAGATTTTAAAACAAAAGTCACTTTTTGCTCAAGAAAACGATTTTTGGTTTTTAAATTCTCGCATCGTGAAAAGTACTCAAAATTTCGACTAATAATTTACATTTTCAGAAAGGTCAAACATCTGACATTCTTACAAGTCCAATCTGGTCCAGAAATAATGAAAATTGCCTTCAGGATGGCAATTTTAAAGACGCCATGATTTTAAATTTGTCGGCTACCGGCTCAGTTCCCCAACGGCATTTTCCCCCCATCCGCATTAGTTTCTTCCCCGTCTCCATGGAGACCGCGCTTTCGGTTTTAACTGAATTACGAGCATAAGTGTTGTATACATCGGGCGAAATTATTATATTTATATGATATTTTAAATGGATATTTTTAAATGGATATTTTAAATAATTTAAATGATTGAATTATGGTGGTTTGAATTGTGGTGATGTATTTGAAATTATTATATTTATGGATTGGTGGAACGATATGGTTGATTTTTTTATTTTAAATGGATATTTTAATTTATGGATATTTTAATTTATAGATATTTTAAATGGATATTTTAATTTTATGGCTATTTTAAATGATGGAACGATGGAACGAGGATGGTGGAATTAAGAGCCTAGCATATGGTCGTTATAAATTTAAATTAGCGCGCGGGAAGTTAGCGCGCGAGAATTGCACTCGGTAGGCCTGGGTTCGATTCCCGCCACTGATGCGGAGTACGATCACCTTAAACATATGGGTCGATAATTCCTTCCGAGAGGTTGGTGGCAGGGAAAGGAGGGTACGGTCTCTGTGGATGCCTCCCCCACTGGGTCCTGGTCCAAATTGGGTGAATAAAAAGAAAGTTATGGAGATTGTCGCGGAGGGCGCGGTAGCCCAGTGGTTAGCGTGCGGGAATTTCACTCGGTAGGCCCGGGTTCGATTCCCTCCACTGACAAAACTGCTGCCGTGTTCACGCGGAGTACGATCACGTTAAACATGTGGGTCCGTAAGTCCTTCCGAGAGGTTGGTGGTAGAGGAAGGAGGGTACGCACCCTGTGGATGACTTTCCCACTGGGTTCCGGTCTAAATTGGGTGAATAAAAAGAAGGTTATGGAGATTATCGCGGAGGGCGCGGTAGCCCAGTGGTTGGCGCGCGGGAATTGCACTCGGTAGGCTAGGGTTCGATTGCCGCCACTGCCAAAACTGCTGCCATTTTCACGCGGAGTACGATCACGTTAAACATGTGGATCCGTAAGTCCTTCCGAGAGGTTGTTGGTAGAGGAAGGAGGGTACGGACCCTGTGGATGCCTCCCCTACTGGGTTCCGGTCTAAATTGGGTGAATAAAAAGAAGGTTATGGAGATTGTCGCGGAGGGCGCGGTAGCCCAGTGGTTAGCGCGCGAGATTTGCACTAGGTAGGTCCGGGTTCGATTCCCGCCACTGCCAAAACTGCCGGCGTGTTCAGGCGGAGTACGATCACGTTAAACATGCGGGACCGTAAGTCCTTCCGAGAGGTTGGTGGTAGGGGAAGGAGGGTACGGTCCCTGTGGATGCCTCCCCCACTGAGTTCCTGTCTAAATTGGGTGGCACTTCCTGGTAGGTCGTTCCTTCTGGTAGGTCGCGCCAGCGAGTGTGCCACGGTTAGAATTTGCCACGGTCAGAATTTTCAAGGGTAGCGAACAGGCTGGTCGCCAAAGGCGGCTAGTCTATATAATAAAAGGCAATGTCTGTGTGTCTGTGTGTCTGTCTTATACACTATACGTTTCGCGACCGCGCGTCGGAGAGCTACGAAATTTGGCAATCGGAGACCCGGGGGGGAGGGAAGGGGACACGTGAAAACCGATTTTTAAAATTTTAATTATTTTTTTATTTATTTAATGTTTTATGCGATTTCGACCGTTTTTTGCCCTTTTTGCCCTTTTTTCTCCACGATCCAGACATCGTAGAAAAAAACAAATTACACCATCGGAAAGAGAAGAGAATTTCGAGTAAAAATATATCAATTTCAAACCTGAATTTCGATTTCTAATATTTTTTAAAGATTTTAAAACAAAAGTCACTTTTTGCTCAAGAAAACGATTTTTGGTTTTTAAATTCTCGCATCGTGAAAAGTACTCATAATTTCGACTAATAATTTACATTTTCAGAAAGGTCAAACATCTGGCATTCTTACAAGTCTAATCTGGTCCAAAAATAATGAAAATTGCCTTCAGGATCGCAATTTTAAAGACGTCATGATTTTAAATTTCTCGCCGTTCCGCTCGGCTTGACGCTTCGTTTCTCCCCCGCTGAAGCAGGGAAGGTGGTGGGTGGGGACGTCAAGGTGGAGGTGACGTCACGGTTCTGAATAGAGCGCCTTTGCTCTATATAAATTATTATATTTATATTTTAAATGATGGGACGATCTGGATTTTTTAAATGTATATTTTAACTTTTGGATATTTTAATTTTATGGATATTTTAAATGATGGAACAATGAAACAATGGAATGAGGATGATGGAATTAAGCATATGGTCATTTTAAATTGCAAATTAGCGCGCGGGAAGTTAGCGGTAGGCCCGGGTTCGATTCCCGCCACTGCCAAAACTGCCGCCGTGTTTACGTGGAATACGATCAGGTTAAATATGTGGGTCCGTAAGTCCTTCCGAGAGGTTGGTGGTAGGGGAAGGAGGATACGGCCCCTGTGGATGCCTCCCCCACTGGGTTCCCGTCTAAATTGGGTGAATATGTAGAAAGTTATGGAGATTGTCGCGGAGGGCGCGGCAGCCCAGTGGTTAGCGCGCGGGAATTGCACTCAGTAGGCCCGGGTTCGATTCCCGCCACTGCCAAAACTTACGCCACGTTCACGCAGAGTACGATCACGTTAAACATGTGGGTTCGTGAGTCCTTCCGAGAGGTTGGTGGTAGGGGAAGGAGGGTACGGTCTAAATTGGGTGAATAAAAAGAAAGTTATGGAGATTGTCGCGGAGGGCGAAGTAGCCCAGTGGTTAGCGCGCGGGAATTGCACGCGGTAGGCCCGGGTTCGATTTCCGCCACTGACATGGAGTACGATCACGTTAAACATATGGGTCCGTATGTTTTTCCGAGAGGTTGGTGGTAGGGGAAGGAGGGTACGTTCCCTGTGGATGCCTCCCCCACTGGGTTCCGGTCTAAATTGGGTGGCACATCCTGGCCGTCCAACCAGTTACCAGGCCCGGGTTCGATTCCCAAAATTGCCGCCGTGTTTACGCGGAGTACGGGCACGTTAAACATGTGGGTCCGTGAGTCCTTCCGAGAAGTTGGTGGTATTGAAAGGAGGGTACGGTCTAAATTGGATGAATAAAAAGAAAGTTATGGAGATTGTCGCGTAGGGCAAAGTAGCCCAATGGTTAGCGCGCGGAAATTGCACTCGGTAGGCCCGGGTTCGATTCCCAAAATTGCCGCCGTGTTTACGCGGAGTACGATCACGTTAAACATGTGGGTCTGTAAGTCCTTCCGAGAGGTTGGTGGTAGGGGAAGAAGGGTACGGTCCCTGTGGATGCTTCTCCCACTTGGTTCCGGTCTAAATTGGGTGAATAAAAAGAAAGTTATGAAGAATATCGCGGAGGGTAAAGTACCCCAGTGGTTAGTGCGCGGGATTTGCACTTGGTAGGCCCGGGTTCGATTCCCAAAATTGCCGAATAAAAATAAAGTTATGGAGATTGTCGCGGATGGCACGGTAGCCCAGTGGTTAGCGCGCGGGAATTTCACTCGGTAGGCCCGGGTTCGATTCCCGCCATTGCCAAAACTGCAGCCGTGTTCACGCGCAGTACGATCACGTTAAACGTGTGGGACTGCAAGTCCTTCCGAGAGGTTTGTGGTAGGGGAAGGAGGGTACGGCCTCTTTGGATGCCTCCCCCATTGGGTTCCGGTCTAAATTGTGTGGCACGTCCTGGCCTTCCAAGCAGTTACCTTACACCTTTCTGGTAGGTCGCGCCAACGAGTTTGCCACAGTCAGAATTTTCAAGGGTAGCGAACAGGCTGGTCGCCAAAGGCGGCTAGTCTATATAATAAAAGGCAATGTCTGTGTGTCTGTCTTATACACTATACGTTTCGCGACCGCGCGTCGGAGAGCTACGAAATTTGGCAATCGGAGACCCGGGGGGGAGGGAAGGGGACACGTGAAAACCGATTTTTAAAATTTTAATTATTTTTTTATTTATTTAATGTTTTATGCGATTTCGACCGTTTTTTGCCATTTTTGCCCTTTTTTCTCCACGATCCAGACATCGTAGAAAAAAACAAATTACACCATCGGAAAGAGCAGAGAATTTCGAGTAAAAATATATCAATTTCAAATCTGAATTTCGATTTCTAATATTTTTTAAAGATTTTAAAACAAAAGTCACTTTTTGCTCAAGAAAACGATTTTTGGTTTTTAAATTCTCGCATCGTGAAAAGTACTCATAATTTCGACTAATAATTTACATTTTCAGAAAGGTAAAACATCTGGCATTCTTACAAGTCGAATCTGGTCCAGAAATAATGAAAATTGCCTTCAGGATGGCAATTTTAAAGACGCCATGATTTTAAATTTGTCGGCTACCGGCTCAGTTCCCCAACGGCATTTTCCCCCCCATCCGCATTAGTTTCTTCCCCGTCTCCATGGAGACCGCGCTTTCGGTTTTAACTGAATTACGAGCATAAGTGTTGTATACATCGGGCGAAATTATTATATTTATATGATATTTTAAATGGATATTTTTAAATGGATATTTTAAATAATTTAAATGATTGAATTATGGTGGTTTGAATTGTGGTGATGTATTTGAAATTATTATATTTATGGATTGGTGGAACGATATGGTTGATTTTTTTATTTTAAATGGATATTTTAATTTATGGATATTTTAATTTATAGATATTTTAAATGGATATTTTAATTTTATGGCTATTTTAAATGATGGAACGATGGAACGAGGATGGTGGAATTAAGAGCCTAGCATATGGTCGTTATAAATTTAAATTAGCGCGCGGGAAGTTAGCGCGCGAGAATTGCACTCGGTAGGCCTGGGTTCGATTCCCGCCACTGATGCGGAGTACGATCACCTTAAACATATGGGTCGATAATTCCTTCCGAGAGGTTGGTGGCAGGGAAAGGAGGGTACGGTCTCTGTGGATGCCTCCCCCACTGGGTCCTGGTCCAAATTGGGTGAATAAAAAGAAAGTTATGGAGATTGTCGCGGAGGGCGCGGTAGCCCAGTGGTTAGCGTGAGGGAATTTCACTCGGTAGGCCCGGGTTCGATTCCCTCCACTGACAAAACTGCTGCCGTGTTCACGCGGAGTACGATCACGTTAAACATGTGGGTCCGTAAGTCCTTCCGAGAGGTTGGTGGTAGAGGAAGGAGGGTACGCACCCTGTGGATGACTTTCCCACTGGGTTCCGGTCTAAATTGGGTGAATAAAAAGAAGGTTATGGAGATTATCGCGGAGGGCGCGGTAGCCCAGTGGTTGGCGCGCGGGAATTGCACTCGGTAGGCTAGGGTTCGATTGCCGCCACTGCCAAAACTGCTGCCATTTTCACGCGGAGTACGATCACGTTAAACATGTGGATCCGTAAGTCCTTCCGAGAGGTTGTTGGTAGAGGAAGGAGGGTACGGACCCTGTGGATGCCTCCCCTACTGGGTTCCGGTCTAAATTGGGTGAATAAAAAGAAGGTTATGGAGATTGTCGCGGAGGGCGCGGTAGCCCAGTGGTTAGCGCGCGAGATTTGCACTAGGTAGGTCCGGGTTCGATTCCCGCCACTGCCAAAACTGCCGGCGTGTTCAGGCGGAGTACGATCACGTTAAACATGCGGGACCGTAAGTCCTTCCGAGAGGTTGGTGGTAGGGGAAGGAGGGTACGGTCCCTGTGGATGCCTCCCCCACTGAGTTCCTGTCTAAATTGGGTGGCACTTCCTGGTAGGTCGTTCCTTCTGGTAGGTCGCGCCAGCGAGTGTGCCACGGTTAGAATTTGCCACGGTCAGAATTTTCAAGGGTAGCGAACAGGCTGGTCGCCAAAGGCGGCTAGTCTATATAATAAAAGGCAATGTCTGTGTGTCTGTGTGTCTGTCTTATACACTATACGTTTCGCGACCGCGCGTCGGAGAGCTACGAAATTTGGCAATCGGAGACCCGGGGGGGAGGGAAGGGGACACGTGAAAACCGATTTTTAAAATTTTAATTATTTTTTTATTTATTTAATGTTTTATGCGATTTCGACCGTTTTTCGCCCTTTTTTCTCCACGATCCAGACATCGTAGAAAAAAACAAATTACACCATCGGAAAGAGCAGAGAATTTCGAGTAAAAATATATCAATTTCAAACCTGAATTTCGATTTCTAATATTTTTTAAAGATTTTAAAACAAAAGTCACTTTTTGCTCAAGAAAACGATTTTTGGTTTTTAAATTCTCGCATCGTGAAAAGTACTCATAATTTCGACTAATAATTTACATTTTCAGAAAGGTCAAACATCTGGCATTCTTACAAGTCTAATCTGGTCCAGAAATAATGAAAATTGCCTTCAGGATCGCAATTTTAAAGACGTCATGATTTTAAATTTCTCGCCGTTCCGCTCGGCGTGACGCTTCGTTTCTCCCCCGCTGAAGCAGGGAAGGTGGTGGGTGGGGACGTCAAGGTGGAGGTGACGTCACGGTTCTGAATAGAGCGCCTTTGCTCTATATAAATTATTATATTTATATTTTAAATGATGGGACGATCTGGATTTTTTAAATGTATATTTTAACTTTTGGATATTTTAATTTTATGGATATTTTAAATGATGGAACAATGAAACAATGGAATGAGGATGATGGAATTAAGCATATGGTCATTTTAAATTGCAAATTAGCGCGCGGGAAGTTAGCGGTAGGCCCGGGTTCGATTCCCGCCACTGCCAAAACGCCGCCGTGTTTACGTGGAATACGATCACGTTAAATATGTGGGTCCGTAAGTCCTTCCGAGAGGTTGGTGGTAGGGGAAGGAGGATACGGCCCCTGTGGATGCCTCCCCCACTGGGTTCCCGTCTAAATTGGGTGAATATGTAGAAAGTTATGGAGATTGTCGCGGAGGACGCGGCAGCCCAGTGGTTAGCGCGCGGGAATTGCACTCAGTAGGCCCGGGTTCGATTCCCGCCACTGCCAAAACTTACGCCACGTTCACGCAGAGTACGATCACGTTAAACATGTGGGTTCGTGAGTCCTTCCGAGAGGTTGGTGGTAGAGGAAGGAGGGTACGGTCTAAATTGGGTGAATAAAAAGAAAGTTATGGAGATTGTCGCGGAGGGCGAAGTAGCCCAGTGGTTAGCGCGCGGGAATTGCACGCGGTAGGCCCGGGTTCGATTTCCGCCACTGACATGGAGTACGATCACGTTAAACATATGGGTCCGTATGTTTTTCCGAGAGGTTGGTGGTAGGGGAAGGAGGGTACGTTCCCTGTGGATGCCTCCCCCACTGGGTTCCGGTCTAAATTGGGTGGCACATCCTGGCCGTCCAACCAGTTACCAGGCCCGGGTTCGATTCCCAAAATTGCCGCCGTGTTTACGCGGAGTACGAGCACGTTAAACATGTGGGTCCGTGAGTCCTTCCGAGAAGTTGGTGGTATTGAAAGGAGGGTACGGTCTAAATTGGATGAATAAAAAGAAAGTTATGGAGATTGTCGCGTAGGGCAAAGTAGCCCAATGGTTAGCGCGCGGAAATTGCACTCGGTAGGCCCGGGTTCGATTCCCAAAATTGCCGCCGTGTTTACGCGGAGTACGATCACGTTAAACATGTGGGTCTGTAAGTCCTTCCGAGAGGTTGGTGGTAGGGGAAGAAGGGTACGGTCCCTGTGGATGCTTCTCCCACTTGGTTCCGGTCTAAATTGGGTGAATAAAAAGAAAGTTATGAAGAATATCGCGGAGGGTGAAGTACCCCAGTGGTTAGTGCGCGGGATTTGCACTTGGTAGGCCCGGGTTCGATTCCCAAAATTGCCGAATAAAAATAAAGTTATGGAGATTGTCGCGGATGGCACGGTAGCCCAGTGGTTAGCGCGCGGGAATTTCACTCGGTAGGCCCGGGTTCGATTCCCGCCATTGCCAAAACTGCAGCCGTGTTCACGCGGAGTACGATCACGTTAAACGTGTGGGACTGCAAGTTCTTCCGAGAGGTTTGTGGTAGGGGAAGGAGGGTACGGTCTCTTTGGATGCCTCCCCCATTGGGTTCCGGTCTAAATTGTGTGGCACTTCCTGGCCTTCCAAGCAGTTACCTTACACCTTTCTGGTAGGTCGCGCCAACGAGTTTGCCACGGTCAGAATTTTCAAGGGTAGCGAACAGGCTGGTCGCCAAAGGCGGCTAGTAAATAATAAAAGGCAATGTCTGTGTGTGTGTGTGTCTGTCTGTCTGTCTTATACACTATACGTTTCGCGACCGCGCGTCGGAGAGCTACGAAATTTGGCAATCGGAGACCCGGGGGGGAGGGAAGGGGACACGTGAAAACCGATTTTAAAAATTTTAATTATTTTTTTATTTATTTAATGTTTTATGCGATTTCGACCGTTTTTTGCCCTTTTTGCCCTTTTTTCTCCACGATCCAGACATCGTAGAAAAAAACAAATTACACCATCGGAAAGAGCAGAGAATTTCGAGTAAAAATATATCAATTTCAAATCTGAATTTCGATTTCTAATATTTTTTAAAGATTTTAAAACAAAAGTCACTTTTTGCTCAAGAAAACGATTTTTGGTTTTTAAATTCTCGCATCGTGAAAAGTACTCATAATTTGGACTAATAATTTACATTTTCAGAAAGGTCAAACATCTGGCATTCTTACAAGTCCAATCTGGTCCAGAAATAATGAAAATTGCCTTCAGGATGGCAATTTTAAAGACGCCATGATTTTAAATTTGTCGGCTACCGGCTCAGTTTCTCAACGGCATTTTCCCCCCATCCGCATTAGTTTCTTCCCCGTCTCCATGGAGACCGCGCTTTCGGTTTTAACTGAATTACGAGCATAAGTGTTGTATACATCGGGCGAAATTATGATATTTATATGATATTTTAAATGGATATTTTTAAATGGATATTTTAAATAATTTAAATGATTGAATTATGGTGGTTTGAATTGTGGTGATGTATTTGAAATTATTATATTTATGGATTGGTGGAACGATATGGTTGATTTTTTTATTTTAAATGGATATTTTAATTTATGGATATTTTAATTTATAGATATTTTAAATGGATATTTTAATTTTATGGCTATTTTAAATGATGGAACGATGGAACGAGGATGGTGGAATTAAGAGCCTAGCATATGGTCATTATAAATTTAAATTAGCGCGCGAGAATTGCACTCGGTAGGCCTGGGTTCGATTCCCGCCACTGATGCGGAGTACGATCACCTTAAACATATGGGTCGATAATTCCTTCCGAGAGGTTGGTGGCAGGGAAAGGAGGGTACGGTCTCTGTGGATGCCTCCCCCACTGGGTCCTGGTCCAAATTGGGTGAATAAAAAGAAAGTTATGGAGATTGTCGCGGAGGGCGCGGTAGCCCAGTGGTTAGCGTGCGGGAATTTCACTCGGTAGGCCCGGGTTCGATTCCCTCCACTGACAAAACTGCTGCCGTGTTCACGCGGAGTACGATCACGTTAAACATGTGGGTCCGTAAGTCCTTCCGAGAGGTTGGTGGTAGAGGAAGGAGGGTACGCACCCTGTGGATGACTTTCCCACTGGGTTCCGGTCTAAATTGGGTGAATAAAAAGAAGGTTATGGAGATTGTCGCGGAGGGCGCGGTAGCCCAGTGGTTGGCGCGCGGGAATTGCACTCGGTAGGCTAGGGTTCGATTGCCGCCACTGCCAAAACTGCTGCCATTTTCACGCGGAGTACGATCACGTTAAACATGTGGATCCGTAAGTCCTTCCGAGAGGTTGTTGGTAGAGGAAGGAGGGTACGGACCCTGTGGATGCCTCCCCTACTGGGTTCCGGTCTAAATTGGGTGAATAAAAAGAAGGTTATGGAGATTGTCGCGGAGGGCGCGGTAGCCCAGTGGTTAGCGCGCGGGATTTGCACTAGGTAGGTCCGGGTTCGATTCCCGCCACTGCCAAAACTGCCGCCGTGTTCAGGCGGAGTACGATCACGTTAAACATGCGGGACCGTAAGTCCTTCCGAGAGGTTGGTGGTAGGGGAAGGAGGGTACGGTCCCTGTGGATGCCTCCCCCACTGAGTTCCTGTCTAAATTGGGTGGCACTTCCTGGTAGGTCGTTCCTTCTGGTAGGTCGCGCCAGCGAGTGTGCCACGGTTAGAATTTGCCACGGTCAGAATTTTCAAGGGTAGCGAACAGGCTGGTCGCCAAAGGCGGCTAGTAGGGAATATTACAAAAGGGAATATTACACGTTCGCAACAATATGCTTGAATAAAGATGATGATGCATGATTGATTAATGTATAATTAATTATTCAGGCATATCTATTACACCATATTTTAGAATGGGCGAAAATTTATCTATGTCCCCGGGTACTCAACATCCTCGCTATACCACAGCCTGTTACTAACGCAGTTTTTGTATTTCACTTTATTTCAGATAACAGTTCAGTTTGAGCAAATTTTTATAAAATGACGTAGTATTTGGGCCATTAAAAGAAAACATCACAAGATGTATGCTGATATTGGTTCAATATTGTATAGCTTAACATTTCATGGGAAATATTCTCAATGAAATACCAATATTGGGTCCATATTGGATCAAAATTGGGGATACATGGGCCGCCAATATTGGGTCCACATTGGATCAAAATTGGGGATACATGGGCCGCCAATATTGGCAAAATAGTCACATTACCATATTCTTCCAATATTGGAGTTATATTGGAAGTATTTCGAATGAAACGCCAATACTGGAGATATATTGACAGCCAATATTGGCTAAATATTGGAATTACGATATTTTTCCAATACATCGGCGTTATAGCGGGAATAGTTTAAGTGAAACTCCAATATTGGCTGCCAATATTCTTGTCCATTTTTCGCCAATATTGCTGTTACATTGCAAATATAAACAAATGGTATAATTTTCATTATAAATAGGTGTCCGGTAGATTCATTGCCATTTCTAATATTCAACAGAAACATTTATGAAAAAAAATCATAACGACAAATAATATTAAGAGCCCACTTATAGCGAGCTTGGATGTAGCGAAGTATAGGTTATTAGGGATATTTTTTCTGTCACCCTTGTACAGCGATACTTTCATAATGTTCAATGCATCGCTTATAGCGAACAATTAGAAACTTGTACATCGGATATTGCGAAGATTTTAATGTTGGAGAGGTAAAGAAAAAAATTATTTTCATGGAATTTCTTGGAATAAAAGCAAAATCCCAGGAGCAACAATTAGTTTGAAAAATAAAAGATCAATGCATTTCAGACTTACTATAATGATTTTTTATTTCATAATACGCAAGGAGGTAAGTCATTTCTATTGTTTACCCATGGGGTTCGCGACGTGATAGTTTCGTGTAATTTTTCTTAATAAAGAAAGCCGCGTAATGTGAATGCATAATTTTGACCACAATGGACTTTTTCGGATTTTAGGGTTCCTCAATCAAGTTGAATTTCAAAAGGGTTCCGCGAAACAAACAGTTTGAATATCACTGTTTTAGTGCGTCACCTTAATCTGCTGAATATTACATGATTGGTAAAAGGTGTACTTATTTTTTTTTTTCGTAATTATTTTGAATAGTTTCAATTATATATATATATTTTAATAACGCACGGACGACGGACTATTATCTTTAGAATTAGTAGGGTTCAGAGCCTCCATTTTTCGGAGGCTCCCTTTAATAGGTAACTCTTTCAACATGTAACGTATGGATTTCAAATCCAGAAGAACTAGACCTATAAAACAATAAATTACACCACGTATCCCAATTAAAATGCATTTTAGATCCATAAGAACTTGGCCTGCAAAACATTAATTTCTAAATCAGTTATATGTGAGAGGAGTTAGAATATGGGATAAAGGAGACAGACAGACAGAAAACAGCAAATTGAGTCCAACCCAAAAGTAACAATTTTAATCGTTTCGTTTCCTCACTGGTGTGCAACCCTTGGATTGCGAGGATTTGATAAAGAATCGTCGAAATTTTCTTTATAAAAGACAGGATTATTCCAAACCCCTAGGTGACCGACAAAATATAAAAAAGAGGTTAGATAATATGCAGCAGCCTTTGTAATTCTGCTTTCCGTCTGTGTTTTTAGCTCATTCAATGGCACCGACAGACGCGGACCCATCTCCCTGCTACCTATTTAACAAGTTATTGATCTTTTTTTATGAACTGCATATAAGGATCGGGCTTCCCAAGCCTTCCGAGCCTCCAAGCATGCCATCATCTAAACATGCCTCAGAGCATATTTCATCCTTTTGCCCTCCTCCGTCAGCGGCTCTGGTGTGTATTAAACTAGTCATACAATATCATCAATTAAATAAAAAAATAGAATGCAAAAATGCATAGATATATGTGTTGTGTGCGCTCATAACAAACAAATGCTCTCTCGGACTGTGTCTCAACGAGAAGTACTTGGTTACGGTACTTGAAATTTGGTTGTACATTCAGAATAAACACCGATTTAATAGTAAAAAAAGCACTGTAATATTTATTTCCCTTTGCGTTAACATACTTATGCGAAACAATTTTTTCTATTTTTACTGTGATAAAGACCAAACATTTATTTATACTAAAAGTTGCAGATGACCTCCAAGTTATAATTTCAAATATATAAATCCAAAAATGGAGAGCATACTTCCAAACTTTCAAGCTCAGATTTCACATTTGGACTCAAATATTGTATGTAATATTTTTATTTTAATAATAATTATTTTTTTCTTTTAATAATAATTATTTTTACTTTCAATATATAAATATATAGATTGAAGCTCAACTTTCCAGTTAGGACTGTTAAACATTTTTGTGTATATTTTTATTAATAGTATTTCTTTGTTTCAATATATCCTATTATTTCTCGTTAGACGAAACATTTTGACTTTTATTGATGAATTTAACTAATATTAACAAATGCAAAATAAATTATTTTTAAAAATGTATATTTAATTATAATTTTGTATCCCTTTTTTTATTTGCATGGTGGCATGGGGTCTTCTAAATAATATTTCAGTGGGATCACACCAATGAAAACATTGCGCGCCACTGATGTAGATGGCACTTTTTATTTGAAATTGAATTAAGTGAAAGGAGGGAGCAATAAGTGTCTAAGTTTCTTACATTTGAGTTGGATGTAATTTGCTTCTATAGGTGTGTTTGCCTTCCAAGTTCGAAGATAACTCTTCGGAAACGCAGCTGATTGTTTTGAAATTCGAATATATAGTATAGATGACTGCTCTAAGCTCGGTTCGGTATTCAACGTAGTCTAATAAAAACTGCATACGCCCCCCCCTCCCCCAACAATTTTCAACGATAACTATTTGATGCAAATTTATACTACTCCTGTTTTGTGAAATTTAACATAGATATTTTACAGGCCCTGTTCATTGCAGATAGTGATCGGATGGAAATTGCGCATGCTGCACTTCCACATATATATATATATATATATATATATATATATATATGGAAGATAAATATATATATATATATATGGAAGATAATATATATATATATATAAAATTTTATGAAATCGATAAACATTTTCAGGAGATTAAATTTGAAAAAATACAAAATTTAAATTTTTATACGGCCCTCGTACAAAAACATTTCCAATGAGTAAAATGTTCCCCCACACACTAATAAGGTGATGTACAAAATTTCAGCATTTTATCGTAAAAAGTCCCAGAGATATGTTTAAACAAAGTTGGTGAGGGATTAATCACAAATTAAAATGTAAATGTTTACAGCAAGAGTGCAAATGACGCAACGCAGAAATGCATCATAGGCAAATAATATCTGCCTCTTCTCTTCAGATTTATTTACAATTTTTCAAAAATATGCTTCCTGAAAAATACCTTAAAATTTTACATGATTAATTACAGAATATCGGTGCGTCACACAATCGCATCTTCACATGAGAAAGTTGTTTTTGCTCTGCCATTGATCAATCGCCTCGCTTACGCAAGCCCGGCAGTCTGAGGGACCCTTAAGTATTTCACATTTCTGCTACATTTTGAGAGTGTAGTTAGCCTGTACCGACAGTATGTCGCAATATAGCAACGAAGAACTTTTTGAAATGCTTATGCTGTACAGTTTATGCAATCGCAATGCTAACGAAACTGCACGGGAATATCAACGTACTTTTCCCAATTCTCGACATCGTTCTGGGAGATTTATTTCCCGATTGGTGCAACGAGTGCGTGAAAGAGGAAGCGTACATCGTGTAGGTGGACTAGGTAGGCCCAGACTTCACTCAACTGATGTAAAAATTGATATTTTGGCTTACTTTTGCAGTCATCCACAAAGCAGTGTTACCAGTCGCTCACTTTGCTGCTCATACCCGCGGGTGAGTCGGGCGGCCTGGGTCTTCTACATAGTAGTGTTCGGGCCAACGGCCGTACCGTGCTGAAAACACCGGTTCTCGTTAGATCACCGAAGTCACGCAGCATCGGGCGCGGTTAGTACTTGGTGGGTGACCACCTCGGAACACCGCGTGCTGTTGGCCATCTCGGGTGCGGTATCCCCGTGGTTTGCGCGCTAGATTTGCACGCTACCACAAATGCCGCCGTGTTCATGCGGAGTACGATCACGTTAAACATGTGGGTCCGTAAGTCCTTCCGAGAGGTTGGTGGTAGGGGAAGGAGGGTACGGTCCCTGTGGATGCCTCCCCCACTGGGTTCCGGTCTAAATTGGGTGGCACTTCCCGGCCGTCCATACAGTTACCTTACACCTTTCTGGTAGGTCGGACGGTCTGGGTCTCAACAACAACATAGTAGTGTTCGTACCGCTGCTTCAGAAATGAACGTACCACGTGCAACAGTGTGGATAATACTGAGACTGAATAAATGGCATCCGTTTAACATTCATGGTGTGCAAAGACAGGAGTCAACAGATTATCAACGCAGTCTAGATTTTTGTAATTGGGCTCTGAATCAGGAAGATGCAAATCCCTCTCCCAAGAAACGTAATTTGGACTGACGAATGCTGTTTTAAACAAGATGGATGCATAAATCCTCAAAATGAGCACTTCTGGTCTGACACAAATCCATTCGTGGTACGTGATATTCATCATCAGAAGCAATTTTCTGTGAATGTATGGTGTAGTATTTTCAAAAACTGTTTGCTTGGACCCATACTGTATGATGGTACGTTGGCGGGTGACAGATGTTAATGAGATTCTTAATGCGGTTATTTCTGATTTTATGGATGAACTGCCCCTAACAGTACTTCCACATGTATGGTTTCAACAGGACGGATCTCCAGCTCATCATACTACAGTTATATAACACTGGTTAAATAATGACTTTCCAGACAAGTGGATAGGCTTGCATGGGCCAGTCGAATTCTCCACTAGATCGCCTGATTTAACGCTTGTGAATTTTTATTTGTGGGGTCATTTACTCACAACTGTTTATCTGTCACTTCCCTTAAATAAAGCGGAGTTACAACAACGCATTCAAGATAGTTGTCGTGACATTACCGAACAAGAACTTTATAAAGTGCACAGAATAGTTATCAGGCGTATGCAGCTCTGTATTGGCATGAATGGAAAACATTTCAAACAAGCTTTGTAATCTTTGAGTAAAGTTATTATTTCTACACAGCGTAGATACTTTTGTACCAATAAATAGTAAAATTATTATTTATTTATGTAATTATTGCTTTCTTTCGCAACTTGTGTATGACCCCTGAAACGCGATATGCCGACATGATTTTTCTCCTCTGAGAACCCATGTCGATGCATCGAAAAGTGGTTTAAGTCAGCAATTTTGTCTTTTCATATTTCCGGGACTTTTTATGATAAAATTCTGAAATTTTGTACATCACCTTATTTGTGTATGGGGCACATTTTATTAATTGGAAATGTTTTTGTACGGGGGCCGTATAAAAATTTACATTTTGTATTTCTTAAAATTTAATTCTCTTGAAAATTTTAATCGATTTCATAAAATTCTGTACCTTTTTTACGCAACTTTGTAATTTATTATATATGTCTAAGATCAATATTTAAGGAATAAAAGCAGAGGTCAATTTTTCTGGTACATCCTGTATATATATATATATATATACATACATATATACATATATATATACAAGATAGGACAAAAAAAAATTCGGAGACTGACTTACTTGACGGATATGATTTATTGATATTATGTGTTACACAGAACCACCTTCATAGTACTCTCTTTCTGCAGTTATGCACTTCTGCCAGAGCGAGTACAGTTGCTAAAAACATTCCTGGAAGCCTTTGGACGAGATGGTCTTCAGTGCGGCCGTCACAGCTTCCTGCACTCTTGAAACGGCGTCCTTTGAGTTCGTTTTTGAGACGGGGGAACAGGTAAAAATCGCATGGGGCGAATTCGGGTGAGTAGGGAGGGTATGGAAGGGTTGACGTTCCATGTCTGGTCACTGCGGACTGCACCATGAAAGACCGATGAGCGGGGGCATTGTCATGTTGAAGCACCTAATCCTTGTTTTTTCAGAGTTCTGGGCGTTTCCGGCGGATTGCATCACGGAGATGAGCCAAGATCTGTGTGTACTCCTCCTTGTTCACTGTTGCCCCTTCCGGTATGAACTCGTAATGCACCAAGTCCTTCTGGTCAAAAAACACCTCCAGCATTTCCTTCCCCTTTAGACGGTCCAAACGGAACTTTTTTGACTTCGGCGACGATGGTGACTTCCACTGTGAGGATTGCCGTTTCGTTTGTGAGGCGTACAAGAAACACCACGTCTCATCACCGGTGATAATTTTTGAAAGGAATGTCGGATCTTTGTCAGCAACGTCAATCAGTTCTTCGTAGATCCGCATGCGCTCATCACACTGATCTTCGGTTAGTATTTTTGGTACAATGTGTTGACACACACGATGCATGTTCAGTTTGTCCGTCAGGATAGCTTGGCAGCTCCCGTACGAAATTCCTGCTTTTTCAGCAATGACGTTGATGGTTTAACGTCGGTCGGCACGCACAATTTCCGCCAACTTTCGAATGTTGTCCTCCGTAATTGATGTTGACGGCCGCCCAGTTCGCGGATTGTCTTCTACGGATTCACGGTCGTCCGTGAATCGGAAACAGGGCCGGCTCAAGGATATTTTCGTGTGTGGGCAAAACAGTTTGGGGCCGCCCCCTCTCTCTCTCTGTGTGTGTATATATATATATATATATATATATATATATATATTGATTGTTATGATAAATATGCTGCATGGACCAATTTGAATAGAGTAATTAGAAAATTAATAGTAATTGCTTTAAGAGCTTAATGAAAATTATAAATCAATTACTCCATTCAAATCAAGATCCCTGTAATAAATTTTCACGGGTCGGATTCTCATGTCAAATCAACTAAATCTTAATGGCCAAATAAACAATTAATTAAAATTATAAATTTCGTATAGTGGTATTATCCAGGTATTGACATGATAACCTAAAATTAAATATAAATAATGTTAAAATGAATTATAATCATGCACAATAAATACAATGATTATTTTAAATAGAAAAAAATTATTTATTAATTGCGAAATATTCATTATAATTTCTAAATATATATTTTCAGATAAATTATTATTTAATCCAGAGAAATTAAGATTAAATATGTAAAAAACAAACTACACAATATTTATAATAGAACATTCTTATAAAACATAATATTTTGAAATAATTAAATTAATATAAGATCATGAAAAGATTTCTACTCACATATTGCATTTATATTGTATTGTTGAATAAAATATTATAATTGTAAATATTATGTTGTAAAATGATCATAGTGTAGAATCACCATAATTAAAATTTGATAGAACAAACCTTGCACATAGCACTGGTTTTCAAAAAAACTACACTGCGCTAAATATATATATATATTTTCACTAATTCAAACACATCTTTGAATTCTCACTTTATATAAATAAAGTTGCACTCATAAACGCACAATACCAAGGCCTTCATCAGCTATGCATATTTTTCTTTTTATCATAGCGGCATTTTCACACTATGCAGTCAAAGTGCAATAACGACATATCTTGTTCTCAGCACAACAAATCTATATTCTATAACACTCGACTGCTGATCAACACATTTTTGTAAAAAAGCAACTTGAACAAAACAGAGGGATGAGCTACATTCTCAACAAAATATCTGTATACTGCTTCGACCAAAAAATCTATTCATTATATACATCACAGAATTAGTCTGTGATATACATATTAGAAGAAAATATAAATACACCTTCCAGGGAAGGGGGAGAGACAGCAATCTTCTTTCTCGTTCACATTCCCATAAATCTAGGTGACAGTAACAGAAAAACCAAATCATAAAAAAAATAACTTCTGGGTAAAAAAGAGACGTACCAATCAGTCATTGGTCACTGTGATCAACGAATTGTAGAAAGGGGGGGGGGGGGAGTTGTTTCTTCGCATGCTAGATGAATTCCACTGAAAAACCTCTGCTCACAGGGAACTCAGAATTGATGATCTTGCACATCTGTCAAGGATGTTAATGGAATGCACTTGCAATCCATTCGTGCCTAATCGTGGTGTTAATGGCTGCAAATAAATGCCAGATTGTAAAAAATATGAGGTCTCGTTCAGCTTTCAAAACTGTGTTTTTCCACATCTTAACATGTTACCTTACACCTTTACCATGTTACCTTACACCTTTAGTTACCTTACACCTTTCTGGTAGGTCGGACGGTCTGGGTCTCAACAACAACACCTTAACATGTCACTTAAGGTTTTAAGTGATCATGCTAAAATGCTTTTTTAATTGCTTTAGTGTCTTCTACTTCGAAGCTACTGTGGGAAAAACATTCACTACCTCAGACCACCATGAATTTGAGAAAATGTTCTCAATGCAAAGAATAGTTTTCTGTAGTAAAAATATAAAGTGTTATGATGAGTTTAAATTTTTTTTTAAACACATCGCAACATATATATATACTGTGAAATTGCAAAAAATATATGCACCTACAAAAAAATTGAGCTACATTCACAAAACTCGGCATGCAAATTTCGTTTTAAGAGTTATGCAAATAATCAAACTGTCAACGCCTATGACCTTATAGGGGTCATGCAACGCGCATGAGAACGACGCATCATGCAGTATTTAAAACGGCCGATGTTCTCACTTATGGGTAATTGGAACTGGATTTTCTGCTTTGAAACTGAAAGTTGTGTACATAGATGCCTTTGAGAACTACTCGACAACACTACGAACAATTGTCGGATTTAGAGAGAAGTCGCATCATAGGCCCAAGGGAAACCGTTTGGTCCAACAGACTATCAATCGCCATCTTGGTCGAAGCGATATGGTAGTTCCTCGGTGATGGAAACAGTAGATCAGAGAAGACCCATGTAACCGTCGCAAAGGCTCAGAACCCCCCCCCCCCCGAGACAGACAACTGCTCGAGAAGATCGTGCAGTCAGGAGAGGAGCCACGTCTACACCAATGGCGGCGCTATCAGCACCTCCGTGCATCCTGTATCAATGTATATTATTTGGAGACGACTGGCAGAAGGTGGGATTAGTGTTCGACGTCCATTAATGCGCCTACCACTGACCCATCAACATAGACAGAGCCGTCTGGATTGGTGTTGAGCTCGGTCAACATGGACAGTGTCCGAGTGCAGGCATGTTGTCTTTAGCGACGAATACCGTTTCTCTCTCATTGCTGATGAATCCCACACAGGCGTGTGAAAAAGGACTGGACTTGTTTTCATGATTACACACGAGAAAGATACTGAGAGCAAAGCATCTTAGATAGGCAAGAGCAGGAGGGGACTAATCCCCTTAAAACAGGATCACCATCACCTTACGAAAATTATTTTATTTTAATGACCTATCAAATGTTATTCTCATCTAAATTCAGAGATCTAATGAGCGGTTTAGAAAATGTAATGCTATACATTTTTTTCTACATACATACATAATGCAGCATTAATTCATAATACGTAACTGAATTATTTCGAACTTTATTTGTAATTTCCCTGCATACAAATAAGGTATAGGGAAAATATTATGATGGGTTCGAAAACTCTTAATTCGAATTTTCAATGGATTAATATACGTTTTGGATATCCTTTAACCTGAATCGATTACGTTTAAAGGAATGTCTGTACGTATGTGAGTGTAATGTATGTATGGGTGTGTATAGGAGTCTAGAGACATTTCTAGAACGGAGTGAAGCGAATGAAATTTATAATTTGAAATGAAAATGAACATTTGGAAGGTCACAAATTTTCAAACTTCTTTTAAATTATATATATATAAAAAAAGGGCATCCAAAAATGTTAAACAAACAAACATGTTTTCATTGGAAATGGAATGGAACTTACTTTAGAACGATAGCATGAACCGTTCTCGTGCTATTGCACTTTTTTCGAATAAATGGATCAAAAACTATGCATAAAGTTAATAAAAGAGCATTTATACGATAAATTTATAAACGACAATATCGTATATATAGCGTGTTCTATTCACGAGAAAAGACATGTGAATTTTGTTTTGTTCAATAATGCTATAAATTTCTATTAACGTTAGTTAAAATACACTGCTGATATTATTGTGAAATAAATTGTAGAACGTGGATACAAGGTTTTTATTTTTCGTGAATAGCATCTATGTTTGGGGTTTCTGTGGAAAGAAAACGGAGCGTTACGAAAAATGTAAACCCTTTCGGCGCTTAAAATAATTTCAGTATTTATAACTTTTTTCTAGAAAACATAAAAAGTATTTGTTCGAGCGAGTGTTTTTATTCTTATTTTCATTTTAAACTATAAAATATAGATATAAATAGTAAACGACAAAAATATGTACTAGGAAATTTGATATCAAAATCAATATTTATTATTAAAAAAAGTTTTTATAGTTCTCGAGTAATCGTTTTGCCAAATTGAAGAAGATTGAAAATTTTCCATTTTTCAAGTTTGTGATGATTTCATCTCAAAAACCAAAATATCTAGCTTTGAACAATAAGCAAGAATTTGTAGCTCTTTAAAAGCCCTACAAGTGTATGTAATTAGATTTTGGATAGAATCCTATTAAAAAAAGTTCTTTTTCCCATGTTTCATACTTTCACTCGAAATATCATAGAAAGTATAAAAGATAGATGTCATTAGTAAGCAACAGAAATATGTATGAGAAAATTTAGTTTAAAATTTAGTTAAAAATTTCTTATAGTTTTCAAGTAATCGTCTTGTCAAGTGGAAGAAGTTTTTCAAGCTTGCAATGCTTATATCGTAAAAGCTAAAAGTGATAGCTATAAAAGATAAGCAAGAATTTATTGTTCTTTTAAAAAACCCTATAAGTGTATATATTTGGATTTTGGGTCACTTTCTTGGTTTTTGAAGTATAGTGATTATAATTCGATATTTTAGTATTTCTATCTGGGTTTTCCAATGGGTGGGAAGGCTGCAATATTTGAAATGCCACGATTGTTGTAGCTCAGTCTAGTTACTTACTCCTTTGTGAAATATTGGTGCACATAAGCACGAGATATTTTATTTTGTTTAAAAAAAAAAAAAAAAAAAAAAAAAGGAATTTAAATGAACTTGGAAATTCTAAAGATATTTAATGATTGGTGAGGTTTGAACAGAATAGGTGGAAATATACGTATTCAAGTACATATTTATGTGCAGTCAGGCAAGTTTATAGATTAACTAGAATGTAAAATCTCGTCAGTGAGTTTAATTTTTATACCGCAAATCATATTGGTAAAATAATTGAATATATTAAAATGGAGTCTATGGTCTGAGTTTCCAGATGAAATCGGGGCGAAAACTAAAAGCGCAAGCTAGCTATAAATAGTTTTCGAGTAATTTGCGCGCTTTGAAAGCCTGTAAACGAAACAAATGAGTCTGAAAAATTCGAATAAACTCATTGAACATTACTGTATTTTTATCTTACAAAATATCATTCACGCAAAACAATTTCGGTTTCATCGGACTGAAGCGACCGCCGATTACATTTTTCTGAATTTATCAGGAGTCAGAAGTAACTTACTGCATTATGTAGTGTCATGGAAGTTGCCCTTATCATTATTTTTAATAAAATTTGAATTTGTAATTGGATAAATTTTATGAATTATTTATACATCTTAGCAGTAAAACATTATAAACAAATCAAACAAATGATCTCATGAATAAATTAGAAAAGGAGAAAGATGAAGAAAAAGCATTTCAATCCCTAAAAAGCTAAGATATAATATAACGGGTAAAGTCAGAATATTGCAGGTTATTATCAGCAATTTATTTAAATAGCTAATCTTTAAATATTAAATTAAAAACTCAAAAATATTCAAATTTATTGCGATTTTGATTTCGCAAATAAAAACCTGGAATTCTATTTCGAAGCTGTTTGTGACTGTCCATTGTAGCCCCTCTGAAATCTGATTCAAATACTGCAGGGACATAGATGCAAAATAATGGAATACTAGCCAAATTACAAGAAAATTTTACACCTTGACAAATTTAAAATTTGTTTTCTTGTATCACTGGAATGAATTACCCGATGTTGACCGGGACGTAAATAAACCCCCTCTACGTAAATAATAAATTTACAGATAACACTACTTAATTTTCTTCAAATACTAAACCGGCGTCAAACATTTTTTTTTAATTATCGAAATAAGAAAATTTGAAGATCCTGGCCTTCGAGAAAATTAAGAAGCTGACAATTAGTGATTGTATACCAAATATATTTTGATTTGTTTAATTTGTTTGATATATATACCGCTGTATGTGGAAAAGTAAAAATTTCAATGAGGACTTCTAAACCATGGTATTCATTTATTTCCTGTGTAAAGTAATTGCAAAATGTGTAATAACTTAATAATATTAAGTGCATTTCATTTTTTTTTTTTTTTTTTCTGTTTCAAATAAAACTTGCAAAATATCTCAAAAACGGTGCATATTAGCGTTCTATATAAATGATGATATTCGCTTTTATTAAAATATATACTTTTATAACATTTTTAAACATTTTACTTTTCACGTTCATCTTATTTTTTATTTTAAATGTTCGATAAATTAATGGCTTTCTTCTGTTCCATTCACCCGAAAATTAATGAATCTCTGATATTTATTGATTGAAGAAGTATTACCGAATTGTATTCTATTTTATTGATTTGTTATAGAGATATCATTGCCAAAGACTCGGTGTTTCTCTCAGAAATACATCAGAGGGGGGGGGGGGGGGGCTAAGACCTTTCGGAAACATCCTCCACTCCCCACTCCCACCGGCCACACAGAAAGCTACCATTAGCCTATGGGTTGGTCGTGTGGTCTGGGTTTTCTACTCCCCACTCCCAGATACATTTTATGTTACCGGACCAAATGCTAATAAATTCAGGCACTCACAAAATACTTTTGTGAATTTTAACCTAGTTTCCACTTCTTATGTGGCAGCATTTAGATTATTATTATAATTTTATTTAGCTATTGACTATTTTTAGAATGAAATTTTGTAGCTATAATTCAATTTACATTATTTTAAAATTTTTTAATCCTCTTGTTTAGCCGGAGCAAGTTTTTCTTGCAATTTTTGAATAAGTATTTGCTATATATATAGTTATTACTTCCATATATGTATATACATAGTAATTACTTTTATATAGTAGTTAGTTAAAATTATATTAGACAATTTGCCCCATTTGAAGTTCTATTTTCTCTCCCCCCCCCCCCCCAGACAAAAAGTCCTGAAAGAAACACTGCACAGATAGACAGACACATCATTGAAAATATGGTTGATTAGTATTCAAGGATGCTCAACACTGGTACATTTATCAAAATCCAAGTGTTCGGTTTTTGACCCCGCATCACAATACTTTTCCTTTCCTATGTGTTGCAGGAAAAGTGATTAGATATAAAAAGGATATTTTTGTAACTCTTTTTCTGATATTTATTATACTTCCCTCGCTAAATAGAAGTAAGTATTCGCACACATCTTTTTTTTTAAATGATACGTTTTCGAAGGGACTGATTAATACAAAATAAATATTCTTTAGTTTTTTGTTGTCGATCGGTCTGTCGGTCATATCGTTAAATCGAGGTACCCTGCTGAACCAAATGAATTCAGATTTTAAACAGTTACTTGATCTTGTTATTCGATCCAGTGAATAACGGCACAATTTATTATTATTTTTTTTTCTTTTTCACTAGTCATTCTCAATTTGAGCAAATGTCGTTTCCGCAACATTACAATACTACTACTCAACCAACTGAAATAAAATTTTGTACGAATATGGCTTTAGTTATATGCTTGAAAAAATATTCTAAGAGGTCATTTCTGTGCACCACACTTCAAGCATAATATAAAAAAAAATATAAGGAAATTACATGTACTTTCCTTATGCTTAAAATGCAAAATTTTAAAGTTCCAATTAAATAGTAACATAATGTCAATTATACTCAAAAGTTGAAATAATTCAGAAAGTTTAAGAAATTTACAGTATTTTTTTTTTTTTTTTACTTTTTATTTACCAGAAAGAACAAAAATTCTTTGAGGTTCATCTTATTTTTTTCTGATGACTTAAAATAAAAATAAAAAAGTTTGGAGGTCTACATGTGAGACAGTTTGTTTAGAAAAAATTTTGATGGATTTCCAATTAATTTTAAAAACTAAACTTTTTCCTATTAACTTTCGTTATAAATATTCAAATGCCAAAGAATGTTATATTCTATTGAATTCTTACTCTGTTGTGACACGTCACAACACTTTATTTTATTATTCCAAATTAACATTTTTTTTTTTTTATAAATCATTAAATATTTTATTTTACTTTATTTATTATTCCAAATTATTCTATTCAAAATTGCTTTTATTTTATATATTCATTAATAGGCCAATTGTCTCTTTTATTAATTTAAATTATAGTGTGCTGCAGTATTCATATTCTTATGTATGGTGTATGACATCCTCTTTCTTACTGCGGTAAAATGACATCCTCTTTCGACAGTTGGTAAATCTCGTTTCAGGCGAGACATGGAACCTTTAAATCTCCCTGGTTGAACAGGAGTTTTTTTTCCTTGGCATGGCAACTGTGTGTGTGGCTTCAGCCAATCACAGCGTGCCAAGTTAGGCGGGAGATTTTCCCTTATGTGAAAAGTGCTCATGCACTCTCTTCTCTCAAAAATTCTTGTACGTGAAGGTGTTGGTTTTTTCGTTGGCAAAGGGGCCTTGGCCCCTTGCTTTGCCATTTATATATATATATATATATATATATATATATATATATATATGTACGCGTGGCTTTAAGTACTATAAAATAAAATCATTACGAATTGAAATCAACATATATATATTTGGTGTTTCTGTTTACGAATTGAGTATGAATTTCTTGGATTTATTTCAGTGTAATGTATAGCTTACAAGGTAAAAATGCAGGAATGTGAAATTGTAAAATGGATTTCTTGTAATTGATTAATACATTAAGTACCTCATTGATTACTATTTATTAAATTATTTGAGCCAAGTTAAAGAAATGTTATTTATTTCTCAGTTCGACAGCAGCATTGTCTCTATGGATATAATCTGTGGATTGATTTTTTTGCCAATTACTATTCAATTATGGTCTTCTGAAGGAATTGTTATGTCGGACATTAATTCGACCTAATTATTATAACCATCTTTCATCTGCCTTTTGTGGATTATTCTAAACGATTTGCTCTCAGAATTTATATACGAGTCAATAAGTCATCATGAAGATTAAAATATTTTGTCATCTGATTTATACATTGAAATATATATTACAACAGCAAAGTGCATATTGGTATTCCTGTGTGCAGTTATTCCTTTCACATTTTGGAATCACGTCCTGCTATTATTTCCATTTTCTTTTCGCACGGAGTGTTTGAAACTCGAGTTTAGCAAAAAAAGGAGCTCTAGATGTGGCCATTATCATTGTGAATTTCATGACTGTGAACATTGGCTTGGTGAAGTTTTTCAGCATTGATAATGAGACATTTCACTACATTCATAGATTTAATAATTAAAGAATCTTGAAATTTACATTAAATTTTAATGAATGATTTAGTTGTGACTAATAGTTACAAGATGAATAATTATGTTCTTTGCATCATTTAATGTGAGACAATTTATTTTACACTATTAATATTTTTTGTTTCAGATCCTGAAACAGGTATATTTTCTATCTAGAATGTTAAATTTAATTCATATTATGTTGCTTATGCATTTGTAGAATTTAAGGCGCTCACATACAAAATGGTTTAATATTTAAAAAAACACAACGCAATGTTATATTTATTCCAAATTCTATTTCCCACTATATGATCCCCTTCCATTAAATATTTAATTAATTAATTTCCCTTTTATTAATTAATTAAATATTATAATATTAATTAATTTTAAAATTAAATTAATTAATAATAAATATTAATTAATTTTATTAATTATTGTATGTGAGTGTCCGACCCAATCAGGTGTTGAGATATGATCATTCAATTGATTTTATTTTTTTATTAAGTCCTTTGAATGGTTGTATCACAACATACTCCATAACTTAAAAGCAGAATATAATATATGTAAATGACATTTTTATGATCCGATATAATTCGTTTAAAGAATTCAAGTTTATAAAATAACAGGGGTTTTAAAGCGGCGTGATGTGAATATGTTGAATATTGTCTTCGTTTTAAAATTACCTCATTCATATTACAGTAGTTACTTTTCAAATTAAACGCAGCTTTAGCTGAAATCCTGAAAACCAAAAATTTGAATAATTCGAAAAAGTAGAAATTGCCCGTAAGTAGCGTAAGTAATAGTAATACATACTTTTAATTTAAGAAAAAATAAATACAGTATTAAGAAGAAAAAACACACACAGAAAAAAATTAAAAAATTGAGCAAAACGAGAAACAATTTTCAAGAACTTTCAAGGAGCTAAATTTAATATAACATCCTAGGAGCAAACAAACACTGATCCGTGAGTAAAATTTAAAATATTTTTTAGCTAAAAAGTGACTCAACAGATGCTGTATATATATAAGTCGTTATAACGAAAACTATCACTATCTTTAAATTAAAGAATATACTGATTTTACACCTGGAATTTAAAATAATCTGAATCCTCTTGATGGGATGGGGGGAGGGGTCTAATATGTTATATGTTAATAGAAACAGTTTTAAACAATCATAAAATAATTACATCCTGCTTACCTTAAATTTTATGCAAAATGCTAGATGAATATTTTAGATAATATAAAGTTCAACTGTATAACATTTAGAAAGAAAAACGATGAACTATTATTTGTGGCAAGAAAAATGATGTTTTACATTTCTCACTAAAACACACTGGACTGATTCACCCCAGAACAAATCTCGCGCTGAACAAAATGATTGATAAACACATGCTTCACAGCCGATAGGGTTATGTATGAACCTTCGAGGAGCAATCATGATTGATTGATCAAGTGATTCTAGCTTTTTGATGACCATAAATTCAATGGTCCACCGATGTCTTTTGAGACCTGTCCTCGTCTAGTTTTCTAATTACTTTCAATGCGGACACCTATTTCGGTATAGATGTGAAAGAAGTCCTTTATTTATGAGTTTGGGTGATTGGGGGAGATGATTTCCGGGTTTAGAGCGTAGGAGAATAATTAACAAAGGATGGGTATCCTGGTATGACAATTCTGGATGTGGGTTTCGTCCAGAAAAGAGCACCAGGCGCGAAGCGCCTTTAATCTCCAATCTCTAGGTGTGGTTCTTATCTTCATACTGTGACATTATTTCATTTGCCCATAGTTGGAGGTTCGAGGTTTTTGATTTACTGTTTTTATTATTTGACTTAGCTCCTAGTGTGGCAGTTTGTTGCACATTTAGAGTTTGAGTAATTTTGGGGAGTTGATGCAGTTCTAAGGATTTCCTATCAATTTGGCAGTTTAAGGTTTAAGAACATTTTTTAGAAAACATTGATCGAGTTTTAATTTAATATCAACTATTTAAGTTGGGACTTACCTAATTCCGATTTTCAATATTAAGTACCGCGCGGGGTCTCTTACGTGATTTGGCTTTGCGATGATCATAGTCATGCAGATTGAATAGTAGTTCATTTGGAACAGATGGCAGATTTTTATAGAATTTAAGCGCTAGCTTTTTAATTTGGGCTCTAACAGTTTTTATTTTGAAGTCTTTCCTAATTACCGAGTTTCTTAAGTATCTAGGAGCTTTCCTTATAACTCTTAGGGTTTTGTTTTGTTTTGTCTCTAGTAAGTCTATAGTAGTTTTACAGGCATATCCCCATACGGGTGCTGCATACAGCATTCCCGGACGGATGACCGATTTATAAATTAGGAGTTTATTTTGATAACTTAGATTTCCGTTTCCTATCATTGGGTATAAGGCTCCTGTGGCCATATACGCTTTTTTGATTAAGTTCGTTACGTGCTGTTTCCAGGTTAGGTGGGAATCTATCGTTACACCTAGGTATTTAGTAGATTTTTCCGCTTTTAGGGCATGGTTGTTTATGTACAGAGGCGGCGGAGGTTTACGTTTTCTAGAGAAATAAATCCAATGACATTTATTGGGGTTTAATTTTATTCGCCATTTTTCCAGCCATGTTTGGAGTATGTCTAAGTGTTGTTGTAGCTGTCTGTGCATTACTGAGACGTAAGGATGTTTTGCAAGTATCGCACTGTCGTCTGCATAGAGTGCCAGCTCCGTGTCCAGGGTCCTGGGGATGTCATTTAGATATATGTTAAAGAGTGTCGGGCCCAGGATGGATCCTTGCGGTACACTACTTTTAATGAGCTTGGGTGTAGACAAGTTATCTTTTACTCTAACTTGGAAGTGTCTGTTATTTAGGTATGAGATTAAAAGTTTGACAAGGGCGTCAGGGACTTTTAGAGTGATCAATTTGTATGCTAATCCACAGTGCCACACTTTATCAAATGCTTTTTGTATGTCAAGAAAAATCGCAGCTGTGGGTGTCTTACTATTAAGTCCAGAAGATATGTACTCTACCACTCTCAGCAATTGATGAGTGGTGGAGTGTTTTGGCCGAAATCCAAACTGCTCCGGAATGATAATATCATTCTCACTAAGGTGCGTGTTCAGTCTATTAAGAATTATTTTCTCAGTAATTTTACTAAGTGTCGGTAGTAAGCTGATTGGTCTGTAGTTGGCTGGAATTGTGGCATCCTCACCAGGCTTATGGATCGCTATAATTATCGCTTCCTTCCATTCTTTGGGGAAATAATTTAGTTTTAGTATTTTGTTTATTAGGGTGGTCAAGTAAAATATTATATTTAAGGGTAGGTTTTTGACCGCAATATTCCTGATTTTGTCGTGCCCTGGGCTTTTACGGTTTTTAAGGTTTTTGATGATATCAATTATCTCTTGCGGGGTGGCTGGGTTAATCTCAGCCGTGACCGGGGAGTTCCTGAAGTTGTTTAGAGTTTGCCTAACCATTCTTAGGGTGTCCCGACACATTAGATCGTGGTTTGGTTCAAATTGCTTTTCGTAATGCCTAGCAAGCCCCTCTGCTTTTTCTTCGTCTGAGTAAGCGATTTTAACGCCATCTATTAGTGGCGAGAGTTTAATTTGAGGTTTTCTGAGTCTTTTAGCGAATTGCCAGAGCGATACGTCTTCCGGGCTAAGGGATTCAATTAACTCTTTATACTGTTGCTGCTTTTCTGCGACAATTTTATCCCTGACTTTCCACGTGAGTCTATTAAGCTCCCTTTTGAGGGTAGGGTCTCTATTAGCCTGCCATGTCTTACGCATTCTGTTCCTTTGCCTAACTAATTGTTTGACATGGTGGGAAAGTGTGGGCATTTTTGGTGACTCACGATGTGTTGTGGCAGAGGCAATAGCTCTCTTGATTTCTGTTGTGAGTGTGTGTGTGGCAGAGTCAATATCCGCCGTGCTCATAATGTTGGGTACTGCCAAGTGCGGCTCAAAAAGTGCTCTTTTGAAAACGTTCCAGTTCACCCTCTCTTGTCCCAGAGAGGCTGGAAGGGGAGTGTTCAGATCGAATGTCACCAATACCGGTAAATGATCCGAGTCGAATTCATCTAGGGTATCGATAGTGTGAGCGTATTCTATGTTTCTCGTTAGGACAAAGTCTATGAAAGAGCCGTTGGCACCTGAGAAGCAGGTTGGTCTCGACGGTGCAATGATGTTGGTGTTTGTTGTGTTCAGTAATCTGTGTATCTGTGTACCGCGTATGTTGGCTCTCCTGCTGCCCCACGCTCGGTGGTGTGCATTGAAGTCGCCCGCGAGTATTGTGTTTGGATATCGCGAGAAAAGCAGTTCCAGCTGCGCAGCTACATCTATACCACTCATGTTTTTGACATATATTGAAGTTAGGATAAATGGGTTTACATTATTTATTTTAATTTTTATGCTAGTATTTTCTACTCCTTGAAGATTTATGTTGTTTATTTCCTCGTGGGGAATATTTCTTTTGATATATATTGCTGTTCCTCCATGGGGGTTTCTAGCAGTTGTATTTGAGCTTAGGTTGTGATAGCCAATATAGTTTGCTATATTTAGTTTTTTATTTTCTCTAACTTTAGTTTCCTGAATTAACAGGGCATCTACATCATTTTCATTTACGTAGCTCCTAAGTTCATTTATTCTTGGAGATATGCCGTTCGCATTCCAAAATATTATTTTAAAGCTTTCTTTTTGGGACCTAGCCATGGCGGGTTTGATTCTCACTGTTATTTTTAAAGTCCGCGATTAATTTAAAAGCCTCAAAGACCATTTGCATTGGATCACTCTTTTTTTGTATTAGCTCTGCGAACTGCATCAACAGGTGTTTTATTGCATCTAGGTCGAACATGGTGATAAACCCTCTGATGAGGTCGAGGATTTCATCCATCTTTTCATCATTGGTTTTACCAGCAGGTTCAGTCTCAGCTTCCATATCCTCAGCCTCAACCGCGGTTTGGTCATTTTCGTGAGTATCCTTTTGGACCTCAGTAGTTTTTTGCCTTTTTTCAACCGTTTTTTCTAACAGCTGGGTTTGCGCGAGCTCTTCCTCTCTGACTCGTTTAGTTTTGGCTTCACGTGTTTTGATTTCTTCTTTTGATTTAGCATATTGATTTACAATTTTAGCTTCTAGTTCCGCCTGTCTGGCTTTTTCGGCTTCCTTTCTCTTTATAATGGCTATAGTAGCCAGTTTTACTTCTTCCGGAGTCAATTCTCTGGAAGACGAAGGTTTGGGGGCCTGCTCTTGCACCGATCTGGTGGGTGCTGAAGATTGGTATCTATTTTGCTGTGGCACAGTGTGCGAGGAGCCCTGAGGGGGTGCCTGGGAGTTTAATCCGAGGGCCTTTTGCCTCCAAGGGGGTATCTGCTGACAATTCTGAGTGGAACCCCGTCGTTTTAAGCAAAGTGCCCTCTCTCATCGGATTTTTTCATGGAACAGTTAACAAAAACCAGTTTCACATTAAAGCTTTTGCAGTTCACAGATAATAGTCAATATGCCGCCCTAGACGTACTGTTGATGTCTGTACTGGACGCCCGGTGCGCTAAAGTAATTAGTTGTTGCAAGATACAAACGGGGGCGACATTCTGGAAGCAATCACACTTAGCCCTCTGGTCCTCTTTTTCTAAGGGGAAAATGAATGATAGCCGTTTTCACTGTTTTATCTGGGACCAAATGTTTAACATTTATTCAGTGTTTTTGTTTTACTTTTTAACGCATACAACTGCCCTTGTAAATTCGGTTGCTTGCGTCCCAGAACTTTTTTATTTAAGACCTAGAACTTTTTTTTATTTAAGAGATTTTTTGTTTATTAAGATTTTTTTAAATTTAAGTTGACTGAAATGCCGCCCCAAGCAAGTGCTTGTTTTGCTGGTGCCTTAAGCCGGCCCTGGCTGTGAACACTCCCATGTGAAATTCCAAGTTCAGAGGCAATAACATCAATGGTTATTCATCTGTCCGCACGCACAATTTCTCGAACGCGCTTAACATTCTCATCTGTGGTGGAAGAGGAGGGCCGCCCAGTCCGAAGGTAATCTTCGATGTTTGTGCGGCCTTTACAAAAACGCTTATGCCACTCGTACACAGCCGTTTTTTTCATGGCATCGTTTCCGTATGCTTTCTTCAGCATTTCGAGTGTCTCAGAAGGTGATTTCTCGAGCAAAACGCAGAATTTGATGTTTGCACGCTGCTCTAAAGACGACATTTAAAAATCCGAATGAAAAATTCGCTTTGTCAGAAATGATCTGCAGCTAATGCCGACAGTACCGGAAATGAATTCCAGATGGCTGTGTGTTTTCCTTATTAGTGTTGCCAACCTCCAAAAGAGATATTTCCCCTCCAACGAACACCTGCGTGAATATAGGCGACCATTCCGGGAACTTATTGACTCTACCTCGTATGTATGTTCTTCACATCCACCAATTTTTATCACAAGCAGACAACTCCTTCTTGGTATGTCGATTTTTTGTTATAGAATTTATATATATATATATATATAATCCAAAGATAACTTTTCTGAAACTTAACCTGTTTTTATTTTAATATCAATTTTAAATTAATGTTTTACAGGTTAATTTAATGTTTTGTGTTTTTTAAAATTAATACTTTATTTATAAAAATTGCGTGTGTACTCCCCTACACTGTGCATTATTGAAATCGTAATACACTGTAAATAGAAAAGTCTGAAATTCACATATAAAAGTAAATTAAAGAGTGTCTGAATTATTTTTATATCGTTTATCATCTGAATTTCATTTGTCGCAAAACGTCTGAAAATACAATCTAAATGGGTCCTTCCGATTGTGTGGTTGAAAGTTGTATTTCATTCGATTAAAGCGTCTGAAATGTGTTTCCAAGATGGTGTTTTTTGACATCGTGACATACTGCAACATTAAAATTTTAGAGGTAAGAGACTTTAAAATGAGTTTAGTTCATTTGAAATAGATTTAACTTATTTAAATATGGATATTTAGTTTATTAAAAATACGATTTGTACTAGTTGCACAAAATGGATTTTGCTTTTCATGTCAGATAAATAAGCTCCATAGATTTTGTGGAATTATAAAGACATTATCTGTATTTCTAGGAATTTTTTTTATTCGCAATTCATATATTGCTTTCTTTGCGGAACTGGTTAAAATTTTGCGCAAAATAATGTAGAACATTTATACTTCATTGACCAGCATGCACTTCATAATTACTTTCTATGTTGCTCCTTAAAACTTGTTTTTATTCAAATCTTTCCAATAAAAAAAATATCTGATGAGCAACACGATTTTTTTTACATAAAGCCATTATTTTATTTCTTTCACACAGTGGAGACTTGTGAGGTGATGAAGGAAAATCTACTATTAATTGGCGAACATTTTAAACTGGTTCGACTATTTTCAGATATTTGACAACTCCATGATTTGACAAGGCTTAACTGTTTCCCGCGCCCCACATACGATCATACACTACATGACAGTGAAAATGAGACACCAAGAAGGAGTGGGCAGAAAGTGATGATAATCGGCAGAGAGACAGCAACGAACAATAAGTAATGTTTATTGCAACATGATATACTACACTGAGCGATAACACAGTCTGATCAGTAGGTTGTAGGACCACTGCGGGTGGCGATACAGGCAGCAGCACATCTAGGTAAAGCGTCAATGAGTGTGCGGATGGTGTCTTGAGGGATGGCTGCCCTGTCAACCCTTTGTCAGAGTTCATCTTCTAAATGCGGCGGTGGCAGAGCACGCAAGCGACGTCCAATCACGTCCCAGACGTGTTCGATTGGTGACAGATCAGGGGAGACTGGTGGCCAGGAAAACACCTGGGTACCTTGCAGGGCATATTGGCTAATGCGTGACGTGTGTGTTTGACCATTGTCCTGCTGGTAAATGATATTGGGCACCCCCTGAAGGAAGTGTAGTGTTACCATAATTGCTAAAACAGAAGCGTGACTCATCTGAGAACATGACCCTGTGCCATTTCGCCATCCACACGGCTCTATCCCGACACCATTGCAAAAGGAGGCGTCTGTGCTGTTGGGTGAATGGCAGTCTTCTTAATGGGCACAATGAGTGCAGGTCGCAGGGACGACCAATCAGCGGATAATGGTCCTGGTCGATATGGGAGCATCAAGGGTATCCTGCACATGCTGCAAAAGGGCACCCGCCAACACTTGCCAGCAGACGCGTCGGTCCACGCATGCTGACGTTGCTCTGGCCATACCGGCACCACTCAAACGTGTCACATTCCCTTGTTCCAACCATCTTCGCCACAGCCGGTGCACCATGGACATGTGTAGGTGGCTGTTCGCTGATATTTGATGTATGGACCAACCTGATCCAATCATCGTACCCCTCGTGAAATCGTCTGTCTGCTGGAACTGCCTCGGTCGGCAGTGCTGGCATTTTCTGCAACTACACGTTTCCTCAGACAAAAAAAATTTGCAAAATGATTTCCCTGGCAGGAAGAGTGAGGCGACTATTCTGCAGGTTCCTTCCTTTATATCTCACTCAAAGTGCGCGGGACAGCTGCGCATTTCGCATCATTTACAGCTACGTCTACCCTGCAATTTGCATAATTTTCTGCTCACTCCTTCTTGGTGTCTCATTTTCACTGTCACGTAGATGGCACGCATGTTACAAAAACGTATCTGCTGGAACCAACGAGTTTCTCGGAGCCCCTGCTGAGGCTGATTCTTCACTATTGGCTAAGTCATATGACGTCAGAGACGAAGCCTATTATGTTTTGCACCCCTTATTAATGATCTTCCCACTATTTGCCTCAACCTTGGTCTGCCTGATTTTTCTGGAAGCTACTCAGCAGTTTTAAGTGCTGTCATGCTTGAGGATCGATCGACGTGGCGTTGGATGTTTGTGCTCTGAAGGAAAGCGTGATTTACAAGTTTTCTTTATCAGAGAAAATCTTCCCCCTTTGAGGTTTATTTCTTAGATTATTTTAGTTTTGCTTTGACAGAAATACCTAAAGCAAGGTAAGATTGTTTTGTTTGTGGGACCAGGTGTCCTTTTTCCTTTAACCTTCCCAAATGGGGGAGGCGTCTATGACAATAGACGATAACTTAAACATTAACAAAGATAGTATAACTAAACCTCTCGATGAAAGACAAAAAATTGAATTAGCGTATGTTAATGAAACTGACCAAATAACGATAATAGTAAGAGGGACTGATAAAAATATAAACAGTATAAAAAAGACTGAAATTAGAAATAACCTAAAGAATTGAAATTTGGAGAAATATGAGGCTAATATATCCAGAACAGGAGAGCTATATATTAAAGTAAACAAACTAGAAGATGCAATAACAAGAGAGATCAATCATGCTTAAAGCATTGATTATGAAATACTTTCCAACTTCAATGCAGTTTTATTTAAACATGTCCAAAATGCAATACATTCCTTGGTAATATTTTAAAACTTATCACAATACTACATTAAATTATTATATTTGAAAACTTAAACCTTCATTGAAAAAAATGAACTTCATTCAAATGACAGTATTGAAATTTGAAATATAAATTGCCCAGTTTAAATATCTCTAAAATGTGATACATTTCTCGGTAATAATTTTAGAATTATCATAATACTACGATAATTTATTATATTCAAAAACTTCATCGAAAACAACTGAAATTCATTCAAATGACATCATAGGAAAAAAAACACGCCTGGCTCTCTCTATAAAAGCAGCATTTCATTCATAAATAATTTCCCATTCATTTCATTCATCACAATATTATAATAATTTATTTTATTTAAAAATTAAGACCATGGAGCTACAAGTAATTAAACTGTATGCGTAAAACTTTGTAAAATCAAACTTCTCTTTGTAAAATCAATGAGTATTTCATTCATATCAGCTATGCAGACTCCATGAACTAAATGATGTTGTGTTAAAAAAAATACAGCAATTCTAATACAACTCATTCTACATATTTTGCTGTTTACATTTTACATAAGTGAAAAATAGGCTTTGTTGTAGAAATAATCAAATTTAGATGAGCATTTAAACTCAACTCAAATATATTGTAATTGCGTTGTTTCAGTATGTAGATGCACAGGATTTAAGCAAAAATAAAGTGGTTTTAGGACGGATACAACACTCAATATGAATTAAAAAGAACTTTAAAAATCATGATTTTGAGACAAGATGGATGCCATATATCATTTTGAAGTGGGTCAGGTGATATTTTCATATCATGGTCATGTGATCGCTTCATATAAGAGGTGTTATTATTATTTTAATTTTTATTTAAAAAACTACTGAATATATTTCACTGAATTTTTTTTTATATATTTTATGGAACAATTTGAATATTACCTAAAATTTTCGAAGCAATTTGTGAATTTTAAATCTGCTTAAAAAATGTTTGTAAAATTAGGTCCCATAGGGCTCAATGTATTTCATTTTTTCAACCTGGGTTCAATCCAAAACTAATTGGGTGATATTATTCATTTATATTCCCATAGGTCCTACAGACTGTCTGAACAACATACTAAAATTTCATTTTGATTAAGTCACTTTTACAGCAGTTATCGTGCTAACGGACAGACAGACAGAATGAACAAAGTCATAAACACTTTTCAACTTTGTTGTAAAGTGTTAAAAATTGTAGAAATCAAAAATTTTGCTGGTTTAAACTGTACAACTCGCATAGCGGAACAGGGATTTATCAGCAAGTACATCCTAAAAGGAGTTGTAATACAGTACTCAGTCCAAGAAATTGTGGAAGAACTTGACTATAAAAACATTCTCTTGTACCAAATAATCAGATTCACAAGAGAAGGGCAAAATTGAACTGCCAGTGGTGCTGATAAAAGAGTATGGCCAAACAATAAAGAAACACAGATATTCTATTTAGTAGATTTAGAAGAACAATATATTGGGAAAATTCCAAAATATGTAAAAAAGTGCCTGAAAATCGGACATTTTGCAACAAATTGCCGGGCAAAGCAACACAGCAGCAATAGGGAAGGGACACATAATAGAGATGAATGCCAAGAAGAAACAAACAAATGCCGAAGATGCGGGGAAGAACATGATGCCCTAAATATAATATGCCCCACATATCAACAAGAAAAAGAAAAACTAAAAAGAAAACTCTTAATTCAAAATAAATTACAATCAGAAGAATCAAACCCAAACAGAACACACGCTAATAAAGCTAACACCCCCCCCCACACACACACAAAGAGAAAGTACAGAAGTAGTAAATAAGGAATCTAACACCACCAATATCATATTAGAAATAGTAAAAAGAGTGGAGGAAAAGTTAGAAATTCAGAAAGTTGAAATTGAAAAGTTAAAGGAAAGAATAGAGCAACTAGAATTAAACCTAGAAGAAAAAGGAAAACAGGAAAAGACAGAAAAAGAACAATATATAAAGAAAAGCAAAACTTTAGGAAACACGATCCAAGAACTACTAACGTAGTCTCTCAAGGGCAAAAAGAAATCTCCTGTCTCAGAAAAAAAACCTATTTCTGTGAGACCTCCAAATACGGGAAAAAAAATCACCTGCTTACCAGAAACTTTTTCACAAATGTCGCCCCCCCCCCTCTTCTTCCCTTTCGGGGCAAAGCTGTAACCCCTTTGAGTTTCCTTTTAATAAGACTGGAATAAAGGTATCTATTCCCTTGCCTGATAAGACTATTCCAGTTTTAATCCTAGCTCTAACCCATGTATCTATGATGAGGATCCTACAATGGAACATCAGGGGTTTCATGGCGAATCATCCAAGCCTTCTCAAACTAATTGATGACTTCCAACCGGACATCATCACCTTGCAAGAGACCTGGCTCAACAAATATTTATTTGTTTATTTCTTAAATTATTTTAGTTTTGCTTTGACAGAAATACCTAAAGCAAGGTAAGATTGTTTTGTTTGTGGGACCAGATGTCCTTTTTCCTTTAACCTTCGCATCTATGACAATAGACGATAACTTAAACATTAACAAAGATAGATAACTAAACCTCTCGATGAAAGACAAAAAATTGAATTAGCGTATATTAATGAAACTGACCAAATAACGATAATAGTAAGAGGGACTGATAAAAATATAAACAGTATAAAAAAGACTGAAATAATAAATAACCTAAAGAATTGAAATTTGGAGAAATATGAGGCTAATATATCCAGAACAGGAGAGTTATATATTAAAGTAAACAAACTAGAAGATGCAATAACAAGAGAGATCAATCATGCTTAAAGCATTGATTATGAAACACTTTCCAACTTCAATGCAGTTTCATTTAAACATGTCTAAAATGCAATATATTTCTTGGTAATATTTTAAAACTTATCACAATACTACATTAAATTATTATATTTGAAAACTTAAACCTTCATTGAAAAAGATAAACTTCATTCAAATGACGGTATTGAAATATCAATTGCCCGGATTAAATATCTCTAAAATGTGATACATTCCTCGGTAATAATTTTAGAATTATCAGAATACTACGATAATTTATTATATTCGAAAACTTCATCGAAAACAACTGAAATTCATTCAAATGACATCATAGAAAAAATAACACGCCTGGCTCTCTCTATAAAAGCAGCATTTCATTCATCACAATATTATAATAATTTATTTTATTTAAAAATTAAGACCATGGAGCTACAAGTAATTAAACTCTATGCATAAAACTTCATCGAAAAAAATCGTCCTTCTCTTTGTAAAATCAATGAATATTTCATTCATATCAGCTATGCAGACTCCATGAACTAAATGATGTTGTGTTAAAAAAATACAGCAATTCTAATACAACTCATTCTATATATTTTGCTGTTTACATTTTACATAAGTGAAAAATAGGCTTTGTTGTAGAAATAATCAAATTTAGATGAGCATTTAAACTCAAATATATTGTAATTGCGTTGTTTCAGTATGTAGATGCACAGAATTTAAGCAAAAATAAAGTGGTTTTAGGACGGATACAACACTCAATATGAATTAAAAAGAATTTTAAAAATCACGATTTTGAGACAAGATGGATGCCATATATCATTTTGAAGTGGGTCAGGTGATATTTTCATATCATGGTCATGTGATCGCTTCATATAAGTGGTGTTATTATTATTTTAATTTTTATTTAAAAAACTACTGAATATATTTCACTGAATTTTTTTTTATATATTTTATGGAACAATTTGAATATTACCTAAAATTTTCGAAGCAATTTGTGAATTTTAAATTTGCTTAAAAAATGTTTGTGAAATTAGGTCCCATAGGGCTCAATGTATTTCATTTTTTCAACCTGGGTTCAATCCAAAACTAATTGGGTGATATTATTCATTTATATTCCCATAGGTCCTACAGACTGTCTGAACAACATACTAAAATTTCATTTTGATTAAGTCACTTTTACAGCAGTTATCGTGCTAACGGACAGACAGACAGACAGAATGAACAAAGTCATAAACACTTTTTAACTTTGTTGTAGTGTTAAAAATTGTAGAAATCAAAAATTTTGCTGGTTTAAACTGTACAACTCGCATAGCGGAACAGGGATTTATCAGCAAGTACATCCTAAAAGGAGTGGTAATAAAGTACTCAGTCCAAGAAATTGTGGAAGAACTTGACTATAAAAACATTCTCTTGTACCAAATAATCAGATTCACAAGAGAAGGGCAAAATTGAACTGCCAGTGGTGCTGATAAAAGAGTATGGCCAAACAATAAAGAAACACAGATATTCTATTTAGTAGATTTAGAAGAACAATATATTGGGAAAATTCCAAAATATGTAAAAAGTGCCTGAAAATCGGACATTTTGTAACAAATTGCCGGGCAAAGCAACACAGCAGCAATAGGGAAGGGACACGTAATAGAGATGAATGCCAAGAAGAAACAAACAAATGCCGAAGATGCGGGGAAGAACATGATGCCCTAAATATAATATGCCCCACATATCAACAAGAAAAAGAAAAACTAAAAAGAAAACTCTTAATTCAAAATAAATTACAATCAGAAGAATCAAACCCAAACAGAACACACGCTAATAAAGCTAACCCCCCCCCCCCCCACAAAGAGAAAGTACAGAAGTAGTAAATAAGGAATCTAACACCACCAATATCATATTAGAAATAGTAAAAAGAGTGGAGGAAAAGTTAGAAATTCAGAAAGTTGAAATTGAAAAGTTAAAGGAAAGAATAGAGCAACTAAAATTAAACCTAGAAGAAAAAGGAAAACAGGAAAAGACAGAAAAAGAACAATATATAAAGAAAAGCAAACCTTTAGGAAACACGATCCAAGAACTACTAACGTAGTCTCTCAAGGGCAAAAAGAAATCTCCTGTCCCAGAACAAAAAACCTATTTCTGTGAGACCTCCAAATACGGGAAAAAAATCACCTGCTTACCAGAAACTTTTTCACAAATGTCGCCCCCCCCCCTCTTCTTCACTTTCGGGGCAAAGCAGTAACCCCTTTGAGTTTCCTTTTAATAAGACTGGAATAAAGGTATCTATTCCCTTGCCCGATAAGACTATTCCAGTTTTAATCCTAGCTCTAACCCATGTATCTATGATGAGGATCCTACAATGGAACATGAGGGGTTTCATGGCGAATCATCCAAGCCTTCTCAAACTAATTGATGACTTCCAACCGGACATCATCACCTTGCAAGAAACCTGGCTCAACAAAAGTTGCAATATCCCAAACTATGATATCTCCCAAAGAAATAGATACCCATAAAGTTGGAGGACTTTTAATAGCTATTTAAAAAAATGTAACTTACAAGAACATAACTACCCAAAATAACTTACCAAATATGGAAATACAACAAAAAGAAATTCACCTTGGAAAGAAAATAATAAAACTTATAAATGTTTATAAAAGACCGGGACCACTAACGGAAGAAGAAATAAACACAATTGACTCAATGTGGAAAGAAACAACTATCTTATGTGGTGATCTAAATGCCAAAGTAAAAAATTTCGGGAATTCGAAAAATAATCAAGCGGGTAACAAGTTCTTAGAATGGGTAAACGGAAAGACTGCTCCATAATCAACAAAACCAAACCTATCTTTAACAGACGCAATAGATATAAATCCAAGTTAGACATGACTATAGTATCCTCAAACCTCACTGACAAATGCAAATGGGATACACTCGATTCTACATGGGGAAGTAAGTTACTGAAATCAAACACCAAAAAGTATAAAAAAAAACACCAATAAGTTTTAAAAAAATTATATTAACCAGATCGTTAATCACATACAAAACTCTTGCTTTTTTCCCAGTGCTTTGATTTCACTGACAACATAAACACTTAAGTGCTTATGTTGTTTTGACCAATTGATGAAAACATCATTCATGCAAATGAAGAACTCTAGTCCCAATAACTTATTTGTAAATATTGATTTCACAGCAATAATTATTAAAGAGTTCAAATAGAAATTCTTACCCCAAATGGGCGCCTAACAAAGAATAAATGAGAAAAGTTTGAACTTTGGAAAGAAAGTTAAATGTATTTATTTATTTAAGAGAAATAGCACTGTTTAACAATCTACTACCAGTCTATCTACTTTTGATTCTGCTAATAAAGTGCCAATTTTGGAGGAAAAGAAACAAAAATATTTGCAGTCACTATTATTTTTATAATATTTCTCAGAATTACAATTGAAAGCTATTTCTATTAGTTTATTTTGGGCATTTAAATTAAAAGCAAAACCACTTAGAGGGGGTTGAAAAAAAAATTATCCATAATTATTCCGGCCACTCATAATTTGATGAATACGATTGTTTGTTTATTTGGAAAAACAAAAACCCATTTTATTGTAATTTGGCGCAATGGCAATCCGCAGCAAGAATCCTGACCACAACACAACAAATTAAAAATAAGAAGGCGCCAACCAACACTTTAGGGCTATAAATGTACCAATTTCTATGTAAAAAAGCATCCAACATTGGCAAATATCACCCATGTGGCGAACATTGCAAATTTTGCTTGTGTTATCTAAAAAATTCCAGGTTTCTCATGAAATTCCCCCGACTTTTCTCTATCTGTTTTCAAATTACCTGACTTTTTCTTGTTACAGGTTGCGTGGCAAGCCTGAACTACTGCATTAGGCTATGTCCTATATATATATATATCGAATGATGAGACCTTCCTGGAATGTGAAAGTAACTGAAAATATTCTCTGATATGCAAATTACTTGCACACATGTCGAGCACTTGATTTGCATGATACACATGGCAGAAAAACACCGTAATCCACTCACAAGAACAAAGTGAGTCGTTCAAATAAATTTATGGGTTGAACTGCGTTTAAGGGAATCATGACTATTCATTTACATTTTCCCAATAATAATGATATACACACTGCACGGGCACATACAATCCACATAGATTTGAAATAGATGTGATAGATAGATCGTACAACAGCCCACTATGTGAGTTCAAGGCTAATAGATAATTCACTTTCTGAACATTTATATGCAAACAATTTAACTAATGGTGTACTTTCTTATATCATAGAATGTCAAGCATAATACATTGAAAAATACAGGTAACATTTATACGTGGAGCAATAAATTTATTATGACAATTTTCAGAAAATAAACATTTACATGAATTCATCAGAATCTTCAGCTTCATCCTAAAATGAAAGAAGAAAATTAAGTATATCAGCTCATATGTGATACAATTTTAATGAGTTAGGAAAAAGATAAATTGTGCTTTTCTGATTATTACCAGTTTAGCCAGATTAAATGCATCTGTTTTGATTTGTGAACTAAAATAAGATATTAGTAAATGATTTTGTATTATTTGGTGTATTTTTACTCAATATTAATAACATAAATATAATCTCATATGTGTGATTTTTTATGCTTTATGATTTTAAAAAGATGTTTATACAGAGCTGTCAACTGTGGATGAATTTTTTCAGGTGTCACATTGTGAATTTCAGAAGGCTTTTCAGAAGAATCAATTTTCGTTATCAAGTAATAAAATTTTATAAATTATAAATTAATTGCATTTACAAGGTTGCCAAGTGCTCCAATTCTTTCAGAGTTTCATTGGAAATTTATAACAACTATGCATGTTCTGCATAATTTGTTATTCACTCAGGGAAAACAAAATTCTGGAGTGAATAGCGAGTTACGCAAAGGTAAGTTATCCCTCAAACTTATAACTGCCAAAAAAATCAGCTGTACACCATGTAACTCACTGTCTACTATGGCATACAAGGATTTTTAGTTGCCTCCTAATGTATGATAACAGTGGCAATGATGAACCGTAAATCATGGTCATCGCTTATCACTATAGGATCTGCAATTCAGGGGTTACAAAGGTTGATGGGGGTGGGTGTTAACTCGGAAGGATGAAGTTTTGCAATCAAGGTTTAAGGAATTTGTTTTAATCACCTTGAAATGGTAGGGCTTAACAGTTTTTAAAAGGGAGGGGGGATGAAATAAGTGTTTTAGTGTTGAAGACCCAGACCGTCCGACTCGTCATCAAGGACTTGAGCATCTATTTGGACGGCCGGGAAAGAAGTGTTTTAGTGTTGAAGACCCAGACTGTCCGACTCGTCAACAAGGACTTGAGCATCTATTTGGACGGCCGGAGGTATTTTAGTGTGTCAGTGCAGTAAAGATGCCTACACACTTACAATGCCGTTCGTTCAAATTGCATCTCATGTCCTAGGACGAGTCGGACGGTCTGGGCTTTCGACACCTTTACAATGCAAGATTCCACATTCCTCCTGAGAAATGAACTACAAGAGACAATGGGGTTAAGGTCAGTTATCTCCCCAGAATGCAATTATCTGTCAATGAAGGGCGATTCAAGAAAGAAGAAAATAAATGAGGTTTAACCAAAAGCTCTTATCTTAATTTCTTCTTAGTGGGTTTAACCCTGGATCTTAAATTTTTATCACAATCTGCAATCACTGGTCTCAAATGAGAAATGGAGGAATATTTTGAAGAGAGGGAAGTATCTCACTTCATAACACAAGAAAACCTAAGCATAGCAATTTCTATTGTGCAAAATTATCGTGTTCTATTGCTTTAACTGGAGCTTTGAGTGAAATTAAAATGACAAAATTATTTTTGTTTTATTGCATTAAAATCTTTAGTCCTCTACAGTTGCAAAAAACTCAAACTGGGAATTTTGGAAGCATTTGTAAACTTTGATGGGGGAAAACTAATTTACGTGTTGTTATATGCTCTGGCTAGTACGGCACCTTACACAGTTCAAAGTTTAATGATGGATTGTCATTTAGATAATTTTATTAAATTTTTTTATTAGTTTAAAGGTAAAACCTATTAAAATAACATTTAAAAAAAATTTGAAATTAAAACAATTTTATTGAAAATGTGCAAGTTAAATTAGTTACAAAATTATTAAATTGTTATTAGGACTGATATAGATTTCTTATTATCATTCAATATAAAGTGAATATGAATAAATCACTTTGTAATAAGTATTTCATCATGTGAAGTGTTTTTACTATTAAAATATTTACAAATTAAATTACAATTTATTTGTGGAATTAATTTTCATTTTTATTATATTTCATCCATATATTAAGAAAGTCAAATAATGTTCTTCGATCTAACAAATTTCTCACAACTTTCCATGTTTCAGCTATTTAAAATTCTGAATGCAAAAAATAAATATTAGTTTTGGGTCATACACATTTCTTTTACAGTGCAAAATACAATGGCTGAAAATTTCCACTTTTTTAACACTTTCAAAATTCTCAGTTTTTTCAAAATTCCCTTCCCCAAAAACCTGGTTTATTCTGGGAATAAACCAGGTCTCCCCCCCCCCCCCCCTCATCTTTGCAACTCTATATTGTATATTATTTTAAGTATTTTTTTAAATAAACTCATTAAAATATTTATTTTAAAGCCTTCGCTACATTTTTATGAAAAGACAATTTTGAATAACAGAAACATTTCCTTTAAAGAATTATAAGATACTGCTACTAAATGTTAATCATGTGCAGACAATGCACATTTTAACATAATTTCATAAATGTGTTAAAAAATATATTGCAATTTCAGAATTGCATTTTGTGTTTTACTAATTATGAAATATTTGTGCGTGCTTTTTTTTTATTCATTAATCCTGAACTATTCTTGTAACAATTTAATTTCTACAAAATTTACCAGAAAAAAAAAGCAAGAGCTATAAATAACAAAAGCATAGAAATAATTTTTAAAAATGCATCAAAATTAAATTTTTGTGAAGTGCTCTTGAAACCTCCATGAAATTCTTAGTAATTGCTCCAGATGATTCTTGCAGAATGTAAGCAACCCTGCATTTACATCATCTAATGATTTTTTAGTTCTTTAACCCTTTGACGGATGGTTGACATGCCTGCGCATCGACTGCGAACTTGCATTCAAAGACGGTAGCCACATATTCGCATCGAAGATAACTTTACCCTGAATGACGGCAGTCACTAATGTGCATTTTCATATAAAACATTTTTGTTTGAATTTATTTGTATACTAGATGGCGTTAAATGTCCATGCAAACAACTCCAATGTATTTTGCAAATGCTTGACCTTGGCATAGGGGGGATCCAATGAATCATTTCTCCATCTGGAGAGGAGAAACATGGTTTTGTAATATAAACAAATAGAGCACTTCTCGTAGCCTCTGCTATTTTATAATTGAGTTTCAGTTCTCGTTTTGATTTTAGCTTAATGATTTCATTGGTGAATCATAGGAATATAAAAGGTTTTTTTTTTTAAGTTTGGGTTTTAGAGGAATGTGCGGCAGTGAAATTACTAGGTTATTTTGGATAAAAGAATGACTGGACCAAGACGTTTTCTTTCTCTGAAAGAATGTACTGATATGATAAACGAACAGGACAGTAATGAAAGTGATGCAGATAGTAAAGATGCATGGAACTGTGGTATTTCTGATGCTGAATCTGAAAATGCAAGTAATTCTTCAGATTCAGAGCATACTATTATTACAATGCCACCAGCTTCAGTACCTGTGTCTGCGAATGATGTTTGGACAAGAGATTTGAAAGATCTGAATTATTTTGAGTTTCTGAGCATACCTGGAATCAATCACAATATTATACCACCTAATTCAGATAAGGAAATTGATTTTTTTAGCTTATTTTTCAATGATGAACTAGCAGAATTCACAGTAAAAGCAACTAACGAGTATTTTGTAAAATATACATCAAATAGAAAATAAGTATTTTTTTTTTATTCCTGAAAAATGTAAATTGCTGTGTTGAACAGGTGATTTTTAGTGAATTTTTTTTAAGAGTTAGGCTTAGCGCAAAACATTAGCCGTCCTTTGGGCCACAGCAGTTCTGGAATGCCACCATCAGCAAAGGGTTAAAAAGTCTATAAAAACAAAAATACGTGGAATGAGCAATTAAATTTCAGTTTTACATGAAAACAGTCAAAAGATTAATATCTATTTTTAATGTTTCTTCCTTGTTTTGTTTCATAGGTCAACGTTCTGCTTAGTAAATAGTCTAGTTATAAATTTCAGTTTGGCACAGTAGCAATCAACAAATGATTTCTTCTTTTAATATAAAGAATTTTTATTTGGCATAAAGGAAAAATAAGTGCAAATTTTAAGGAATTTTTTGAGATCATTAATACACTTTTACGGGTTATTTCAAAAGTCCATTTTAAGATCATTAAAATGCTAGACCTTGTTATTATATACAATAACTTTATTCAAAAACAGTGCTAGTTAACAAAAGGATTGTCTGCATTAACTAGTTTTAGAGCAGGGCTGTACATACGGAAATATTTTCTTTGTAAAATTGTTCTATAATGATTATAAGTTTGTAAATTGTAGTAAAACAAATATAAACCTACTTATATGAAATGGGCAAACTGAATAACACAAAATTGTGACTAAAGAAGAATATTTTTGGCAAGTTAAGCACAGAACTTATGTATCAATAAAAGCATTAAATAATTTAAACACACAACTGTCTTTTATCCTTAGTTTTCACCTGACTCAGCACTCTTATTCGTAAGAAATGAATATGTTTGACAATGTCAAAATCTGAATAAAAACACACATAAATATACAATTGTATTAATATTGAGAATTGTTATTGAAACTGATGGAAATTATATTTATTTTCATTCACATAAATAAAATGAAAAAATTGTTTGTATGTGTGCATGTGTGTTTATTTTTTTATACATACAGGGTGTCCAGTGCTATAGGTGCCCAATGGCTATTTCCTCAACCGTTAGTCACAGAGATATACTTCCAATTGCAAAAATATTTTAAATTTTAAAATCTATTACCTTAGAAACAGTTTAAATCAATAAATACATTTCTGAAAGAAATACGAAATATAAATTTTTATATTGTCCCCTGGTCCTACTAATTATATTTAGGAGAATCATCCTCATAGAATTTCATGCAAAATAATAAAAAAAATATATTCCTTTTACGACCAAAATTCACCGAGCTATGAAGCATTAAACTTTATGATTTAAGTCGCTTTTCCATGCATAAAAATGTCCTGTTTCAGGCAACTAACCAATCAGGGACGGTATTGATCATTTCTCAGCACAAAAAGTGCTCCAACTTTAAACAGCTATAAGTCGATCAATTTTGGTCGTAAAAGGATGATTTTTTTTTTATTTTGCATAAAATTGTATGAGGATGATTTTTCTAATTGGTAGGACCAGGGGACTGTATAAAAATTTATATTTCATATTTCTTTCAGAATATATTTCAGATTTTTTCATTTCAAGGTCATCCAATTTGATCTTGAACTGCAAAAAATTCATATTTTTTAAAAATCTGAATTTTTTCTGCATATTTAATTATTGTACATGTCCTGTAAATTTCATAATGGGATCATAAAAGATATTTAATTTTAAATGAGACAGTATCAGCTCATTCTATATCAAATCAACTAAAATACAAAATAACATTCTCAACCTGACTTTTCTGGAATTCTCTGAAATTTTGTGAGTTTTCAGTATTAGTAGGGATATTCAACCAAACAAAATATTGGCTCTGTGTTGGTAATTGTTTTTTTATTTACAGTCCTCCAAAAACTGAAATTTTTTTCCCCACCAAAATATGATATTTTGAACTCTTGTAAGTCTGGAAAGAAATACTTGGAATGTTCAAACAAATGTCGTTATAAAGGATTTAAGGATTTTCTGTGTCCTTTCATGTGATATGTTAGTCCAATATGTAAAACAATTATTTCATTTCCAAGATCATAAAATTTGACATTTAACCTTGAATTAAAAAAAAAATGTGTTAATTCAATTTTGCTGTTTCAGTTTGAAACTGGGACAAGAAAGGGCTTGTGAATAAAAGAGCAATTTTGTGGTATATATAACCCACCCACAAAAATAAAATTAATAACATTGAATAATTATTACAATGAGCATCATTTTGTTATGGTAATATGTTTAACTTTCAATTACAATACTTTCTATTTATTTCTAAAAATATATTTTATCCATCTTGGTTTCACACTGTGATTGAATTAATCATCTTTCATCAGTAGTTTGTTAGTTTTGTTTATGGCAGATTCTAGTTTCACTTTAGATTTTAATTTCAGTTTAGGTTTTAGTTTAGAGTTTGAAAGAGTCTTTAGTTTAGGTTTGCTTATAGATAGCCGAGTCTTAAGTAGTAGCCTGAATCAGTCAGTTTAGTTGCAGCTAGTCAAGTACACAAAGTGTTATGATTGCCTTTAGATAACTTTTCTTTAATTATTTAATATACACTTATGTCCAAAAGTTAAGCATAATTCGTAAAATGCGAAAAATTCAGAGTTTATATGGATACAATGGTTCATAATCAGTTGTGGAGAATCATGGAACGAAGGTAAATCATTGCGTATGCAAAACAGTTCAGTCAACATTGACAAGCGCAAAGCACCGGCATACGTTGGAACGAATATAAAACGGCCTCGAGAGGTATGGCCAGTTGAGGCAGAATTTCATAATTGCTGTGGTACGGAGCATTGTTAACAATCGAAAAGGACGAAAGATGTCACAGTCACAAAGATGCCAACTGGACATGTTTTTGAAGAGACGAATTATTGGAATGCTGGAATCTGGTCGATCCCAAACCGAAGTGTCTCTAATTCTGAATGTGCATCAGTGTGTGATCTCCAAACTGTGGCAAAGGTTCCAAACTACTGGAGATGTTACCCAACAACCAGTACCAGGTCAGCCGAAGGTAACAACCACTCAGCAAGATCAATATTTGGTGATAACTGCAGGATGTCAGAGGAACCGTTCTGCCAGACAACTGGGTTCAGTACTGACAGCTGCCACAGGAGTCACTGTTTTGAGACAAACTACTTACAGAAGACTCAGACACATTGGTCTCTATGCCAGACGACCAGCAGTTTGCACCCTCCTGATCTCTGCACAGAAACACACATGTTTACAGTGGAGTTTGGAACATCGGCATTGGAGTGGACAACAGTGGGACAATATCATGTTGATTCTCATTGTACCATGATCTGGAGAGAACATGGAATGCGCTTTCACCCGGAAACATCATCGAAAGATATTGTTTACCATTTGGGGGAGTCATAGTCTAGGCAGGCATCATGATGGATGGCCACACAGACCTCCATATCTTTGACATGGGGTCGGTTATTGGTCGAAGATACAGAGACAGAGTTCTTGAGCCTACCGTTGAATTGTATTGAAGAGCTGTTGGCCCTGATTTCATATTCATGGACTATAATGTGCCTCCCCACAGTTCGGCCTTAGTCGATGACTTTCTTCAAACTGAAGATATCCAGCACATGCAATGGCCTGTCAACTCTCCTGATCTGAATCCAATAGAACATGTGTGGGATATGCTCGGGATATATCTTGCAAACCTCTGCTACCTACCAAGTTCCGTTCCGGGATTGAAAACTACTCTCCGTGAGGCTTGGAATTCTTTGAGAACACAACTCTCATAGAAAGTATGGGAAACTGTTGTGCAGCATGCGTGGCTACCTGAGGTTCCCACACACTGTATTAATCTGCAGCATCACATTGTTTTAATCATTCTGTTTCACTAAGGTTGACACTCATATTGTGACTTATGCAAACGGCCGTACCGTGCTGGAAACACTGGTTCTTGTTAGATCACCAAAGTTAAGCAGCATCGGGTGCGGTTAGTACTTGGGTGAGTGACCACCTGGGAACACCGCGTGCTGTTGGCACATTTCGGGTGCGGTAGCCTGGTGGTTTGCGCGCTGCCACAACTGCCGCTGTGTTCATGCGGAGTACGATCACGTTAAACATATGGGTCCGTAAGTCCTTCAGAGAGGTTGGTGGTAGGGGAAGGAGGGTATGGTCCCTGTGGATGCCTCCCCCACTGGGTTCCGGTCTAAATTGGGTGGCACTTCCCGGCCGTCCAAACGGTTACCTTACACCTTTCTGGTAGGTCGGACAGTCTGGGTCTCAACAACAACTCATATTGTGACCCTTTTTCTTTCAACCCTTTGCTTTGGATAATAAAAGTCATTATTATCCTTGTTTTGCATTGTTTTCTTCTTCTATAACCCTATACACCCGCATACCACATTTCCTTCCATTTCGATGTAGATTTCCTGAAATTTTCACAGAAACAGCAACTATGCTTAACTTTTGGACATGAAGAGTGTATATTACTGCTTTAAAGTTTCAAAGATATCTTTGATTACTGTCATAAATCCAATTTTCAATTATTTATTTAATGCACATCAGCATTTTGGAGAAAACTGAGAAAAATTACTCGAATCAGGAAATAAACCTGCGATTGAACTGAACTTCTAGGAGGAAAATTAATTGCTGAGTTACGGTGTCAAAATTTAGCACAACAGAATGTTGCAATCTATTTAATGATAAAAATCATAGAATAAATAGAATAGTAGGGAAAATTTAAGGACAGAACTGCCAAATTACTATTATTGCAAAAACAATTCCAAAATTTGTGACAAATGTAGAACAAAAATATATTAAGTTTAGATGACAAAACATCAAAGGATGAGTTAATTGAAGGAACAAGCAATAGAGATGACACTGCGATGCAAGTTCAGCCCTATGCACAAGTGACAGCACTCTATTCTTTGAACGGAAGCCTCACGAGCATAGGCAAATCACCAGTTAAAGTAAAATGGCTAACAAAAGTTAAATATCCTAAAGTAAAGAAATCTAAAATAGAAAAAGCAGTGGAAAAAATATTAAATAACCTTGAAGAGGTTATATATATATATAAACAGCATGGTAAACATATCAACCAATTAACTCTAAAATCAAACACAGCTTAATAAGTGGTTAAAAAGTCATTTATTAAAATCACCTTATCATGACATACACAATCACATAGCCAAAGCACTTTTGGACATTATTATGTCCTTCATCGGTGGTGAAGTAAAATAAAGTGCGAACAAGTGCCTAAATATAGGCCATACCCACCAGGCAAAATTTACATATATCAACTTCATACAAAATTACATACATCAATTTATATATTTTAATCTTTTAAAAACGAGATAAAATAATTAATCATAAAAATGCATATTACAATAAGAAAGAGAGTTCAATAACTAACATGATTGCCAACAAAATTGAAAAGCAACTGCTATTGAATTTTTAGAAATTTTGACCTGCAGAGAGTCAAGAGCGAGTCACCAAGCCGCTAAGGAATGGGGTCAAAATTACAAATAGAATTACGGTAAATATAAATAAAAAGGGATTCATAAAGTAAAATATTGCAAGGGTTATTGCAGCTAATTAAAAGAAAAGTTTTATCAAACGTAGGCTGAAAATTATCGTTAATAACATACTGGGCAAGAACCGTGGATAGTTTACCATTTTTAACATCATGAAGGTTTAAGGTTCAGCTAAACTAGTACATTTAGTACTGCCAATATAGAACTTGAAGTTATTATCGGGAGAAAAGGGGGGGGGGGGTTAATGCTTATTTTAATTGTGCATTTAATGTTTGTTCATCTATTCTGGCTTTAGTTACTGAAACTTTGGTTATGAAGCTGGTTATTCTTTCGAATTCACTTATAAAATCTTTTCCCATATATGTAATAATTTTATGCATCCAAATACTAAGTTTGTTCCAATTTCTGATCTTATGCTATATAAATCTAGTCTTCCTTATCACCCAACGATTTTTAATCCTCTAATTCATTTTTGCCATAAATTTAATTTCAAGCCTGCTCATTCTACTGTTTCCATGTTATTTAATCATATCCATTCAGATAAGGTTAACAATTTCAAAAGTCTGGCTGGGTGTATGTTGTCCCCCTTATATCTCCCGATAATAACTTCCAGTTCTATATTGGCAGTACTATCGGTATTCGTTTAGCTGAACATGCTCGCGATGTTAAAAATGGTAAACTATCCATGGTTCTTTGCCCAGTATGTTATTAACAATAATTTTCAGATTATGTTCAGTAAAACTTTTCTTTTAATTAGCTGCAATAACACCTGCAATATTTTATTTTATGAATACCTTTTTATTTATATTTACTGTAATCCTATTTGTAATTTTGACTGTAATTTTGCTGTTCTGGCCCTTAGTTATGCTTGGCGACTCGTTCTTGACTCTCAGTGGGTCAAGCCTTTACATGATTTTCTAAAAATTCAATATCAGTTGCTTTTCAATTTCGTCGACATTCATATTGGTTATAAAACTCTATTTCTTATTGTAATATGCATTTTTATAATTATTTATTTTATCTCATTCTTAAAAGATCAATGCCCAAGCTACCATTCATCCATTTGCTATATATTTTCCAAACACCATTACCAAAATTTTAGACACTGACAACTTAATTATTGTTTCTGACTGTTTGAAATATAATACCATAGCAGTTTACACATTTCAAAAGTGCCTACTAACAGTTTTAAGGCAGCAATATGGAAATGAAATTAAAAAGTATGCTATTTTTCAGATGGAGCAGCTGTTCAGTATAAAAATAAAAAAGCTTCTTGAACATTACATACCATGAAAATGATTTTCGCATGCCAGCAGAATGGTATTTCTTTGCTACATCACATGGTAAAAGTGCATATGATGGACTTGGGCACACCGTAAAACACGCCCGGCCACACACTTAGCTACAGTAAACCTTCGGGTCTGTCGTGTGGTCTGGGTTTCCAACACCGTAAAACGATTGGCTGCCAAAGTAAGTCTTCAAAGACCATACCAAAATCAAATAACAACACCATGCCAATCATATGATTGAAGCGTAAAATGTACCATCACAATCATTTAGATATCTAGATCATTCCAATATTTTGACAGTTGTTGTTGTTGTTGAGACCCAGACCGTCCAACCTACCAGAAAGGTGTAAGGTAACCATTTGGATGGCTGGCAAGTGCCACCCAATTTAGACCGGAACCCAGTGGGGGAGGCATCCACAGGGACCGTACCCACCTTCCCCTACCACCAACCTCTCGAAAGGACTTACGGACCCACAAATTTAACGTGACAATATTTTGACAGTGTCGATTTTAAATTTTCACTAAAGTCGATCCTTCCACAGCAACTGGATGAATATACAGGGTGTTCCAAAAACATTCACATAGGCTTTTATTCCTTAAATATTGATCTTAGACATATATAATAAATTACAAAGTTGAGTAAAAAAGGTACAGTATTTTATGAAATCGATTAAAATTTTTAAGAGAATTAAATTTTAAGAAATACAAAATTTAAATTTTTATATGACCCTGTACAAAAACATTTCCAATGAGTAAAATGTGTCCCATACACTAATAAGGTAATGTACAAAATTTCAGAATTTTATCATAAGTCCCAGAGATATGAAAAAACAAAAATGCTGACTTAAACCACTTTTCGATGCATCGACATGGGTTCTCAGAGGGGAAAAATCATGTCGGCAGATCACGTTTCAGGGGTCATACACAAAGTACGAAAGAAAACAATGACTACATAAATAAATAATAATTTTGCTATTTATTTGTACAAAAGTATCTACACTGTGTAGAAATAATAACTTCACACAAAGATTACAAAGCTTGTTCAAAATGTTTTCCATCCATGCCAAAAATCCATTAAAGATAAGAGATAGATATTATTTGTCTATGATGCATTTCTGCATTGGGTCATTTGCACTCTTGCTGTAAACATTTACATTTTAATTTGTGATTAATCCCTCACCAACTTTGTTTAAACATATCTCTGGGACTTTTTATGATAAAATGCTGAAATTTTGTACATCACCTTATTAGTGTATGGGGCACATTTTACTCATTGGAAATATTTTTGTACGGGGCCATATAAAAATTAAATTTTGTATTTCTTCAAATTTAATCCCATGAAAATTTTTATCAATTTCATAAAATTCTGTACCCTTTTTTTTACACAACTTTGTAATTTATTATATATGTGTAAGATCAATATTTAAGGAATAAAAGCCAAGGTCAATGTTTTTGGTACACCCTGTATACCATAACAGAGTCAGAAAATTCCAGAGCTTCTGACAAATTACAATTAGTTTCAAAACTCTATAAAATGTAACTCCGCTCTTTTGACCAAGTCCTTCCTTTTTTTCAGGGAGGGGAAATAATCATTTTTATTACATCTTCAAAAGAATTGTTCTCAAGTAATAAAATTTTTTTCTTGTATGCAAAGTAAAAATTGTACTGATAACCATATAACAAAAAAAAAATTGAAAGTTTTACTACTAATAAACTATAGATAGCAATGGAACTGAAAAAACTTTTTACCAAGTCTCTCTTCCCTTTTTTAGGGGAGGAAGTATAACTTTTCAAGTTTGAAAATTTTTTTTAAATGATGAAAATTAATTTCTTGCATTCAAAGTAAGTTGTGTATTTCTTACTTCATTGTGGTTTGAATTTAATGTACTACTCTCATAATAGATAGCAATGTAACAGCTACAAATAGTAAGCAAAATAGCAGTAAAATTGAAGTAACACAAGTTTTAAATCTAAGGTAAAATTGGATGACTGAAATGAAGAACTTCATTTACAGGGTCATGTAAGATATCAGAAAGACCATTAAACTACAAAATAAGCCTTATTTTAACACAAGCAGTTCATTAGGTCAGCAGATATGAGCTTAAACATGTCTAAGATTGTGAAAAATGTACCAATTTTTCAAATTTCAAATTTTTATAAATAAAAACAAATGCAAATTGAGGGCTAAGATTTTACATAGTATTTTAAATATGAATGGACAACAAAATAGCCAAATTTTAAAAAATCCAGAGGGATCAGGTTGAAAATGCCCTTTTCTGTGTTGATTTGACGTGGAATGACCCAATCTGCTTGTGAAAATAATTTTGTATAGCGAGAACAGAGGTTCTTACACTTCTTTTTAAATGAATTACATTAAATATTTTGAATAACAATGTTATTTAGAATATTACAGGAATTTTTCAAAATAAAATAAATTATAAAATTTCAAAAAGAAAGATTGCAAAATTTGAAACAGAAAGACTCTAAAATATGAAAAAAATTGTGAATTTTAAGTTTCTTTATATTATATATTCTATATAAAGAATAGGTATATTGATAGTTACATATAAACTGTTCTTGAAAAATATAGTTTAATAGTACAGCAAGCACAATTACTTTTTGACCACCCTAATAAATTGAAAGAAATATACCTGATTAGATTTCATTTCACCTGTCATGAGAGATGAATAACTCCTGAAAAAGTAAATTATTACAGTTATACTTTTTTAACGTCATTACATAGGTCACAAAAAAGTACTAGTACACACAAAGTACAACAACCAATAAATTATTTTCATTCTTTCTGTTTTGTTTTAATAACACTAAGAAAGGGGTTTCGTATAGAAATGGAAGTAATATTCAGATTTCTTTGTTTATAAGGCATCAAGGTTTTCATTAGAGCATCAAAATTTTGCACCTTTCTAGAGCAGTGGTTCTTAATGTGTGGTACACATACTCCGATAATATTTTTGGGATATGTCATAACAGCTCTAAAGTCCTCTAGATGTAGTAGCAATGTCGATAAGTTGGCAACACATCCAACAAGTGTAACCATCTAATTGATTTTCCAGTAAAATATTTATAATTTCATAAGATTTGCTAAATTGTTTATACCATTTTTTGTGTTTATCAATATATGTAACTTACAAATACAAAAACATTTAATGTATATATGATCAATCTCTGGTATATATAAGTAAATTAAAATTCTTCAATTATATGTAGATATACGAGGTAGAATTCAAAACTTCCCGGACTAAGTCTATAACTTAAAAAATATTTGCAGTAGAATGACTACGACAACGTTTCTGTGTTACTATATTCTCTCCCTCTTCTAAAAGTGGTTTGACCCAAATCACGTGGTTGGTGGCTTGCCACGGCATCGTATTTTGTAGACAGGTGCACTTAGTAACTGGTAATTGAAAGAAATGGCGTTTGTTGAACAGAGAATTAATATCAAATTTTATGTTCGCTTGGGAAAGAGTGCTACGGAGGTTTACGAAATGTTGAAGCATGTGTACGGCAGTGATACATTATCGCGAACGCAAGCTTTTGAGTGGCATGGATATTTCAGAGAAGGCAGGGAAGTGCCAAAAATGATGAATGTGTTGGCCGTCGGCAGCCTACCCGCACCGTTAAAACATCAACAGGCAGCAAACAATAGAATAGCAAAATCAGTTGGGATATCCGAGGACACATGTTAATGGATACTGACTAAAGATCTTAACATACATAGGGTTTTCATCTTAACATGCAGAGGGTGTGTCAACACATCGTTCTCTGCATGTTAACCAAAGACCAAAAGGCAATTCGAATAGAAATGGCGGGAGACTTAACTTCAGCTGTTGACAAAGATCCTTCCCTACTTGACCAATTTGAGACATCCCTCTTCATGTTTTACTACTCTTCTATTTCTCTTTGGCAAAAAGCGCTCCCAAAATGCAACACATATCAAATGCTAATACTGACGATTCGTTTGTTCAGTACAAGCCGGTAAAAGGGACACAGTCATCCCTGTATTTTCCCCTATGTGTTGAAAATTCTATGCACTACAGCTTTTGTGAGTCTCCTTTCTTTCACGAAAGCTGTAGTGCTGCTGTCTAGTGACATATTCTCTCTCTCTCTCTCTCTCTCTCTCTCTCTCTATGACTATTATCAATTCAATTGAACTAAAAATTCAGATTTTTTCAATAGAAATTGCAATAAATTTATATAACTAAAAAAATAATTTAGGGTGTTTTCTCAATGGTGCCGGACGTCCCAGCACACTTCCCCAATGACCACCCCTGTCTGCCACATGTTTAAATGGCAAACAAAATACAAAAATCTAAATTTGCGAGTTTAACAGATAAAAAAATCTGATTTTTAAAATATAAGATTGTAACATTATTATAAGCATTCTCAGAAAAAAAATTTCAGAAGTTATCAATTAAGATTTTATTCTACTTCATCTCCATGTTGCCTGTATTGCTCCAGTCACGACAGAAATTCCTTTTTGAGGTACAGTCTTCAAAATTTGTCATTGTGAACCCTCATTCCTTAGCTCTAGAAAACTTCAATTGTTTTCATTGTCACTTTATTAATTGCATTTAAATTAAGGACTCAAAATTCCATTGCACATGTCCGGAAAACATTTTCTATTACGGGAATTTTCTTTTTACTCTTAGTTGATCAGGGTGACCATGGTAGAAGGCACAAGTTAAGAGGGAGAGGCAGCCCTCCTTTTTAACATTTTCATTTTTATCTATATTGTGGTTCTTATATTTACTCTTGGTGGAGGGGTGACTGTGGTAGAAGGGGGATATGGTGGGGGGAGAGGTGGCTTTTTTTTCCCAACATTTTTTATCTAGCTTAGTGACTCTTGCTATAATTTTTATGTAATTTTCATACTGCATTTTCAACTCTACAATAAATCCACTTGATCTGCTCAAACTAAACTTTGGAACACTTTTGTTGCTTTGCAACTTTTGTGCCCAAAGCACAGGTGCAGAACTTGTTAAAAAACTAATTGCTATATTTAGTGAAGCACATTTAGACAAAGCCAGCTAGTAAATGCATAAAATGTATATATATTTGTCTATTTTAAATTCAGATTTCCGATCATGTCACACTACTCTTTTCACACGTTATGTACGTAAAGAAATATTGATGTTTTATCAGAAGTTATCTTTTCACACATGATACAATGATACATTAAGCTATGAAGCAAAGCAAAGTAAGGGCTTTAATGATCTTTTATCTCTTTACACCTTGTCTGAAAGTGAACTTAATGGTATTGGCAATAGTATTTTCATTTTATAAAGAGAAGCGCATGACAATTAAAATATTCAGATAGATAATAGACTTCAAGCACTCACTTAGATATTTTCACAAATGTTGAACTGTATTATATTTTATTTTAATCAAGATAAAATTCAAAGAATTTTTTTTAAAATGTCCTTTTATGGCCTTCTTGGGAGCAAGCACTAAATGCAAATTCACAAGCAATAGGCCATCTGGTCTAATACATATCGATTTTATTGTAAGTTTTCCCTGCAATTGCCTTTCTAAATAGTCAACAAAATTCATGGTATTGTGACTGTCTAATATTGAAAATATCACTGTATAGTAAAAAATCCTGAAAATACTAGCAAAAATTTTAATAAATGACAGATGTGATGTTTATGCACCAGAAAAAGGTACAAAATATACAAGTAAACTAATATGCCAATACCTCTTGAAAGCTAATAAAATTTATCCTATTTAATAAATTCCTAACTGGAATTTATTGAACACCAACAAGCAAATTCAATTTAGTACATGCCTTAATTTAGCTTCTTCTTCTTTTTGAGCAGTTATAAGCTTTTCTTTTTCTTTCTCTTTGCGTAGAATTTGTTTCTGTTCTGCCCGTTCTTTGCGATCTCTTTCTTCTCTAAGTGACTGCAGACAAGGAAACCGTTCCACTTTAGTTTTATTCAGGCGGTTAATGACATCATTCAGCCTCTTTTCAACTTTAATTACCTTAACCTACATAAATGGGGATTATTATTTTTTGCAAGTTATATGCACATATTTTTAAATTATTAATAAACTTGTTAATATTTAACTTAATTATAAAACAGCAGAGTTCCAGTAATTTAAGGTACTTAAAACAGATAACAATTTGACTAAAAACTCACATTAGACCAGGGGTGGCCAACCCAAATGACCCACACGGGCCACTTCGGAAAAACATTATAATCCCGCGGGCCGCATATATATATATATTATTGCCAATGGCCAGGCACTTGACTCATCGTCATTCGCCCATAATTCGGGCATTTATTAAATGATCCATTTAGCCGTCCTAGGGACGTTGCCCCGGGCGCACCAGAGGAGGGCGGAACACACTGCGCCCACAACACAACAACATCCATGCCTTACGTGGGGCTCGAACCCACAATGTGGCGCTCGAGCGATTGCTTTGGAAGCGCATGCCTTGACCACTCGACCACCACGTCAGCCCGAGGGCCGCATATAAAAATATATATCTTTATATTAGATTTGGACACATTACAAACATTTATTGGAGTGAAAATTTAAAACAGAATGAATTATTATTATTGTTTTCATTATTTTTCATGTATGCAAACATACATAATATAATAATAATAATGCAATGATCGAATAATGTTTAATTTATTTAATGAGTGAGATATTTGTTTCTCAACTCTTTCACTTAGTTTTTGCAAGTCGATCTCAATGCGTGTATTTGTACATCGTAATTGATGTTGCAGGTTTTCGTCCGTTAAGTTCGAACGCGATTTATGTTTGATAAATTTCATTTTTGAAAAAAACGATTCACAGGTGTAAGTTGATCCAAAAGCGCTCACAACTTTTAGTGCCAGCTCTCTCAAATTGGAAAATTTTTCTTTTGTGACATAAGTGTTATAAAAATCTATTTTTGATTCTGATGTTTCAAAAATGTATTTTAATTCATTATTGCATTGTAAGTCAACCAGTTCCATTTAGAGATATTCTGGGGCCAACTCGACATCGACACTTGGGCACATAGATTTTGTTGATGAATCACAATGCAATACTGCCCACTTCTAAGTATGTATAAAAACAGAAGCAACGTGATAAAATGGAAACAGTTATGGGATTTATCTGTTACAAAACACTACACTAAAAACAAAAATATTGCACAAAATAATCGTATTTTGTAAAGTTGTAATGAATCTCGCGGGCCGCAAAATTATTCAAGGCGGGCCGCATGCGGCCCACGGGCCGCGGGTTGGCCACCCCTGCATTAGACTAAACAAAATTTTAAAGAATAATTAAAATAGAATTTAAAATAATTTAAGTTACATAATATATACATTCAGTATAAATATCTAGCAAAAAAATCTTCACTAAAGAAGGAATGAAATAAACACAAAAAGATATATGTATTGACAAAAAGATATATGTATCAAAATTATAAAACTTACACAGGGTGCCCCAAAAATATTGACCTCGGCTTTTAATTCTTTAAATATTGATCTTAGACATATATAATAAATTGCAAAGTTGCGTAAAAAAAGGTACAGAATTTTATGAAATCGATAAAAATTTTCAGGGGATTAAATTTGAAGAAATACAAAATTTAAATTTTTGTACGGCCCCCGTACAAAAACATTTCCAATGAGTAAAATGTGCTCCATACACTTGATGTACAAAATTTCAGCATTTTATCAAAAAAGGTGCCAGAGATATGTTTAAACAATGTTGGTGCGGGATTAATCACAAATTAAAATGTAAATGTTTACAGCAAGAATGCAAATGACGCAACGCAGAAATGCATCATAAGCAAATAATATCTGCCTCTTATCTTTAATGGATCTTTGACATAGATGGAAGAACATTTTGAACAAGCTTTGTAATCTCTGTGTAAAGTTATTATTTCTACACAGTGTAGATACTTTTGTACCAAGAAATAGCAAAATTATTATTAATCATTGTGTTTTTTCATAATTTGTGTATGACTCCTGAAAAGCGATCCGTCGACATAATTTTTCCTCCTCTGTGAACCCATATCGATGCATCGAAAAGTGGTTTAAGTCAGAATTTTTGTCTTTTCATATCTCTGGGACTTTTTATGATAAAATGCTGAAATTTTGTACATCATCTTATTAGTGTATGGGGCACATTTTACTCATTGGAAATGTTTTTGTACAGGGCCATATAAAAATTTAAATTTTGTATTGCGTTAAAATTTAATTCCCTTAAAAATTTTGATCAATTTCATAAAATTCTGTACTTTTTTTTTCACAACTTTGTAATTTATTACATATGACTAAGATCAATATTTAAAGAATAAAAGCTGGGGTCAATGCTTTTGGGACACCCTGTATATTAACTGTGGTAAAATGTCATAAAGAGGTCCTTTTTTATCGGGCAACACTATTTTGCTATCTTTTCAGAAACAGAACATAGGAACAGCCTCAGATTAAGCATAATCCAGATAACTGACAGTAATCAGAAGCAGAGCCCTGCATTGGGTCAGGTACCAGTTGTTATCCACTTCTTTTTTATTTAACTCATGGCAGCATTGGGTATCTTGATTTCCTAAGCTTTAATCACTGTTAAAATATATTGTCATAATTTTTAAATTTTATTTATCTAAATTTCTACAAAGTATTTTTTTCCTTTCTTAATATTAGGACAAAATTCCTAAAACTTACAGCACAAGGTCTAATAGATTAAAAAAATATATATTATTATTACTATATTACTGAACATATTACAATACAGCCATGACTAGAACGCAATCCTGCACTTTTGTAATAAGCTACTAATTTTATAGTATAAACAAACAAACGTGAAAGCTGTTGTGGTAGTTCTGATTTAAAAGGCATGTTGGCTGAAAGATTTAAATGGATGCTTCCTTTTATGGCAGTTATGCTGTGCTTATTTTAACAAAGAGGGGGTCTTGAGTGGTGCGATTAGAAGAGGATTAGGGCTTGGAATTCTTATCGCTGGTATTCAAGGGGAGTGGGTATGAGTTAGTAAGAATTTAGTCAGAAGAATTATAATAATTATGGCAAAAAGAGTGAAATATTTTTTAAAAGTGAGATTTTACAATTAATGAATGAATGTTATAGTGATAAGTGAATAAAATAAAATAGTTGGTTTCGCTTTAGTGTGAAAATTTATTTGAAAGACAGCGATGTGTATGATGATGATGATGTTAATATTTTTGTACAGATAATTAAGAGTTCAAATGTCGAAAACCTGCCACTGATTCAGTTTCCTAAACTTTGGACTAAATATAAACAGCTAAAAACCTCATTAAAAGAAATTAATTCTTTAATCCGTATTTCAGTGATGTTATTATACAAGTAATAATCAACGAAACAAACTAGTTTTCAAGACTTGCATCAGAAATACAATGGTGGAGTCAAGTCCCTCAAATGCAATAACACCTGTGTATTTCTGTGATAATGGTAGACGTATTTTAAAGCAAAAATTATTTAATAAAATTTTTTCGGCACGTTAAGATTAGCATCTAAAAGTGCCTGGGTAGCAGACAATTCTCGCTATGTGCAATCTCGTGGAAAAGCTTCTTCCTTCCCTTGCCAGTCATGAATGGGTTAAAAAAAATGATGAAAAAATGTCCAAAATTGACTGAAAAAATCCTTAAAAACCATTAAGGATATGTCTCAAAATTGATCTCTGCAGCAAAAAGGGGGTATTATGATCTGAGTCTGCCAGTATCTAATATTCTGTTGATTTTACCTATGTTTTATTTTAGTGTTACACATAGATAGTCATTTTTGAAACATCGATGAGTTAGGAGCTGTATTTGATGTTTTAATCATAGATGGTTTTCTAAAAACATTTTCTTCCAATAACTATGGGAATGGTCCCCGATAAGCATAATAATAATTGAATTTTGAATAAAATTTGATAGCACACTCGATATTATATGGACAAAACTGAAATTTTGTATACTGGTGTTACAGATGTAGCTGCATTAAATGGAGTCAAAATTAACAGCTGTTTCTACTCATAAGTTTTATGAATATTAAATTACTAATAATAAATATCTTAAATATGCTTGACTATTAAAATTTATATGAATTTTGTTTGGGTCTTTTAGAAGAAATGTCTGCAAAAACAATTTTCTTGGAAAACTGATTTATCGTGAATATGTGCAAAAAGCAGGAAAATCCATTTAACATTATGATCAGCAAATTTCAAACACTTACAAATAGATGAAAAATCCGTTAAAAATTGTAAACTTTTTAAAAAGCTGCCTGAAATTTCTCCAGAATATGAATATGTAATGATCAATGGTGGATACCCTTGAAGATTTTGGAGTTAATGTCACAATAACTATGAAGATTTATGTAAATTTTAAATATTGATATTTGTAGGAGACATTAATCCCTATCGAATGATACCTTTGGTTTTGTTCTGCGATGTAAATTGTACGATTGTGGTTGGGTGTTGTGCAATGGACAATTCCGATTTTTTTTTTTTTTAAACCTCTAAAAACCAATTGATATTTATAGAGAATTTTCTTCTGATTTCAAATATCCAAGCAAAAATCTCTTTAAAAAAAAAATTATCTAAATATTAAGAAAAGAAAGCAAAATCTGTGCATACATAAAACGCCACATGATTGGTTGTGATGCCATTTTCCCCATTCGACCTGTGATGCTGTTGCATCTAAGAAGTTTATTATTATATATTTAATTTATTCTTTTTAATTTTATTTTCTTAAAATTTCATTTAAATAATTGCTTTATTATTTCCAATAGCTGATTTCACAAGTTTCTTTTAGACTATTTAATAATGTTTTTATTTTCTCTAAAGTTATTATTATTTTTACAATTTCCTGATCGTATAGTTTTGCTTAATAAAGTTTCTTTTAAAGTATTAATATTGTTTCTTCAATTTCTATTACTATTTGTTTGCTTTGAGCTTATTACTTCATTGCTCTTTACTATGTTTATCTTTTAAAATTCACATCAACACCATATCATATTAAAAAATTCCACTTACCTTTTAATACCAAAATTAAAACTAGCACAAGCCAAAACACAAGAAACACAACTAAATTTCTGTTAAAGTAAACCTTTATTATTAAACTATGTAATATTTCTAAGAACAGTTAACTTCAAATTCTCAACCAAACATTTGAATTTCTGAGCCTTAACAACATCTAGAACAATAGTGGTAGTACATTGCATAAAAAGAAAATAACAATTAAAAACCCCAGAGCTCATTTAAAACAAATCCAGAACTCATTTAAAACAAACTCAGGTTCACATTTTACCCTGGCCTAAAGACCAGAGTTTGGTCTGTCTGGAAGGCTTTCCATAAAACTAAACTCAAAAGTAAGAAAAAAATAAATAGTGCTAATAAAATGCTGTGAGTAATGCATTATGGTGAGGATTTCTAAAATTTGTGTAACAAATTTTTTTTTCTGGTTTACTCCTAAAATTTAATTTGTTCTGCTGCCTCTGCCGTGAAATAAAATAGAACGAATGCTTCGCTAAAAACATAAGGCGCGAAATTGCTGCGAAGCTTAGCTACCATCTAAGACAACCCTACGGAATGTCTAGCACCCCAAAAGCATCTGGTTTTCTAAAGATAAATCAATAAAAAGGCCAATTCACACTTAAAATGTGCACTTTTTCTTGCGATCTCATGAATAGAGCTTCGAACCGAAAGGGAGAACGTATGGCCGCAAAGGAAAATTGCAGGGGACACTGATTAATTAGTAAAGGAATTTTAGAATATATCTATTGTTTGCAGATACATGGTGCACGTAATTTAGAATATTGGAATGCTAGAAAGGGATAATAAATTAACGTTAATACAAGATAAATTGCCGAAATACACAATAACAATAAATTAATTTAGTATTTTGAAGGAAAGGGGGAAAATCATGAATTTTGAACCTTAATAATTTAAAAAACAAAAATTCTGTGAAACTAAGCACAACAATGCAACATTCTATCATGTGTTTTGCCTTGAGTTATTTGCAAGGTAGTTGGGTTTTAATTTTAACTACAATTGGACTTTTACATTTATACTTACTCTGCTTGAATTTAGATCATTTGTTGATTATTTTATTTTATTGTAAACATGGATCCTGGTTTTGTTAAAGGGCAATCAGAAAATTTGCCTAAGATCAATTCTACTGTGATGGCGCTCTATTTCAGAAACACATATTTTGTGACAGCTGAAACTCGGAGTGTAAACTTGATACCCTTTTCTTGAAGGTTTATTATTACTATTATTCTGTCAATAACATCTATGTTTGGGATATCTGTGGTGGAAATCAGAGCATTACGAAAAATGCAAACACTTTGGATGTTAATTTCTCCGAACCTGATAGATAAAAACGTAAATATTTTTTTTTGTTTTGTTGGCCCAGATTGTATATAAAATATTTTTAATACTTTGAACTTCTTTAGAAAACACTTAAAGCATCTGTCCGGGTGAGTGAATTTTTTTTTTTTACTTTCACACAAAGTTCAAGAGATAGATATAAATAGTAAGTGATAAAAATATGTATTAGGAAATTTAGTTTCTGAATCTATACTTGTTTTTTTTTCGGGTGAAAAAAAGGTTATATAGTTTTCAGGCAAGCATCTTGTAAAGTTGTAGAAGATTGAAAATTTTTCATTTTACAAGTTTGTAATGCTTATATCTCAAAAATTAAAAGTTCTAGCTATGAATAACAAATAAGAATTTGTAGCTCTTTTAAAGTCTTACAAATATATATAATTAAATTTTTGATTGAGTGGTTATAATTTCAAGAGTTTAGTTTTTAACCTGGAATTTCAAATAGCTGGGAAAGCTGCAATATTTAAAATGTCATGATTGTTGCAGCTCAGTAGCTCTACTTACTCCTTGGTGAAACATGGATGCACAAGTATGAGATATTTTATTTTGTTTAAAAAATTAGAAGGTGAAATAAACTTGGGGATTCTAAAGATGTTTTATGATTTAGTGATGTTTAAACAGAATACATGGGAATATAAGCAATCAAGTACGTAATTATGTGCTACCAGACAAGTTTATAGATTAACGTGAATGTAAAATCTCATCAGATATAAGTTTAATATATCTACCAAAAAGCAAGTTAAGAAAAAAAAATTGCATATTTTGATGTGGTCTAGGGTTGCAGTATCCAGATGAGATCGGGATAAAAACTAAAAGAGCTAGCTAGCTATAAACAGTTAGCAAGTAATTTGTAGCACTTTGAAAGCCTGTAAATGAAACAAATGAGTCTGAAGAAAGAAACGAATAAATTTATTGAACTATAGTGAAATTTTATGATACAAAATATTATTTACGCAAAACCATTTCGGCTCCATCGGAGTGGGCAACCCACCGCTAATTTTTTTTTTGTAATGTGCTCCATAATTTTTTGAATGCAAATAACCTTTTTTAGATAAGTTTGTAATACAGTAAATTTAAACTGAGGAAAGTTTAGATTGAGCTGTGTATTTTTTCTGGGTATAAAAAAATATTTATGTTTATATGTATATATATTTTATTTATATATTTTTTATTATATTTATATGATTTGTGAGGATTCAAAAATATTTTTAATAATATATTTTTAAATTAAAAGCAGTTTTAAATTGTTTCTTAAAATATTATATTATTTTACAACCTATAATACACAGTAAACCATTTATGATTCTGAATACGTAAAGTAATTTTAAATTATTTTCCATTCTATTTCTATTCCTTTTGTGCAATATTTTAAATTTATGATTTATTTTTTCTTAGATAAAATCTATTTTATAACTTTTCAAAAGTACATGTACTTAATTGTAACTGCTCACTGGAGTATTATACTGTTATAAAAAAATTTCATGCAATTTTTTATATACATTAAATTTACCTGGGAACATCACAAACTAAACCGGGGACAAAGTCAATAATCCACTTTGAGTCTGGCTCAGGGGCAGTTATTCAGAGAGGGTGTGGAGACGTGTGCCCAACCCCCTTGATCAAGCACCTGAAATTATTTTAGTTATAAAGGTTAATTACAATTTTTAAGGAAATTATCTGAATTTTATTTCAAGCGAAAGTCGAATTATTGAAAATAAGTGATGAAATTGTCACTAGATGGCAGCACTAAAGCTCTGACTCAAAAAAAAAAAAAATGTCCTGTGCCCTTTCTATACCATGTTAAATCTATAGGGGAAAATACAGCATTACAGGGAAAGACGAGGGATTTTTAATGAGGATCGTTTCCCTTTATCGCCTCTGGCTGATAGAACGAATGGTATGTTAATATACCGGCAATAGAAATTCGAGGTAAAAAAGCAGACATTGCAATATTGCAATCCAATGTGAGATGCATCGGTTTCCATGCTTTTCGCCAAAGAAGAAACTAATACTGTGAACGACTGATTCGAATTGGCTAAGTTTCACTAATTTGGCCCCGAATTTCTCTTGATAAATGTGTGTTCTTTCTCTCGCTTCTTTTTAAAATAATAAATTTGGATGTTTAAATAAATATTTGAAAACAAATTACTGTATTTATGTAATTTATCTTATTAATTCTATTGATCTAGTTCTTTTAGTTTTGGTTCATGATGAAATAGTTTAGCATTAGATAAATAGAAATTCAAAACAGTTTCGATACATATTTTGTGCTTTATACTTGATTGAATAAGTGGGGGTTATTTATGGTATTTTGGGGGTTTGTTCTTCGTTTTTGGTAGAAAAATGCATTGTTTGAGGCTTTCAGTTTAGTTTTGACCCACCCAGTCGTATTACTTAATGAAACTGTTTCGCTCTGCAAGTGCCGTGTGTGTGTCATTTCTGATGTAGGGTGGTTCTGTCCTTCGGAAAAGGGAACATTTCTGATTTAGAGTAGTTCTATGCTTCTATGCTTTGTGACAAATTTCAATGTATTTGACCTCTTAATTGTTTAAAAGTCACGAGAATTGTATTTGTGGCATACCCATGGATATTTTTAGTAACACTTTCAGAAATATGTTGTCTGAAGAGGTTTCTTGACTTATTCAGTTGTCTTACTTTTTCAGTTATTTAACATTCAAGATTAAAAAAATTATAAATATTTGTTAAAAAATGTTAAAAAGCAATTTTCAACCTAATACTTGATTCTTTGATCTGACGTTGTTTTCCTTAAAATCCCCCCTCAGGTATGTTGCCCACCTACTTGCTCTTCATATCAATTTTCAGAGCAGAGAAATCTCTCTGATGGAACAGCATGAAGTGTTTCGGAGCAGGCACAAAACTCACTTTTGGAGTAGCAAGAAATGCTTCAGAGCAGGTATAAAACTCACTTTTGGAGAAGCATGAAATGCTTCAAAGCAGCAAATTTACAAATTTTAAGAGAAGTAAATTTAAAATATGTTTAAACTCCTAATATCCGTGTACCTAATATCCGTGTAAAAGTGTTATTAAAAAAATTTAACAGGTCTGCATACATTCAAGTACATTAGCAAAATATGAGTTAAGAATATGACAATGTTGGTTGTACAACACTAAACATTTACAAGCACATTCAATTTACAAAACAGTAAATGTATTTGTTCAACCTGTTGCTCATTTTCCAAAGTGAAATTTCCATAGTTTTCCAAATTGGTCCTGTTTTCTTCAGCAAAATTCAAGATAGTGCATACTGCTATTTTAACAAAATTTCAACGAAAAATTAATTGATATTTATAAGTAGACAAAGGTAGAAAACAATAAAAAATTCCTAATTTTGATTGCATACATATACAGTTTTAAATTTTAAATGCAATTTTTTTATTTTGCAAAAGAGTAAAAACTTTCTAAGATTATAAAACCTCCAAATTAATAATTTTTAATAAATATTTTTTTAATAATGTTTAAAGGTACCTTCCCACTCACCACAACGCAATGCATAAAACGGTTGAGTTCACGCATGCGCTGTACGATGAAAAAGTGGGGAAAAGCCCTCTTCCGCGGTGAATGCAGGCCGTAACGCTAAATTCGAAATGGAACCGAAGTCAACACGCACTGCACGGTTGGCGGCAACGCAAAGCCAATAGCATCGCAGATCATGTTTTTACTGCTAAACCAATATTTCGTATAGTAAATTTCTTATTTGATCTTTTTTATATGGATTACTTTAGATATCAAAAGCTTAAACAGATGAATGAACATTAAAAAATATTTGGATTTGTCACACATCCATATAAAAAAGCAAATAAATATTTGCTGAAAAACATTCACTCAATATACATTCAAGATACAAAATTAGTTTAAAAACCGCTATTGCCGATATTGACTGAAATGAAACAAACAAAGAAAAAAAAATGTAAAAGTATTTAAATTCAAGAATGCCGTTATTAAAATATTATGTCTTAAACAAATTGAAGTTCATTACCATTTTATACTTGATTTCAAAAGTTTTCAAATACGCATCTATATTAAATATCCGAATATGTTCTTTGCTCATTTGTAACGTTTAAAATATTTCTCATTAAAGTAAACTTTGAAATTTAAAAATTATTTTATCTACATTTATATTTATTGAGTAATTATGTTTTAAAATAGATTTAAATGTATATTCCATCTATAGCTGGTATAAAGTATACTTCAAGATGCTTTTCAAAGTAACTTCGAATTATAAGCATTCAAACTTAAAAGAGTAAACTTTTCATATTCACATGTAAACTTATTTATTTTATTAAAAATAAATGATTTTCAAATGTATTGTAAATTTCTAATTGTCTATGTGCATTTTTGTCAAACAAAATTTCAAAGTAGTTTGATTTTTGTTTCTATTCTAATCTAAAATGTTCAAAATTGCATGTCGAAAGACTTGCAAAGGGACTACTTGTATAAGGATGTTCGATGATTTCTGTCTAATTTTATATGCATATTTTATATTTGCTATTTCTACAAACACTTTTTTAATTAAGAAGAGTACATTCCATTTATAGCTGGTATAAAGTATACTTCAAGATATTTTTCAAAGTAACTTCGAAATAAATTTTTATAAGCATTCAAATAATTTATTGATATAAGGTTATTTTGTATATAGAACTTAAAATAATTTAAAACAAAAAAATTCTGCAGATTGTTAAAGAAAAACTGTATTTGAATATTTTAGAATATTATGGCAGCACTTGTAAAATTTAAGATTCGCTTGGATTCGAACCAGAACCCACTTCTTTGCGGACCTGATTCTCTACCACCCAAGCCAAAACTTCACACCTGAAATGTACTAACAAATTATATCATGCAAAGCATTTAATGCTATTTTAGAATATTATTTTAAAGAGTAAACAGAATATGTTTTCAAGCTGTTTTAGGATTGCAATAGAGGGATAAAAAAAAGTCTATGGAGAACATACATCAAAATTTATTTTCTGAATTCTGTCGGATGTTTTTTTTAATGATTCGAGAAAGAGAACATAATTGTATTCGTTAAAACGAGGAAATTGCCATAGTGTAGTAAACATTCTAAAACAATTTAAAGTAGGATCCTTTGTGTTTTGTGATGGAATCACTTTAGTTAGCTTATTTTAGAAAACTGATGAAATATGTATATATCGCCAAAGCAAACTCGTGTACACTCTTGTTTAAATTCACAGAAAGGTGGATTTTCTGAAACGCGTCAATACTGCAAACTAGCAAGCCGCTGGTAAATATAAATTTGAATCAGAAGAGACCAAAGAGATTATATTAGTAATAATATCTTAATTTTTATTATATAATATTTCATGTATATAAAATCGCTTTGGAAGAGATGGTTTGTAAATATGGTCGCTGAACTAGGAGAAATTTCTACGCTTGCATCTGATTGGCTACATTTCTTCGCTGTCGACCGACAGTGTGAAGGGGTTTACTTCGCCGCAAAGACTTGTGTGTACCTCGAGCGTTGCCGTGAACCGTCTACTGTTGATTTGCGGTGAGTGGGAAGGCACCTTAAGTATCCTTTTCTAAATGTACATTTTAGATAAAATATAAGTTCAGAAGAAGATTATCCCAAATTAAAAAAGTGAGTGCAAGTGTGATTTGCTATGATAATTAAATATTTTCTGTTTTTAGAAATGTATAAAATAGAATATATTTTTAATAAATTTATAAACTATTTTAAACTTGTTTCAAATCATTGATACACACTTTTATATACCTACTACCCTTAGAAGGGGTAAAAAACAGGTTCTAATGAGATTTTAAGGTGGGAAAAGTTGAAAAAAGAGAGAAATTTTTCTTCATAACTGTGATTATCAAAGCACAATTTACTTTTATGTGGAAGAATAAATAAATGTGCAAGTTATATTAATTTATTACTATTTTATTTATTGTTTATTCAATAAAACATACTTCAAAATAAAAATTAGCATAATAAAACAAATTTTCCTCTTCAAAAACTGAAATTTTGTAAAACAGAGAAAAATAAATGCTTTAGATTTACAAGTTTTAGATCAGCAAGGGAATAAATGCTTTAGATCAGCAAGGGAATAAATGCTTTAGATCAGAAAGGGAATAAATGCTTTAGATCAGCAAGGGAACATCTCATAGCTAAAGAAATAACTTTTATACTACTCGGTAAATTGCACAAAATATTTCTTAAAGCCTAAGAATAAAAACTGAATTGCAAAATTGTAATATTTATATAAAAATAATTAAAAAATTAACCAAAATATGAAAATAAGTTAGTTTAGTCAAGCTAATGTGCAATAATAAGGGGATGGACATGGATTGACAAATATAATTGTGTACTGTTAGCAACACCAAAAATAAAGACTGAATTGCGCAATCGTACTATTTATGGGAAAATAATTAAAATATTAACCTTTAGAATTCACTAAAATATGAAAATAAATTAGTTTAGTCAAATTAATGAGCAATAATATGAGGATGGACATAGATGGAGAAAGATAATTGTGTACGCTCGGTAACGCTCGAGAATAAAAACTGAATTGCGCAATCGTAACTTTCATATGAAAATAATTCAAAAATTAACTTTTAGAATAAATCAAAATATAAAAATACGTTAGTTTAGGCAAGCTAATATGCAATAATAAGAGGATGAACATGGATGGAAAAAAATAATTGTGTACTCTCTGCAACGCCCGAGAATAAAAACTGAATTGCGCAATCATACAAATATGCTAGTTCAGCCAAGCTAGTGTGCACTATCAAGTGGATGGAAAAAGATAATTGCGTATTCTCAGCAACGCTTAGGAATAAAAACTGGATTGCACAATCGAATAATTTAAGAAAACAATAATTTGTTTAGTAAAATAATTATTTATTTTAAATCGCATTATAAAAATAAAATAATTTTATAGCTCTGATATGGAATCATTAGAAGATGAAAGTGGATGCAAACTGATACGGATGCTCAGCAATGCACTGAAAAATGAATTAAATGCATACCTGCCAACCTGGGAAAATTGGAATGTGTAAAATTTTGCGTGAATGACATTTATAATGATTTTTTTTAAACTACAAGCGCAAACAACATTTCTAATGAATTTAACTATGTACAAATACCTGCATTAAATATCAGGCATAGTACTGGTAGAATATGAAAATTCAGGACACCAATTTTATAAAATTTCAGGATAATAAATTATAAAATAAAAAATATATAATGGTTTTATCCGGTGAAAATTACTTTATAATGAAAACAAATATTTATGTTTGGTAAAACACAGGTTTTCACTAAGAGTAACAAATATTGATCTTTAATAATAATAATAATTATTAAAAAAGAGAAAATAGCACTGAATTATGTTCCTGCCAAAATGGTTTCCTTTTTATTTGCCTAAATTATTGCTTTAATACCACTTATTGGAAAACATTCCTTCACAGAGTTCATACCCATTTTTCAAAATAGAAAAATTTGCATTATGCAAATATAATTAAAAAATTAACCTTAATAATTAGCCATAATATGAAAATAAGCTAGTTCAATCGATCTAATATGCAACATTTAAATGATGGATGGAAAGATATTAACGTACTCTCGGCAATTCACGCGAAGTACCTGAATTGCGCAATCGCACTGTTTATGCGAAAATAATTAAGTAATTAACCGTAATAATTAATCAGAATATGAAAATATGCTAGTTTAGTCGATCTAATATGCAACATTTAAATGGTGGAGATGGATGGAAAAAGATACTAACGTACTTTCGGCAATTCACGCGAAGTAACTGAATTGTGCAATCGCACTGTTTATACGAAAATAATTAAAAAAATAACCGTAATAATTAATCAGAATATGAAAATAAGCTAGTTCAATCGATCTAATATTCAACATTTAAATGATGGAGATGGATGGAAAAAGATATTAACGTACTCTCGGCAATTCACGCGAAGTAACTGAATTGCGTAATCGCACTGTTTATGCGAAAATAATTAAGAAATTAACCATAATAATTAATTAGAATATGAAAATAAGCTAGTTCAGTCAATCAAAAATGCAATATTTAGAAGATTGAGATGGATGAAAAGATACTTTTGTTCTCACGGCGATTCATAAGAACAAACTGAATTCCGCAATCGCAGTGTTTATGCGAAATTAATGAACAAAATAACATTTTAGCGATTTATGCTGAATTAGACAACCTTTGAAGAAATATATTTATTGCTTTCATAAAATATGCGATCGAGATCTTCATTGACATTACACGCGGCCGTAAATCTCCGTTAATTTGATTGGTATTACCCTGCATTTTATTATGGATTTGCTACGATCCCGGGAATGGTAGAAATCCGTGCTGAAAAAGCGAAAAATGGTGTTTCCGAGGAATTATACCACGTCTGGTTAATTGATAAATTTCAAACAAAAAAAAGCCGGAGAATTTCGCCGAAGATTGATTTCCTAGTAATGTTAAAAAATTCAAATAAATGCGGAAATGCGTAAAATATAGCAATATATGCGTAAAAGCGTAAAGAGCAGTTAAAATGCGTAAATTTTACGCATAATGCGTAAAAGTTGGCAGGTATGTAAATGGTGCAAGTTTACATCCTTGAATTTGTATATTTCAAGGACATAAATGACAAAGTTGGCCCTAGAAAATATGCTTAAAGTACCCAGGTACACGTGGTAATTTTGGAAAATTTGTGGCGAATTTTTCTTTTTTATGGAATTTTGAAATTGGCGCAGATTGGAGCAAAATATACGGAAAAAGTGAAAATTGGGACAATTTGTATCAGGGTATTAGATTTAGCACAGTTTAGCACAGGTGCAACATCCCTACCCCCCCTTCACCGGCGACTACTCAATCCCCCTGGTTTTGCTTCAAATTTCATTGAAGATCAATATTGCTCCGATACTCCCTGGGCATAAATTTTACTTGAGGTAGTCCTAAAATTTCTCATCTCGCTTCCTAATTAAGCGATTTTGAATCTACTGGTGGCTATAATTTCTGCACTATCTATAAGTGTATCACCTGGACATGCATATTTTTTTATTCAAACTCCCCTGAGAATAACTTTTAGTTTAACTAGCCCGCACGGTTTTACATCTTGGTTCCTAAATTGAGTGATCTTGAATCTTCTGGTCGCTACAGTCTTTGTACAATCTGAATATACATCTCTTTCATATCAATCCCCTGGGCGCAACTTTTACTTTAAGTAGTCCCCCTGTAATTTCACATCTCGACTCCTAATTAAGAGATTTTGATCCCGCTGGTAGTTATAGTCCCAGCACCATTTGTACATGTGACTTGGATATACATATTTATTGTGTCAGCTCCCTGGGTGTAACTTGCAGTTCGGTTAGTCTCCCCAAATTTCTTATTTTGCCTTCTAATTGAGAGATTTAGATTTTGTTGGCGGCAATCACTTAGATATACAACCTTATTGTGTCAAGCCCCTGAGTGTAACTTTTACTTTAAGTAGCAGTAGTCTCAATTTCATATTTCGGTTTTACAAAATGTGCATCACCTTGGTTCCTGAAATACCCATGTATGACATTTCAAGGCAGTACGATGTTTACATTTTCTGCTACAAACCTTACACACACACGTTGACACACAAACATCATATGTTATTATGTAATATGAAACAACCGTGGTGGAAGATGGGAGACCCCCTCTTTTCATATTTACTTTTTTATCTATCTTGGTGACACTTGCTCCGATTTTGATGCAATTTTCACACTGTATTTTCTATTCTATAATAGACCCACACTCTAAACTTTGATCCATTTTTGTTGTACCCACGCAACGGGCTAAGTACTTATTGCTATAAAAACAGTTGCTATATATAGTGACTACTAGCAGGCAGAATTCGCTAGTATCATTTTAAATAGAGATAAGCATAAAGCATAAGAATTTTCTGTAAATTCCAAATTCATTCTTAAACCTGCATTAAAAATAGTTCTTTCATTTCTACATATAAACGCCCGTAGATTTGGTTGGTTTTCGCTCTCTAATTATTTTACTGTTTGGGTTACAAGAATGGTCAGGTACAAAACTGTTAGCCATAGAGTGTAGATGAGAAAAATTGTGTGCATTTTGGGTGTAAAAACGTTTATGCTAATCATAAAAAGAATACTGCACATGCATACGACTGAGAGTATCTAATTTCTACAAATTTGACACAAATTTATTTAGAAATGTATTCAAATAATTTTCCATTCCAATTATATATCAATTATGCAGCTTCCTATAATTGCAAATTTCTTCAAATAATACCAATATACAACTAAGTGCTATATATTAATCACATAAATTGAATTATATCATATAAAGCTAAAATTCGTATTTTATTTTAAACTCATTATCATGACATGATTTAATTTTTTCTGTACAAGAATAACTAAATATGTTCTCACAAAATTTTTATTAACTTATTTTTACCTTTCTATTTATTGTTTAATAAAAAAAGATATATCTTAGAAACAATCGAAATATTAAAAAAAATCTTTAAATTCAAACTGCATGAGAATGTTAGTTAAGAATCATTTTACTTCCATCATAATTAATTCTCATAGATTTAATTATGCAAAATATTTCTTTAAAATTAATCAAAATATAACAATGAGCAAGTTTAATCTACATATTGTGTAATAATTAAAGGATGAAGATGAATGAAAAAGATACTTGTGGACTCTCAATAAAGCCCTAGGATATAAAATGAATTGTGCAATTGCACAATTTGTGTGAAAAATTATTTTGTTCATTAATTTATATTAACCTATTACAAAAATAACTCTATATTTAAAATAAGCCACTTTAAAAATTTTAGGGTAATTTATGCATACAAATATGAGCCCTAAAGACAGATGTGAGAAAAATGCTTGTACACTCTCAATAATGCACGAGAATACAAAATTAATTGTGCAGAGGAGACAGCCATGAAGTTGGCAACATCAGTATTTTTGTTGAATAAATACTTTTTTAGACTTAGATGTGTTTTTGAATCCATTTTTTAATGGTTCCGGCATGTTTAAACAGAAATTAAGCTGGATGAAAAGAGAACGTGATTGAAAGTTGAATTTTAAAATTTAAACAATATCAGACAAATATGTAAAAATAAACATTATTTAAAAAAAAAAAGTGTATATTTTTTACATATTTTACTCGTATCAGTGATTCGCAGGAATTTTTATTTATCTCCTTTTGTCCGATCGTAGGTAGCATTCTGATATTTTTTTTCGTGTAAAGCTAAATTTGACAATTATAATGAATTTAGTAATATTAAATATTCACAGAAAAAATTTAGTATGGTGATTTTTTTAAATCTGAAAATGAGAATCAATATAAATTTAGTAATATTTAATTTCTTAAATATTTATTAAAAATTTTTTAATATCGGCAATTTTTCTGTTAGATCAAAAAAAATATTGCTATTCTGTAATTTTGATTCCATTCCTTCTTTCCGATCTTAACTTTTTACGAGAATGTTAATCCTTCTGATCGTAGCATTTTGATATCTTTTCTTGATATTTTTTTTTCTATCTGACATGACAAATTTAGTAACATTTAATTTTCCAGGTAAACATTATCGTGAAATGTGTTTATTATTTAAGTTTAACTTTACTCACGATTGGCCAATTTTCCTTTTTCTTTTCATAGTATTTCCAACTTTTCTTGTTTTGCATAATTGTCATAATAAAATCAGAAATTTATGGGTTATCAGGGATTGCCGATTATTTCTTATTATTCCGATAAAGAACGAGTGAGGGGGGAGGGGAAGATGAGATACTATTAAACACTGCAATTATATATCGATGTCTGTGGAAGCAAGTCTGTTGAAAACCGAAATTAGAGAATATTCAATTTCAGTGAACACTAACTAGGAAGTGAGGTTGCGTATTTTTTCGATCGATAGATTTTTCTTCTGTTTACATCGTTAATGTTTGATTAGAGATCGGATATATAACGCAGCACAATAAAATTGAGGAAAAAAATTTTCTTAAAGAGAAATTCTTAAATATCAGTATTTTTTGTAGCTTTTTTTAATATGTGAAATTCTTGTATATAAACACAGCAGAAACTCTGCAAACTGTTCATCAGCCATTATCCCAGTCAAAGGGGTCTGGAAATTATATATTGCAGTTTATAGCTGATGGAAGGAGAGGAGTTTCTGGACGAATCATTTCTGCATTTTTTGTTTTTTCATATTATATCTGCTTTCAGGTGGCCAATTTTACTATTGATACGTCATTAAAGAAATAGCGAGCACCAATTTCAGGAAGGGATTTTCACTGTGGTTACTAAAAGAAAATGTATCATCAATTGATCCTTGGAAATTTGGTCTTTGTCAGAAAATTTCTTTGTAATTGCGGATAATAAAAAATATAAATATATTTGTTGAATTCAGACAATCAATAAAATGAAATTCGTGGATTTCTACTAATTCGCAGAAGAATCACATATCTGTTATAATTAGCGGAACTTTCTGAATATAACCAAACTTTTTCACCAATTCTCAAAGACGTGAGTCATAGCTGAGCATTCTGATGTCACATTCCGTGAGTGCCAAAATGGGCTGTTTTCCCACGACTGTCAGAAAGGCGAACTTTGACTGCTCGACTGTCAGAAAGGTGAACTTTGACTGCTAATAAAATATGAAATACAGCTTGGAGAATAAAATTTTTTATGCTTTTGCCAGTTTTGCAACATTTCGAATTGAATAAAAAAAATAAAATAAAAATAGGTCGGAATTGTCCATTATGGTTGGATGTTTTGGTTCTTTTTATGGCTGTACATATATATAATGAATGCATGCATTTACTTTTTTTTTTTTTTATACTTTTAAACAACTTTGAACTATTTATAAAAAATTAATATATTTTTAAACAATCCATTTTATACATATATATATATATTACAAAATTCTGCCACAATAAAGTTTTTAATAATTTCTCAGTTATTATTATAGATATTTCCTGCTGTATGAGTTCTCACATTACAAGTTTTAGGACCTTGCACATTTAGACATTTAGTATCAGCTTTGATACAGGAAAATGACAAATTTGAGAAAATAAATTAATGCTTTTAGAGTGGGAAAACCACAAATTTGAAACAGTAAATTAGTATTTTAGAGCTGAGAATTTATAAATTTAGAGCAAAAAATAAACATTTCAGAATAGAGAAATAATTTGGAGCAGTAAAAAAGTAAATAAATCAGTATTTTGGAGCAGCAAATTCATAAAATTGAAGCATTGGTGTTTTAGAGCAACATTTGTTTCAAAAAAGTGCATTGGAATAGAACATTTGCTTTAAAAAAGTGCATTGGAATAGAACATTTGTTTTTATTTACTATTTAGAGTGAACATGCAATGCCAGAGGCACACTGCAAATAATTCCCTGGTTCTGAAATTTTGAGAATATTCTTAGATCTGCTATGAAAGCTTAAAAACAAAGATATTTTACATATATATACTAAACTTATACATGCACAATAAATGTAAATATGAAACATATGTAAAGTTTGTCATTGGTGTTTGTCGTAAAGTTTGTCAGGGGTAAAAGTAAAGTTTGTCAGGGAAATGTTCTACATTTTTCCTTAAGAGATTGAAAATTAATAACTAATGCTGGAAACTTAACAAACAATGAAAGTAAGACTGAGCTATAACAGAGCTTAGATGATAGCTAATATAGATATTGACGTCCATATATACTATACGTATTATGAAAGAGATATCTTCGTTGTGCAGATTGGAATGCTGAACTTTAAAAAATAAATGTCCATGGTTGTAAAGAAAAACTGAGTCGTATTAGAAAATCAAATCACTTTTATTAGTCAATGAAGAATCCATTACCAAAACAGTATTACATCACTTGGTAACATTTTTATGGTAAAGCAGGAGTATTTATAGCTTGAGCAAACACGCTCAAAAGATTTTCGTTCATTACTTTCTGGATCATCTCAAAGGCATTTCAGATTATTAAGGTAATAAAATTAACAACATTACCTAATCTTTATATGTGCACTTGCGAAGCCACCTGGACTGGTATCATATTTAGCATAAACGGTTCATTTGGATAAGCATTTTCCAAATATAATTGATACCATAAAAGCACTTTACGTGACTTCACAAATTATCGAAAAGTAAGTATAATGACTTTTAATTGCATGGTCATTCAGATATAATTCGTCCACTAAATATGATTTAAATCCACATCGATCAGCATCCAGCTAGTCTCGATCATCTGTCCATTTGAACTTCGTCGAACTAACTTCGACTACTCCGAAGTCTCGACTTGTTTACTTTCTGAAGTGCTTTTGAATGAGTCCGCTATATATATATATATGAAGATAGGATTGTTCTGGAACAAGTTTGTTTCCGGAAATGCCCCCAAATATGCAAATTACTTGCATACACGTTGGGCACTCGATTTGCATGTTGGAAAAACGTCATGATTCACTTCCGAGAATGAAGTGAGTCATTCACAAGAAAAATTAGAATATGAGCAACACGTTCATGGGAAACGTGACTTGCGATGTTTACATCCAAGAGATATAACATCACCTTTCAGAGGGGATAGGGGTTCAATAAAGATGTCTATTTCTGTTTTTTTTTTTTAATTTATATGACTGTACGAAATAAGTGCGCAAAAGAGTACAAAAATGTTTAATAGTTCTGTCGAAAATGAACTGTACACACCACTGGAGACCACCATAGGAGGGCTCCTTCATAATATTCTTATTACAGTTGCAATTTCCTGAAAATTGAAATCAGAAATTTTATGCATACAATGTAAAATCCAAAACTGTGAAAGTGCTTTAACTAACACAGAACATTATTTAAACTCTTAAATTATGTTTAAATATCTTACATTAGTAGCCATATGGGGTGTTTCAGAAATAGATCACAAGTTTATAACTCCGGAACTATTTGTTTTAGAAAAATACTTTTGGTATAAAAAGATTGATATTTTTAATTATGTGCTGCAAATATTAATATAAATGAAATACAACTAATTAATGAACTAATAATTAATTAAAGGACATATGTTATATTGATTCCTAAAAAATTAGAAAAAGCAAGTAAAATTTTATATAAAATGACATTTTATATGACTTACTAAGTTACATTCATTCCTCAGCAGTAAAAAAATTTGTGAGTTTTGGCTAAAAACATCTAGATTTCAAATAGAGTTTATCTACTTTCTTTTCAACAGTCGGTTCTTTTTTTTTTCCAACAATTCTTGTTGGAAAAAAAAATGTTGAAAACATTCATTGCTGCCTTCATCTCAGAAATCGAAAGAGTCTATCTTCTCTTTCTTTGACCTCTTCAACATTCGAAGACGAATCATTTATCAGTTCATTTTTTCTTTTTATAACAAACAGATATGTTGCCTACCTACTTGCTTTTTGTCTCAATTTTCGGATCAAGCAAAACTCTTCTTTTGAGCAAGTGCAATCCTTTTAGGAGCAGCAAAAAATGCTTTGGAGCAGGCATAAAACTCACTTTTGGAGCAATATGAAATGCTCCGGAGTAGCAGATTTAGAAACTTTGGGAGCAGTAAATTGAAAATCTGTCTATATAATGTCTATCTCTGTGAAAAAGTATTTAAAAAAAAAAAAATTAACTGGTCTGCATACATTCAATTACATTTAGCAAAATATGAGTAAAGAAAATGACAATGTTGACTGTACAACATTGAACATTTACAAGCACATTCAATATGGGAGGGGTGAGGAGGAACTGCCAATGTGTTTGTTTGCCCAATTTACTACTCATTTATCAAAATGAAATTCCTAGAGTTTTCCAAATTTCCCATTTTCAGCAAAATTCAAGATAGCGCATACTGCTTTTTTACCAAAATTTTCACAAAAAAATAATTTTTAAACTAATTGATATTTATCATAAGTACATTGTAGCATTGCATTTCTACTTACCTGTTGGCCACTGAAAACACACATACACAACCATATAATGTGGAACTTTATACAATTGTAAACATATACATGATACTGTATTGTTTGGGATTAAATTAGCAATTTTATTTACAGTATAATACAAAATATACATTATTTACGAAGTCATTACATTTAGGCATATCTCAAATCATTCTAAGATAGGTACTCTTGCCCCAGCTACTTATTATTTTACAAAAAATATTATCATAGGTCAATACCTATTAATTAGTTCCAGATTCATTTAGTCCAGAGGGGTAACACTTGGAGATGTATTATTAACGTGAATACATGTGGAATGGAAGAGAATAAATATGGGCTCACAAGACTTAATTATAACAGGAATCATGTACTTGGCATTTCCACATGGGCATGCTACTGTGTGTACTCATTCAATGGACACTTGGCAAAAGGACTGCATTCTCATCCTTATTTGAAGTAGGACACTTATTCTTGGATTATATATATCATAAGCTCCTTCTAGAAGTCATGTCTAGTTTTTCTTGATTTGTTTTGCCCAAATACAACTCTGGCCCCATTTCTAAGGATTGGTCAGAGTATATTTGCATTGCAACCCACAATTCCAATTAAAAAAAAAAAATCTTAAAATAAATTTATATTTATAGAGAATTTTTTTTCTGATTTCAAATATCTAAGTGAAAATCTCTTATATACGTTATTTATTTTAATATCAAGAAATGAAAAAATGCAAATTTTGTTCAAACAGAAGATGCCCCTTGATTGGTTATGCCCCTTGATGGCATTTCCGCGTTTGACAAGTTGTACAACATTTTATTATGTGTTTTGCCCTAGTCCTGTGTTATTTCTGTTGAGATATTTACAAGGTAATTGGCATTTTATTTTGTTTACAATTGAATTATAATTATTTTACACATTTGTACTTCAGAAATGTCAACCTCTCAGTTAGTTTTAATAATTTAGACAGAAAATTTTCAGTAATCTTTCAGTAATGATGCAAGTTGTTCAATTTGTGATAAAAAATTGTTTGCAATGATAGTCAGAATAATATTTGATCAAACATTTCAAATTCTTTATACATATTTTTATATGAAATGTTCAAATTTAATTTACATTAAACAAACATAATATGAATACATTAATTTTCATTACTGAACAAAAAAGAAATTTCAAAATCCTTAAGGAAACAGAATATGCTTAGCTTAAACTAAATTTAATTCTTTAAGTTTTTTTTAGACTGCTTTAGCTCAGATTTTGATAATTTCTTCCTAAAACATGAAAAATAAAGAACATGTGAGATGGTCTTTATTTTTTTTTAAAGAATAAAAAATGTAATGTGTCTGCAGTCACATTTAGCCTAAAATCAGCCCCATATTTCTAACAATACAGAATATACATTTTGGCACAGCATTATTATGGGGAACAAATAATATTGCTATCATCATCAGATAATATTAAATTTTTCTAGATAAACTGTTCAATTCTTCTGGGCAAATTGAATCACACTATTTAAGTAAAAATAATTAAAAAAATTAACCTTAATAATTAACTAAAATGTGAAAATAAGCTAGTTTAGTCAATCTAATGATTAATTTTAGAGGATGGAGATGGATAGAAAAAGATATTTGAGGACTCACAGGACTACACGAGAATTCCCTGAATTGTGCAATCCTATTGAATGTGTCAAAACAATTAAAAAATTAACATGAATAATAAACCAAAATTAAAGATAAGCAAGTTTGGGTAATTTAATGTGCAATAATTTCAAGATGGAGACGAGTGGAAAAAGATGCTAGTCAACGCCAGGTAATGTAAGTGATACTCTACCTGAATTACACAATCCCACTATTTATAAGAAAATAATTCCTTAATAATTAACCAAAATGTGAAATTAAGCTAGCTCAGTCCTGACGAATATTTAGAGGATGGGGATGGATGGAAAAGGATACTTGTGGACGCCAAAGACTAAACGAGAATTCCCTGAATTATACTGAACGTACTAAATGTCTCAAAATAATTGAAAAATTTACATGAATAATAAACCAACACATAGAAATAAACAAATTTTGTTAATTTAATGTGTAATAATTACAGGATGGCGATGAATGGGAAAAGAAAGATAAAATATGCATTTTCTGTAATTTTACAGGTTTTTTCCATAGTCCGTAATTTTATTGAGCAAAATCCATAAGAATTACGGAAAATCCATAATGGTTGGCATCTCTGGTACTTGTTCTGCTGAATTTAGATCATTTGTTGATTATTTTATTTTATTGTAAACATGGATCCTGGTTTAGTAGAAGGTCAATCGGACAATTTGTTGCCTAAAATTGATTCTACTATGATACCGTTCTATTTCAGGAACAATAAATATTTTGTGACGGCTGAAACTTGGTGTAAAAGTTGATACGCTTTTCTTGAAGGATTTTTATTATTATTGTTATTATGTGAACAGCATCTATGTTTGGAGTATCTGTGGTGGAAATCGGAGCATTATGAAAAATGCAAGTACTTTGGATGGTAATATCTCTGAACCTAATAGACCTAATAGATGAAAATGTAAATATTTTTCTTGTTTTGTCGAAAATAAGGTTCAGATTATGAATATATAAAATAATTTTAATATTTTGAACTTTTTAAGAAAATACTTAAAGGATCTGTCCGAGCGAGTGATTTTTAAATTTTTCTTACTTTCACTCAAGCTTTAAAAGATAAATATAAATAGTAAGTGACAAAAATGTGTATTAGAAAATTTAGTTTCTGAGTCTATATTTATTATTAGAAAAAAAAAAAGCTCTTATAGTTTTTAAGCAATCGTCCTGTCAAGTTGAAGAAAATTGAAAATTTGTCATTTTACAAGTTTTTAATACTGTACAACCTCGAAAATCCGAATTCGTCTGGACTTTGTTGATTCCGGATTTTCGATTTTTCTGAATTATAGATTTTGAATAAAATTCAAACTCATTAACTAAATACAATATAAAGCACTATTTTTAGTAAAAATAATGACAAAAGTTAAGCTAATCAATTAAAACATACTAATACAAAAAATGGGGCAAAAGAAATTTCTAAGAAAATATATACACATTAATAATCTAGAATGTGTGAATGAAACGAAATGATAAAATTACATTTTATCATTTCGTTTAAATATTTGAATTAACGTCTGTTGTTTCATTAATTTTGGTTTACGAGAAAGCAGTTTTTTTTTTTTATCCTGTAGATGGATATTATTTCTGCTCGGTTATAAAACTTTTTTGTTTAAGACTTTAATTGTATGATCGATTGTTTGGGCATATTTTTTCTTCTCCACATTTATCATCGCTACTTTGCTCTTTTTTTATTTAATATCATATCGTGAATTTCACCATCACTCAATTTATGTATAACACAAGAATGAAAAACTCGTCAGATATTGAGAGGGGAGGGGATTCTGGAGACAAAACATAATACATTGAAGAATGGGATTCGTATTACGAAGTGAACGAAATAAGTTTCCGTGAGCGTTAATATGAATTCTCGGGATTTTTAGAACTAATTCAACAATCTGCGACAAAATGTTACAATAATGTTTTAAAGTATTTAATATTAAAAATTAACATTGTTTCAGAAAAACGTCTTTTTCAATAATGAGAAAAGGAAATTTTGATAATAAAAAATTAGTATTTAAATAACGATGCATAATTTACTTGAAATAATTTATTGGGAATCATGACTTGCATAGGGGAGGGGGGGGGGGAGAGAGAGAGCGAGAGAGGTAACGCTAACAACATAATTCACGCTCACAGAAAAGTCAATCTACGGCAGTCCATATTTATACCTGGTTTAAACTTTCGTCTCATTTCAAGGTTCAGAAAGTCAACCGGAAAATACGGTATTTATTTATAAAATATAATTCCATATAAATAATCTTACCCTGTTGTTTTAAATGAGTGATTTCGTCAGTTCGATAGTTGAAAAAAAAAGAACTTGAAAATTTGGAAAACGTCCAGATTTTGGAGGTTGTACTACACTTATATCTCAAAAAGTAAAAGTGCTAGTTATGAACTAACTATAAGCAAGAATTCTCTTTTAAAGTCTTACAAGTGTTTATCAGTGATACGATTACAAAAAACTCTTTTGGAGCAATTTTTGGAGCAGCAAATTTCTGGAATTGTAGCAGTTTGTAGCAGGCAAGTTTTTGAAATTGTAGCAGTTTGTAGCAAGAGATTTTTCGACATTGTAGCAGTTTGGTGCAAAGTATTTTGTTCAAGACAATGAAGTTTTAAAAATCTAATTAACAGAATTTAAGTATAAATATTTTGAATTTTCAATTAACTTTTAATAAACTAAAATAGTATATAAGTTACATTAATAAAAAATGCTTATTTTTTTATCAAAAAAAATCTATTTTCACTACATATTCTTTAATATAAAAAAACTGCAATAAATAATTTTAGTAAAGATCTATAAAACATTTTAATATTGCAATAAATAATTTTTGAAAATATATAAAAAAATAATTGAAAAAATCATTTTACAGATCTAAATAACTTTTATTACATTAAATAATTAGAAAAAAATCTAAATTAAAAAAAATTGCAATAAAGAATTTTAAAACATATTTTAAAAAATTAAAATAAATAACTTAAGATCTAAAAATATTTTATTACAGTAAAATTTTTAAAAAAGATCTAACAAAATGAATTAAAATATTTTAAGGAAAAAAATATTTAGAAAAAATATATAATTTTAGGAAAGATCTACAAAATTAAAAACTTAAATAAATAATTTTTAAAAAGATCTAAATAAATTTAAGGGAAAATCTAAAGAAACGCAAAATATTTAAAATATGTAATATTTTTCAAAAATGATACTGGTCTTTTATATTGCGCTAAAAAAAGAAATAACGCAAGAAAAAAAATAAAAATATAGTGCAATAAAAAATAATAATAAAAGAAATCCTCCATTAAATCAAAGCGGAAATTTTTATAAGTTAATCAAGCTAAAGCAAATAAATATTTCCTCAAAACTTTAATAAAATATTAAAAAATTCAGTAAACAGCGTGAAAATTCAGTAAAACTTAATACGGCGTGAAATTTCACGAGTTTTCCCTGCTGTCTGCATCAAAATTCTAGGTACTGCATACTGCTATTTTTAATGCAAATTTTAAAAAATAACTTTAGATTTAATTGATACTGTGAATATACGACAGTGTAAAAAAGCCATTCAAAATAACTTGAAATGTTTTATACAATTTTGTTTACATATACAGTACAACTTGGAAAATAAGGACCAGTCCAGACTTTTCCGAATTATAGAATTTGGAGTTTTTCTATTTTCAAATTTCATAAGAAAATTTTGAAAAATTTGTATCATTGTTCCAAATAATCCAAATTATGGCATGTTACCCTTCATTTTGAAGGGTATGAAAAAATATTTCGATTGATACCAAGTTTGATAATGTTCCCTTGTAGGGGGGGGGGGGGGCATATAGCGTCACAAACAAAAAAATTGTATTGCGGCTATTTTTCACTACAATTACTGAAACTACTAAATTGCAATCAATTGAGCCATACTTAACCCCTATTATGCATGGTAATATTAAATTTTGTCCTACATTGCCATGTTAAAAAAATTAAAATTTTGAAGTTTTCACTCAAATTAAAAAAATCTATTTAGTTCTAGATTTTTCGTTAACAAAGCCGAATATACAGTTTCAATAAAATTCATCATTATTTGTAGCAGCTAGCTATCATGTATGCGGGAGATTGATCACATATGAACATCACTCCAAAAATAGTCCAAACGTGTTCAGGAGGTCTTAAAACATATGTTGACATCAAAATCTTGAAATCAAAAATTTTCGTGAAAACAATATTTTCTCAATACTACGCATGAGGAAAAAAAAAACCGCTGGAAAGGGAAAACTTATAAATAAAAAATGAAAAATAGAGCAACAGATACAATAAAATACCACTCCTCAATGATTTTTCTAAAATACGATGAGTCATTATGAATGCAGCTGATGTTGACCCCTTTGAGAGGTCAACGTGTTAATGATCTTGTTGCTCCATGCTTTGCAATAAACAAAAGAGCAAAATATGCAGCAAATTTTAAGATGGAAGATGCTCCGCTCTAACGAGGTGCTTCTTGATTACATCATTGGAAAATGATAAACCAAAACAATCACTGCAAATTCTTTCTTTCGTCTTCCTGTTCACTATGAGTCGTACGGATAAAAAATCAAGTGATCTGAAACGTTCCGCCAATTTCTACGTACACTTTTAAATAAAAATTGGTTTTGGTTCACCTAAGTTGAAAATTCTAAGCTTTTATCAGAATGCTAAATAAAAAACAGATTTTCTCGGATATTTTAGTCCACTTTTAAATTCCCGGTTTCCAGAATGCACACGAATGAACCCTGTGCATGTTTGACTCCACTGTGTCTACCACACTCCAGAAAGGAATCGCTGGTTCCCTTTTTCCTACATAGATCTTTCAAAATAGATAATCGAAAAGGAGTTTGTTTTTCTTTGTCTATTCAATACAATGGTCCCTATCACGTTCACGTAACATGGTCAAGTACTCGCCAACTCCAGACACCGGGAGGAATTGGCTGTAGGGAGTAGTGCCTTAGTCCGAACACAACCCCACAGTTGATAAAACTTGAGATGTCTGAAAAGAAAGAAGTCTAATCCTCTGATTTTGTTGATAGATTGTACTCTTCTGAGAAATTTCTGATTCAATCCTTTCTTTCCATTCCGAAAATTACGGAGATGAATTACGTTTTCCGGTATTTTCATGAAATGGTGCAGTGTTGGCGCAAAATCAGTTAAAATTTGCTTTTTGTATCAGAATGGCGCAGTTTGGCGCAGCAATCACATCATTGGTTAATAATTGATTTTGGATCAAGCGGTTATAGTTTTAAGATTTTAGTTTTTTTAACCTGGATCCAATAACAAAAAAAGCTGCAATATTTAAAACACCACGATTGTTGCCGCTCAATGTTCCCAACAGCACCATACCAAAATTCAGAGTGCCCCCACTTTCACATACTGTACTAATAGAGCTTTCACTATTTTTACACCTACCTCAAATTTTAAACTGTTTCCGAAAGCGGATGTGCAAACGGAATTAAAATCATGCATTAAAATAAAAGTACCCCCCCCCCCCCTATGTTTGGCTTGTAAATTTATTTATTGGTTAAATATTCATAACGTATTTTACATCATGATAAATTAAAAAAAAAATCTATGTGCAGTAGTTTCGGGTATAAGCTGTAGCTGGGGATACCAGGTGCTATAAAGGGCGTCAACCTTGGGGATGCTTTGCGGAGCTAAATTGCTGATATTGCAACGTTATGTATTGTTCTATTTCAACTTACATATAAATGTACGGTTCGTTAACGATCATACAGTAAATGTGAACGATAATGGCAAAAATAGAATGTTTAGAGGCTTTTATGCTGCCTAGATATAATCGCAAAAATTTTGCAATTGTTTTGGCACACAATTGTTTCTCGATCTGAGAAATTTCAGATTTCCTGTTGCAGATGATACCTTGTTTTAAGTTATTAATCTGTCATCAATGATGTAAAAAACTAAAAATGTTTGTATTCATAAACTGTTTACCGCTTAGTTGTGTTTTCAGTAGTGCCAATGGTAAACAATTATTATCAATTCAAAGTTAAATCGGCTTGATTTTCAACTTATCTGTGGCCAAAGTTGGTTCATGCTCCATCCCGTTGATTGGAAAATTCGAGTAAAGCAATAGAACGGCCTATGTTTTTAGCAATACAAACTGATATTTTTTAAATTCAGAAACGTCAAAATATTAAATAAAATCTAATTTCTTCAAAAGGATAAAGAATTTAGTTGTTATAAAACAAACATATTGGGGAAATTTTACAAAAATGGTTGCTAAGTTTATAATGTCCGATAATATAACGGGAAAAATGACCGAAATATTGGGATCACGATGATTTTAAAGTTACAGACTAAGTGATCAAAAGGTAGAAACAAGAATATAGATTATTTAAAAATCGCAGAAACTCATTGGTAAAATCCCATAAATTAAAAAAAAAAAATGAGTGGCTGGCTTTCTTAATAAAAAAGGCATAAATATTAATAGTAAATGCTTCATCAGCTGTGAGAAAAAAGATCAAGATAAGAGAATTAACAGGCATATTCAGAAATAATATGTAATTTTGGCAAAAAATTAAAGCTGAAAAAATGTTGAATAAGTAAAATGTTATGGGAAAAAAGGAATTTAAAATTGACCCCCCAAAAGTATTTGAATGCTTCATGGTAAATGAATTCTTTTAGATGACTTGGGAAACAATTATAAAACACTGAAAAATACCTATAATAAGAAAAACTTTGGTAAGATTTAAAAGAAGGTTAAAAAATGAGTGACAATAAATGTTTAAAATATTCAGAAAATGATAAAGAAATTTTGAAAACTTTTAAGAAATGGAAAAGATGGGATACTGACAGTGACTTGCAGAAAACATAGATTTAGAAAAAACACCTAAAATAAGTTTTGAAAATGTATTCAATGTCAAAAATGAGAAGTTAGCAATAAATGCATGTTAACAATATTACTCATTAAAACATAAAAATATATTTGTAAATTTGTGTTATCAGAAAAATTAAAATTTTGTATATTGCCAATCTTTTAAATTTTCTCTAATTTTTACCCCACCCCCTCGCCAAATAATAGATCTTACAAAAGTAGATCTATTATTTAGTTTTCCTTGTTAACAGATATAGTAGTGTCTTTCACTTAACTGAAGTACTCGCCAGCTTAAGGTAGAGAGAAAGATCTGTTGTTTGACTTATGTCTACCATATAATAAACCTGTAAATAAGTATGGGTAATATATCTGTAAATTTTTTAATTATTATAACATCAAACAAGTTGCTTTAAAAAAAAAACCACATATTTTTCAGTTGTCAACAATTGGTCTTATCATGAAACTACCAGCCAGTGACTGACTGCATTGACCCAGGCATTGTTTACAATGGGTTTTATTCCTTCCCTTTAATTAATGTTCCTTATTGTTTTCTGTTAATAAGAAGTGTATTAGCACTTAGATTACACATGAATGTTTATTTAAAGCAGGGTTGTTTAAGCACCATTGCCACACAGATTTTAGGAAATAACTTACGAATAACCATCATTGTTCTTTTATGAACCCCTTATAAATATCTCCCCCCCCCCTCATACTATTAAAATTTATGTTTGTGCATATAAAAAAAATGATGCATAAGTAATTAAATGTTTCTATTTACTTTTCTGATCTTAAGTAACCAGCCTAAATTATGAGGAGTCTAATTATTATCTTCAATTTGTGCAGTTAGAAAAATAAATTTATCAAGAATTTTTTTTAAAGTAAGAGATATGTAATTATAAAATTTTTTGTATATTTGCAATTTTGTTTTATTAATTATTTATATGCTGTGAATTTAAGTTTTGAAATAGATAAATTATCTGTATCTTTTTCACTTCACTACATGTGGGCCACATTATGCGATGCATTTTTTAGCTAAAATTTATAATTGTGCCTTTCGTATGTAATGTGCCTCTTTTTTAAAGTCAACACTCTGCCCCTTTGAAATCCTAGAATGAACTCTGTAAATATATATATTGGGTTGGAGGGAAAGTTCTGTCGTATTTTAAAGAAAATATTTAAATTCATTTATAAAAATATGTGTTTAATATTAATCAATTATATATGCTCAATTATTTGTTACAACCTGTTGCCATCTTTCAGGTAACCTGTGAATTCCTGTTTTGTAGAAGTTCTCATCCTTGGAGTTAAAATAGTCAGCAACTGCCTTAGAAAAACTTTCAAAAGAAGAGAATTTTTTTCCCGTTAGATAATTTTGCAGAGATCTGAACAGGTAATAATCAGATGGTGCAATGTCAGGTGAATACGGTGGGTGACTAAGGACTTCCCATCCTAACGCATTCAGTTTTTATTGTGTCACCATTGCAGTATGCGGGCGAGCATTATCGTGGTGGAACACTATTCCTTTTCTGGCCTTTTTTCTTTGATAGCTGCATTCAATTTATACAGCTGATTGCAGTACAGATCCACGTTGATGGTTTTCCCCTGTTTCAGCAACTCATAGTACACTGGACCTTTCCTGTCCCACCACAAACAAAGCAGTACTTTTCGTTGATGGATACTTGGTTTTGGAACTGTTGCTGATGATGTTCCTGGTTTGCAGTAAGATTTTTTTCTCTTAATATTCTCGTAAAGAATCCACTTTTCATCTCCAGTAACCAGCCTGTCCAAAAACGGCTCCACATTGTGTCTAATCAGATGTGATGAACACATTCTTACACGATCAGATAATTCTTTTCCATTAATTCATGTGGAACCCAAAAACTTTGCTTTAACACAAACCAAAGAGACTTAATGTGATCTCCAACAGTTGTATGATGAATGCCAAACTCTTCTGCAATTTCTCGACTTGTTACAGATGTTCTTTTTATTTACAAGAAAAATCACCTGCCTATTTAAAATACGACATAACTTTCCCTTCAACCCAATATATATATATATATATATATATATTTGCTTGGAGCAAATGGAATGCGTTTGTGAAAAAAAAATTGTTAGAAGATAGGGGGGGGGGGGGGGGGGGGTCAAAATTGAGTACAAAATTATGGCCACTAACATCATCAAAGTGGCCACTGAGCTTTGTGAGGTCACTGGCCACTGTTGATTTTTTAAATCTAAAGCATTAATCAATAGTATAAGAATGTTTTCAGTAGAAGCTACAGAGAATCCACTGTAATCAGCATCTCTGGGCTATATTCTGACTGACGTAATTTGACTGAGAATTCCAGCAAATTTGCAATTCAACTGTTATGGCACAAAAGTTTAAATTTTTCATTATTTGTAGCAGTTTGGAGCAACATTTTGCATAGCCATACCTGCCAACCTGGGAAAATTGGAATGTGTAAAATTTTGCGTGAATGACATTTATGATTTTTTTAAACTACACGCGCAAACGACATTTCTAATGAATTTAACTAAATACAAGTACCACTTTTAACAAAAATAAATGCATGTATTTGCAATAATAAATGCATATACTTTTGAATATTTTTAGATTTGACATTAAATTCATAAAAGTATTTACTTATAAAAATTTATTTCAAACTAGTTATAAAGTACAGTTTACAAGGATGCAGCTGTAGCTTTTTTTGCTTTGCTTAGCATGTCTTCACTGAAAACATGCTGATAACATGGTTTGGAGTTTTGAGCCTTTAGAATAAGAAGACTTTCTAAAGTTTCATTGCTTAATCCTGATCTAAACACAGTCCTATTTTTCTTAACAATGCTAAATATTCGCTCACAGTCAGCATTACTGTGAGGAATAAGTAAAATAGATAAAATTACATCTGACAGTTCTTTATATTTTGGAAGTCCATTGGCTCCGACAATTTTTCCAATTGCAACCCACTGAGTGTCAATACGCTGCTGACTGTTTAAAACAGCAGAAAGATCTTCAATCTGCAGAGCACAAAACTGGTTTTCAAGTTCATCAATGGCCTCATTGAATTGACCAGGTTTTGGTTTCAGGAGACAAAGAAACAACTTTACGAAAAAGGTTACACTGGAAAATTTCGAATTTTCAATTTTTGTTAAGTCTGCCACTTCAGCATGTTTTAAAATTTCGTCATTAACAGGAAACTTATTGATAATATAGTCACAAGAGGCTATGTAATATTTCAAGATGTTGCAAAAGAAAGTTTTCTTACTTTCGCCACATAATTTTGAAATATCTTCGATAGTTGAACTTCCAACAGTGATGTCTTTTAATTCCTTTTGGTTTTCTTTTGTGTGGTAATTAATCTTTAATAGATTTTTATTTATGACAGCAGAAAGTTTTAAGAACCTACAAAATAGTGCTTTTAATAGTTCAAGATAAATCTCTCTTAGCTTGTGTATAAGTGGAGATGCACACTGTAATAATGTGTTTATTTTTTCAAATGTTGGTATGACGTTTAACAAGAATAGGCAGTAAGCTTTGTTTTCTGTCGAAGACAGAAACATAAATATATGTTCCTCCCTACTTAGAACTTTTGATACCTTTTGCATCCTTTTTTTACACCCTTCTCCTGTGGCTTGCCTTTTAAATGGATTTTCAATGTCAGCACTGGTGCTACCTATTTTCCTTTTAGAAGATGTGCATTTTTTGCAGTATTTATTTTTGAAGAATCATTTGAATTTTTTTTCGGAATCTGATAAGTTGACAAGCCAAAAGATACTCTACATGTTTGAGCTTTGGCTATATCTTTAAAAAAAACTTAATAGAGGATCCCACTGATAAATCAGACGAGTCAAACTTCGACCGAGAGAAAGCCAACGAGTGCAGACATGTTTTAGAATTTTTTGAGCCTCCTTGTCATACAATGCCTGGAAATGTTTTAAAGTTTCCTTTCTTTTTGCACTTTTATTTAAGTAATAATAAATGTCAACAAGAAATTCATCTACTTTAACTGGTAAAGCAGCAGCACTTTTTTCAGATGCAAGATTCACTAAGTGGCAAGAACAGCCCATGGCTATTAAATTTTCGTGTTTACATTTTAAAAATGCAACAACTCCCTTTTTTTTGCCTTGCATAACTGAAGCATTATCTGCCATGAATGCTATGCAATTCTCAGGAGGCACCTTTACTCTTTGAAATTCATTTAAAATTAATATAATGTTTTCTCCAGTTGCATCTCCTTTTAAATTCGGTATTGAGAGATTATTTTTAATTAAACCTTCAACTGGGTTAAAAAAACTTTCAACAATAGGATATAACTTATTGTCCGTATCATTGCCGCCATCACAGGCTGCAGAAACTGGGCCAAGTTGCATCTGCTTTATTAGACCTTCAATTTGATTTGATGCCATTTCTTTGACTAAGGTCTTTGTTCTTGCGGATCCATACTGCTTGGCAATATCACACTTAGGAAACATTTTCCGGAATAGTGGACCAGCATGATCGGCAGCAGCAAGAGGCATGTTATGTTCCATTAGAAAAGCAGTAAAGAGCAATTCTGCTCGAATAACGCTAGACTGAGTGTTACTTTTGAAAAGATTATCAAGTTTGACATTGTTGTAACTACATTTAACAGATTTTAAATGTTTTTCCGATTTTACATGGCGAGAAATGTCATACTTTCCAGCATGTGAAATCATAAAGTCACACCGACATAATTCACAAAAGGCAAATTTTTCGCCTATTCTTGATGCCTTTATGAAAGGAAAATCTTCAGAATAACTCTCCTTGAATGATTGAAAATATGTTTTACCTTTACTAAGAGCCATCCCAAACAAGAGTTTCATGAAAAAGACTTTACACAGGCAAAAACGATATGAAACGCATACAACCACGTGTGAAAAACTTTCCAAGGCACTTCCCACTTCCGAGAAGAGGAATTCCCTTGTCAAAAGAATATTCCGATGATTAGTGGCGCCATCGGTTAGATTGATTTCCTAGTAATGTTTAAAAATTCAAATACCGTATATACTCGCGTATAAGTCAACCTCCCTACTGCCAGAGAAAAAATTGGAAAAAATCCAAAACCCGCGTATAAGTCGATCCCCAAAAGGGAAAAAAAAAATTCAATAAATTATTCAAAAACAGTTGAAAACGAAACAAAAGAAACAAATGAATAAAAATATATAATAATAAAATTTAATTTCCATAATAAAAACTTCACCGGAATGCTTTAAAGTCCGATTCCAAACAAGTAGGCCTATGACATATGAGCTTTGTCTACAGTCCGTTTTGTTGACGCTTGTTTTTGTGTGACAAGCTCCAGACATTATTTTACTCATAGCACGCAGCGTCCTCAAAACGGACAGGAAACCGTGCATCCCTGTTTCTCAAACAATCTTGACCCACTGCGTAATCAAAACAATATCTGGCTTCCGCACTTTATTTGAGCTGATTTTTTCGTTAACCCCCAACACAGTTGTTATTAGATACTCTCTTCAATAAACAACAACAAAAAAAAAAAACACTTTACAATCCGTGATACAGAATTATCAAAAATGATCGGCCGTAATCCGAGAAGCCAGCGAGAGATAAACATCGAATGAAAATATATGCATATTTTCTGATGACGCGTTGATACACTGGTAGTCGAGATGGCAGTGACTCATAGGAGAATTTTGAAGTGCGCGATTGCATAATTACTACAGCATCGTTTTAAAAGGGATTGTCTCGCCGGAAGAAAGGATTCTTAGACTTATGATTTTTGTTTCGGGGTGGGGGTGGGGGGGAGACTCCGCATATAAGTCGACCCCTCGCTCCCCACTTTGAGGTTATTTTTTATCACAAATTTCTCGACTTATACGCGAGTATATAAGGTAAATACGGAAATGCGTAAAATATAGCAATATATGCGTAAAAGCGTAAAGAGCAGTTAAAATGCGTAAAAGTTGGCAGGTATGTGCATAGCTGCCAACCTCCAAATATGAAAAATCGAGAGATTTTGCAAGACAACACAATCTATACTTCTTATTGTTATACTTAATATAAACATAAAAAGGACAACTTTTCAACAAATAAAACTGAAGCATGTAATGGTTATAACATTCAGCAGGAATCGCACTTTCATTTGCAATAGCAAAGAAACTGTATTTGATGTCTGCATTTCCTTCAATTGAAATGTTTTCGTCCATATGCCTTTTGGTTTTGGTTTGGGCAATAATATCTCCTCTTCCACAGTGAAATTTTGAAGTCCATTGCACAATATTACTCATTAAAAATTTTAAATATTTCTGTGAATTTGTCTTGTTTTCTTGTCAAATAATAATAAAAAATTGTGTATCTTGCCAATCTCTTAAATTTCCCCCAATTTTTAAAATCCTCCTCCTTTGCATCAACATCCAAATAATAGATTGTATAAAAGTAGATCCGCTAAGGGGAGTATTCTTGATAATAGATATATAGTGACTTATGTTTACTGTATTATAAATCTATAAATAAATAGGTAATGTCAGCAAATTCCTAAATTATTAAATAACATTCTTAAAACATAATTTTGCATAATATTAAGCAAGCTGAAAAAAAACATTGCGCATTTTGCAGTTGTCAACAACTGGCCTTCATTGACCTACCGGCCAGTGGGGAAGAAATGGGAATTAAAAGATAAGTCAATTTAATTAATTTGCACTTTAGTGTCTTTTTTTTAAAGTATATATATTTAGCAAGCAAATAAAATATTTAGATTAGGCCTATGTGGTTTTATTGTGTATATTTTTTATTTCATTCAATTGTTTTATTTTGGCCCTTAGAAATTTTCAAATGGCCCATAAAAAATTGATGCTGGGGGCCATTCGGCCCCTACTTTTTTTTTCTAATTTCTTACCCTGAGGCTTAATAGGCTTAATGTTCTATAACTGTTTTTTCGTTCAAAAAATTCGACTGTCATTCTTACTGAATGAGAAGATGCATTGTCATGGTGAAGCACGAGTCCCCTAACATTCACTTCCTGAAGAATTTCTGGAAGACATTTAGTGGTGCACCAGTTAGCTGTAACTATCTTCTGTCCCTCTAGCTTCATGGCTTTGACCAGACCGGTACTTCTGAAGAACACAGCATACATTACTTTTTTCATTGCTCGTTGTCTTTTCACCATTGTTGGTTTGGGGTCATCTTTAAAGACCCATATTTTACTTTCTTGACATGTTGGAACATCAAATTGGAACAACAGTATGTATGTTTCATCACCAGTTATGATTTTAAAAATAATGCGGTGTCTACCATCATTAAGTAATTTTAGGGTTTCTTTACTGATTCTGACAAGCTCCATTTTTTAGTGTTCTGTTAAATTATGGGGGACCCAACGACAAACTAATTTTTTCATATACAGTTCTTCATGAAAAATTTTATGTATAGCTGCGGATCTAATGTTAAGTTCCTTTTATATCATTTGGTAGGTACAGCGATTATCATCGATTAACATTTTTCGAATGACCAACATATTTTCTGGGACTACAGCTGACAAAGGTCTTCCTGGGTGTTCTTCATCCACAGAAAATTTCGATCTCTTCTAAGCTCTGTAAACCATCTGAATACAGTAGCACAAGATGGAGTATCATTTCCATATGCAATTGTAGATGTTGAAGACACTTTTCTTGATTTAGCTCCACTTTAAAATCAAAGAAAATCATAACTCGATAATGCTCTCGCATCAACTCCATTTCTTTTCTTTCAAAATTTATTCTACGATAGCTAAATTGTAATTGTTGCCATAAATTATCATCTGCAGGCATAAAAGAATTCAAATTTAAATATCCGACCAATAATTTTTTTTTAACACATATCGTCTGCCCTTGTTTAAAAAATTTCAGCGTGACCCTCACACTATTAATTTGCTCAGTTTTTAACTAAGGCTGAATATTTGGCAAAATCTGGATATAATCACTTACTTTTTTTGGATTGTGAAAGCTGACTTGCCCAACATCCATTGCAGCTGTTTTCTTCAGGTTTTGCCATTCTGTATAGACCACATCAACATTGTTTTTCTTGTTTCCTATCAAAATAGTTTATAATTGAATCATAATGAACACGTTAAAAGTAGTTTTTAACATACATTTTAGACTTGATAGCAGAAATAAATTTTTTCATTTTCAAGGAGTGGGTGGGTCCCATGGAGAGCAAAAATACTGAGCTACCAAATTTTGATATTTATTAAAATGTTGGGTTTAAAACTAGACTATTGTTCTTTACTACCATTTATTTTTATTATTTTCTAATTTTACTACTTACTAATCTTAATTAAATTAAATTACTAATTTTATTATTAATTTATTTAAATTATTAATTATTATATTACTTTGTAGAGAGATACAATTGATCAATTTTTAAGTTTCACAACATATTCTGTTAATCAGAAACAATAATCTCACAACTACAATAAATCAAGCTGCTGCTTGTATGTCGTCACCTTACTAACATGTGCCTGACCTATTCAAGGAAGTTTTGCAAGCTTTTGACTATAATCTCAGTTTGTTTTATTATTCAGTGTTTAAGAACCAAATATATGTTTGAAATTTTTATCCTTGGATATTTTCTTCTTAATTCAGCATATTTATTATTTTAGAAATTAAATTCCTTGAGTTGAATATTTTTCCATTTAAATTTTAATCCTATCAGTTGATTCCTTTCACTGAAATACTTTTCCCTGCTTTTTCGTTTGCAATTTCTTCATCAGAGTTCATACACAATTTTGAAAACAAAAATTAAGGAGTTTTTAACTGCATATCAAAAATTTTTAAGGAGTTTATAGATTACACGCTCAAATCCTCCACTTTGTATCAGCATTGTTTTCCAAAGGGAATATGTTCTAGAAAAATTAATCAATGCATGTGCAGCTGCTTAAATTATAATTTTTTAAAACATAATCCCAATATCAATCAAGTGCTATATTAATAACATAAATAAGTTACAGGGAAAACTAAAATTTGTAAAACTAAATTTTGTAGCAGAGCAAAGCACAATTCAAATGATTTGTAGCAGTTGAAATTCAAAATCTTTATTAATCACAAATTTACATCTATAAAATTTCTACACAATAGGGCATGATTTCATTTTTCAAAATCAATAGCAAAATTTGCTAGTGATCAAAAATGCTAATAGCAAAAATATCTTTTGACTAGCATGAACAAGTAAATAATTTGATGACACGGAAATAGTCAATGAGCCAGGCTAAAAAGTGATTAAAATTTTGAGGAACTTTTTTTAAAAATAAGTGAAATTTTCTCATAGCCAAACATTTGAGTGTGATTTTTAAAACTTGAGTGAAAATTTAAAATTTTTGTTTTAATGAAAGAATTGTAATGTATGTATAAACATTTGCATGATATTATAATTAACAAAAATGCATTTAGTTAGCTAATATACAAAAATATAAAGTGTAAATAACAAAACATTAGCAAAATGAATTTGCATCTTGCAAATGCAGAAAGTCTGCTTTAGCAAGGGTTTAGTATTTGCAGAAGTTTTTTAAATCACATTCTACAGCCACTAATTATTTTTTTCCCTGTTTGTTTTTCGGCAAATATAGCACAATTAAATTTTGGAGATCAATATATACCATTTTTAATGTTAGCAACAAGATTTTAGTGGAATTTTTTACAGACAATAGCCTGCAATTCCTCATCACATTGCAGTCGTTTACCTCAGACGGCATCCTTAATTTTGTCGAACAAGGCGCAGTCCGAGGGAGCCAGATCGAGTGAGTAAGGTGGGTGGGGCAACACTGTGAAGCCCAATGCTACGAGGGTGTCACGAGTCTGGTGACTGGTGTGGGGGCATTCATTGTTACGTTGAAGCTACACGTGGCATGACCATTTTCCCAAATGGTGCTGTTGAATGCGACTTCCTAGCAATTTCACAGTACCTATCGCTGTCAACAGTGAGTCCAGACAGCAGCCAGTCCACCAGTAGAATGCCTTCGGCATCCCAGAATATTGTTGCTAGTTGATTCTTTGTCGCCAATAACGGCCTAGGCTTCTTGGGAAGCAAGCTTGATATATGTTTCCATTCCATGGATTGGCGTTTTTTGTCGGGTGTTTCATGTAAGAACCACGACTCTTAGCCCATAACCAGTCGAGCGATGAAGTCATCCGGGTCTTCATTGTGCAGTGCAAGCAATTCTTAGCATATGGCGCCGCGTTTCTGCTTCTGCTGAGGTGTTAATGCATACGGCATCCACTGCACACACACTGTCTAAAACTCCAAATTGTTGGGAACAATTGACTGCAATGTACCTCACGCAAGCCTTTTTCGTTCTGCAGCTCATTAAATGTTATGCGCCTGTTCGCCATAATTAAACTCGACATAGCATCCACATTTGCTGCTGTATGCGATGTTCAAGGTCGTTCTGCGCATATATCTTTGACTGCAGTTTCCTGTCCACTGTTGAACGTGGCCAACCAGCAGAACACAACCTTGCCGGTACTTTGTCTCCGCACACTGACACCATACGACAATGGATATCACTTCTTAAAACCTCCCTCTTTCCATAAAACAGGGTTCATACTCTTTTACAAGAACCCATTTCCAGGAGTTTTTAAGGAGTTTTCCAGGAGGGTTCGAGCATTTTTCCAGGAGTTTTTCTAAATATTAAATGTAGAAGCAAAACCAAGATTCTATAGATGTTTCTCTTTCAGCCACGTCACTTGGTTTTATACTAACTACATCATTCCGGCTATACCAAAATTTGTCTTGAATTACATTATAATGCACCAATAAAGGAAAAGTTTGCCAATTTACACTCCATAATTTATTAAATATCAGTAATGAAACAGGGTTCATTAGCAAATTTCTTCTTAACCAAGTCTTTTATAATTTTTAAAATGAATCCAACATCAACTTGGCCGGCATGGTTGGTAACCAAATATTTTGTTTTCCATTTTTGCATATATAATTTCTTTAAAACTCAATGGGTTCTTGGGGAGGGGGATATGACCCCCAAATCCTCCTCCCTCAGCAATGTCGCTGCTCACATTTGCTTTATATTGCTGTATATTGTTGCTTTGTATTTTCGCAATATTTATATGAATAATGGCTGCTTATAGTTTCTAATCTAGGCAGGAAATTTTCAATAATGACTAGAGTGGTTAAATTTACGATAAAAAATTTGTTTGCAAAGATAATCAGAAAAATATTTGATCAAACATTTCAAATTTTTTATATATATTTTTATATGAAGTGTTCAAATAAACTAAACAAACTAAATATGAATATATATTAGTCTTCATTACTAAACAAAAAAGAAATTTCAAAATCCTTAACTGTAGTTTAATACTTAGCTTAAACTAAAAAATAAATAGAAAACAGAATATGCTTAGCTTAAACTAAATGTAGTTGTTTATTTATTTATTTATTTTTAGCCTGCTCTAGCTCAGACTTCAATAATTTCTTCCTAACATAAAAAATAAAGAACATTTGACATGGTCCTTACTTTTTTAAATAATAAAAAAATGTAATGTGTCTGCACTTAAATTTAACCTAAAATCAGCACCATATTTTCTAACAATACAGAATATACATTTTGACACAACATTATTATGGGGAACAAATAACATTGCTTTCATCACCAGATAATATTAAATTCTTCTAGATAAAGTGTTAAATTTCTCTGGGTAAATTGAATTGTGCAATCGCACTATTTATATAAAAATAATTAAAAAATTAACCTTAATAAATAACCAAAATGTGAAAATAAGCTAGTTTTGTCAATCTAATTATTCATATATAGAGGATGGAGATGGATAGAAAAAGATACTTGAGGACTCACAGGACTCCCTGAATTGCGTAATCGTATTGAATATGTCAAAATAATTATAAAATTAACATGAATAATAAACCAAAACATAAAGATAAACAAGTTTTGTTAATTTAATGTGTAATAATTACAGGATGGAGATGGATGGAAAAAGATACTAGTCAATGCTCGGCAATGTACGCGATACTATCTGAATTATGCAATCCCTCTATTTATAAGAAAATAATTAAAAAATTAGTCTTTATAATTAACCAAAATGTGAAAATAAGCTAACTCAGTTCATTTAATGACTAATATTTAGAGGATGGGGGGTGGATGGAAAAGGATACTTGTGGACGCCCAGGACTACGATAGAATTTTCCGAATTGCGCATTCATACTAAATGTGTCAAAATAATTGAAATATTTACATGAATAATAAACCAACATAGAGAAATATGCAAGTTTTGTCAATTTAATGTGCAATAATTACAGGATGAATGGAAAGAAAAAATAGATATTTTCCGTAATTTTACGGGTCTTTTCCGTAGTCCGCAATTTTGTACCGAAATCCATAATAATTATTAAAAATCCGTAACGATTAGCATCTATGTACTTCCAATATCAGTATTTGTGCATATCATTAGTTTGGTGGCGCCACCTATCGATCATAGTATGAGATAAAAGATCGCGATGTCGATTTTCCAGGAGTATTTTCTGATTTTCAAGGAGTTTAGCGCTAAAATGAATAAAATAAGGAGTTTTCAAGGGCCCTTATAAGAAAAATCTTAAATCCAGGAGTTTTCAAGGATTTCCAGGAGGCGTACGAACACTGATAAAAGCATACCTGCCAACCTGGGAAAATTGGAATGTGTAAAATTTTGCGTGAATGACATTTATAATGATTTCTTTTTTAAACTACACGCGCAAACGACATTTCTAATAAATTCAACTATATACACATACCTGCATTAAAAAATACTGCATTAAATATCAGGTTTACTGGTAGAATATGAAAATTCAGGACACCAATTTTATAAAATTTCAGGTCAATAAATTATAAAGCAAAAAATATATAAAGGTTTTATCCGGTGAGAATTACTTTATAATGAAGACAAATATTTATGTTTGGCAAAACACAGGTTTTCACTAACGAGAGTAACAAATATTGATCTTTAATTAAAAAAATATATATATAGCACTGAATTATATTCCTGCCAAAATGGTTTCCCTTTTATTTGCCTAAATCATTGCTTTAATACCACTTTTTGGAAAATATCCCTTCACAGAGTTTATACCCATTTTTTAAATAGAAAAAATTATATTATGCAAATATAATTAAAAAATTGACGTAAAAATTAGCCATAATATGAAAATAAGCTAGTTTAGTCGCTCTAATATGCAACATTTAAATGATGGAGATGGATGAAAAAAGATACTAACGTACTCTCGGCAATTCACGTGAAGTAACTGAATTGCGCAATTGCACTGTTTATGTGAAAATAATTAAGAAATTAACCATAATAATTAATCAGAATATGAAAATAAGCTAGTTTAGTCGATCCAATATGCAACATTTAAATGATGGACATGGATGGAAAAAGATACTAACGCACGCTCAGTAATTCACACGAAGTAACTGAATTGCGTAATCGCACTGTTTATGCGAAAATAATTAAGAAATTAACAGTAATAATTAATTAGAATATGAAAATAAGCTAGTTTAGTCAATTAAAAATGCAATATTTAGAAGATTGAGATGGATGGAAAAAGATACTATTGTACTCTCGGCGATTCATGAGAACAAACTGAATTGCGCAATCGCAGTATTTATACGAAATTAATGAACAAAATAACATTTTAGCGATTTATGCTGAATTAGATAACCTTTGAAGAAGTATATTTATTACTTTTATAAAATAAGCGATCGAGATCTTAATTTACGTTCCACGCGGCCGTAAATCTCCGTTAATTTGATTGGCATTACCCTGCATTTTATTATAGATTTGCTACGATCCCGGAAATGGTAGATATTAGTGTTAAAAAAGAGGAAATGCGGTGTTTCCGAGGAATTATACTATGTCTGGTTATTTGATAAATTTCAAACATAAAAAGCCGGAGAATTTCGCCGGAGATTGATTTCCTATTAATGTTAAAAAATTCAAATAAATGCGGAAATGCGTAAAATACAGCAAGAAATGCGTAAAAGCGTAAAGAGCAGTTAAAATGCGTAAATTTTACGCATAATGCGTAAAAGTTGGCAGGTATGTAAAAGTCATACTGTCCATCGCTGGCCATGATAATCACCTTCCATCTTTGCTGTCTATGCTTGCAATGACGGTGACGAGAAAAATAGCTGCTCTCTTTAATCGTTTGCCAGCTGGTAACGCCATCTGTCCATTCCGCATAGCTCACGACCCCTGGTATCTATTTTTCGGTGTTTTGCTGTCGTGTGGAGTTTGTTTACAATGTGAGAGGGCTTGTTTCAATCATTTCTGTACGAATTAAATATATGTAAAAAATGCTCTTCTCTCCATTTGTCTGTAACGTTTGATGATAAATATGGCAAACTTGCCATCTTATTTAGTGAAATATAGCTAACTTGATATTCCCCACTAGATAAACGAAAATATCATCAAAATGCAAAAATGACTAAGTTAATGAAAATGATGTCAAATTGATGAATAATTATTTAAATATTTTAATATATGGATTCTATCGGTTATTGGGGATGCTATCAATATTGAAAATTGTCAATTTAGAGTTACATGAAATATAAGTTATTTGGGTACTTTGAAATAGCTATACATGTTATCATAAGGATAAGCAGCAAATTCACAATATAACATTAAAAACAATGTGACATAGATCTTATACATCATTTTTTTATTGTGAAAGAAATAAATTCATTGCATTATATAGGGAAAGTCATGTGCTGTCCACATCAGATTATTTTACTTATGTCCTCTAACTCAATTTTCTTTTCTGTCACTAATCAGAGAAAGAACACATGCAAGTTACTAAAAGATGAGTCATGGGGTACTTGTTCATCACACACACACCACAATTATTTGCAAAACTATTCACAATGGACAAAAGAAATAGATGAATTAAAAAATAGGGCCTTTTTAAGACCTTTAAACAAAAAATAAGGCATTTTCAAGGACCCTTAATAACAAAATAAAAAATCTGGTGTTTCTAAGGGCTTTTCAAGGTCCATGGGAGCCTGGAAGAGTTGTTTTGCAAATAGACTGAGCTTTATTTTGCACAGAATCCATACATCAACAGATTTGTATAGAAATTCATTATCAGAAGAATATACACACAGTGTGAGCTACTAAAGTTCATGCTGAAGTTGAAAAACACCATAGGGTCAGCTGATGCAATAGTTGAGAACAGTATTAGGCATAAGATTGCTTACCTAATACAGCACATACTTCTGTGAAGACACCACCTATACTTTGGTGACACGCATGGTAAAAAGATTTTACACATCAACTTTTAACTTAACATATTTCCAAATACTTGGAATACTGGAACTCCATCACTAAACTGACTTAACTTACTATCAAACTCATTACTTCGTATCTACTGACGAAACTAACAGTAGCGTCCATTGATGCTCAGGAGCTGAGCCTCCCCTGTTTAAAAACTAATTTAAAGATACTTTTATTTATTATATTTTTAAAATAACTTTGCAAATAGATATGTCTTTTTTAGAAAACTGTTACACTTTACTTACTTAAAATGAGACGCTTCAAAGTATTTTTCCCATTAAAACACATATCTAGAAGCTGAAATCATCTAGCCTTTAAGTTGCATTGAAGACACATGGTATTAGGACAGCCCACCTGTCCTAATACCTCTGACCTGGCTGATAAGTCAGAACTATAAGCTAGAGCTATAAGGTAAAGAATGACATCTCCAGATCAGTCTTTGAGAAAGGCATTTTGCTGAAGTTCTGAGGAGAGAAGGGGCCAAGATTGGAGAGTTTTCATGGATGGCGATGCTCTCTCTCACTCGGGGACCATTTAGAGTTCCAGTGGGTAAAGGGGCAAAAAGGCGATGACTCATCTTAGAACGTGGTTGCTGGAGGAAAAGAAAGATTCGCCACTTCAACCTGACATACGTACATAAAGTTCATTTCTCAAGTACCAGGTGAACTCTTACAATATCTTAATTGAACTCAATTTGTGATATCGCGGGTTGACGGACCCATCTTAAATAATAAAAGGCAATGTCTGTGTGTCTGTCTTATACACTATACGTTCAGCGACTGCGCGTCGGAGAGCTATGAAATTTGGTAATCGAAGACCCGGGGGAATGGGAAAGGGACACGTGAAAACCGATTTTTAAAACTTTAATTATTTTTTTTGTTATTTAATGTTTTATGCGATTTCGACCGTTTTTCCCCCTTTTTTCTCCACGATCCGGACATCGTAGAAGAAAACAAATCACACCACCGGAAAGAACAGACAATTGCGAGTAAAAATATATCAATTTCAACTTCTAATATTTTTTAAAGATTTTAAAACAAAAGTCACTTTTGACTCAAAAAACCGATTTTTAGTTTTTAAATTCTTGCATAGTGAAAAGTACTCATAATTTCGACTAATAATTTACATTTTCAGAAAGCTAAAATATCTGGCATTCTTACAAGTCCAATCTGGTCCAGAAATAATAAAAATTGTCCTCAGGATCGCAATTTTAAAGACGTCATGATTTTAAATTTCTCGGCAATCCGCTCAGTTCTTCAACGGCATTTCTTCACTGTCTCCATGGAGACCGCACTTTCGGTTTTAAATGAATTAAGAGCATAAGTGTTGTATACATCGGCCGAAATTATTATATTTATGATATTTTAAATGGATATTTTAAATAATTTAAATGATTGAATTATGGTGGTTTGAATTGTGGTGATGTATTTGAAATTATTATATTTATGGATTGGTGGAATGATATGGATGATTTTTTTATTTTAAATGGATATTTTAATTTATGAATATTTTAAATGGATATTTTAATTTATAGATATTTTAAATGGATATTTTAAATGATGGAACGATGGAACGAGGATGGTGGAATTAAGAGCCTAGCTTAAGGTCATTATAAAATTTAAATTAGCGCGCGGGAAGTTAGCTCGAGATAATTGCACTCGGTAGGCCTGGGTACGATTCCCGCCACTGACGCAGAGTACGATCACGTTAAACATATGGGTCGATAAGTCCTCCCAAGAGGTTGGTGGTAGGGCAAGGAGAGTACGATCCCTATGGATGCCTTCCCCACTGGGTTCTGGTTCAAATTAGGTGAATAAAAAGAAAGTTATGGAAATTGTCGCGGAGGGCACAGTAGCCCAGTGGTTAGCATGCAGAAATTTCACTCGGTAGGCCCGGGTTCGATTCCCGCCACTGCCTAAACTGCTGCAGTGTTCACGCGGAGTACAATCATCAGGGATGTATCTACAGTGGTCGGTGGTGGTCGGGGTTTCCACCACTCAGAATTTCCGACCACCACTCATCCAAGAAAATATACATATTATAATTACATTTAAAAAAGTTATATTCAATTTTATCAAATGTTTTTCTTTAATATAAAAGTATACAATACTAATATTGTTTATGTGTGCGAATTAACGTGAAGCTCGTTTCAAAATTTTATATTCTTAATTAATTGTTCTGGAACATCAACCACCACTCGCATTTCTCTAGATACATCCCTGAATCACGTTAAACATGTGGGACCGTAAGTCCTTCCGAGAGGTTGGTGGTAGGGGAAGGAGGGTACGGTCCCTGTAGCTGCCTCCCCCAATGGGTTCCGGTCTAAATTGGGATGTTTTAATTATGGATATTTTGAATGGATATTTGAATTTATAGATATTTTAAATGGATGGAACGAGGATGAAGGAATTAAGAGCTTAGCTTATGATCATAATAAAATTTAAATTAGCGTGCGAGAAGTTAGCGTGCGAGAATTGCACTCTGTAGGCCCGGGTCCGATTCCCGCCATTGACGCGAAGTACGATCACGTTAAACATATGGGTCCGTAATTCCTTCAGAGAGATTGGTGGTAGGGGAAGCAGGGTACGGTCCGTGTGGATGCCTCCCCCACTGGGTTCCGGTCTAAATTGGGTGAATAAAAAGAAAGTTATGGAGATTGTCGCGGAGGGCGCGGTGGCCCAGTGGTTAGTGTGTGGGAATTTCACTCCGTAGGCGCAGGTTCGATTCCCGCCACTGCCAAAACTGCTGCCGTGTTCACGCAGAGTACGATCACGTTAAACCAGGGGTCGGCAACCTGCGGCTCGCGAGCCGCATGTGGCTCTTTTGATGTAAGGTTGCGGCTCTCCAGTTCCATACGAAAAAATTAATATTTTATTATCAAAACCCTTAAAAAATAAGAAAATATATTTTTAAGTACCTAATTTCTCAATAGCTTCTATTTTCATAATCGTTAATTACAAATCGCTACGCTTAACATGACCGTAATGAGATAAATTTGAACTATTGTTTTGCTCTTAGAGATGAGACTCCGTGACCATGTTTATCTTTCAGCCAATTGAATTTCATTTCCGTCTCACCCAAACAGCCACCGTCTAGAGTCTAGACAACACGTCTAGGCTCTAGACGTGTTGTCAGTCAGTCATCCTCGGATATCGCGGTCGACGTTACGTTGCATGTGTGTTAATTTAATCGCTTGCGGTTTCTGCGTGTTTATTCGCTTGTTGTTTCAAGAAGAATACGATTTAGATGCGAATTATCTTCTTAAATGTATGTGCGCGTATAATATAATAAAATCAGTAACAGAATTGAATTACATATCTGAGGATCGTGCTAACGAAGTAATAATGGTAAATAAATTGTTTGCCGTTTTAGATAGCTAAGTAAAATTTTAAAAAGTCATTTTTTCAGCTCCGCGCCATCATGGCATCTGGTAAAGGAAAGAGAAGAACTGAAGAAGAAAACCGAGAATTCAATCAGGATTGGACGGAGTCGTTTGCATTCATATGCAACACAGATGGCCTTCCGACTTGTCTCATTTGCCGACGAAAAACTCGCACACAATAAGAAGTCAAATTTGGAGAGACACTTCACTACAAAACATACCCAGTTTGCTGGTAAATATCCAACCGGTGACGCACGAAAAAAAGCTGTTGAAGAGCTCCAAAAAAAAACAACAGCAGTCAAGTTCCATGCTAAGTAACTGGGCGCAATCTTCCAATAATGTAAATCTGGCAAACTTTGCAGTATCATTAGAAATTGCAAAAAGAGGAAAACCATTCACAGATGGTGAGCACGTCAAAGATTGTTTTATACGTGCATCTGGAGAACTGTTTCGTGATTTTAAAAACAAAGCAGAAATGATGAAAAAAATCAAAGATTTGCCATTATCTGCTAAAACAGTACAAGATAGAACTGCTAAAATGTCTTCAAATGTAACACATATGCAAGTGGAAGACATTCAACTGGCTTCTGCCTTATCACTTGCTATAGATGAGTCTTGCGACATAAAAGACACGGCACAAGTTACCCTTTGCGTCAGGTATATGTCGTCCTAAGGTCCAAAAGAAGAACTGCTAGGATTGCTACCGCTCTCAGGGCAAACTCGTGGAGAAGATACAGCAAATGCTGTGCAAAAATGCCTGGAAGACAATGGAATCGATATAAATAAAATCGTTTGTATAGCAACTGATGGAGCCAGAAGTATGACAGGAATATATAGAGGGGTAACATCAATTCTTCAGAAAAAATAAACCACTAAATTCTAACGTTTCACTGCATAATTCATCAAGAAGCGCTTTGTGCCCAAACATTTCCGGCCGAAATAGTTGAGGTCATGAACTTGGTAATTAAGATTATTAACAGCATCTTGGCAAAAGCACTCTACCATCGCCAGTTTAAAGATTTCCTTGCAGAAATAGATAGCCAGTTTTCTGACCTACTTCTGCACAATAAAGTGCGATGGCTTTCCAGAGGTAACGTATTGCAACGTTTTGCTTTGTGCTTGAGTGAAATAAAAATATTCCTCAATGAAAAAAGCATTGACCATCCCGAATTGGAAGAAGACAAATGGCTGCAAAAATTCAACTTCATGGTAGATACCACAATGAAACTAAATGAACTAAATCTAAAACTGCAAGGAAAGGGCAAACCAGCCTACGCCTTGCTTGAAGTAGTTTGTTTCGAAAAAAAATTACTTCTTTTTGTTGAAACATGGGAAGCGGTAAATTACTTCATTTTAAAAATCTGAAGCAATATCGCGATGAGACCAACGAAACTATTGACACGAATTACTTCAGCCTAGCTTTAAAAAACATGAAGGATGGATTCGCTGAGAGATTCGAGCAATTCAAAACAAACAAAAGTACTCTCGCGTTCATAGTAAATCCTCTCAACACAAATGCAAATGAGATCAACATTGAGCCATTTGGAATTGATGCTGGATCGCTCCAAATGCAATTGCTAGATTTGAAAAGGAAAGACTTTAGAGTGGCAAGTTCACAGAACTCAAGAGCCAGTTGGAAGAGTTGGGGCTCCAGAAATGCATGCATATGGCGCAGCACAAGTGGACAGCTCTAAAAGAAATTCCTAGAGTTGAGGCCCTCATATTCGGCGCATGGAATAGTCTTCCAGAATGCTACAGTGAGGTGAAGAAGTTGGCATATGGAGTGCTGGCGATCTTCGAGTCGACATATTCGTGCGAGCAAGCGTTCTCTTGCATGAATATAATAAAAAGTAAAGTTAGAAGTCAACTAACAAATAAAAATCTAGAGTCGTGCTTGAAACTTAAAATAACAAGTTATAAGCCAGATTTAATCAAACTTTCAAAAGGCATGTAAAGCCAATGCTCCCATTGATGTAACTATCTATATTTGTGTTTTTATATGAATAAATATTATTCCGTATTTAAAGCCGTTTATTTTAAATCAAAATCCAATATATATAAGCAAATACTATAATATTGAAACGAAAATTTTTAGTGGCTCTTTAAAAATTGGGAAATTTTGTAAATTGTAACTTTTGGCTCTTCCGTTTCAATAGGTTGCCGACCCCTGCGTTAAACATATGGGTCAATAAGTCCTCCCAAGAGGTTGGTGGTAGGGGAAGGAGAGTACGGTCCCTATGGATGCCTTCCCCACTGGGTTCTGGTTCAAATTAGGTCAATAAAAATAAAGTTATGGAAATTGTCACGGAGGGCACAGCAGCCCAGTGGTTAGTGTGCGGAAATTTCACTCGGTAGGCCGGGTTCAATTCCCGCCACTGCCTAAACTGCTGCCGTGTTCACGTGGAGTACGATCACGTTAAACATGTGGGACCGTAAGTCCTTTCGAGAGGTTGGTGGTAGGGGAAGGAGGGTACGGTCCCTGTAGCTGCCTCTTCCACTGGGTTCCGGTCTAAATTGAGATGTTTTAATTATGGATATTTTGAATGGATATTTGAATTTATAGATATTTTAAATGGATATTTTAAATGATGGAACGATTGAACGAGGATGATGGAATTAAGATCTTAGCTTATGGTCATTATAAAATTTAAATTAGCGTGCGGGAAGTTAGTGTGCGAGAATTGCACTCGGTAGGTCCGGGTTCGATTCCCGCCATTGACGCGAAGTACGATCATGTTAAACATATGGGTCCGTAAGTCCTTCCGAGAGATTGGTGGTAAGGGAAGCAGGGTATGGTCCGTGTGGATGCCTCCCCCACTGGGTTTCGGTCTAAATTGCGTGAATAAAAAGAAAGTTATGGAGATTGTCGCAGAGGGCGCGGTTGCCCAGAGGTTAGCGTGCGGCAATTTCACTCAGTAGGCGCAGGTTCGATTCCCGCCACTGCCAAAACTGCTGCCGTGTTCACGCGCAGTACGATCACGTTAAACATGCGAGTCCGTAAGTCCTTCTGAGAGGTTGGTGGTACGGGAAGGAGGGTACGGTTCCTGTGGATGCCTCCCCCACTGGGTTCCAGTCTAAATTGGCCGAATAAAAAGAAAGTAATGGAGATTGTCGCGGAGGGCGCGGTAGCCCAGTGGTTAGCGCACGGGAATTTCACTCGGTAGGTCCGGGTTAGATTTCCGCCACTACCAAAACTGCAGCCGTGTTCACGTGGAGTAAGATCACGTTAAACATGTGGGACCGTAAGTCCTTCTGAGAGGTTGGTGGTAGGGGAAGGAGGGTACGGGCCCTGTGGATGCCTCCCCCACTGGGTTCCGGTCTAAATTAGGTGGCACTTCCTGGCTGTCCAAACAGTTACCCTACACCTTTCTGGTAGGTCGCGCCAACGAGTTTGCCACGGTCGGAATCTCCACGGTCAGAATTTTCAAGGATAGCGAACAGGCTGGTCGCCAAAGGTGGCTAGTTATCTAATAATCCAGTAATTTCTGTAGTTGGTAATGAACTAGTTGCTAATGGATATCTAACTTGTTAATGACTTATACAATTATGGTTTTTAACTGTTGTCGGTAGGGGAAAATGTATGGGTGGTAATAAATGTTTTGTTTTACCTTAATAAATCTTATTTATGTATCAACTAAAAAATCTGTTTCTTTGTCTCTTTTATCAAATTCACCAACATCCACAGAAATTAATCGATATTGAGTTTTTCACAACACAAATCCAATCAGTATGTTTTATTGCTTGTTTGAGTTTTCATAAACCACTATACGATTTAATGTTCAATCTCTTTTTGGGTATGCTTTCTAAATCTTAACTTTTAAATTATTCAAAATTGATAACTTCTAAAATACAATTTAATTTTTTCGGGTCACATGATTGGGTGTAAGTTAAGCTAAGTTATGTTTAAAGTTTTAAGGATGTAATTCACTGTAATTCACCAAAAACATGTGGTTGTTATTCAAACCCAGACCGTCCGACCTACCAGAAAGGTGTAAGGTAAATGTTTGGACGGCCGGGAAGTACCACCCAATGTAGACCGGAACCCAGTGGGGGAGGCATACACAGGGACCGTACCCTCCTTCCCCTACCACCAACCTCTCGGAAGGACTTACGGACCCACATGTTTAACGTGATTGTACTCCGCATGAACACGGCGGCAGTTGGCAGCGTGCAAACCATTGGGCTACCGCGCCCGAAATGTGCCAACAGCACGCGGTGTTCCCAGGTGGTCACCCACCCAAGTACTAACCGTATCCGATGCTGCTTGACTTCGGTAATCTAACGTTCGGTAATCTAACCGGTGTTTTCAGCACGGTAGGGACCAAAAACATGTGGTGAAGCTGTTTGAATATATCCACCAAAAACGTGGGAAGCTTTTCGAATACTTCCACCAAAAACATGTGGTGAAGGTTTTCACTCCAAAAACATGTGTTGAAGGTTTCGATTGCATCCTTAAATTTTAAACATAACTTAACTTTATACTTTCACTTGTAAACCCTAAATTTTATACAATAAATTTATACTCAAAAATTTGATATATTATAGTATACATTATACTTTTATACTCACTCATGGAACAAATATATTTGTTACGAGTTTTAATCATAAAGTGTGAGTGAAGTTCAAATCATAAAATCATTCAAATAAATCATTTTGTTTTCGGGAGTGAATCGTGATTTTCTTCCAAGAAAAACACTGATGTGGTAATAATCACAACCCTCTGAATTTCTATGCATTTGAAAACTCTCCTGGCTTTACGTACCCAAAGTGCAATCACAACTGTGCATATTAAACTCTGCTCTCCTGACTGCCAGCATAATGTGTCATGACTGGAATAAGCACTGCCATGCCCATGCTAAAGCTACTGTTGAATTTTCATTGATATGTGTTTTTGTTTCGTTTCTCTGATTACAGCTGATTTATTGTCTTCGACAAAATGTGGCTCTTTTCAGAGCCATACACTCTCTAACATAGATTGTGGAAAATCGAAGCGGATGTCCTGTAATGTGGTATTTAAATCAAAAGTGGTTTCTTTTACAGAGAATACTAATAACAGTGCTGCTTTACACCAATTTGGCAGATTTTATTTTGATTGCTTGATAGGTCCAGGATGCTTAGGACAAGGATGTGATACCTGCAGAAAGTTTGGCTGCTGCAAATCGTTTCTGATAGCATTTAAGGAATGAGCCGTCTGCTGGTCTTTATCAACAGATACTGGGTGTTATGTGACCCGATATGTACAAAAACTTAATCATTTGCATATGACTCTCTCTTCTACGAATACCGTGATTTGCACATGGTTATATTCATTCCTTCATGGTGTTGCAACGTCCCTTTTGATGAGCATATTTCAATAAAATAATTTCAATCACCTTAAATATTAATAATTAGGCACTAATAAAAGTTAAATTTGATATTTTCAGTCAGACAATTAATTGACAATCATTATTTAATAAAACATATACAATTTTTAATTATCAAAACCCCTGCTTTATAAAATTCTAGCATAATTGCACTTACACGAAAAGTTTTCACGGGCGACTGCTTTAATAAAATGAAATGAATATTTTTGCATTAAATTTGTCACTCTCTGTTGAATATAATAAATAAGGAAGTTTTAGTTTGTAAACAATTCGTATGTTCCCTTATGCAGCATGATGAATCACAACAAAGACTTTTCAAAGTGTTATAAAGTTTTTCATAGAATTTTCATGAATATGAAACACCAAATTTTATTTAAATCAAACTAGGAATTCACTTTTTCACAGTGGATCCAAGTGCACTGACTTGTGATAGCATGTAGGGGACAATTTAGAAATTTCTAAATTTACCTATTGTTTCTTCATTTAAAATATATGCTAACATTTTCAAATTTTAAAGCAGAAAACAGCTTACAATAATGAAATATATATAAAATTATGCGGCAAATTCCAGCACTTGGAAGATGAATTCATCATGAAAGGCATTTCTCCACATAAAATAAGTTATGATAATTTGCCATTTGGTGTATTCAGGGTCATACTCTTTTGCAAGAACCCATTTCCAGAAGATTTTAAGGAGTTATCTAGCAGGGTTCAAGCATTTTTCCAGGAGTTTTTCTAAACATTAAAAGTAAAAGTGAAACCAAGATGCTACAGATGTTTCTCTTTCAGCCACATTGCTTGGTTTTATACCAACTACACCTCTCTGGTCATACAAAAATTTGTCTTGAATTACAATGCACCAATAAGGGAAAAGTTTGCCAATTTACACTCCATAATTTATTAAATATCAATGATGGAACAGCGTTCATTAACAAATTTCTTCTTAACCAAGTCTTTTAAAATTTTTTAAATGAATCAAACATCAACTTGGGATATGGTTAGTAACCAAATATTTTATTTTCCATTTCTCCATATATAATTTCTTTGAAACTTAATGGATTCTTGGGGAGAGAGGTATGATCCACAAATCCTCCTCCTTCAGCAATGCAACTGCTCACATTTACTTTGTATTGCTGTATATTGGTGCTTTGTATTTTCACAAGATTTATTTGAATAATGGCTGTTTATAGTTTCAGTAATCTAGACAAGAAATTTTCAGTAATCTTTCAGTAATGACTAGGGTGGTTCGATTTGCAATAAAAAAATTGTTTGCAATGATAATCAAAAAAATATTTGATCAAACATTTCAAATGCTTTATATATATTTTTTATGAAATGTTCAAATTTTTAAACTAAACAAACAAAATATGAATATATTAGTCTTCATTATTAAACAAAAAAGAAATTTCAAAATCCTTAATAGAACATGCTTAGCTTAAACTAAAAAATAAGTAGGAAAGAGAACATGCTTAGTTTAATAGAAAACAGAATATGCTTAGCTTAAAATAAATGCTGCTTATTTATTCATTTTTAGCCTGCTCTAGCTCAGACTTTATTAATTTCTTCTTAAAACATGAAAAATAAAGAACATTCGACATAGTTTTTATTTTTTTAAGTAATAAAAAAAAGGAATGTGTGTGCACTCAAATTTAGCTTAAAATCAGCCCCATATTTTCTAACAATAATACAGAATATACATTTTGAAACAACATTATTATGGGAAACAAATAATACTGCTTTCATCACCAGATAATATTAAATTCTTCTAGACAAACTGTTAAAATTTTCTGGTCAAACTGAATTGTGCAATGTAAGAAATATGTTATTAGTTGTGCCTAAGCCCATATTGCAACATTACTTATGTTTGTAATGACAGCACCTTTTCTTGTGTTGTCAGAATGGCAACGGCCGTGTGTTGTTTATGTTCGATGTTTTATGTAGCCGCACGTTCTTTTTTTTTTGTATGTTTGCGTGAAATGTTACGTGATGTATTTCTTTTCGTTTAAATATAGTTCTGTCTAATATAATCGTAATGTTTACTATTTATCATAACATCCACCATCTCTGCTAAATCTAACAGGTTATGGTTGCCCAGGCTGTTTATCTGCGAAACGGTAAGAAGACGTACTTTCGTTTTCGCGAATGCTGAGAATTTTTTTGTTCTATGGTAAATTGCATAAGTAAACGCACTTAGAAGTTATTATGTATTACAGATTATAATCAGAACTTTAAAATAAAGAAGCATGGCTGCAATGAATGAGGAATTCATAATCCCTAAATTATCGAGTGATAATTACATTCTTGGGCTATTCGTGCCAGAGCAGTTTTGGTTCAGAAGGGATGCTGGGAGGCCATAGATCCTGGTTTTGGATCCGAAATGACGACTGACGAAAAGAAAATGAATAATCGAGCATTAACTTTTCTGTTTCTTGTTGTTGATGATACATATTTAGATGATATTGAGATGTGCATTACCGCAAAAGAAGCATGGAATGCGCTTGAGGAAATTAATTCGAAATGTGGTTTGTTGTATATTCTACAATTAATGCGGGATTTCTTCAACATAAAAATGAAAAATAATGAAGAGATGAAAGATTATCTTGGACGTTTAATGGATATTCATCGAAAATAAGCCAGCAGTGGTTATGCTTTTAATGATAAAGAAGTTGCATTGGTGATGTTACTGGGTATTCCAAAGACGTATGAAGCCCTAATTCTCAATCTTGAACAAGCTGAAGAAAGTCTAACAACAAAAAAGGTGAAGGCTAGACTTTTGATAGAAGAGAAAAGAATAAATCGCCATGATGAAGAAAAAGAAACTGCTGAAGAAACAGATTGCAAGGCTGTTTATACAAAAAAGGAGTGGAGCTAAACATAAACATTCAAATCAAGTTGAAAATAAAAAAACTACTTTGGGGCATAAAAGTTTATTTCAAAAAGACTATAACAGAGAAGGAAGACGTGTAAAATGTTTTTGTTGCAATAAATTTGGTCATATTGCAAGAAACTGCCCTGAAGGCTACAACTGTACAGTAAACAGCCAAGACGTAAATAAACAAAATGTAAAACATGAAGTAAAGAAAGTTGTACATTCAGCATTATCTGCAAAGAATGGAACAGTGGAAAATCCATTAGTTTGGTATCTGGATAGTGGTGCCACAGACCACATGGCATCATACAGAGAAAAATTTTCAAGTTTTAGAAAAACGGATTCAAGCGTTAAAGTTGCCAACAAAGATGAAATTCGAGTTGAAGGTGTTGGGCATGTTGACATTGAATTGTGTGAAGCAAATGGTGGATTACATGTCCACATGGACAATGCTTTATATGTACCCGGTTTAGACGGAAACCTTTTATCAGTTGGCAGAATTGAAGAGCTTGGACTTAAAATACAATTTGTAAATAATGAAGCCAGAGTTATCAAGAAAAATAGACAGATTTTGCTGATGACAAAATGCAGTGGCAGACTTTATGCAGTTGAAGAACATCGTAAAGTGGCAAAGTTTACAAAACTCGTTGATAAATCCTTGTTGCATCGCCGACTTGGACACCTCCATTATAATGCCATAAAACAATTAACAAGTGGAGCACAGCATTATAAATCGACTGAAGATCCCCAAGAAACGTGTTCTGTCTGTATGATGGGAAAAATGAAGAAGCGAAGTTTTCCAGAAGGTAATGCTACCAGAGCAAAAGAAGTATTAGAATTAGTCCACTCTGACGTAGTTGGAAAAATAGAACCAACATCAGCCAGTGGACCAAAGTACTTTGTTACTTTTATTGATGACTACTCTCGATATACAGTTGTGTATCCAATGAAGGCAAAAAGCGATGTCCTTAGTAAATTTGATGAATATAGGCGGATGGTTGAAAACCTCCATAAGCGCAAGATAGGAACACTGAGAAGCGACAACGGTGGTGAGTATGATAGCAAAGAATTTAATGACTATCTACTTAAGCATGGAATATGAAGACAACTAACAATTCCCGATACTCCACAGCAAAACGGTGTCGCCGAAAGGTTGAATCAAACATTGTTGGATATGACTACGTGTCTGCTAATTGAATCAGGACTTAAAAGAACTCTATGGGCTGATGCAGTATGTACAGCGAGTTACATTAGGAACAAGTGCCCCTCCAAATCTATTGACGGAAATGCTCCCGAAGCATTATGGTTTGGAAAAGGAGTCTCACTTGATCATCTAAGAGTGTACGGTTGCAAGGCATGGAGTGTGGTGAATCGCAGATACAGACACAGTAAATTAGACCCCAAATCTATAGTGCATATTTGTGGGTTATCCAGATGGAGTTAAAGGCTATAAGTTGTGGGACATGAAGCGTAATATTTTCTTTGTCAGCCGGAATGTAATTTTTGAAGGAAATGTATTTCCCTGCAAGAAAGAACCAAATTCTCAAGACGTAGAAAGCCACAATATCGAAGATACTACTATAATTCACATTGAGAATGAAAAAAGTAATGATGCACAGAGTTGAAGTTTTGAAGCTGGTGGTGAGGGGGAGATTGCTATAACTCCACCGATGAGCATAATAACGAATGAAATTGTAAACTTGGACTCAACAACTGTACAAGATGTAACAAGTATGCAAGATGTAACTCTTGCAAACACCTCTGTTAGTGTTCCATCCTCTAACTATACAATGACATTAGGTGGTCCATCAACATCAAGACGTTCAGAACGGTTGGCGACAAAGAAACCAAAACAAGTGACATGCCATATATGCAATTCTGTCAAACGGCAAGATTCTGTAAAAGATCCAATGATAGAAGAAGCTCTATCGTCTCCAGAAGCAAATGAATGGGAAATGGCCATTCAAGAAGAGTTAGAAAACTTAAGACGAAATGATACATGGCAAATAGTACCACGACCTGAAGGAAGAAGAATAGTGAAAAGCAAATGGGTTTTCAAAAGGAAGTTTGACAAAAATGGCAAATTAGAAAGGTACAAAGCCAGGCTTGTTGCCCGTGGTTTCACACAAGTAGAATGGATTTCAATGAGACTTTTTCACCAGTTATGAAGATAAAACCTATTAGGACTTTGCTTGCACTCGCAGTGGAGCGTAGCTGGAAAGTTCATCAGCTGGACATCACAGCAGCTTATCTGAACGGTGTATTAAAAGAGACCATATACATGGAACTACCTACGATGTGCACAGATGCGGATGAAAAGGGATATGTCTGCTTGTTAAAGAAGAGTGTGTATGGTCTACATCAATCAGGAAGAGAGTGGAATGTTCGCTTGGACAAGTTCCTGAAATCAATCGGACTAATAAGATCAAAAGCAGACCCATGTGTTTATTTCACTAAACAACATGACTTAATTATTGGAGTTTATGTTGATGATCTTATCATTCTTTCAAATGATGACGTAACCATCAAATCATTCAAATCTAAGATAAATAGAGTCTTCGAAGTAAAAGACTTAGGAAAAGTTAACCACAAATTATCTATGAAGGCTGAATATCATGGCAATGGGACACTCACCCCAGGCCAATCAGCATACGCAACTGAACTGTTGACGATCTTCGCTATGACTGATTGTAAGGAAGCATCTACACCTTTGGACCCTGGAATGAAATTCAGCCGATCATCAAATGACGAAGTAATGATCTCTGAAGACGCACGCAGATATCGACAAGCTATTGGAGGACTTTTGTATTTAGCTGGTGGCACGAGGCCAGACTTAAGCTTTGCTACGACGTACATGAGCCAGTTCAGTAATAGGCCAAGTAAAGAACATTGGACCGGTGTCAAGCATATATTACGATATGTAAAGCAGACAAAAGACTACAGCCTAATATTCAGAAAAACAGGAAGAAGTGTGACCGTGTATTGTGATGCTGACTGGGCCACAGACAAAAGTGATAGACGATCCTTCAGTGGTTATGCGGGTCAGTTAGTGGGTACAACAATCTCTTGGTGTAGTAAGAAGAGCAACGGTCAACTGCGCTCTCAACAGTGGAAGCAGAATACATTAAGATGTGTCATACTGCGAAGGAAATTCTTTGGTTGCGAAATTTCCTGTATGAAATCGGAGCTTGTGAGTTCATGCTATTACCACAAACTATACATGTAGACAATCGGGGTGCTCTCTCCTTAGCGAAAAATCAGGTGACATAGGAGAGAAACAAGCACATAGATCTTCGACATTTCTTTCTTCGAGAGAAAGTTGAAGCAAATGAGCTGATTTTTGAGTACATCCCTACAGGAAACAATCTTGCAGATATGTTGACGAAGACACTAGGAAGTAAAAAGATGAACACTCACCTAAATGAAATGGGACTTTTCAGAATAAACAGAACTGTACAAAATGGGTTTATTCAGGGGGGTGTAAGAAATATGCTATTAGTTGTGCCTAAGCCCATATTGCAACATTACTTATGTTTGTAATGGCAACACCTTTTCTTGTGTTGTCAGAATGGCAACGGCTGTGTGTTGTTTATGTTCGATGTTTTATGTAGCCGAGCGTTTTTTTTTTTTTTTTTTTTTGCATGTTTGCGTGAAATGTTATGTATTTCTTTTCATTTAAATATAGTTCTGTCTAATATAATCGTAATGTTTACTATTTATCATAACATCCACCATCTCTGCTAAAACTAACATGCAATTGTACTATTTATGTAAATAAATAAAAAATTAAAAAGTAATAATTAAAATATTAACCTTAATAAATAACCAAAATGTGAAAAGCTAGTTTTGTTAATCTAATGATTAATATATAGAGGATGGAGATGGATAGAAAAGGATACTTGTGATACACAGGAAAAGGTACACAGGACTACACGAGAATTCCTTGAATCATACTGAATATGGCAAAATAATTATAAAGTTAACATGAATAATAAACCAAAACATAAAGATAAACAAGTTTTGTTACTTTAATGTGCAATAATTACAGTATGGAGATGGATTGGCAATGTATGTATGCGATACTACCGGAATTAAGCAATCCTTCTAGTTATAAGAAAATAATTAAAAAATTAGCCCTTATAATTAACCAAAATGTGAAAATAGTCTAGCTCAGTTCATCTAATGACTAATATTTAGAGGATGGGGATGGATGGAAAAGGATACTTGTGGACGCCCAGGACTGCAGGGGAATTCCTTGAATTGTGCAATCATACTAAATGTGTCAAAATAATTAAAACAATTAGATGAATAATAATCCAACATATAGAAATAAGCATGTTTTGTCAATTTATGGTGCTATAATTACAGGATGGATGGAAAAAAAAAATAGGAATTTTCTGTAATTTTACGGGTCTTTTCCGTAGTCCATAATTTTTGTTCAGAAATCCATAAGAATTACGAAAAATCCGTAATGATTAGCATCTCTGTATTTCCACCAACAGTATTTGTGCACTATCATTAGTTTGGTGGTGCCATCTATTGATTATATTATGAAATAAAAGATTGTGGTGTCGATTTTCAAGGAGAATTTTTCAATTTTCAGGAGTTTAGGGTTAAATCGAATAAAATAAGGAGTTTTCAAGGGTCTCTATAAGAAAAATCTTAAATCCAGGAGTTTTCAAGGATTTCCAGGAGGCATACGAACCCTACATCAAGGTGAATGTAATAATTGTAGTTTCAGTAATTATTAAAAAATTTACAATGAGAATACATTAAAAGTATTGTTATACGATCAGGAAAATGAAAATTTTCAAAAGGTGAGCACAACAGTAATTTAGCTGCTTGCAATTACTTTATAATCAGGGGGGGGGATATGAAAAATGCATAAAATAAATGAAGATGTTTATATAAAAATGAAGTTTTTGCAAAGTAATACAATTTTAGTCAGCATAAAGTTTCATGGATAGAAAAAATCAAATTTTCAGAGATTTAGTCTAGAGTGAAATTTCAATGTAGTTATTACCAATAATGCTGTTTGCCTTGACTAATTGAGCACAGTCTTGAATTAAAGGCATAGGAATGTCATCAATGGTCTTGCCCTACAACATATTGAGAAAAGTTTTTCATAATTTGCAAAATGATTTAAATATGAAAAATGGTAATTATATAAACATATTCAAACTAATACTTTCTAAAATAACACCTTTTAAATCTATAAGACAAAATAATTTGCAAAACTTGTAATATTTCAAATCTTAAATTCCAAGCAAACAATAAACCAATGGCAAGTCATCCAACATGTAATCTGATAAACAAATAGCATCTAACATTAAAACTAAGTATTGATTATGGTTGAGCTGCACTGCCTTTGAGGGGTTTGCATAGGCATCCAGCATCATGTTATAATTTCATATGATTGTGTTACAACACTTCTGTGGTGCCAGAATACATTTCATATAACCTGCTTTTCAATAATTCTAATTTCTTATTTGAGCATCAAATTTTAAATTAAACTCTGCTTTGTCTCAATTATTTTATGAAAATCGAATTAAATTTAAGATATATTAAATGCGTTATGAATGGTATAATTTCAAAGTATTCACTAGCTCTCTCTCACTATGTGATCTGATCAGTATATTTTCATAATCAATCACTATTTTAAGAGCTGTGACTCACCACCATATGATTTTTTTCTGCAAAAAGTTAGTTTAATTGACATTTTTTTTTACATAAATTGAAATTAACAAAATTCAGTACAGTTTTAACTTTTTTAAAGCAGTCGAACCTGCTTTAAACATAATTTCAGGGGACTGGAAGAATTATCTGTCTTGAAAAGGTTTCCGTTTCATGCAGGTTATTTCAGGAGAAGCAAAGTTTAAGGTTTAGCTGGAAATGCAGATAGTCTATATGTAATTGCTTACTTAAACATCAGACTTTAAAAATTCTGAAAAATGTATTTAGATGCACATGATAAATACTATATTATATTACAATAGCTAATATAATTATTCTAAATATGTATACATTTTTGCATACTGCGATCACAGGATTATATGTAAATAACATAATAGTTTATCCCATGTCCTGACTGCCAGCTTATTACCATCTCTCAAAAGATAGATAGAATTAATGACGAAATATTGCTGCTTATCATGAAAAAAACATATATATATATATATATATATATATATATATATAAACCCACTGTATTTTTATTAAGATGGACTTTTGAATGATTTTTTGGACATATATGTCTTAAATTTGATGGGACTTTCAGTTAAAAATTGTGCATTAACTAATATTTCTAGTATTTCAAAATATCTATGATTAAGCGAAAATTCTTAAAGTTCTGAAACAGAAAATCTGCAAATGATTTAATTAGTAGAAAGTTTTGTGTGAATAATTGATCTCTTTGAAATAAATGTCAGAAATAGCTCGATGACTTTATCAGTTCTTTGTTTCCTTGTTATAACAGGTGCTTTAGTAGCAAATTATTTTTTAAATTGGCCAAACGTTTCCGCATTGTGCAAACTCCATTTCACACAAGGGAAATAGTAAATTTCCTATATTTTTGTACAGTACTTATAGTATTTCCCGCTTCCTACAGGTTCAATTTCAAACAGTAGTAGGACTGCAGTAGGATTTTTTTAAAATTATAGTTTATAGTAGTTCAAAAACACAGAATTAAATTGCTTTTACAGTAATAGCAGACAAAATTTTAATGTATGTAAATCTAACACTCTGTTTTACGATTGCATTTTTTCTAAATCAACTGTTTCACATGAGTAAATTTTAATATGTTTCTGACACGTAATCACAAATGTATGCTACTTTCATTTCAGTTATAGCATTTATGTTATTTGGAAACAATTTTGAAGCATATAAAATATACTCTGTTGGGAAAAAATATTGACACCCATAAGAAATTGAGCTACAGCCGTGAAACTCAGCATGTATGTACATTTGAGGAGATATGCAAATGATTAGAATTTTAGAGCAAAATATTGTTAAGAAATGGTGGCAACAAGATGGTATCTTAGTGGTAAATCCTCTTCTGGCAGCTATACAAGCTAATATTTGGTGCAGCATAGAATTAATTAAGTTGCTTATGTCCCTCTGCAGAAGATTCTGCCACAAATGGTCAGCTATTTCAGTGGTACTCTGAGAAGGCTGCAATTGCCATCTCCCAGCATATCCTAGACGTTTTCTATTGGTGATAGGTCTAGGGACCAAGAGGACCATCGGAGGGTATTAAATCCATGAAGACATTGTTGGAAAAGTCATGCAGTATGTGAACGAGTATGTCTTGTTGGTAAATGGAACCTGGGTGGCTAGAATAGAATAATTGAAGGGCTCAAAGGTCAAGTAGTCTAACTGACATTTTTGTGGAAATTGAACTACCGCAGACGACTTATAATACCAATATCTTTTTATGGTAAATTTGTCTAAATGCAACTCCAAATGATATTAGTACAAAAGTAAATTGAAAAGTAGGCTATCTACATTGTAATAAGTAGTTGCAAGGTCAAGTAATCTAAGTTAGTTGGACTAGTTGACCATAAAGTACAGAAGTACTACTAATGTAATAATTTAAGTGAAGTAGTAGTTTAACTGAAACAACTGTAGAACTTTTTAAAAATGAATACAGATGTCAGCACCTGTTCCACTGATTCAAAGTTTATGATGATTTTTTTTAAATTCTTATTTTTATCATAGGCAGTTAGGATTTCAACATAGCACACGCCATTTTCTTTTTGTTTTGCATCGTGCATTACAGTAAACTACGTTTTAAAGGAATGTTGCGATGTGGTACTTGCTATTTAGATACCACCAATATTAAGGATTTAGAACAAATAATGGACATTTTAGCTGATTCAAGGTCTGATTGCTCAGATTTTGATCCAGATGATCTAGATTATGAATGTTATTCTAACGATAATACAAGTAGGCGATTTTATATATTTTTATTTTTATTGCCTTTGTTTATGAATTAATTTCTTTTGAACGATTCTTCAAAATAATTTAGAATAAAAATAACAATTATTACTAAATGTTATTATAGATGTGGATGAAGCATATAGCCCTCATCCTTGTACATCAAATAATGCTGAACATAATGATGTTCCACCGCTGGTAGACAGTGGTGGCAACTACTCTGCAAAGGTGGGTGATAATGTGAATGTAGAATTGGAAACTTCTCTTTATTCTGTTGGTCAACTTGGAGAAATAGAACAAAACACAGGCGAAAATATCATGAAAGCAAGGAAACCAAACAAGGTCGTGCTTCATAAAACAAGACATAATGCTGGAAAAAACTATACTACAAAGAAAGGAAATGTATTTCAGAAAAAACATTTGTTCATTATCAGTGTAAGTGCGAGAAAAATAGATGCAGCGATTTGAAAGAAGAAGCACGAAGAAGTGTTTTTAAGCATTTATGGAATATGAATAGCTGGGATGTACAGACAGCTTTTCTGTGTGGGACAGTCAAAATTTTTGAGAAAGTGAGATAAACAACAGGTAATGCTGTGCCTCACAGAAAAAACTCCAGGAAATATTATTTAAGAGATGTCTACATCAAGACTCTTGGGATATCAAAATATCGTTTGAATTATGCACTGTCTGTAAAGAATGCTAATGGTGTTACCTCACCAGATAAAAGAGGCAAAAAGGAACCTCTGAATAAAACTCCAGAAGACGTGATCAATAGTGTCAAAAGTCATATTGATGTTTTTCCAAAATACAAGTCACATTACTCTGGAAGTGATAGAGTTTATCTGAATCCTGAATTCAACATTAGAAAAATGCACACACTTTACCAGGCAGACAGCTTATCCCAATAAACCTGTATCATTCTCCATACACTGGACGTTGTTTAAAATGGTATTTCCACATGTATCATTTTATGTGTCAAAGACTGATACATGCATTAAGTGTGACAGTTTTAGGGTCACTATTGAAGCAGCTGAATTAGCTAAGGATCAACAGACTTTGGAGGCAACAATAAAGCTGAGAAATGATCATCATATAGCAGATTTAGCTTGCGAAAGCCTCCGTGCTGACACCACCAGAGCGAAGGAAATAATAATCCCAACAAGAGAAAAATTTTATTGTGTTTACCTTTGATTTAGAAAAAATGCAACCAACTCCCTAGATCAACACAAAGTATTTTACAAGAGGCAGCTATGGCTCTACAACCTTGATATCCATAACCTAGGAGACACAAACACAACCATGAATATTTGGCAAGAAAATGAAGCAAAGAGAGGAGTTAGTTAAGTTGGATCACTCATATATAAATATATTCAATCATGCAGGGAAACATTGTCAACTGAAGACCTTCACGGTGTTCCTTACAGTGATTCAACAGGTGGACAGAAATGAAACAAATATATAGTGCCTATGATGTTTTATATGGTAGAAAAGCTAAATATAAAAGGCTGGGATCACAAGTATATGGAATCAGGACATTCCTTCTTACCAAATGACAGTGACTTTGTACAAATAGAGAAAAAAAAAGAAAATGGAATTATGTATTTACACAGCAGAGGAGAAGTTGAACTTATAAAAAATGCCTGCATGCAACTGTTAGTATTTGATGTTCAGAATGTAACAACTGATGACATAAAAGATTTACAATGACTATAACCGAAGTTCACATTTCGAAAGAAAACAGTGGAAAAAATCAAACTCAACTGGCTTAGCATTCGTTGGATTCGAATTGAAAAAGGAAAGCAAGAAATGAAATTTAAATAGGCACTTGACAACAGCCTACCATTCCAAGCTACTGATTTCCAGAAGAAACAATGCGGTCGCCCTTTGAAATTCAGTGCTCTTCACATGCCCGCCAAATATAAAGAACATGTTCCAATATCCAACGAGAAGTACAACGATCTCATTTCGCTCCTTAGTTTTGTACCATCAATACATCACTACTTTTTCAAAAACTTGTAGTCAAGTGGAAGAATAGGAGAATCATTAGAAGAGTATTTTGATGGCTTCGAATCAGACAGTGAATAGTTTTGTTTTCAACATTAGTTTGTTATTGTAAGGTGTAATAAATGCAAAAAGTATAATTACGAGGTACTTCCCGGATTGGCACTGTATAACCGAAATGTTAAATAGTTTCAAAGTGCATCGATAGAGGGCAGTAGGTACTTGTTTTGTGAGCTAGTATGCGAAATTTCATCGTGAATGAAGCAGTTCTCGCTAGTATAGATGCCACTTTGTTTGAAGTTGTTTACATTGCATTGCAATTTTTATAATGGATGCAAAAAAATAACAGGGTATTTGCATTAAATTTTGTGAGAATCTTGCTAAAAGTGCAACAGAAACTGTGGAAATGATTCAACAAGTGTTTCGTGAACAATCACTGAGTTGAACCCAAATTTTCGAATGGCATAAGAGTTTTAAAGCTGGTCGAACATCAGTTGATGAAGACGAACACACAGGAAGACCTTCGATGAACACACTGGAAAACATTGACAAAATTCAACAGTTCATTCATGAAGATCGACGTCAGACCATTCCAGATCTTTATGATAAAGTTAGAATTGGATATGGAACATGTCAGCGAATTCTAACTGAAGAATTGGGAATGCATCGCATCGCTGCCAAATTTGTTCCCAGACTGTTGACAACGGATCAAAAGCAACACTGAATTAATGTTTGCGTGGAGCTTCGGCAGCTCATTTTGGATGATGAAACCTTCATGTCCAGAGTAATTAATGACCATCATCCCCCATCCACCTTACTCACCAGACTTAGCCTCCTGCAACTTCTTTTTATTACCAAAAATTAAATTTAAGCTAAAAAGTTGAAGTTTTGATACCGTTGAAGAAATTCAAACAGAATCGCAGGTGGTGCTTGATATGCTTACTGAAAAAGCCTTCCAGAAATGGCAAGAGCGCTGGGACCGATGTATAGCTGCAGGAGGAAGCTATTTTGAAAGTGACAGTGAACATTAACTGATATGGTTAGTTTTCAAATTTTCACAGCGCCAATCCAGGAAATTTTGGACAGCACCTCGTATAATACATTATATGTTTTTATTTGGGCTAAACCATTACTTATTCACACTAAGTAAATCATTAAGGTCAAGTAGTCTAACGACAAAATACACTTTTTCTTAATAAAAATATTAAAAAAATTAAAATTGCACATACCTATAGAATTACCTTTTGGAAATGCAACTTTTCCTATTTAGACTATTTTTCTAATTTAAAATAGGAATTTTTAATTTACAAAACAACTTGAAAGTAGTTTTCTGAAAAATGGTCACATTGTCAGTTAAGACTACTTGACCTCTTAGACTACTTGACCCTTCAATTAACTGGAGCGATTATCTTCAATGATCTAAATCCATTTTGAAGATGCTGTGTGCTGGGGGTAAAAGAATGCCTAGAGCTCATCACACGAGAATGTCTGGTGCTAATTGGCTCTCCATCCATGGAGTGAAATATTTTCAGCACACAGCTCCTTCAGACTGGAACATTTTGGCATTGGTCCCAATTACATTGCAAGATAGTATCAATGTCACATAGGTCGGTTATCTTGATGGAAGAGTGCACTTTTTGAATCCTTCTGTTCAACAGTATGAAATTCAACAGTATTTTATGTTTCGGAGTGCCCTGAATTGTGGAACACAAGCTGTGATGATTACACAGATAGAAATTAGAAATAAAAAGAGAAGTAGCTGTTTGCCAGATTTTGATTGAAGGATTTAATACCAGCTAATGTGATACTTCATAATCGAGAGTATAATATAGCAATATTTTAGCTAAAAAGAATATGAAATGTACTTAAAATGTTATAATATAAACATAAAAAATATACTAATGAGCATTTATATATATTTATAATATTTTCATCCATACAAATTTATGCATATTTATAACATTTAAAAATATTAGTGCCCAGGCCCGTGGCAATATTTTTCAAGTGCCCCTCTACTCTCCATTTATAGTTTAGTAAAAATAAACATGTGTCCAACACAGAACTTTCCCTGTAGATTTAAAAAAATTTATTTGATGAGAGAAGAACAATACCAATTATGTACCGATTATTACTAGATCTTGCTGAAAATCAATAAGTATGTTGTTGTTACTGATTACATGATAATTACTAAACAAGATTTTCTTTATTTTAGACCAAAAACATGCAATATCTTGAGAATAGCATATGCTATTATTCTGAAAGTTATGTCCTTCGCATTGAAATAAAAATAAATACACATAAAATGATGATGATTTGCAATTAATTGTAACAAAATGTTTTAATATTTTTTCGATTTAATAAATGTTCGACACATTGAAGGTGTTTCCATGGTTTGAGCTTCCCGATAATCAACTAACCAGCTACTGACATTTATTATTTTGAAAAAATAAAATCACACAAAACTTTATTTTTTTTATTTATTTGTTCCATAGACATAGCACTAGACATATAGAAAAGAAATAAAATTTCTGATATCTTGAGAACGATTCTTGTATATTTTTAAATAATTAATAATTGCTTCCATTCACTTCAAGTTCACTTTTCGAAAATCTACTGGAATGTATAAGCAATAAAATTAAAGACACATATCATAGATAAAAAGGTCATTTAATCAAATAAAACCATCCTACAAGACGTACAAATTTTAAAAGGCCAGAGGGCTTTCGGGTATCACTATACACTTCATCAGTGGCTATATAAAAAATTACCATGGAAACAAGCTCATATGTAGACTAGATCAGCAGACATATTTGCATAAAGCAGCTATGGAATAATAATATAAACAGGCTATTGAAGATTAAGTGTTATAAATGGGAGATTTAAAATTCAAATAAGTAGTATAAACAAAGAAAAGACAATGAAAATGTCCAAATTGTAGCCATGCATAAATTACAATAAACTGAAATGTCACAGATAACTATGTAGAGGTTTGACACACATAGAGTCGACCGGCCGTCCAAACAGGTCCTCGGACGAGTCGGACGGTCTGGGTCTTCAACACATACATTCGAGTCATGTTCATGCAGAGTACGATAACGTTAAACATGTGGGTCCATAAGTCCTTCCGAGAGGTTAGTGGTAGGGGAAGGAGGGTACGGTCCCTGTGGATGCCTCCCCCACTGGGTTTTGGTCTAAATTGGATAGCACTTCCCGGCCGTCCAAACTGATACCTTACACCTTTCTGATAGGTCAGACGGACTGGGTCTCAACAACAACAACACATAGTAGAGAACGAGTTGCCAAGAGTAACTTAAAATTTGTATAGGACCAAAATTACAAATGGAATCATGGTAGATATAAATAAACAAGGAGTCATAAAGAAGAATATTACAAGGGTTATTACAACGAATTAAAAGGAAAGTTTTTTCAAAAAAGGGCCGAAAGTTATCATTAACAATACATTGGGCAAGAGCAGTAGAAAGTTTACCATTCTTGACGTCAAGAGCATGTTCAGCTAATCGGATACCAACAGTATGTTTAGTACTACCAATGTAAAACTTGTAGTCATTATCAGGAGTTAAAAGGGGTACAAAGTACATCCAAGCAAGGCTTTTAAAGTTATCTCTATTCCTAAATTTACCAGCACGAATGCGATTGAATAAAGTAGTAATATTTGAATGAGCAGGTTTAAATCTAAATTCATGGCAAAATTGAATGAGGGGGTAATTTTTTATATAGCCACTGATGAGAGGTATAGTGACACCTGAAAGCACTCTGGCCTTTTAACATTTGTACGTCTTGTAGGATGGTTTTATTTGATTAAATGACCCTTTTATCTATGATATGTGTCTTTAATTTTATTGCTTATATATTGAAGTAGACATGATACCACCTAATAATTATTAAAATCTACTGGAATGTTCTACAATGTTGTTGTAGAAAATTTTAATTCAATTAAGCATAAATGCATTACATAAAGCTTTAATTTGTAATGAAAAAGCATACACCCAATTCTGTTTTTACATGATTTTGATTTAACACAAATTTAAAAAAATGTCATTATCTTTTTACACGATTTGTTTCAATTTAACACGATCGACCCAAATTCTAAGAATTTTTTTTTCGTGTTACACTTCTCACAGCTTCACATTTGGTCAGAATTTTTCCTGATTGTGCTCCATTAAATTCACAGTTTCTATTTGTGGGGAATTCCTTATTTTGTCTGCATTTTGAGTTTGGTGTTAAAAGTGAAAAGTACTTTTTTGGTGTTTGATGCCAATAAAAATTAACATCAACTTTTGTTTTATTAATTACAACTGAAATATTTTTTGGTAGCCTTTACATAATGTCACATAATTGATGTGTAACAAAAACGAAAAGGAAAGCAATATTTTTGGATATTAAAATTCAAATTTTAAATCGTCTTGCAACTGGGACAAAGTGCAACGTCTATAGGAAAGCATTTTGATTTACATAAAGTTACTGTAAGAACCATTAAGAAAAATGAAACTGCTATTAGGAGACCAGTATGTTCTGGAACGAAACTAAGTGCTAAGTCATTATCATGCACAAGATATATTGCTAAAGAAAAAATGGATAAAGCTCTGTAATTATGGATAGAAGATAAGTCACAAAAAAGAGTACGAGTAGACGGAAATGCCATCAAGCAAATAGCACTAAGAATTTATAGACAGATTAAAAAAATGGAGCCAGGCACTTCATCTCAGTTAAATAGAGTATGAATTTTCTGAAAGTCCAGTTTGGATGACAGGGTTTCTTAAAAGATATACACAAAAATTTAAGGTGAAACTGTATGTGCAGATGAATCAGCTGATAGAGAATTTCTGCAAAAACTTGCTAAAATTATTGAAGATGGAGGATGCATGCCTGATCAAGTATGGAATGCAGATGAAATTGGTCTTTTCTTAAAAAGAATGCCAAATAGAACCTACATATCAAAATCAAAAAACTGTTGGTGGTTTTAACATAGTTAAGGATTGTGTGACTTTGTTATTTTGTTCCAAAGCATCAAGAGATCGTATGTTGAAACTACTGCTTGTAAATCTAGCCCTAAAGCAGGCTTCCGGAAATCGCCCGTCCTCGCCGGGTTAAAATTCGGCGAGGACGACCAATTGTCGGAAGTGGCCGTCCTCTCGGACGGCCTTGAGATTAGATATTCCGTAAAAAAAAAAAAAATTGTTGTCATCGTAAAATTGTGACTAAAGCCGCCCTTTCCCGTGCCATGAATGAAAATTGAAATGTCGTCACCTGCAAATCCCCCTAGTGTGCATTATCAATGCCTTCTTTCTAGGCGAGCCGTGAGATCTGAATTGCAACCACAGACGCTAGTTATTTTTTCTCCCCTCATCCTCCACCCAGTGAATCCGATGATTGCACGAAAATGCGATAGCGCACTCACGATCGAAGTGACATGTTCTCTTCTCCTTTTCAAGGTCTACATGTGCGGAATTTTCGGATTTTCACAAGACCGACAATACCAATGCTTAAATCCAGACCAAGCCCGAAGAAATTTATAAATGTAAAATGAGCTCGGCCTGAAGATAACTGAGTCTCAGCAGGCCCGAAATGATTTGTATTCAAATATGTTAAAAACAAATTTGTCAAAATTTTGTACGGAGAATTTAGTTTGTTTTCTTAAACATTTATCTTTACATAGCTGAAATAAAAGTAATAAGTTCATGCATTCAATTTAAATCCATTTTAAAAATTTTCAAAAGAAATATGTTCGGCCCGGTCGTAACGGACGTTTAAAAAAATCAACCCTGCCCGAAAAGACTCAACACTGCCCAAAACAATAGAAAACTCAAGTCCAGCCCGGGCCTAAGCCCAAATCCCCATTTAACTCTTTAAAACCCAAACTATAAAATTTTCAATTGCTGTAATAGACGGGAGTAAGTAACAAGTTTGAATTTTTGGAATGGATTCTTCTAGTTTCAGCCAGAAGTGTTTTATTTTCTTCCCCACTTTGGTTTCAACTTTAAAACTAAAACATTTAAAATTCATTCATGGCATTTGTTCCAGTTGTTTAACAACTGAAGTTAAAGTATGAAACATCTATTCAGTCCAAGAAGATTTTAATCTTGATTGACTACATTCCCTAGAAATTAAGAGTACCGATGACGTTTAAACTGTTTAGAGACAAGAGGATTTATATGATTATTTATTTACCACGCTTTCAAGTTACCAAACATTGAAAAAAGGAGCGATTTCTTACATATCTTACCCCTTTGCCCCCATCCATAGATCGGAATTCCGCCGGTCCGATCCATTATCGGAGACTCCGCATCAGCAACTTTTATCGCGGCGGTTAAGCACTGTGGGGGGTAGTGTATGAATATGCAGTTATCGCACTTCATCGTGAGGCAGTTGGTTCTAATTTATTATTGTTGTGCGATGTATTTAAGCACATATATTAAGGAATATAAAGTGAAAAAAAATTCTTAGGAGGACGGGTAAAAAATTTCAATAGCCGTCCTCACGGACGGGCTAGATTTTGCCGATTTCCCGAAGCCATGTTCAATGAAAGGTGTAGATTTGCATAAATTGCCACCAGTTCATTGGATGGCAAACAAAAAAGCCTAGGTGACCACTAATAATGTTTACAGAATGGTTCAACACATATTTCGTCCCATAAGTTAGATTTGAAACACCTATTTTATCTCAATCGCTACCCTTTGTGCGTGGCACAAGGGCTAGTCGTCCTGTTAAATTATCAATTCTCATCGTCTCATCCATTACATTCTTAAAATCAAGTCCGTGTTCACATCATATAGAGAGAATATATATCAAAGATTCCTAAAAAGCAAACTGTACACCAATATACCAGAAGTTACCATTAAGCATATAAAAAAATGAAAGAGTAACATCATGATAAAATAAGCAGGAACTCTGCTAAAGGGCGACCACTCAGGTCCAGCTCTCAATTAAGAATGAGGAAAGTTGCAGTCCCTGCAGGTCCAGGGACCCGCTGAAATTCTTACAACCACTTACTTACTATAGTGAAGTATACTGTAATGATAAAAAAAAGTCTAACCACCAGCAAGCTCTAAATCTCAATCACTCCCAAATCCTCCAGCACTTGCATGTTACCAAGAAAATAGTTAGTTGGTCATGTGGTACATTACTAAGCAGTATTGCTCAAGTGCTGACTGAAGAGGTGGAACAAAATCCCTTTCGCCTTTTTTTATTGCTTATTCTGCATAATACAAATGTAGACTCTATGGCGACCAGATGCGCTGGTATCAATGTAGGAATGACATGTTGAAAGAATCTTTTATGGCTATATCTTGGGTGGTCTTAGGATGCCTGATAACAGCTTGCAATAAATGTTCATACTGGTTCCCAATTATATTGCTTTTTCTGTTGGGAAAGAAAATCTCTCTCATTGTCTCAAATGCACTATACAACATATCTTTCCTGAACACCTGCTGATTCCTTTATACATTCTAAAGGGATCAGTAGGTGTTCAGGATTGCCTAGGAACATTCTAGTGAACAAAAGTAGTATATTGCTATGCTTTTGTGTTTACATTTAATGAATTGCTTTCATGAAAGTGGTTGTCTTCGCCAAAGCTCAAAAGTAGTTTTTAAAATTGTGTGTGTATTCTCAAATAAATAATTAAAAAAAAGTACAATAAGAAAAAATAGTAAAATATGTCTGACAATCTATATTGTCACAACACAAACGTTTCTTAAAACCATACTAATGCACACAGCTCTGTCCCTTTCACATCACACCAACACGATCCCATTAACGAGACCAAATGGTGTACCTCAAGACAGAGGCCAAAAAGTGGGACTAGCATCCATAGATCAGATGTAAAGGCATCATTGATGACATCAGCAGCAAAAGATAGAATAAGGGGGAAAGCGGAAAGACAAAAGAAAGGAGAAGGGAAAAGAAAAGAGAAAAGGGTTGCTAAGACATTTTGGGATTGCAACACCTGTATTCACTAAAGAATTGAATTCCGCGATGGGGGAGACACCATAAGGAAGCTAGTTAGCAAATGTGTTTATCACAATAGAAGTATTATAAAAAATCCTATTGCTAACAAACACAAAAACTAGTTATGGAATTCTACTCTACTTGTGTAGACTAATACAATTCAAATTTAATCTTACTGAACAATATTTCATACATGTAAACATATAAGCACCAACTAATTTCACCGAGAGTGAATCAAAATTGGCTTTAAGCTAAGCCCTGTAGATATAGACAACCCACATAGTTCTAATGCATGTTGATTTCATGTTCACGACTGGAAATGAGTAAATCCCCCACCCCCACCCCTACTACAACTTCAGTGCACACTCAACTTAATTCTAAGTTATACCAATATATAACTTGGTAAGGTAAATGTACTTCTACAAAAGAAATTATAAAATATTGCTTTAAAGAGTTTTGTGATCAATGATCATCTGCTGTTCTGTGCTGATAAGTGGCAATGAATACAAAACAGTGGTCCGCAGATGATGATGGATGATTCGTTTAGTAATGGGTTAACAAAATAAAGAATCCAGCACAACAATTGAAATCAATTTCAGTCAAATTATTTTAAAACAAAATGACTGTAATAAAAAATATTGTAATTCTACCTTTTCAAGCCTTAAGTAAACATGAGCCGAGGATAAGCCATCTGTATGAAACCATATGTCTTCTGGAAATCCATATTTTATAAGATCCTCATCTAAAAAACATTAAAAGTATAAATATCCAATTATGTAAAAAAAAAAAAAATTTAATCCAAAAGTCACATCTTGACTTCCAAGTTACAATATTCTCTTATATGACCCTTACATAACTTTTAGTCAAACAGAAAAAAAAAAAAGGTCAGTAAAATTGAAAATTACAAGGAAACATAAATAAAATTGATGCACCATGGTTTTTTTTACCAACTATACTAAACTACCTTTTAGAATATCTTTAGCACCAGATTTAAAAGAGTATGATTAATCGAGTATGAAATTGCCCAATTTAAAAATTTTTTTAAATGATTACTATTAACAAGCTTATTTCACTAATACTAAAATTGTGATACTTTACATTAGAGAAATGCTTTTCGATTCACTTACAATTAACTCAATTCATTCATGGAAATATGAATTACAAGTATGCCATTTCACTTTGAGAATAATTTATTAAAATATTTTTTATTAAGGTGTAGACAGGCCTCTGTATTTAGGAATCTTGATGTCCCTGGACGAATAAAATTTGGCACCACTCCCCACATAAAAACATTACATAGAATTTCTTATTTTATTTCGATAACTTCTCTTTTACGCATATCTAAAAACACAGGGCACCCCTTTCTCTCTCTTTTAGTACATGTGCGTGCGTAGGTGGGTTAAAAGTTGAGGTGATAGAAAATAACAACAATTCTGTGTTTTATTCTCAATCCATGTTGCTACAAAATTCTCCGCATGAGCAGGAGATCAGCCACTGTATCATTTTTTTTTTAAATACAGATTTCCAAAAATTTGACGTCCTAGTAGAGTTTGCCCTCCTCTAAATACCACCCTGGGTGTAGACAGCAATTTTATATGTTTAATTTTGAAGTGAAGACTGATGCACAAGTTCCTTTTGTCCACTTTAATGCTTAAATTTTACTTATGAATACTTTAACTTTCACATCACTTAAATCCACTTACCTTCCAATGTTACTATTGCATTTTAGTTTACATCCATGCAAACATAGGGGATGGTAGACAAATTAATACATTTAGTATTTTGCAGAAACTTGTACAATTAAAATATAAATTTTTTTTTATGATTTAGAAATATTGTAATTGCATCCAATAGTTATTATGCTACAGTATTAGAAGTTAAGAATAAAAGTACAAGAAAACACTCGCCCACTAAGATTATAAAACAACATGGCAGCAATGTACAAATAAATACTCGGATATTTAACACAATAATATGCATGTACAAGTTTGACTTACCTTTAAAGAAGTGTACAATAAATTATCCTAAAAAATTATCAAATTAGTAAATATATATGCTATGTATAAAAACAAAATCTACAAGATTTTCAATTTTATTATTTTTTATTTTGTGAATATTTTCAAAATTTGGGATCATTTATTTATTTATTTTTTGTCATTTAAAAAAATATAAATTGAATTTATAAGATTGTTGACTTACAAAATGGATTTTTTTTAATTACTAAAATTTGTAATGCCTTGTGCTCTATTCCAGCCAGAGGAATGATATAGCAGGCATAGGATCAAAAGCTTTGGTGTTCGGTGTGTCCAAATGTCTCATGTCTGTATCATTTTATTTAGTTGGTTTCTCTGATCGGTTTTTACTTTATGTATAAATGTCTGAAGTATCTTTCATCTTCAGTTTTCATATATGAAATAAAGAGCAAAACATCTACAGCAGCCAAAATGTTATCCTGCCTAATATAGTATAGTGCATTTGTGCTCTCAGAATTCATTTATCACCAAAATTAAGATGATTTTAAGGACTTCAAAAACAAATTGCACCAACATTTTATATTTATATTTTGTCACCTTATCTAAATATCACTATTATTTTTATTTTGTAATTTATAATTTTTACTATAAGAATTATGAGCAAAAATAAAATTCAAATTTCTAATTTGCTAAAGAATTGCACTTAAGTGTCATTAAACATTTTTAAATTGCGCTAAAATACTCTCTCTGTCAATAGGTATAGATAACAACATATACCTGCTTGGGATATTTGAGAAAGAGCTGTAAAATTTCTGAGAAAAAGCACCAATATTTTCTATTTAAAAGAGTGTTAAAATTTGCAATTTTTAGTAAGGGTGCTAACATTTGTGATTCTTATTAAAAAGCAATAAAATTCGTTATTTACATAAAAAAATGCTATAATTAGCTATTTTTATGAAAAACCATCGAAATACACTACTTTATTTAAAAAGCGCTATTTGCGATTATTTAAAATAATCAGCTCAAATAATAAACCCAAAAATTAGTAATTTTATATAAAAGTGCTAAAATTTGAAATTTCATTAAAAGGCTTCATTCATTTCATTAAAAGATTTTTTTAAAAAAGCCATAAATTAGTGATTTTATGCAAAAGCAGTAAAATTTGAGATTGTAGGCGCTAAAATTCTCAATTTCATTTAAAGTGCTAAATTTACGATTTTTATAAAAGAATACAATATTTGCGTTTATATTTAAAATCGCTAAAATTTATGATTTAAGCCCTAAAATTAGCAATTTTATGTAAAAATACTAAATTTTATGTTTTATTAAAATACTCTAAAATTTGACATTTAATTTAAAAGTGATAAAATTCGCAATGTTATTTAAATGTGGTAAAAGTTGCGATTTTAATGAAAAACCACATAAATTTGCAATTTTATTTAAAAGATTTCAAATTCTCGATAAATAAGACAGTAGTGTGTAATAAAATATTCAAATTCTTTTTTACTGATTTTGTTTTAAACAAGACGCGACGAGGCAACATTGCCTAGAATACATAGTATTCCAGGCACTATAACTAGACTAGTGTACCGGACCGTCTAGCAAGTGAGATCATCACAAAAAATAAAATCACTCCTTTTCCTACAAGCATGTGACCAGCTTCGACATCTCTAAAGAGTCTTGGCAGTGGGCCAAGTAAGGCACTATAGTGTTAATTTGAGCATGGATGGAACTTTTGACTCAGAGGATTACGATGTTGTTTGGCATATTTCAAAAGATAAAACCACAGAAAACTTTTGTTTAGAGATGAAATCTTACACTTTTGAGGTCATTAAATCTACTGGTCACACAGACCACTAATATTTTTATTCTTCTGGTCAGATCACACTTTTAGTGTCTCAGACCAATGGACCACCAATGATTTTATATGATGCTATAATCATGTTTAAATACAATAATTGATTACATGCTCTAAAGATAGCACTACAACGTTAGATAGGAATAAAATTTACTTCAAGTTTTTAACCTGAATTTTGCAAAAATTTGTTTTTTTAATTTTTTTTAAAAAAATTGACTTTCGCAATAAAGTATTTGTCCGGTCAAACCCTGAATATACATATACAGACAATTGGTTTAACAAATGCAATATTTTATTACAAACATATTATTCATTTTTGTGTCAGTGTTCCATTCATGAGAAAAGACTTTTTGTAATAGTTTTCTGTTTCAATGCCAATTAATTCACAAAATTTTACTTAATTCATGCAATATAAATTAAATATCATCGACATTTTGCATGTATGTATTCATTTAAGTCATCAAATTTTAATTTTGCAGTACAAGTTTTAAATGTGACCATAGTGATTGAAAATAAATATTGTCAACATTCATGAGATTTCATCACTATGTATCTAAGGAAAATCATTGTGTGGCCGATGTTCCTTGACTTTTCCCTCCATAATTTTTGTGTTTACCTTTACACCCTTACCTTTTCCAGGTTTCCTAGGTGTGCACAATGATTGACCTTTTGTGTGATTGCAACAAAATACTTTCATTAGTTTGCTTTAATTTTAAATACAAAATATACATATATTAAGAAATCTAAATTGAGAAAAAGAAAGTTTTTAACATTACTTTCATGCTTATCCAATCCCATAAATATATCACCTTGAGGATCACACACTAAAAAATAAATAAGCAATAAGAAGAGTAAAAAATTTATTCAGAAAATATTGTGAGGTATTATGAAATTTTATAATAGTTATAACATGAAAATTTATAGTTTAAAATTATAAACCAATGAAAATGTGCAAAATCAATAGAACTTCTAATTGATTAAATTGAAAACTTTTATATCACGGCCACACATTTAACTGCCGTAAACCCCTGAGTTGGCTGTGTGGTCTGGGCCTTTAACAGATTATATCAAACAAACAAAATTCATAGTTTAAGCTATAAAAAAATAGGGTTGACATTTATTCATTTGTCAAAAAATAGTCTCTAGCATTTATTCAAACAATCTTTTAACTAGGATTGCACCCTCACTGCAGATACCAGCATCTGCAGACCAGTATCTTCCATGGACATTTTGATGCTATCTGCTATAAGAGTTATTTTAACCTTGGAAGCTCTTTTAGGTAGGTTTGGCAAGTATGAATCTTTAAATAGATTAAAACCAATAGAAAAAAGTGGATATTTTTTTCATACTCAGAGTTTCCCCCAGGCACTTTTGGAAGGGTGCAGGGCCCTGCCTGCCTTTTTGTTACCAGAACAGTGCCCTCCTTGCCCTTTGTAGGAGAAGATCCTCTGCGTGTGTGGACACTATTATGGAGCTCCTAGCACTGAGTGCTGCATCTCCGAGGTGTTAGCATATCAATTCAGAATTTCATTGCTCCAAAGGGGCGGGGTCAAATGGGGCCAATTGGCCAGAGTTGAATTTAATTGGCCAGAGGCCTGGATGTTTTCTATTGGTCTGATCAATTGAAGGTAGCAAAGTGAAGTGTAGCAAAAGATGTTTTGTAGTTATCTCAGATCTTAAGATCTTAAAATTAGAATTAATATATATTAATATATGTTAATACATATTTGATCTGTTACATGGAATGTCACGATTTTAATTTTTGAAAATATAACGAAAGCACAAGTCTCTATCCTCCCACCAAAAAAAAGGGGGCCACGAGCTGTTTTTTTTTTTTTTTTTTTTTTTTTTTTTTATTTCAGACTCCATTAATGTTTGAAGTAATTCTTTAGTTATTATATGTGGTAGTAAACCTCGGACGCTTCCGGAACTTCCAGTGATGAGGGTCATAAACTTTAAGGTTTTGCATTTCAGGATTTGGTATGTTGGGTATGTTGTTATAAAAGTTGGTAGCTAATTTTTGGATTTCTTTTTTTATGGTTTTAATTTGAAAGTCATTGTGTATCACTTCGTTCCGGAGGAATCTGGGGGCTTTACGGATGGATCTCAGAGTTTTGTTTTGTACGATTTGTAATTTTCCCATAGAAGTATTTGATGCATATCCCCATATCATGGCTCCGTAGAGCATGATAGGCCTGAGTGCGGTTTTGTACAATAAAATTTTGTTTTTAAAGTTGACATGAGGGGAATGAAGAATGGTATATAGCGCTGCTCTGGCAACATGGAATTTTTTGATAGTTTTATCAATATGAGTATTCCAGCTCAATTTACTGTCAAAATGTAAGCCCAGGTATTTACATGTTTTGACATAATTAATTGGAGTGTTGTTAATAATAATTGGAGGGGGAAGGGGTTTCTTTTTCCTTGTGAAGATTATGCAGCTCGTTTTTTTTTCATTAATTTTGATTTTCCATTTTTGAAACCAGGCGGAAAGTGTGTTCATGTGTGATTGGAGGCGTGAGCGTACGAAATTAAAATTTGAGGATCTGGTGTATATGGCTGTATCGTCCGCGTATAGTGCAATGTTGGTTTTGTCTGAGTGGGGTATATCATTTATGTAAAGGTTAAATAACGTCGGGGCCAATTGGGAGCCCTGTGGGACCCCGGCGCGAATGGATCTGTAAGTGGCGTAGGTGTTGTTGTAGCGGACTGTAAAGGATCTCTGGCGAAGGTAAGAATGTATGAGATGTATTACCGCATCTGGCAGGTTTAGCTGAATTAGTTTGTATATTAAAGCTTCTAACCATATGCGGTCAAACGCCTTCGCCACGTCAAGTAGTATGATGCCAGTTGTTAGTCCCGAGTTCATTCCTTCCGAGATGAACTCCGTAACACGTAACAACTGGTGTGTTGTAGCGTGTTGTGGGCGGAAGCCAAATTGCTGTGGGATGATGATATTTCTGGTGTTGAGTTCAAGTTTAATGCGAGTGTGAATGATACGCTCAGTAAGTTTACTAATTGTGTTAAGGAGACTGATAGGGCGGTAACTTTGAGGGGAAGTGGGCTTTTCGCCTGGCTTCAAAATGGGGATGATTACGGCTGCTTTCCATTCTTTAGGGAAGTATTTGAATTTGAAAATTGCATTAATAAGAAGGGTGAGATAAAATATAATGTTAATTGGCAGTGATTTGATGGCTTTATTATTAATGTTATCGTTGCCAGGGGCTTTTCTCTTTTTTAAGTTTTTGATTTCGTGAAGAACCTCACTGGGGGTGGTAGGGGCTATCTGATTGGTCGGTGTTTTTCCCATGTAATCCTTGACATAGTTTTTAATATACTTTTCAAATTCAGGGTTGTTGATATCATTGTTAGGGGAGAATTGATTTTCATAGTTATTAGCTAGAATATTTGCGATTTCATCATTTTTATGGGTAGGTCCGTTGGGCGTATCGAAGTGGGAGGTTTTCTGGCTACGATTTTTTAACTTTTTGTAGAAAGTCCATAATGAGTTGTCCTCAGTGTTCAGAGAGCTGATGTATTGTTTCCATGTAGCCTGTTTATGTTTGTAAATTTTAATTTTAATGGTTTTGTTAATAGAGTTGAGTTTGCGTTTGAGGGAGGGGTGTTTTGTAATCTGCCATGCTCTGCGTAGTTTATTACGTTCTTGTTTGATTTTTTTGATTTCAAAGGGAAGTTTAAGGTTCGAGGTGGGGGGGGGGGGGGGAGTATTTGGTAGAAGCCGCAATGGCATTATGTATTTCGTTTTTAAGTGTCAGGGCGTTTTTGTCTATGTCTTCAACTGTATGGTAATTAGCAAATATGAGTCTATTGTTGGAGAGGGTACGTTTAAAATTATTCCAATTGGTAGTTTTGATGGCGGGTGGGATAGGGACATTATGAGTGAGGAAAAATGTAAGTTTAACAGGGAGGTGGTCGGAGCTGAGGTCATTTATCGTTATAATTTCATGCGGGTAGGGGATGTTATTGGTTAGGGCGAAGTCGATTGTAGAGTCCTGTGTGTTAGCATTAAGGTGGGTGTGGGTAAATGGGAAGATATGTCTGATATTGTTGTCCTGTATATAGTCGTTAATTTGTCTGCCATATTTATTTCTGTATCTACAATTCCAGTTCCCATGTCGGGCATTAAAGTCCCCCATGAGTATGGTGCTGTCTTCCAGATCAAACATTGCGGATAGATCACTGTCGATGTTATGAGATGGTTTATTTGCAGAGTAGTGCTTGGCATATACAGAGCCTATATTTATGGGTGGAGCACTGGGGAGTTTAATTTTGGCTAGGGTATGTTCAATAATATTAGTATTGATATTTGGGACTGGGCTATGCTGTATGGGGTTTTTTATGTAAATGGCAGTGCCTCCCGTTTTATTTTTTATAGAATTGGGTCTGGGGGTGTGATATAGGCAGTAATTAGGTATGTTGATTTTGTTTGTTTCAGGCGTGAATATTTCTTGTACCAGAATGATATGAGGATTATGCGTTATTGTAAAGTCCCTGAGTTCATTGATTTTGTGCCCTAGGCCGTTTGCGTTCCACAATATGATCGTGAGCGCTTTGGGAGGGGGGATAGCATTCATGGAAGGGGGTTATTTTTTTGATTTAAATATTTATCGATAAGTACCAGAATTTCTAGTCCCTTATCGATAATGGATTGGTTAGTTAGAAATATTTGCTTGATGTCAATGAAAAAATTTTTGATCAGATTCATGTTTAGGTTTAGGTTTAAATTTTGCATAATACTATTTATTTCTTTGAAGATTGCGATGATGTCTTTTATTGAGAAGTTAGTTCCATTTTCTTCATTATTATTAATGGGAGGATTGGTATTTGTGTTGTAATATAGTTGGGGTTCGTTGGATTGAGAGTTGCAAGGTTGTGAGGCGGTTTCTCTCTGCTCTGACTGTTTTCTATTGGTTGTTTCTGCTATCCACTCTGTCTGTTTTCTATTGGTTGTGCCTGCTATCAAAGTTTGGGTTGCTGGTTCTGCAATAGTGTTGTTTGGAGGGAGCGGTTTTTTGAATATTTCATCACTATTTCTGATCACATTTCTGATCACATTTGTTCTTTGCGGTTTAGGTGAGGGGGGGGGGGCATTAGCTTGCCCACTTGCGCAATTAGGTTTGTCATTAGTATGGGTTACGCTTGTTTGTGAAATCTCTTCTGGGTTTTTGACTGGCGGGATTTTAGGAAAAGTTGTTGTATTTTGAATTGAATTAATAAGGGTTTTTGGAGTGGTTATTTGATTAACAGGGTTAAAATGTCCGACTTCGGATTGAATTTGGTTTTTTACCGATGGTATTTCATTACAATGGGTTCTATCAGCCCATGCATTTGTGTTTGCAGCTTTGAACGTGCGGGGGGGGAGGGGTCACTTCTGGTTGGGCTATAATAATTTCTTCTGTGATTTGAATTTCTGGGCGAGGGGGGGGGGGGTATTTTGTTGGTCTTTATTTAAATGTCTTAGGTATGGATTTTTTGGGCAATCTCTAAAATTGGCTGGATGCGGGCCACTGCAGTTTGCACATTTGGGTGGTGAGGAGAGGGGTTTTGTGCACTCGCGGGTTGGATGTCCTTGTCCACACTTCAGACATTTGTAGTCTCTAGTGCACCCTTCGCTGGAGTGTTGCCAGAGCTGGCACCGATAACATTGTTTAAACCCCTTTGGGACGAATGGAACAATGTCAACAAAGATATAATTAATGTGAGTGAGTTTATATAATTCTTGTAGGTCAGTTTTGGGCGGTAATAGGGTAAGAAAATTTGGAAGGTATTGTTTGTTAATGAAGCTTCTCATGGGAGTTATTCTGGTGGCATAAAAGCCCTTTTCCTCTAAATATGATTTTATTTCTTCTGTGGGATATGTAGGGGGAAGTCCCTTAATCACAACTTTTAAAGGTCTATCCGATCTGAGATTAATGGAGTAAAATTTTAATTTCAGTTGAATTAATATTTTTTGTACAATTCTATAATTGTCATGGGTGTCTGTGAAGATCCTGAGCATTTCACCCACAAATTTTGCTCTTGCCTTGCCATTTGTGGCTTCTGCTATCTTTGACATTAGTTCCCTAGGGTTATCCTCGATCTCTACAAAAAAGGGTTCTGGGTGATCTGCACGACTAATAATATTTCTTTCGTTTTCATTTTCAGATTGAGAGGGAATTTCCTGCATCTCAACAGCATCCGTAAAGCAACTGTCCTGACCGGATTCCTCCGCAACAAGTTTTTTATGTAATTTGTGTTGTGGGGCTTCTAAGGTGGGGCTGGTGTTTCCACTGGAAGATCCGTGTTTACGTTTTTGCCTGTTTTTGTCATTTCCTGCATCTGATATATTATCGGAAAAATCAGCATCTGATTCATGTGTTTGATTTCTGGTTTTTGCTTTTTTCGTTTTCGATTTGGTTTTTCTACTAGCAACTACAGTGAATCCTTTATCATTCTGCTTATTTTCTGTTATCTCTGACTGCTCTGCGTCCGAGGTTTCATTATTATTTGGGTTTAATTTTAAATTTGAATTAGAATTATTTCTTTGAATTTTGTGTTTAGAGTTAATTTTATCTTTTGACTTACTTTTAGAATTATTTTCATCATTTGTTAGAGAGCCTTCAAGGCTGTTAGCATTAGAGTTAGCATTTTCCATTAGTTTAGATTTATCTAATTTGTGATAATAATCTAGCTCATTTACAATGTCATCAATGAGGGGGATAGTGGAGCAACGAATTCTAAAAAGGTCAGCACACATACCTCTTACGTCGATGAGCACTCTTGCCTTTCCATCAGAGTCCATGATTGAGCTGTTATTTCTCTCCTCCATCGCTGTCTTTGCAAGTCTCTGTATAGTCCGTGCATATTCAATTGACTTTATTTGTCCAGGCAGCAAGTCCGGTGTGATTTCGAAATTCCATGTCAAAGGGATCAATTCATTCATTCCATAGGTGGTATCTGTATCGTCGTTAGGATCTGGCAAGTCGATGATCAGGGTGTCATCGATTTCCATGTTAGCATAAGTCGCGAGAGCTCCTCTCCGGTCGAAGGTCGGGGAGGGAATCTTGTAGGAGAAGAGCACCCTCCCTGCCCTTTTGTTAGCAGATCAGATCCCCTGCCTGCTTAATCTTTTGTTAAGAGAGCAATGTTTGTCCTCAAACTAAAATCAACCAGTTCTTGTATGACCTCAGCATTAATGCCCCATAGGATTAGCATTAATGCCTGTTTTAGTCTTTTCTGAACAATTTTATTGTTTGGTTGCAGGGAATCTTCTTTTGTAAGACTTAGCCAAATGTGGCAAGCATCCTCCAGTGTTGCTGTATCACTTTATAGTATATAGGCCTACATTTTAGGTGGCAAAAAGATTTTTTCTTCCAAAAATTTATTCCCAAAGGGCTATCCATTTTTTTTTTTTTACCAATATAATAATAAAAACAATGAATTTATTCAAATCAATTAAATATACAATTTACAAATACAGTTGCTCTCTTTCAATTATTATATATTGCTATATTGTATTTGTTTTAATAATCCCCCCTAAAAATACAAGGGACACGAAAGTAAAACCCTGCAGAGAGCACATGAAAACTAGTTACGATACTGATTGAGGGTGACAGAATTTTGATTGGCAATATTGTTTGTTTTATTCCCACTTGACAGTTTTTGACATTCAGGTTTTTGACATGACGGGTAAAACAGTGGATTAAACAGGATAAAATCGTCATGCGTCAAAAACCTGCCAACCCTGTTTTAATGGTTCTTCATATGAACATTTTTAATGCACTACTAATTTTCTCAATTTCAGTTCAACCTAAAATTATCTAAGAAATGTGGTGCGACCAGTTAGAACCTCTAGTAAAGCTGAAAACACAAAAATTCGCTTTCACTTACTCATGTTATCGCAACTCCAATGTTTATTGTTAAAGCCATAAAGCAATAGCTTTGAAAATGACACAAAAATTTTAAACAATTGTTTACTCACATATGTATCTAGCTTATAGTGCATATCCTTCAATGCATCATGTAAAAATGTATTTTTCCGTAACCCCTCCGCTTTATTAAGGAGAAGTTTGTGACACATCATGCTAATTCAAGCAATAAAAGAAACCTTTTCAAATTGAAATTTCACAGGGTTCATACTCTTTTGAAAGAACCCATTTCCAGGAGTTTTTAAGGAGTTTTTTAGGGGGCGGGGGGAATTCGAGAATTTTTCAGCACTTTTTCTAAACATTAAAAGCAGAAGTGAAACCAAGATTCTACAGCTGTTTCTCTTTGAGATACACCGCTTGTGTGTGTGTGTGTGTGTGTGTGGTTTTGTACCAAACACACTACTCCGGTCATACAAAGAATTGTTTTGAATTACATTATAATGCACCAATAAAGGAAAAGTTTACCATGTCCACTCCATAATTTATTAAATATCAGTGATGGAACAGGGTTCATAAACAAATTTCATCTTAACCAAGTTTTTTATAATTTTTTAAATGAATCCAACATCAACTTAACTAGAGCATAGTTGGTAAACAAATATTTTGTTTTCCATTTCTCCAATTGAATGGGTTCTTGGGGAGATGGATTGGGGGGGGGGGGGGGGGGTTGCCCCCAAATTCTCCTCCTTAGTGATACCACTGCCCATATTTGCTTAGTATTTTCACAAGAACAATAGCTGCTTATAGTTTCAGTAATCTAGACAAGAAATTTTCAGTAATCTTTCGGTAATGACGTCAGTGGTTCGATTTATGATAAAAAAAATTGTTTGCAATGATAATCAGAATAATATTTGATCAAACATTTCAAATTTTTTATACATATTTTCATATAAAATGTTCAAATTTGTAAACTAAACAAACATAATATTAATATCATTACTAAACACAATACAGAATATGCTTAGCTTAAACAAAATGTAGTTGTTCATTTATTATTTTTTTTTTTTAGCCTGCTCTAGCTTAGACTTTGATAGTTTCTTCCTAAAACATGAAAAATAAAGAACATTTGACATGTTCTTTATTTTTTTTAAGTAATAAATAATATAATGTATCTGCACTTAAATGTAGCCTAAAATTAGCCTCATATTTTCTAACAATACAGAATAGACATATTGATAGGGAAAATTATTATGGGGAACAAATAATATTGCTTTCATCATCAGATAATATTAAATTCTTCTAGATAAATTGTTAAATTCCTCTGGGCAAATTGAATTGTGCAAAAATTATTTATGTAAAATTAATTAAAAAATTAACCAAAATGTGAAAATAAACTAGTTTTGTCAATCTAATGATTAATGTTAAAAGGATGGAGATAGATAGAAAAGGATACTTATGGACTCACAGGACTACACAAGAATTCCCTGAATTGTGCAATAGTACTGAATATGTCAAAATAATTAAAAAATAACATGAATAATAAACCAAAACATAAAGATAAGCAAGTTTTGCTAATTTAATGTGCAATAATTACAAGATGAAGATGGTTGGAAAAAGATACTAGTCAACACTCGGCAATGTATGCTATACTATCTGAATTACGCAATACCTTTATTTATAAGAACATAATTAAAAAATTAGCCTTTATAATTTAACCAAAATGTGAAAATAAGCTAGCTTAGTTCATCTAATGTTAGTTGCGCGATGGTTGGTTCAAATGTACGATCGGTAGATCGTAAACACGATGGTTTGATCAATGGCAAAGATGATCAGCTGTTGTTTTAAATGGTTCTCTGTTCATGAGACCATGTTTTAAATACTGAAATCACGAATGCTAGTCTTATATTCGCCATAACGTGTAACCTCTGTATGGTGGCTTATGAAGTGCACGTCAGTATATTTGGTAAGGTAAATTTCTTACTTACCTGTTTTAATATCCTGCTTTTAACAATGCTTTAAGTATATGAACTGAAAAACTTTTCCCCAGAGCTTGAGAGCTCGCCGTATAAATATAGTGTCTTTACAATCTTGTTACAAAAGCTTATGTAACTTTGAAGATGTAATGGATTCATCTCACAATAAAAGTGATTTGTTTTAGTTTCCAAAAATTGCCTGCTTACTTTTAATGGGCATTACAGTATTTTCAACTCTGCATAATTATTCGGCAAAATGACGCTTAGGTATGTGCTTGCACGTGAACTATTGTGAAGTTAACTATCATGCCTTCGCAGTTTTTGCCCTTGATAACCTATCCGTATTCGGGCGGTATCCCGACACATCAGCCAACACAAACCCTGCAGCTCATCCAAAATCCAATTATATATACTTGTAGGGATTTTAAAGAGCTATATTATTGCATATTGGCATATTGTTTACAGGTAGCACCTTTAGTTTTTGAAATTGCATTACAAACTTGAAAAAGGGGAAATTTTCACTCTTCTTCGACTCGACAAAATGATTACTCGAAAACTATGAGTTTTTTTAAATATAAATATAGATTTAGCAACTAAATGTCCTAATACATATTTTTGTCGCTTACTATTTATATCTGTCTTTTATGGATTCGAAGATATTTTGAGTGAAAATAAGAAAAATGAAAAAAAAAAAAAAAAAACTTGCTCGGACAGGTAGTTTTTTAAGTTTTTCTAAAAACAAGTTCAAAATATTAAAAATTTGAAATTCATTTTATATATTCATAATCTGGGCCCTATTTCCTACAAAACAAAAAAATATACTTACATTTTTATCTATCAGACTTCTAGGTATAAGCGTACAAAGTGTTTACATTTTTTTGCAACACTGTGATTTCTGTCATAGAAATCCCAAGCATAAGTGTTAATCGCATAAAAAATATGCACCCCTTTATTCTAAGAAGTGCCCTTTCTCTGGTAACAGCACATTACCCTTTTTTAATCCTGGGCGAAACTCTATATTCAGCACATTATTCAAGTGAGGTATCAAAAATCAGGCAAACCACACTGCGATAAAAATGTCAAATTTTTCAATGTTACAGTCACTAAGTGTATAGACCGTAAAAAAAAAACAAATTTTTGTAATTTCTTTGTTGTGAAAATATTATGATTAAAAATATTTGTCACTTCAGATATATATATAGATATATCACTCCAACCCAAATAATGGGAAAACAAACATGCATGCTTCAGGTTAATCACAAAAAGAGAAGGAGGGAGTTGTAATAAGCAAAGACTACTAAAATTAAAAAAACCTCTTCGCAACATATACACAAAACTTTTACTTGCATAATTTTATTTATTTATTGTTTTTCAGTAATGAGTGACCTTTTCCTGCATGTCTTAGCAATTTGATTAACTAAAACACTCAATAGTTTTACGTTTTCAGCTTCAGTAATGTATTTTTAGTATATTTAAAGGAGTACATTTTGCCCTTTGTTTATTTTATTTGGGGATTCAAAACTTTTATGAGGAATTCGTATGCGAGCTCTCACAACCAAGAACACTGTGTAAACTCCAGGTCATGCTGCATGTATTTTCTGGTATTGAAATAATTGTATGTTAAGAAATATAAATATTATCTTTAAAACACATGAAATTATGAAATGATCCCTTGGTTTTACCCACCCAAAATTCATTGTGCTCTCTTGTCGACAGCTGATAGAGATAGAAGTGACTCTGGTCATATTTTGCACATCTTTAAAAGTTTGTATAAAATAAATCTAATGAATTTTTCTTTTTGACTGTAATATGTAAATTTCTACATATTTAGCTTTCATAAAAAAGCAATATTCTAGTACAAAAATTAACGGAGAAGATAGCTTTGCAAAAACATTGTTTTCAGTACTTTTAATTTTTTTTTCTTAAATAATTAAAATTGGTATTCTGGCGATAATATTTATTTTTAAATATTTTTTATTTTTACAATCTGCTTGCATCCACCTATACTTCTACATTTTTTTTTGCTTGTTATATAGAAGAATTATCCTCAAAACATATTATAAATGGAACAGATTGGATATAAAGAATTTGGCTAAATCCGCCATTTTTTTTTGTCGCCAAGACTGGCGCCAACGCGTACGGTGTTTATAAATTCTTAACGGACGCCATCTTGAACTTTACGCGTAAGAAATCTAAACATAGCTAATTAAAAATGCCGATAATTAACAATACTTATTAAAAATACAAAATTACTAAATTTACGAGAAACGATACTTAGAAAAAATGCATAAAAATGCCGATAATTAACAATACTTTTAAGAAAAGATTTGTTAATTATTATTTAAATTTAAGAAAAACGATACTTAGAAAAAAGTTTGTACTTTAACTAAATTTAAGAAAAAACGATACTTAGAAAAAAGTTTGTACTTTAACTAAATTTAAGAGAAAACGATACTTAAAAAGTTTATACTTTAACTAAATTTAAGAGAAAACGATACTTAGAAAAAAGTTTGTACTTTAACACAATTTAAGAAAAAACGATACTTAGAAAAAAGTTTGTACTTTAACTAAATTTAAGAAAAAACAATACTTAGAAAAAAGTTTGTACTTTAACTAAATTTAAGAAAAAACGATACTTAGAAAAAAGTTTGTACTTTAACTAAATTTAAGAAAAAACAATACTTAGAAAAAAGTTTGTACTTTAACATAATTTAAGAAAAAACGATACTTAGAAAAAAGTTTGTACTTTAAAGAAATTTGAAAAAAGTTTGTACTTTAAAGAAATTTAAAAGAAACGATACTTTACGTGGACAACAAAATAAAAACACAGTACCTGGTTTAATGAAATCCAAAACTTTTCAAAGAAAAACACGTGTAAATATCCAAATTGCACAAATAACTGTTTCCACATTGCGGTCATAAAAAAAACTCTCATTATTTTTATGTAAATTTTCTGCTTCTACAATATTTCATCTAATAACATGTGCTATCTTTAATTCCTGTATGATATTTACGTTTTTAACACACTCAGACACGTTTTTACACACACACCAACAACAAAACAAAAATAAAATGGCCGCAGCCGACTGCATCAAAAAGCTAAAAGGGGTGGGGTTGCCAGAATTTTCAGAAAAAGCAAAATGTTGAGCAAAGCAGGCGCGCCACATTTGGCCATTTGGCGCCACAATTGGCTCGTGAAAAAAAGTTGAAAAATCCAAATTCTTTATATCCAATCTGTACCTTATAAATGAAATAAAAGTATATTTTCAGAATAATGTTATTAAAGCATTATTATCTATTTAAGCACTTAGAATGATTTAGGCTCATTAGAAACACATTTGGTGAACCCTCAGAAACCCTGTTTGTGAATTTTTTGTTATTTACTTTTTGAAAACTTTAATGCAATTTTCAATTGCTAATAAAAACTAAGAAAAATAGATTTTATGTAGCAATTGTCGCTGTGCAATATTTTTCTCTAAATCAAACCTTACCTGGAAGGAACTACAGATTTAACATGTCCATGCTTGGTGTAGAAGTGGAGGTAGTTTGGGGCAACATGGGAAATCAAACTCAAGTCTTCTGAATACAATCCTTAACCCCTGAGATATCCCATTCATCCCCGCATTTCAGCTTAAAAGCATGATTTCTAAATACCCAATTCCCTCTTCATTCATGATATGACATCTGGTGATGACATAAACATGTCGATGATTGTAGATTTGGCATCAATATATATATTTACAAAAGGATTTCCTGCACGTGGATTAATGTTTATAAATTATCAAGATGCATAACTTATTATTATTTAATTAATTTTGAAAAATCTGCAGGCAGAAAATAGCAAGGCGAATTTTGTATGTTATGGCTTTCATTTATATGAAACAAGCACGCTGTGAGGAACCCTAAATACAAGCTTGTTGGGCCTTAGGGACTCGAACCCTAACAATGCATCAATTTTCTATATTTGATTGCATATTTAACAATCAAATCATTATTGAACAATGCAATAAAAGTGCTGTGCAACAAGTTGTTTACAAAATCTTAATTCAGGGTTCCCATTCATTACAAATAATAAAAAATAAAGAACTTTTGAAAAAGATTTGCTATAAAGAAATTGGCAAAATCCGCCATTTTTTTTTGCCGCCAACGCGTACGGTGTTTGAAAAGTCTTAACAGACGATATCTTGGGTTTTGTACATAACAAATATAAACATGTAATTAAAAATGTATAAAAAGCTAATACATAAATAAGTATAAAATAATGTTAAAACATCGAGAAAAGTCAATGCTTAGAAAAGCGATTGTACTTAAACGAAATTTCAAAAGAACGATACTTAGCAAAAAGATTACACTTTAACAAAATTTTAAGAAACTTACTTAGAAAAGAGTTTGTACTTTAAAGAAATTAAAAAAAAAAAAAAGATACTTAGAAAAAAGTTTGTACTTTGATAACAGAAAGTTAAAAGGGGTTGTCAGGAAAAAAAGAGTCTCCGGGCATTTCGCGCCAAGTACAATTTATTTTCGCGCACATTTGGCGATTTATCATTTCAGAAAAAAAACTGTCAAAAACCAAATTCTTTATATCAAATCTGTACCCTTTTTGCTAAGTATCGCTCTTTTGAAATTTCATTAAAGTACAATCGCTTTCCTAGGTATCGACATTTCTTAATACTTTAACATTATTTCATACTTATTTATGTATTAGCTTTTTATGCACTTTTAATTATATGTTTGTATTTGTTATGCACAAAACCCAAGATGGCATCCGTTAAGACTTTTCAAACACTGTACGCGTTGGCGCAATTCTTGGTGGCAAAAAAAAAAAATGGCGGATTTCACCAAATTCTTTATAACAAATCTGTTTCGCAAAAAGATTACACTTAACAAAATTTTAAGAAACGATACTTAGAAAAAGTTTGTACTTTTAAGGGAATTAAAAAAAAAATTATACTTTGATAACAGAAAGTTAAAAGGGGTTGTCAGGAAAAAAGAGTCTCCGGACATTTCGCGCCAAGTACAATTTATTTCCATGCCACATTTGGCGATTTATCGCTTCAGAAAAAAAATGTCAAAAACCAAATTCTTTATACCAAATCTGAAACAAATTCTTTATATCAAATTTGTACCGAACTTTTTAATAACTCAAAATTAATTTCTTACATATATAGCAACGTCTATTATTTTTTTTTTCTCTCTGGAAGGGGGTGGCCTTTAATGTCCAGATCATCATAGCTGTCAACCTCCAAATATGAAAAACCGGGAGATTTTTGTGCGAAAATATGAAAAAACCGGGAGATTTTGATAAGCCCAATTTTAGACGATGCAAACAGATTGCAAAAGTGGAAATTATTTTCACAATTGAACGAAATATAAAGAGGATCGCGCACAAATGCCGTTTTTCGCGATACTGCTGTAAAATAGCCTTTCATTTCATTAATATTACGTTTGAACAATAGTTTTTCTGTATAAAATACGACATAATTATAAAAAAATTTGACGATGCTGACAGATTGTAAAAGTGGAAATTATTTTCACAATTAAACGAAATATATGGAGGATCGCGCACAAATGCCGTTTTTCGCGATACTGCTACAAAATAGTCTTTCATTTCATTAATATTACGTTTGAACAATAGGTTTTCTGTATAAAATACGAAATAATTATAAAAAAATTTGACGATGCTGACAGATTGTAAAAGTGGAAATTATTTTCACAATTGTTGCTGTTCGCGTGTCCTAATTAAGGAAAGAAATTTGCGCTGCTTCTGTTTGGTCTAAGACCTGGGGCACCCCTAAGGTAGAAGTCCGACTTCTGCCCAATAAGACATCACAACATCCATGCTCGCAGGCGGGACTCGAACCCGCAATCTGGCAGCCGAGCCATCACGAGGAAACGCCTGCCTCTTTGACCGCTCGGCCAGCACATCGGCTATTTTCACAATTAAACGAAATATATGGAGGATCGCGCACAAATGCCGTTTTTCGCGATACTACTACAAAATAGCCTTTCATTTCATTAATATTACGTTTGAACAATAGTTTTTCTGTATAAAATACGAAATAATTATAAAAAAATTTGACGATGCTGACAGATCGCAAAAGTGGAAAAATAGTTTCATAATAGAACGAAATATAAGGAGGATCGCGCATAAACGTCGTTTTTAGCGCTACTGCTGAAGAAAATAGTTTCATTTCATTAATAACATGTTTGAACAATAGTTTTGTATATAAAACAAAATAATTTAATAAAATTTTAGTCGATGCAAATGCGTTTTTCTCACATTAATTAGATAATCATTGGTCATCTCTCTCGTGACGCTGTGGGAATAATTGCCGTTTGCGAGCGCCGATTACACAATAGTTGAAAAATGCATTTTTAGACGAAAAAACAGGAAAACTTCGATTTCAAAATTTGTGACTTCGTTTCTCATTTAGTAATATTTTCGGAAAATTCGTGATCTATTTCCGATTTTATTACTTTTGTAACCTGTAGATACAAATACAAAAATACAAACGTCAATCGCGATCCATTCCTACACCGCGGTAGCAAAAAACTGCACCACGGAAAACAACTGAAAGTCACGATTTCATATTCGAGTGATTTCTGCCTAGAAAGGGGGAAAATAAGGAACGTTGAGTGAAAACCGGGAGATTGAGCGACTTACCCGGGAGATATAGCGAAAAACCGGGAGAGTTGGCAGCTATGGATCATTATATCTGTCAGTATTAACATAATTTTGATTAAAAGCATCATTTTCAGATCTTCTCATAATAATCTAGCACACGGTTGTTAAGAATCTACAAATAATCATTTAGCACACACACAGAAAAGCACTATTGCAAAACAAAGGTAAAATTCCAGGGGAACAAAATTAGGCTAGAAACTTTTGCATGACGGTGACTGAATATATATATATATATATATATATATATATATATATATATATACATACAGCAAATGAGAAAACAAAAATTAGTTCTTGTGCAAAATAATTACGTAATCAGTTTCTTCTTTTGTATAAATCAATTTTGACTCATAAAAATCAGGCCGGTCGACCATTAAGCTGCTCTATGTCTTAGGATGAGTCGGGCGGCCTGGGTTTTCGACATCAAAATCAGGGGAACAGATAATATACAAACTAGTAAGAACAAGGTTAGAAGAATTGGGGATTTTTCATTTAAAATCAGGAGGGGGGGCCGTGGAGATATAAGCACGTGTTAGATTATCAACTGGTGGAGATATAAGAACTTGTTAGAATATCAACTGATTTATCCTTCATCTATGGTAGATCTACGGTTTAATAGCAGCATTTCTATTTAGAAATACGAATCTTACTACAACTTACCATTACTTGTAAAATAAAACACCATTATGAATAATTATGAAGAATAAGGGGTAAACAAAGATACTAATAACATCAGCTTCGAAACATGCCGAAATGACTTAAAACATCGCGCGAAATTATACAAAACATACAAAACTTATGAATCACATATATCATGAAGGGTAAAGAATTTTACACTTCATGGAGGCTGTGTTTAAGTTGCATGTATATGTGATCGTCGATGCATATATTGACTCAGGGTGTCCAAATTAAGTATGGGCGGTTACGGGGACTGTCCCTTGTGATGTGCCACTCATACGTCACAAATTCTGATTATTGTACTGGATATAATATTTTAACGAAGTACGCACATTTCCTTTTAACAATAATATAACATCATTTCAAGATTCTTTTATATCAAATTCAAGTATTATTAACAAAAATATCAAATTCTTATCAATCGTATATAAAAGTACATTCTCGGGATGAAGTTTCTGCTGTTTATAAAATATCAGCAAGCTTTCCAGTGTTTTTTTCGGCCAAGAATTTGTAAAGATATCTATATATAAAAATAATATTGCATGTGTAACTGATCAATTATTTGCCAATCTTTATAACAATTCATACTAACATCTTTTTACACAAACCACCCCATGCCTGGTAATAAATAGTTACGGAATGCAGGCATACACATATGTAGAAATATATTTTAACTAATTTTGTATGTACTTTTGGACATGTGTACTTTGGACTTTCATTCCACAAGCTTTCTTTTGTAGAAGTAAGTAATTTTGTTGCGATATTCAGTTTCTGTTATCATGCAGCAAGGAATCTAAAAAACGATTTACTGTCTCTATCTGAAGCCAAGCCAAGACGCTTACTTTCGGGCTACCATGGGTCCGAAGATCCCTTACGCCCACATCAGAATATACAAATGTCTCTGTATGTAGTTGTCTCATGGAGTTTTGATAGCAATATGCACACATCTTTATGGAAGGGTGCTGAGTAGAAGTCAGTGGCGGCTGATGCTGTGCCGCCTTCGTCTTGGAGTGGATTCCCCTCCGAGACCTCGTACTGTGCTGACCGCTTTTTCTCCGCTCCTGCATTGCTGCTCTCTCCGAGGATGAACCTGTTTGACCGCCTGCCTGCCGCCTCAAAGAAGCCGCTCGCTGCCGTCGCCGAACCGCCGGACCCTGTTGCACGTGGTGATCTTGCTACAAGTGGAGACCTTGCTAGACGTGGTGACCTAGCTGATACACGTGGTGCTTCCGAGTCTATGGAAACTGCACCTACGGACGCTTTCTCTGCCATACCTGATGACCCTGCCAAGACTATGGAATTCCTCATTCAATCAATTAAGGACTTGAACTTTAAACTAAGATTGAACGACAACCAAGTTGGAAACAACGAAATTACCTACAGTCTCTCAAGGATGGAAGAGCTAATGAATGCCATCAGCACAAGATTCAACATACCGAAGTATGGCAAGCCCTGTCGGAGGCTTCCCTCCGGCAGTTATTCTATGTCTCTTGTGCCTCCTGCCCAGATTTCTACTTCCAATGACTCTAATAGACCAGTGGTTATTTATGTTCAGGATAACGGTAACGCTACGCCCATAGCGGGTAGCTCTAGGAAACATCCCAGGGGTGTCGACGACGAGGGGTTCCAGCAACCTCCTAAAAGGCATACTGCCAGCATTAAATCTTCTCTTCTGATTAGTAACCCCCCCCCCCAGAATTTAAACTTTAATACTGATTCTGTTGTTCCGGCACCTGATGCCGATAATGTTAATTGCTTGAATGCCGACGCTCCCAAACCGGAGCGCCGCCCCCCCCTTCTTCATCTCCGTGACTTCAAATTGGTCACAGCTTATTCAGGACCTGAAAAGCAAGGTCAGTAATCTCACCAGTAAATTATCTGGTTCAGGGGACTTTTTGAAAGTCCACGTCAGCACTAGAGATGATTATATAAAAATTCAAAGTTTTTTGCTTGAAAATAAGGTGGAGTTCAAGTCTTATATTCTTGATGAGCAAAAGCCCATCAAAGTTGTAGTCAGAGGTCTGCCCATCTGCACTGATGCAATGGAGGTCTCTCGCGAGTTGGAGTGCTTGGGCCACAAACCCATTAGTATCACCCAGTTGGCCCGTGGTCCCAAGTCCAACCGCGTTATGATGCCATTGTATTACGTACAGGTGCCAAAAACCCCGGATAATGAAAAAATCTATAGCATTACTAATTTATTTCATACCATTGTTAAAATTGAAAAATATAGAGGACAGAAGAAAGTTATTCAATGTTTTAGATGTCAGTCATTCTTCCATACGAGTAATGGTTGTCATCTCCCCCCTAATTGTGTTAAATGCGCCCAGCCGCATCTTACCAAAGAATGTAGTAAAGTTTTTGATGCCCCCTGTAAATGTGTCAATTGTGGAGGAGCGCACCCTGCCTCTTACCGCAATTGTCCCAAATTTCCGAAATACAAGTCTCCCCCCCTCTCGAACTCCACCCTCGTTAGGAAGCTTGCCAACCCGCAACGCACATATGCGAATGCTACGGAAGGACGTAGGGAGGAGCCCAAAAAGACTATTAGTGTCACCCCTAAATTATCAGCACCCCAAGAAGCATCCACTAATTATGCTGAAGATGATTTTCTGAATTATCTATTCCGTTTCGAAGACAGATACGGAATAGATGTCACTAACAGGGCATTTAAGAATGCCCTTCCTGCCCAAGGTCCGTAGAATATCTTATATATAAGGTTGTCTCGTTCGGGAGAAAACGTGTCCCAGGAAGGAAAGACAAGTGACGTCACTGCTAGACCCGTTCTCTGTTACAGGCGAGTAAAGCTATTGAGAGACGTTGATAAGAAACTATTTAAACATTTATTTAATATTAAGTGTGTACATGCAATATAGAAGAAAATTAAACAGTGTAATAGGAAGTTTACGGATATTTAATAAATTCCGTACATATGAAAAATTTTTTTGCAAATTTTGGATGAGAGGGAAAGTCATGAAAATTTTAGCATCAAGAGAAGTTTATACAAAGATTACTGAATGCTATGTTCAAAGATTATTGAATGATCGAATGTTATATATAAAAGGATATTGAATGATTAGAAAAGAGTCACTAACTGTTAAGTGCGTTATCGGAATCGGTTTGGGAAGGATATAAATATATATTTCTAATCTAAATGATGAAAATCAGTCATCATTTAAATAACATGGCTTTTGTCTAGCTCAAAATTTTATATGTTTTAGAAAAAATATAAGAAAATTTTAATATCACATGAAGTTAATACAAAAAATAATTGCAATGACATGTTCAAAGATGATATTGTATAATCAAACATTATATATACAAAGATTAGTGAATTTGATGTCCAAATAAATTCGTGATTTTTGATACATAAATAACAATATTACCTTTATATTTTGGAGGATCTTTATGTTGTAATTTTCATAATTTTCCTCTTTTTCCTACCATTCGTATCTTTTGCCAGTTTTGTAAACTCGGTTAATTTATTATTTAAGTACTTCAGACGAATAATTGTTCGCATCTTAACGTAAGTTCTTATAGCTTCGAGGGGAATTAAAAGAAGTTGCTTGCTAACATTTTCTGATAAAGTTGCGACAACACCTGGTTCTTTTATGAGATTTGAGGTAGGATGAAAACGAACAAACTCTCGTTCGATAATTTTGCATGCCGATCTCCATTCATTTGATGGTTCTGTAAGTCCGCCAAAAGACAAATGTTGCAGCCATGACGGAGTAGTGGAAATAAAATCAGTATTTTTGTGCGTAAACTGTCCTAGTTGTGGATATTTAATCCTGTATTTTTTCGCCACCCAACCTTGTAAATAGTCTAGCGCAGCTTCTTCAATTGGTGTAAGGCTTTCTTCAGCTGTTTGAGATCCGTCAGTATTTAATGTCGTATAGAAAGTTTCGTCTTCCTCACTGAAGTCTTTGATTACAACTTCGTTGTAATTATTTGTTAAACCGCTTTTATTTAACACTTTGAATACAATAAATGTTTCACTTGAGCAACTAGGATTTTCAGTATTCATTCCTTTTTGAATTATTCCGGGATTTTTCCCCATTAAAATCATTCGAATACGGTAAAGTGCATTAAGAGGGGTGGGATGATCATTTAGTCCACCCTTTGTTCGTACTTGTGAAAAAAAGTTTTCCAGAGAATCTTGATTTAAACGATGGGTTAGAATATAAGAAACCCCAGTATGAGGAATTAAATCCTGAAATAAGCCTTTTAGTGAATTTATAGATATCAATATGCCCCTTTGGAATAATTGAATGTTTTTTTTTCCACAGCATCTCATGCCTGCTACCATGCTATATGCATTATCCAGCACATTAAGTTGCTCTTTTGCAAAGATACCAAATCCACACTTTGCCGGAAATCCAAAAATTTCAGGAATGTAACTATTCATTACATCAAACCAATTATTTATTATTGTAATAAAATTTGCTAAATTAAGAGCAGCTTCAGGCAAATCACCGGGTAGGAAATGTTCCAGAGCTTTCGCGGTCGTTAAAGAAAGGAGTTCGGCTGCTAATCTCACATTTTGTCGTTGAGGACCTTCACAATACAAATGTTTGTCTGTAAGTTTGTGACACACTTTAACTTCGTGCTTATCCATTTGAAAAAGGCATAATAATGGATTTTTATCAATTCGTGTTTTGTTCGATAACTCAAATCCAGTATCGAGAAGCCAATTTCTTAGAAGCTTTAAAAGATGAGGAGCGTCTGCAAAGCAAAATATTTTTTGCTCTTGAATAGCCGGATTTTCAAACCACGGTTTCTCTATTGAAATTCCCAGTTGCTTCCAAAGGCCAATATTTCCCCCACCCATATCAGATACACAGGCCACAACATTTATGTCAATACTTTGAAGCCTCTTTATAATGCTGTAAAGAATTTTTTCTGTCATTTGACAGTCAAAGTCAACAAAAATGGGTTGTTTCCAACTTGAAAATAGTCCTCTTGCCATAACAACCTGCATTTGAGAAAAGGGACCCATAATTTTATCTAATTTCTCATCATACTCATAGCCTTTTTTTATTTTCATTTCATCAAACAAAAGTACAGCAACTTTCTCATTAGCATTCATATTCGATGCAGCAACTTTCATTAGTTTCATGACATCGTCAATAATTCCTTGTCGAATAGTTATAGAGGATGCCCATTTATGAAGAGTTGATATTCCTGGAAGAGGAAATTTCAGTTCTTTTCTTAAATAAATGTAGGCTCTTTTACTTAGATATCTCAAACTTATGGCAATCGCAATATCCTCGTTTGACCAATACCTTTTTTTCTTGCAATTTAAAATTATATCTACTTGATTTTTAGTAAATATTTTCTCCAATTCTTTACGAATATTTTCTATTTCATTTTCCGTGGCATTTATTTTTTTCAATTTGCTGTGTTTAATTCTATTCAGCCTCTTAATCTTAAGTTTTAAATGCTTAATTTGTTTCATATAGTTCATCCGAATGGAAATAATTTGTTTTTTCAGGAAATTGTACTTTTGCACTATATCAGCATAATCAGTGGCTGAAATTTCAATATTTTCTTTATTTTCATTAGTTGAAATCAGTTCATTAACTAAATTACGATCATCTCTTTGTTTAAGCCGAAATTCACGGTCAGCTCTATTTTCGGCTACTTTCATTTCATCAAATGAATTTTTTAAAAATTTTGAAGGAATGGCTGTAGATCTAAGCTTCCGTTTTGCTGGTATATTCAAGAGTTCAGATTTTAAATCCCTTTCATAATCTTCCGGCGCAAAATGTTCAGAGCAGACGCAACACGTGTCCGGATTCCACTTTCCATCTCTTCTACACAAATGAACCCATTTCTTTCTTAATTCCACATCCTTTGGAAATGTATGGTAAAGTATATGCTTGGTATCCGGGTTTTTCTTTGACATAACAAGACTGTTGTTACATAGAGCAACTGTGCAACGTGTCCCAGGCATAATATTCCACTATCTCACTAACGATAACACTTTATGAACACTATTCAAAATCAAAGCAAATGTACACAAATAAATGCAAAATTTTCCGGATAACGTCGAATTGAGCGATAAGGCGCCAAATCCCCATTTACGTGTGAAGCATAATTTACATTAGTTGGCGAATTTGGAAGCCTACCTTGGCGTCCTTGGCGAGAAAGGAGAAAGCGAGCAGCAACCTATAGATTTCCAGAAAACTTGCTTGGGTCTAGCGGTGACGTCACAACTGGACTCAAAACTTGACCATGGGGGGAATACGGAACGAGACAACCTGTTAATTTTATTAACCTTGCTTCCTGCCATGCGGTCTGCTCAAACCGAAATGGACAGATTTCATATATTTTACGAGAGCATTCATGCTCTCGTAAGCACAGGTTAACCCCCCTCGGCCATGGGTTTTCGCGCGAGAAGCTTGAAGGATCTCACCATTGGCATCTGGAATGCCAATGGACTTAAAGGTAAAATCGGTGAATCTAGGGACTTCTGTACAGCACATAACTTAGTCCTCTTCTTGGTCCAAGAGACCCTCTTCAGACCAGGGAATTCTTCTTGCGAGATTGCTAACTATGATCTCTGCAATGATGACAGGCCTCTAGTTAGCAATCGTCCCAGCGGCGGCACTGCTATTTACATTTGTTGCGGCATCCCGCACTCGCGGGTGCCCTCCCCCCCTCCTCGCCAGTGAAGCTACGGTTGTGCAGATCTCTCTGCCCAACAATCCTGTCTTGACCATTGCGTCTGCGTACTTTCCTCCTCAGTCTCACGCTGGTCCTGTCCTGGCCGACCTGCAATCACTGTTCAAGATCTCGCCTCATGCAATTGTTGCTGGTGATTTCAACGCCAAGCACCCCGCCTGGGGCTGTCCTCGCTCTGACGGTCGCGGCCCGAAACTTAAACGCTGGGCCGACGAACGTAACATGGAAATTGTGTCTCCGGGCGAACCTACTCATCTTAACAACGTCATTGACTTTGCGATCACCAGCAACGTCCCATACACCTATTGCATGAAGGTTTTCATCGAGCTGCCGTCCGATCATCTCCCGATCATCTACACTCTGGAAATGTACAGCTACTGTCTCAGGAACACTGCCAAGTTGAGTACGAATTGGGGCAAGTTCAAAGGCATCCTTGCCAAGGAGCTCCCTCCCCCCCCCCCGTTGCAAGTTCCGCGGACCAGGTGGATGAGGAGGTGAGTAAATTCGAGAATATGCTTCGAATAGCTTACTCCTCATCCTCCCGGCCCAAAGAAACTAAGGTGGACTACTACAAGCTTCCCATGGACATTAGGGAGATGATCAAGGACAGGAATCGACTTCGGAAGGAGTGGCAGGCCAGCAGAGACCCCAGCCTCAAGAGGGAGCTGAACTTCATCAGAGCTCAGGTAAGATCTCGCATCAAGGCCTTTTCCAGTGCACGATGGAACACTTATGTTGAGTCCCTAACGACTGAAGACAACACCATTTGGAGAGCAACCTCACGTTTCCGTAGGCAGAAAACACACATTCCGACCTTTGTAGGTCCCAGCTCGAGGGCCATTTATCACACACAGAAGGCTGAACTGCTTGCAGACAGTCTTAGAAGTCAGTTTGAACCACACCACGACGTAATTTATCCTAGGACGGTTGCGATTGTGGACTCCAAGGTTGAACAGTTCATCACAACACCGACTCCTAGCACACAGACTGATGTCAAGATAGACGAATTGATGACCCGTATTCAAAAACTGAAGAAGAATAAGTCTCCTGGGAAGGATCTCATCTCTCCTAACATGCTTAAAAATCTTCCTTCTCTTCTTTACATTCATCTTGTCAAACTCTTTAATCTCCTTCTCAAACTTAACTACTTTCCGCGGGCTTGGAAGGTGGCAATTGTCGCCCCCCTCCCCAAGCCCGGTCTTGACCTTTCTCTTCCTGTCAACTATAGACCTATCTCTCTCCTTTCCTGTCTTTCTAAGCTTTTCGAGTCTGTGATTACGCGGCATCTGGACGAGCACTGCAACCTGAAGAACATTCTGATTCCTGAACAATATGGGTTCAGGAAGAAGCATTCCACACAGCACCAGCTGCTTCGGGTTGTTGAACTCGTTCATGAGGCTCGCAGCAGACAAGAAAGCACTTCCATTGTCTTTCTCGACCTTCAGAAGGTGTTTGATAAGGTATGGATTAACGGACTGTTATTCAAGCTTATCAAACTCTCCTTTCCTCCTAATCTGATTAAAATTCTCCACTCGTACCTAACGAAGCGTAGCTTCGTGGTGCGAGTCTCTAACCTTCTCTCCTCTCCCAGGAATATTCTCAGCGGGGTCCCGCAAGGTTCCCTTGTCGGACCCAAACTGTTCAACCTTTACATTAACGATATTCCACGTTTCCCCGGTGTCTCCCTTGGCCTATACACGGCCCTGATCACACATCACAAACAGACACAAGTCGTGCACGACACTCTGCAAGGCTATCTGAACGAGATGACGCAATGGTTAATCAAGTGGAGGATCAAGGTTAACGTGAGCAAGTGTGCCGCCGTCACCTTCCCCCCGCCCCGGCATACCCCTTCCACTAACTTAATACTTAATAACGAGCCAATTCCCTGGCAATCTAGATACAAGTACCTTGGAGTGTACTTGGATTCCAAATTATCCTGGAAATCTCACATTGCTGATATCTGCAGAAAAGTGAGGATTTCCCTTGCCCTTCTTCGTCCCCTTTTGGCTAGGAATAGCCGCCTGTCTGCTAAAAATAAGTTACTGCTGTACAAGTCCTGTATACGTCCAATTATGACGTACGGAGCCCCTATCTGGGGCACCGCAGCGGAGGTTGACCTCAGGAAACTTCAAGTACTTCAAAATAATATACTTCGTTCTATTGCTAATCTTCCAACCTACGTCAAGTTAGAAGCTCTGCATAAAGACCTCCAAATTAGGCCCTTTTTGGATCATGTCAAGAAATTATCTATCAAATTTCACAGAGGTCTGAGAAGCGTAAATAACCCTACGCTGGACAGTATCCCACGTTACCACCCTTGCAATACGAAGGCGCGCAAGCGCCCGAGGTCATTGCCGGGGCGTCCCGTGCGTGATATTTACCTCCGCCCTAAAAAGCGGAGCCGTCTAGCATAGTTTTATCTGCTCTCTTTTCCGGTTAGACTTTTAACCATTTCTGTAACCCTCCCTAGCTTTTGGGAACTCGTGTAGTGTTGGCATGTTCTTCCATCTTTTCTCTACTAGGCTTCGTTCATGTTCAAGGTCCCTGCGCCCCTCGGGGCGCCCCTCTTTCCTCTTCTCCTTCTTTCTCTCTGCTGGGAACCCACTTGGGCCCAGCTCACTCCTTTTCTGAAAACTTGAGGGAAGGGCGGGACTGCGGTCCCCCCCCCCAAGCACACTTTTAGTCTATCTATTTTTCTGCCCTGTCACTCTTATGCTATCTGTCCTTTTAGTCTGAAGTTTAAGGCGGTTTTCGGTCGTTTTCCACCCATGTTAAAGTATAGGCCATTCCTATTATCATAACCGCAAAAGAACGGCTGTGCAAATCCTTTTGGAATTTGTACGAGTGATAGAATGATATATGTAGTTTCTTGTGTAGTCAGAAAATTCGTATAATATCAATTAATTAATTATCTATAAATAAAATACTCAAACAAAATTATAAAGTTTTAGTTTCACAGCTGTGAAATAGATGGCGCTATAGAGGCGTCGCACAGCGATCGGTGTACTTTAAAAGCCGTTTTCTTATTTCCTACACCGAATATTTTACATTTTCTGACTACAGGAGAAAATAGGGGTTTAGCTTAATCATGTAAATCCAATGTTTCTGTATTTTGTTCAATAATTTGCCCGTTTATATGATAATGCGATTTGCAGTGGTTGGCGAACTTTCGTCCGTTTGTGCAGCCAATGCTTGACAATATTGGCGTAAGACCAGTAGCACAGCAACCCTAGCTGTGAATATAAATAAAAACACTTTATCACTTTAAAAATATTGAAGAAAATGTAAATAAGGGTAAGTATTATATATTTGATACATTTCTAGCACAACTCCACTATTCCTATAAAGCTTAAAATTGTAAACGCTGTTGCTTATTTATTGGGATGGGGTTCAGCGGTCAATTGACAATACAAAGTGAAATTTCTTTTTCTGTATTTGATACTGTAAGCTAGAAAATTTCTCTTAAGATTTTCACCTTATCAGTAAATGCATTAAAATGTAACTTGCAGACAGCTTATGTTAAATGGTAATAAATGCGTGCAATACACATTTTTTTTAACAGTAGGTAATATTGCATGAAAACATTGGAAAGTTTGTAATCTGCGTTCCCAAAATTGTGCTTCATGAATACCATTATTCTAAGATACAAATAAGTGCAAGCTGGTGCTGCACTTCCTTATCATGTATCTGAAAATATTTAAGAATGAAAAATTTATTTATAGTTATTTGACTACATTGGTTAAATATTTTACAGTGAAGCAACTAATTAAAGAATTCAAATTTAACAAGGGGAGAAAAAAGGGGTATAATTGAAAATTGCACCTTTTTTATATTCTGAGTAATCAAGATGCACAGTCTCCCAATACTATCTTAGCTAAGGATTGAACCTTGTAGAATAATATCCATAACAAACATCAGTTCAACAATACGTTCATCACATTTTATAGAATCCTGCTATCGCCCTTGAAAGTATTTTAATGCATTTTTATACTATTATATTAAACTAAATATATGAAAAAGTTTGATACTACATTGCCATGGCCCATGAGGATTTACATTCCAGCATTAATCATCGTATCCATCAATTATATGGCCTTATATAAAACATTGGTACTTCCACAATTGTAGAAATGATTTTTTTATCTTTTTTTTTCTTCTAAAAGTTAAAATTTTTCAGTTTTTTCTTTTAAAAAGATCCTTTAAACTATGACCCCAAATAATAAAAACATCATGAACATAACATTGCAAAAAGAATAGGTTTATGGGTTAAAAAAGGCATAACTTCGTGCTCGAGTTTCTGCAACACAGCTTCAGCAAAAATACCAGACAGGGGCCTACCCTTAGAGGCACACAAAGTTTGCAAGTACATGTCACCACGTAAACCAAAATAATTGGTCTCTGCCACACCACAATATTCAATGCAGAGGTTATTGCATTGTTAGAAGGAATACTACAATTATGCAATAAAAGCTTACTGTTTATAATGTCAATAGCCTTATTAACTAGAACACTAGGCAACAATTAAAACACATCGAAACTGTATACAATTAGAAACAAATTTAGAGTTAAACAGATTATTAATAACCTGTTCAGTAGAAGTAACTGTATAGAAATGATTATTAAAAAATGGCTTAAGGAATTTTGCCAAAGCTTTCTCCAAAAAATAAGTTGGACCATTGTATTTTGAAACAATTGGCCGCATTGGGCAATGAACTTTATATAATTTAATTTGACCAAAGTGTTGAGGCAATTGTTGGGAGTTACGGAGAGCAGCTGATTTTATATTAGAAGATTAATAGAATTTTTAAGTTTGGTGATTCTAGAATCGCCAAACTGTATATACATACATATATACATACATAGTATATATATATATATAGAATAAAAAATTCAAAAGTTTATTTAAATTTTATAATGTATTTAAAGTTTTTTTGTATCTAAACCCATCTATAGACATTGATAAAATGCTGTTCAACAATTATGCTTGTCTATAGACATTTTCATCTTTCTGCAGTTCCTGTCTATACCCGCTTAGAAACTGAAATCAGACACTATTGGCTATTAATGCGATAGGATGATTCATTTCAATACTAGAACTGTATTTAACTATAGTATCAGACATTTATTATTATAACCCAGACAATAAAGAATTAACTTCTAAATTTAACTTTTTTAAATTCCAAAAAATAATTATTTTAAAATTAAAATATGGCTAAGCCTCCAAAATGGAGTGTGACATCATGCAGAATCAATTTTAATGATAATTATTTTGAAAAACTCACCCTGTGCATGAAATGACAGTTGCAGTCAGAAATAGTAATGTATTTATTTTATAAACCTAATTGATAATAATTTAAAAAGCCTTTATTAATTTTAAAAGATTTAAATGTACAGTCTATAGATGTTGCAGCATATAATTAATAATAATCAACATAATGGAAGCTAATGGAGTTGTGTGTTTAGAGTGTATTAATTATAATAATACTTACCCTTTAATTTTGTTTCATTACTTCTTTTGGATTTCAAATAATGAATTCTTTCTGTTTGTTTTAAGATTCCATGCGGTTTGAAAGTATCTAGAATTATACATATTTTCAAATTCAATCCTTGCATAAGATTATATTTTATGCAAGTATTTATATTACAACTAACTATTAATTCTTTGAAATTCAGTTAAGCAAATGCATAGCGCTCCCAGAAAGCCAAGTTAATCATGTATTTGAAAAACAGAGTTTTAATTATTTCTGTTTGTTTTAAGATCTCTTACAGTTTGAAAGTATCTAGAATGATAGATATTTTCAAATTCAATCCTTGCATAAGATTACATTTTATGCAAGTATTTATATTACAACTAACTATTAATTCTTTGAAATTCAGTTAAGCAAATGCATAGTGCTCCCAGAAAGCCTAGTTAATCATGTATTTGAAAAACAGAATTTTTTTTCGATAATCCTAATTTTTAAATGTCCTTAAATAGTCTTCCTTAAACCTTTCAAATTGTATGCTGGCGATACAAAATTTGACTCTGAAAATTAACTTTCAACCTTGACAATCACTCAATATTACCAACACAATGTTATACTTTTTCCTGATTCTATTTGTATCTACTAGCAGCCAGACTAACGATTGTCATTCTTATGTCATCATATTGCATCTTAACAATGGGATTTTTCTGATCTATAATTTATTTTAGTTTCTAGATGATAAAGAGGGGGGGGGGTAAGGGAAGCAAAAATTGTTTTCAGTGCCATTTGTATATTTTATCAAGTAAACTAGCACAAGAAGAAAAACTTAAATTTATAAACATTAACATGGTATTTTCTGACAACATATATTGCTTTCAGTAGTATATCATTGTGGAGCAGGATAGAACAATCATTCCAGGGTGCATTCTTCTCCTTTGATGCCTCTGGTGATGAATATATTTTTAGCTTAAGAACCAAAGACTATATTCATATTTGGAAAAGGGCACCTTGAAGTTTTTTGCTCCAGGGTGCCAAAACCCTAGTTATGCTAACAATTGCCTCACTATTTTGATTATTTGTTATGCGGTACCTACACAACTCTTACTCTAAACCAGTGATTCCAAACTTTCTTATGTGAATAACATTATGGTTGAGGCATCTCTGGCTGAAATCAGAGTGTATATTTCTGAACCTAATAGATAAAGTAAAATAGCTTTGTAGGAAATATGATTCTATTTATGAATATATAAAATTAATTTTAATATTTCAAACTTTTTTTTTCAAAAAACTAAAAAGTCTTTGCTTTACTTTGCTTGCTTACTTTTACTCAAAATATCTTCTAAACTATAAAACATAGATATAAATTGTAAAGGACAAAAATTTTCAGTATGAAATCCTGATTTTATATTAATAATTTATTTTTATAAAGCTTTTCTAGTGTTCAAGGAATCAGCTTGTTAAATTCAAAAAGATTGAAAATTTTTCATTTTTCAAGTTTGTAATACTTATATCTTGAAAACTAAAAGTTTTAACCATGAACTATAAGAAGTGACTTGTAGTCCTACAAAGATATATAGTTAATTTGATATCAAATTAGGTTTTTAGTTTCTAAAATGTGGTTATAATTTCGATATTTTAGTATATTTTGAAAAAGTAGTTAACTTCGATATTTTAATATTTTGGAAAAATGGTTCTAATTTTAATATTTTTAACTGTTTTGAAAATATCTAAAGAAGACAAAATAGTTAACTTCGATATTTAAATATTTTGGAAAATTTGTTCTGATTTTAATATTTTGAACTGTTTTGAAAATATCTAAAGAAGACAAACTACTCACAAAGAGAGATGTTATTGACACAAAACCTTTTCGGCTATATGGGACTGGAGCAACTGCCGATTATTTTTGTTTAGGGAAATCCCTGAAATGTTTCATAAAATCTCAGGGAAACCCTACATGGTTAACACATATTAGACTATGTAGGGGTAAATTACAAAATAGATGTAAAAATCAATAGGATTGATAAATACTCATGTTTTTGAATAAAATATTACAAGAGTATTTATTGACTACTTCCTTTTACTGATTATTATTAATAAAAAATGATAGATATTTTCACTTTACATCTGACTTTTTAAAAAACTAACATTGTGTACATATTGTGTAATGATTTTGTGTTAATACAATTGTTATGTTAAAACCTTCAAACTTTAATTTTCTTTTTACTCAATTACAAAAAAAGTGTCAAGTTGTACTTATTTTTGCAAGAGTTTGTTCTCACAGAACCCTGGTGAAGAATCACTATTTTAAACATTGAATTTGAGTTTCTTTAGCTGCTAGATACAGAATTTTCCTAAAAATGTTAAATGACTGCGGGAAGTTTCTATATTACACATTTTGCATAAAAGATTTGAGCCTTTTCAATAGTGGCTGTGACCACTTAATCAGTCAAGAAATCCACCACTAATATGAGCCAATACTTCCATATGTTACGACTGTGCATGGAAGCATGGAACATTGTTATATTGACTAAAACCTCCTACAAAAACATCTACATTGATTACAAATGTACCTTTTACCATGCAAATTGTTTCCGCTCATAGAAAGAGAGGAAGTAATAGCTTGCAAAGAGTCATATTAGCCACTCCTCACTTCAGTTATATATTAGAGTGTAATAGTACTGACTCAATTGGTCATCATATATGACCTACCCACAAAATATACTTATTCTTCTGAATAACTTAGTTGGTAAAGCACTATATAGCATAAAATTGTGATTCTTTAGGTATGTATGTATATATAGCTTTACCTGGACTGGTGTATAGTAGCCACTTTATGCGCCAATCAGTGGGAAAAGATATATATTTTAAATGCATAATGGTATTTAAAACAGGTTTCATAAAAGTGAGCAAGAGCCCCTCTCGTCTTTCCCCCCATGGTGTATAGCAGTGGTGAGGAAACATTTTGGTCCATATATCACTAAAAAAATATAGAATGTTTTGAGAACCACATTAAACATCACTCTCACAATCACCTTAGGATGATTTAATATTTATAAAAATACCAGCATTTATGAAATAAGTATTGTCCTATGTGGTTAATTAGGATTTGGAATTCTATCTTGTCAACCACTATATAGTGACTACAAGTACAAAACTAAAATTTATTAACTAAATACTAGCCCCAGCTGTCTCTTGTCTACCACATAATTTAAGCTAGAGATCAAATAATCTTGGATTTAAAAATGTCCTACTCAGTTTTTTCACACAAAATTAATTTTTTTTATATCCTAAATGTATAACTTTGTAAATATTGAGAGAAAATTAATAATACTAAGGATTTAAATTTTATTGGTGTGATTTTAAAATCACTAGTTTTACTCATCTTTACTATTTAGAGCTGCTATTTAATTTTTTTTTTCATTTTGAAACATATTATTACTAAACTTTTTAATTGTACCATGCATGTCATTTACAGTTAATTTCAATTTCATTCAACACCAGGGCTGTGGAGTTGGAGTTGGTAAAAATATACCAATTCCAACTTCTAAATTATATAAACTATTTAAAAATAATTTTATTTTTAAATATTTAATTTTTTAATAGTTTTTTAAATAATTTTCAAGTGATAAATCAAAGAACATCAAATGTTTACCAATTAAAAAATATTGATATTAAAAATTGCAGTTGGAGTTGAAAGTTTGAGGTAGCAACTCCACAGCCCTGTCCAATACACAGTCATATATCTATCACAGATAGTAGCAAAGACTCCTTTTTGTTTTTCTCTAGTTCTAAGTGGGATTTTCAGAAGAGACTAATATCTATCTATCCGTCTACCCATGTCAGAAGATTTTCTATATATAGAACCAAAAGAAAATGCTCATGCAATTTCTACCCATGCTACAACATTTCTTTGATATTCATAACTAAGCCAGAAGGAAGGGACTGTTTTTTACCATCCTCATATATATATATATATAGTATAATATATATAGGGAAAATATTGTGACTGGATCAAAAATTTGAATTAAAGTTTTCGATGGAAGAGCACTTTTCAAGCATCTCTGAACTGGTATCGATCGGTTTTGAGGTGATGTGTATGTGAGTCTGTGGAGATGATATCTCATGAGCGAATGGAGCGTTTTGAATGAATTTGGTACAAAAATTACAATCGGCGAATACTGAAAGCCTATTGATTTTAAATGAAATCGAATGTTCTAAACATCCCCGAATTTTCGAACGAACTTTAAAAAAAAATAAAAATATTCAATATTGTTACATAAATAATCATTTCTTATGTAATTTTTCATTAGAAATAGGTTTTTTGTGGACTGAGTTTTTAAAAATATGAGACATTCATTTAAGATATTCAGATGTTCCTGTTAAGCAGATTTCACCTCTTATTCTTTAATTTTCATTTATAAATTAGAAGCAGGATTTATTAATTTAAATCATGATTAAAATCACAATTTAAGTCGATTTTTTTTTTATATATATATCATTGATTTAAATCAGGTCTTGTGAGAAGAAAAACCCTTATTTGTGAAATTATTAGTTTGTTCTATTTGATTTTATAAATATTTACAAAATAAATATATATTACTGACCCGATTATAATTATCTAAATATATATTATCTAATCTTAAATATATATTATCAACACCCGAAGGTGCTCTAAACCTAAAATGGAAATTAACAACGTTTGTGTCAGTAGCGCGATGTGTTTTGATGATGTTCTTTGTCAAGGAGTAGGTGTAATCCCCCGTAGAGAAAAACTAGGGTTAAATACCCAGCTTTTTCCAAAAACACAATTCACTTGCAATAACATTACAACATTACACTCCTTGAGGATCGTCCGAACACAGGTCCATTGACCCTTATTACCCCACACAACTGTCTGGTAATGAGCAACCGCTCGTAACCCACATCACTCCGGCTATGCCGCATCTGTTGTCAGAATGCACTCACAGTTTACGCATGTTCAGTTCTTATAGTGCACACCTAAAAGTTAGAGTGTCAGAGTCTGCATACACAATAAAAATTTCTTAAGTCCAGAGTTTCTGGCATTCTTTCACGGGTTTTTCACTTCTAAATAGCTGGTTGTAAAACACATGGTTTCTGGGTATCTGCCTGCTATCCAGTGACTATTTACTTTGGCTGCCACCCAGGATCTCATATTATATACTTCCATTGCAACATTAAAACTCTCCCAGAATTCCCAGCCAAATAATATAATATCACAAGCAAACCAAAAAAGACAACTACCATAAACACTAATAGATAATCTAATATTACACTACCCGACACATATATCTTTACAGAAATTAACCATTCAAAAAATCTTGTATCAAATTTATACTATATAAATCCTACACTTAATCATCCTATCAGTATCTATCTATAATCTCATCAGTGAGTTTACCTAATCTATCTTCCTAAATAATTCCCAGTTCCTTTAGAACCGTCTACACTGTAATCTCTCCCTACACTCCGGTAAGAAAAAAAAACCGTACACTAATATATAGCCACTCCGGTAGAATTTGTACACTACTATATAAAAGTTTCTAATAAAAGAAAATCCCACAAACCAAAAATCAGTACACTAATATAAAATAAACTCATGCAACATTTGTACACTACTACACATAACCACTCCGGTAAACCTTAAACACCTATACATAAAATCGGAACTAACTCTCCCTCCGTTCCGCTTTCACGTAAAACTCCTGCGATATCGAAACTAACGTTTCTTCTCTTCGCTCCCCCGCCCCCTGCATCAGTCAGCTGGGAGGTTGCGGTTCCGAGCCCGGAGAAATATGCTCTGACCCACTTTCAAAACACATCTCCCCCTCCCCCCTTTCTGGGTTCTGCCTTCTCCTATCCCATACCACTCTTCCACCGTGTTGAAGAATCATAGTATCTCTCCATCCCCACTTTCCTGCCATAGCCAGGGGTTCGCTTCTTTCTGCCGGGATACTCTCGAATCGCAGCTCTTTCGTGGAATCTCGGAACTTTCCGTTTCGAAACCGAAAGTCCTCGTTCCTTCACTTCCGCTTTCGCGTTTTGGCTCCCTCGGTCCCTAATCTCGTTGGGATATTTCTTCCTCTCGCCGTCCGGTACATCTACCTGTCCGTTATTAACCTCTTGACTATCGGGATTGCCCCACCCGGTCTCTGCTTGTTGCAGAAGAATATCCAGTGGCCTGACTTTCGCCTGTCGCCTCCTTTCCGCCCTGGTTACCTTCGGGACGACTGATTGGCCTTCCCTCTCTCCTAACATATTTTCGGTGTAAACTACATATCCTCCGCATATCTTGGCTCGTTCCTCTAATTTTGCACACCTTATTTGTTCCTTCGCAGACATCTGCGATTGCGGGAACTCAGATTCCTTTAGTTTTTCGCTTTTTTCAGCTTCTCCCCCTGCTTCTACTTCAAAATTCGAAACTGACCCTCTCTGGGGTTCATAAACTGTTTCGCTTTCATTTGCGCCCTCCGGAATCGGTTCGCGCCTACCTGGGTCTATGGCGTTCGCCTTCCCAGCTCTAGAATTTTTCTCTAATTCCATCTTTACCTGTGGCGGTAACAATACTTCCTCTACCATATCCTTCACGACCGCGCATAAAACTTCCTGTTGGGGCGCACTATCGCTCTCCCCCCTGACCATTCCTAAAGGGATATTTATCAGTGGACATTCTACGGCCGGCCCGAATACTCCTTGTAAACGTATAGCCGCCTCCGTCCGCGATTCGCCTGGCGCTACGTCGCTCCTCACGACCGTAATTTCCGCGCCCGAATCCACTAGAGCCCATGCCAACTTACCGTCGACGCTCACCGGCACCCTCTCTAATTTGCATAGCGGTTCCCTCTCCGTAGCTTCCGGATACTCCGCCCTAACTGCATCCACCCTGGCCACGACTCTGTGGTCAGTAACTCGTGGAGCCTCCCTTTGGTCAGCCGCGCGTCTGTCTTCCCATCTCCGGCTAGTGTCCTTAGTACCATTCGGCCTCCCCTGCCTCCTTTGAGGACAGTCCCATTTAAAATGGTTCTTCGACCCACATAAAAAACATTGGCCCTTCTTTCCCCCATTTACGGGTTCCCCAATATTTGTCCGGGCTCTTTCGCCCTCGGATCGGAATTTACCCCGTTCCTCTTTCTCATTTTCACTAGCCTTGCCATTTCCTGGCCCCGACGCCGCATATGATTTTCCCCTGGCCGCGAAGTACATATCGCACTCCTTGGCCAGTTCCCTGGGCTTAAACCACCCATCACCTTGCCGTATACCTATATGGGCATAGGTCTCGACGTCCAGTCCCTGGGTAATTTTGTCCGCTACCACTAATTGGTTTACGGTTTCAAAATCCATTGCCCCCTTTAATTTGCAATAATAGTCCCACATGGACGTCGCCCGAGTCGCGAACTGAACGAAATTTTCGTCCGCCCGACGGCTCGCTTTCCGGAATTTTTCTAAACATACCTGAGGCGAAGGTTGAAAATTTTCTAATACAACTCCTTTTACTACCTCATAATTTCCGTATTCCTCTTCTGAAACCTGAGTCAGCAAATTCGCCGCTCTGTCCCCCAGTAAATTTAACAAAATTGTCGCCCTGAATTCAAGCGGTACGCTCTCAGAAGCGAATGCCCTCTCTAGACTTGAGAAAAAATACGCCCACTGGTCAGACCGTGTGGGTACTTTGACTGTTAGCAGTCTTATTATTCTGACCGTCTCCTCCACCGTTCGAAACCTCATCTGCGCCCCTGCCTCTACGCTTACAATCGGACTCTCTGTGTTATTGCGACTTTCCGCCCGAATTTTCTCTAACTCCAATCTTTCTTGGGATTCTAAATTTAATTTAAATTTATCTAGTTCTATTTTTTCCTTTTCCAACCTTAAGTTTGCTTCAAATTGTTCCCGTTCTGATTTTGCTTTAGCCTCCAGTTGTTCTCTCTCAACTCTTTCCGATATAATAGCTGTTAACATCTCTTCAACGACATCTTCCTCATAATCTGGACTTCCCAAAATTAATTTCCTTAACTCCGTAATTTTTAAATTTAGCGGTACCGACTCTACCAGCTCCATTGCTAACATAGCAAGATCTGTTTTTCGCGCTCTCGCCAAAAATGCCATTTCAATTGGAAATGAAAATTATAACTATATATAAAAGTAATGTATTAACACTGTCTAAACCTGACTCCTCTCTATCTCAATACTGTATTTCCAGTATTGGAATTATTATTAAAACTCTATACTTTAAATATACATGAAAACAATACATTAAATATCTTTAAAATTCACACTAAGCATTACTATCCCTATTTTGAGCTTTGATTAAAATTTTGCCTAGCCCTCTCTGAATTACCAAAGGATCCTGAGTAACATAAACCAAAAGTAAAAATTATCACTCACCCCACCGTAGATTCTTTGGGCTTCGTTACACATCGGTGAAGGATCTGGTGTCGGGTTACTTTCTGGATGGTCGGGGATGTGGCTCCTCCGTCAGTAGCTGCGGGAACATTGGCTTTATGGAACTTTCTTCGGTTGCGGGTGGGAAAATCATTCAGTCCTTCCTTCTCTGCGGATTCTGCGTCCGTCCTGCGGTCATCGACCTCTCTGGTGTTGCTCCGTAGCTTTATTTCAAAGGCGCTTCATTCGTTTCAGACTCCGATGGTTTTTGACAGTCCAATTATCATGATATTTCACGTGCTGCCACCAATTTGTAATGAATCCCAGCGCTTGGCACCATTTTGTAATGTTTTTACCCTTCTCTGCTGCTGGATACTATGCCTCTGCATGGTTGTTGACTCAGTAGCGTTATTCCGGTCCGCGCACATAAAGTGAAATGTGCCGACCTAAATACCAGTAACCGTTCCCTTCTGAATTCGTGAGTTCGAATCTGTGAAAATATCATGAAAATATCGACTTTCTCCAAGTCTGGATAAAACAGGCATCGTTGTTAAAGAAAATAAGCTTTTATTAAAGCATGACAAGGAATATCAAAAAGGTTACAGAAAACATTCCGGTGAGGGCGAGAACCTGTGCATCAGGAGCACCAAAAGTGCGACCTCTCTCTACGAAAATTGTCTCGCCTCTCTCGAAAAGCGTCTGTTTCGTGGATATATTCTGGTCCAAAATCTGAGGACCACCCTGACAAAGCTCTGGAATGTCTTTTTCCAAGCTCTGCATATCCTAGACCACACCTAACGTCCCCCTCTGGGATTAGTTCTCCCTTCTCTGATGACGGCTCAAATTGGGTGCATTTCTCCGAAATCAGACTGTGATGACAGAGTTTTATAGCCTTGTTTTCCAAAAACTGCAATGCAGGCGGTCTTAAGGTGTATGAACTCTGAAACTGTTCTGAAAATGGCTGAAAATAGGCTTGAAAAAGTGACGGGTTCGTCACACTCTGTTTCTTAAATCAGTTAATTTAAATCGTTATAACCCTGTTTTCAACCTTGTGCAGTTCAAACTCATTGTTGGCTGTGTGGTAAAACTGACTTTGTAGGTCACCACAGAAGTCCAGAAGACAAATACAGGGAAAGGTGATTAGACAAATTGCATCCCCCTGTTGTATGATATTTCCAGTGATTCTATACACCTTACAAAGTTTAATGTAACCCAACACAAATATCTAGAAATTAAATAAACTTTAATTTTATAGGGTCATTTGCTACGTTTTATGATTAAGCAAGAATTTCTGATTAGTTTTAATAAATTACTAAGTATACTAGGTAAATGATGAATAAAAAATTGTAAAAGTAAATCCCCCCTTCCCTATTATCTCTGGGAGATTATCCACCCTTGACAGAAATTTGCAAAATTGTAGCATATACTCATTCCTTATTCCCTGTGAATTATTCCATTCGTTTTTTATAAGTTCGAGCAAAATAAAATTGATCTACCAATGCTAGTTGCTGCATTGGGAGCATGATTGAAATAAAACTTTAGAATGATTTGCTTCCTATTAATCGGTTTATGACTATGAAGAAGATATCAATAAAATTCATAAAATCAAAGTAGAAAACCTATTTTTCTAAATATAATGCTTTTATATTTGTACACAAATAAAAAAATAATGATTATATAACCCTTTTTCAGTAAAAGGTCATTTTATATGACTTTGTAGTACATAACTGAATCTGATGCTGTCCATGTTCTAAACCTCTATTTGCATTTTAGGATTCTTTTATTTAGATTACAAGTGAAAGCTAGAGCATATTTTTAATATTTTGTAACAATAAACAGGGAAATAAATGCATGTTATGTTTGTAGACAACAGTTATAAAATTGAAATTGTATTGAAATCATTATTCTTGATGTAATTGACCAATATTACAGAGTGTCGTTTAAAGTTCAATGGCCTTTGATGAATGTCAGGGATCTATAAGGCTAAACCGATACTGGATCTGATCAGAAATTGAAATTTTCTCTGAACCCTATAATTTGTGATAACATTTCAATTCATAGAAAGTCACATCAAACAGAATGATGCTATCCTGTATTTTAAATAAAAAAGCAGAGTAATGAGGAGGCCATACATGGATTTAAAATCTGAAGGAGAATATAGTTGTTGTTGATACCCAGACCGTCCGACCTACCAGAAAGGTGAATATAGGAGAATATAGGTGAAGAAGAATATAGTGTACCACTTCAACATATGATATAGATTAATATGTCAACTGAAAACATTTTCATTTGCAAAATGTTAAGGTGAACAGGATGCTATGCTATCTTAACATGAAATTGAAAATATAATTATTTCAGTTGCTCAGTAGATAGAGTACTGTCTAGCTAACAAGAAATCAGTGGTTCATTTCCTTACTGAGATGAGATCTTTATACAGAAAAATTAAATAAAATTACTTAGTCTTAAATTATACTTTTAAAAGTCTTAAATACAATTGATAATTATTTTCTAATTTTTATCTCTTTCATTGTCTCTTCTCTAGCCTATATCTCTACTGGTTTTGTATGATAAGCGACCAACATGCATGTACATAATATAAAAAAATAATTATAATCAGTCTTCCAGCAATAAATTTAATTTGAGAGAATGCAAGCTATCATTCTCAGAAATCAAGAAAAATCTGAAAAATTAAAATTTGTAGCTGCTACCTTAATTAATGAATGCCATCCAGACTCATCGCAATCTAAAATGTTCCAAAATATAGTTACTAGATATATGATTACGAAATAAGATATTTGAATATGCTTAAATAGACTACACTTTGAAATAACGTGAGATATTTTCATTTTTAAAAATTCTATATCAACAGAATTTATTTCTCATGTACCACAATTATCATGAAAACATTTTAAAAATTTTATTTGATAGATCTATATAGGTTAAAGTACAGCGGCATAATTTGAATGGGTTGGTCATAGTTGTTTTATATGTCACAAAGTTCATTCGGACAAACTGTATCAAACAATGGTGAAAAACAATTGAATAACAAGCAACTAATTATGTTTATACTTTATTATGCAAGTTATTTATAGGAGGTTAAACCCCAAATAAATAACCACAAATTCAGAAATCAATGTCCCGAAGTACTCCTTATTAACTGGCTTTAGACACATTTGGTAAAAATTAAAGGATGCAGGACTTGCCTTTTAATTTGAATGTGCACATAAGAAGGGAATGTGCACATAAGAATATATATAATGAACGCAGATACTTAAGTAACCATTGATAATTACATTTACTGTTATGACTCAGTTACTTTAATGAATTACAAATATGAGCAGTTTAATTTTCAATCAAATAGCAAAAATTTTCAATGCTCATTAAGTGGATTTAGGGGCAATAAAAAAAGGTGAGAAATTGAAGATCATTTTTAGCCAAGCTTTAATTTTGTCCTGTTTTGTATTAACATTGACACAGAGGTACAGGAAGTGGTCAAGACTCTTTTGAGTCAAGATGAGTAGAAGTGATTTTTTTCATAAAATGTTTAAGTATTCATTTCCTAGAATTTTGTTTGTTGGACACTATATTATCAAAGGAATAAATGACATACATAAAGTAGCTCAACAAATGTATAAGAACATATAAATTAGGTACACGCTTACATATTTAAAGTGCTGAAATTTCAAATACTCTAACAATAAAAACGTTAACTTGTGAGTTTTGCATGAACTTATTTGCTCATTTTCTTTAATAGTTTAGAATTAAGCATAAAAGGGTAAATATATCATATTATGAATACATACAAAATATTAACAATGCAGGTAATGGAATTTACCAGTTCGTGATAAAAAAAGTTTCAAATATAGTGAGTGATAGTCACGACAAACAAACTTATTAAAAGTGTTAAAATTTCAAATACACTTCAACAGCAATCAATAAGTCAGCATGTCAATTTCCCATCAACACTCGTATAACATAACAGACTTTCATTACATTATGCATGCTACGAATTTGATTTACACATTTTGAATACGCATATATTATTTAAATTTTTTACTGTTCTGCAAGAGCATGCAATGAAATTTTATTATCAATATGAAGAAAGTTTCTACATACTTTGATTCATAGTCCGCTTTTCAATTAGATGACGAAAACTTCGGCAAGTTTGATTTTGCCATTGAAAGCATTTCATAACATACGGCTTCAGGACAACGAATCTCTAACCGATTCTCTTCAGGATTAATCTGGAAGTGAGACTATGGCTACCGCAAATTGCACATAATCGCTGTTTGGCGCAAAGTCGGATCTCGCCAAACCTGCGATATTCAGAGTCATCTATCGGGAAAAGGTAACTTTTCAGATCGGTTAAACTCCGCCTTAAAGGGAGGAAAATTCCTCTCCTAGGTACTTCATTGATCTCTCCGACCTTGAACCTTGACTTCGTCTTGGAGTGGCTGTATGGCAGAGTACTGAGCTGTGGCAAGGCTATCTAAAACAAGGCTCCGACATCTAGGAATCATGGGATACGTGACGTCAGCCGCGGGGGGATCTGCAATCACTTTGAATGTACGCAAGTGTATTGAAGTTATAGAAGTGACTTTCAAAAATTCATATTTTTGAATAAAAAAAAATAATTTAATTACGTGCCCACGAGGATTATATTGTCTACTGAAAACAGGACTTCATAAATGGTGAGTTATTTTTTATTTTGTCTTATTTTATGCATGCAATTTGAACATTCTTATAACACATAGCACGTGTAGCGCCGAATGTTGCTATATCTGTACGAATAGTTTTATATCTTGAGAAAAGTACTCTTAATTCATGTTTAATATTACCTGAATGACTTGTTATTCATCACTGAACCTTGCATTTGTTGTGTTTAACAGATAGAATAAAACCTGCTGTGTTTAAAAAAGATAAATGAAGACATAATATTTAGTTTAAAGAAAATTAGTTTATTAAATTGTACTTCAAATTAACAAATACAAAAACACTGCTCACAGGCAGGCAACTCAGAAAGAATTAACATTAGAATTTTAGACATTAGAATTTTATCAACTTAGTTAAAATTAAGGAATTAGCATAAAATCTTTACTCAAAACAATCTATTTAAATTTCATCAAAAATCATTAACAAAAATATTAAATTTAAAGAATTTTGGAATTTAACCCAGGCTCTTAAAAAATTATGAAGGTTTAGAAATTTGCTCTCAGAATAAAGTTTTAGAATTTTTAATTTTACAGAATAAAATTTAATTAAATACATTAAAAAAAATATTGAGAAATCATATTCAGAATTAAAGAAATTAAGGGTTTAAATAAAACATCAGTATTCACCCGGATGGGCCGCCAGACAGGGGGAAAGTTCCAATCATTGAAGCTGCACAGATTTTGGAAAAAACTGGTTTTCGGGAAATCACCAAACTTGAAACAGGAGAGGATTCAGCACTTTTGAAAAACATCAGCAGAGGCCTAACAACCACATCTGGAACGCTAGGATTTTCTCAATACTCGGACGTCATCGTCAGACGCTTCATTCACATAACTCGCAAAAGGAATTTCACCATACACTTTTCTGGAGAGTTACGTCGCGAATTACGCGAAAAAGCTTGAAAAATGCATAATTTAAATTAAAACAACTAATGAAAAAAAGAATAACGCGAGGAACTTAACGTTCCATTAAAAACTCGCGTGGAACATAAGTTCCATTCGAAAATAAACAACGCGCTTCTCGCGCTAACCACAACGAAGGATTTCAACAAAAAACTGAAACTGAAAAATTCTGCGCGCGTATTTATACGTGCGGGAAAAACACGGAGTTTAGATAAACGGCAGCAATTAAAATTCGCTTACCGAAATTAGAATTGCCAAAATAATACTCATAATTCCGAGAGCAGACGATCCGTAAAAAAACGCGAACCAATTAAAAAAATCCCGAATTCCAAAGAGGCGCGAAAAACGCTTAGGTGGCGTCTTAATCGTAGTAAAGGGCCCGCGAAACAAAATTCCGAAAATGGCCGCAACTGAAATTTTTGAATTACAGTGAGACATGGAAATAACTTGAAACTGTAGAACAAACGGAATTTCTAACCAAAATGGGAAAATGGGATATCAAATTAAAGGGAATTTTAAGGGGAATCAAATAAATAAATAATTTCTAAAATTTACAAATCAAAAGTAATATTAATTTAAGGAATGGAACATTTTTAATTAAGAATATTATAAAGAAAATTAATTTAGAAGATTAAAAATATTCTAATTTGAAAAAGCCAATAAATATTATTTAAATATTACCAAATTAAGAATATTGAGCCAGGGAAAAAGAAATAAAAGTAAATTTTCAAATCTCCAAATTACCTAAATTCTAAAGCAACCCAACACATTTTAAGCATAATTTTATTACAGACATTTGTGATGTAAATATTTGCCTTTTTTGTTGAGATCGTGAATCGTACATTTTTCAGACGTTAGAAAGACAAAATCTGTTACAAATTACTCCTTACACCATGGTATGTTATTTTAAATTAATCTAAAGTATCAATGAATCAAATTGCAGCCTTGCTAAATCATAGAATTATCGAAATAGCCATAATAAATCATAGAATTATCGAAATAGCCTTGATAAATCATAGAACATAGAAACTGTATTACAAATGAAATATGCGCAATATGCCTTTGTATAATTGTTTAAGAAATAAAGCATGGGGGGGGGGGGTATCTGTGATCATTGCATAATGCATTCACACTTAAATTTTCATATTGATGTTTGTATTTATTGTTGAATTGTCAGGCTTTTGTTAAAAATAATTACTTTTGTGCTGTGTTTATTAGTTATAACATAATATTTTACCATTCTTCATTTAACTACGGTGCCCACTTGAGTATCCAGGGCTGCCAAACTATTACTCAAAAGTCTAAACAGTAAATTTAAATTTCATAGCATTTTTTATTTTATTTTGAGAAAATTATCTGTTGATATATAACTGTGTGATGTTTCTCGCATGTGTGGTACTGAATGTTTCAATTTCTGTATGAATTACCTTATATCTTCTGAAGAAAAATACTTTTAATTCATTTTTAATATTGCCTGAATAACTTATTTATTGATGAGCTTTGTATTGTAAGTCACCCAAGACAAGCGAGAGTCTATGGCATGTGCAGAGTAAAGTAAAATTTTCCATTCGGCTGGCGACTGTACATAACAGAAAATAAAGATGACAAAATTAGAAACACGTCATTTAAAGTTGCTTGTTACCCAAAACAACAACTTGTATTCTGGATCAATTTTTCTTACTTCCCACTCCATACAATCGAGGTCTATGACGTGCGAGATTAAATTTTGCATGCGACTGTACATAACAGAAAATGGAACTGGCGAATTTGCAAACACGTCATTGAATGGAATTCGCTTATTCGAACATTTTTATCCAAAGTCAGCAGACATATGGCAATAAATAGCAAATTATAGTTACTCATGTCTCTAAGCCCATATCACATTCAAGAACTTTTGGGACAACCAACTAGTTCAGACAACTTTTCCACCAATTTTCTAGCAAAGAAGTTGGTGATAGGGTTGTCTGACAATTTAAGAAGTTGGGCTAAATGAAAAACTGCGAGTGAAAGTACTGTATTTTTATCACATTTTTGGCGAGAAATATACAATTGTGTATTTTGCAACATTGCAGTTAGGGTTACGTCGGTTTGTTTACTGCTTGGCAACTCGTCTGCTTTACATTACATGGATATTTTAGATCAATTTTGCATTGAAATCTCTAAAATTTTAATTTGGGCTGATTTTTCGCCCAATTATGGGTTTCGGATTATTTTATAGACGGTATTTAACCATATATAAAGGTAATTATATAAATATATAATACATATATACTACGTTGTAATTTGAACTAATTGTTGAATGGCTGCAAATTAGTTTTTTGATACTCGACACATTCTATACGGCAAATACTATATTTATTTTATCAACCATTTTTATCAACCATTAACATATGGACTAGTTTACTTTCAATTATTATCATTCTTCATAGTTCACGTTATGTAATTAACTACTATAAAATACATTTATTGTGTTTAAAATTTATTTGATGCTTAACTTAAAATTATTTACATTTTAGAGTCTTGAACATTTTTTTTCAAGCATTGTTTACAATTTAACAACCGATATTTAGACCTTAAAAATATTTTAATCAATACAGTGTTATGTATTGTCATGTACAAATTTATGATATGAAAATTTAAAAAGCGTAAATTTATATTTCTGATGAAATTCAAAACACGTTAATTTTTAAAGTTCAAAATTTTTGTATCTAAAAAATTAGCACAGGAAGTAAAATTTAAATGTTAAATTATATCCTTATAATGTAAAATATTGTTCATATTTCAATTATAAAAAAAACTTTTTCATTGTATATAGTTATTTTTCTATACGGTTGTCAATTATCTAATTTTTAATATTTATTATTTTTAGATATCATGCCTAGGTATTGTTGTGTACCAAACTGTACTTCTAACAGGCCCGGTAAAGAGTATTACCTGCTTCCGATTTCCTAAGGATGAAAGAATCAGAGACTTGTGGATAAGAAAAATTCCACGAAAATTTGACATAAAAAAGGATTCAGTTGTGTGTGCAAAACATTTCATGGAAAATGACATTATTCAATCAGATACACTGACATTAAAAGATGGGAGTACTATAAACATTCCAAGAACAATACTCAAACTTACAAACTCTGCTTATCCGTGTTTGTTTCAAGGATGCCCGGAGTACTTAAATAAACCTCCTCAACAGCGGACAGCCACATTAGAGCGGTTGAAGAAAATGCAAAAGTTAGATGATGCATATGTAAATGATTGGCTTGATAAAGACAAAATAGATTCGCTTCATACATTACAGAATGAACTATTAACTCCACCACGTCTTATAAGTAGATTTATTACTGAACAAGCAATAACTCTTCATCGGTGTGATAATTGTATAGCATTTTTATTTATATCATGTCATTCTGATTTAAAGTTAGATAAGAGTCTAAGAGTTAATGAGAATCTTTTAATGACCTTCTCTGTTGGAGATAAAGTGTTTGCAGATGAGGCTTTCTGCAAGGTTCTGAGCATTTCAAACTGCCTGACATCATGGAGTCAGCTGGAAAACACTCTAAATCTTATAAAGTGTTATAACAATAATAAGAACAGAAATCTTTTGAAATCAAATATTGAAAATTTTTTGGATTACTTCCGTGCATATTTACAAAATGACTGCAATAGTGAAAAATCTGAATGTGATAAGTTTTTATTGGAACAATTAACACTTATTGACAAGCCTATACATGGTGGGAAATACTCTACAGATTTGTTAATTTTTGCATATTGTGTGTACATTAAATCTTCCTCAGCATATACATATTTATATAATACAAAAATTATACAATTGCCATGTCTTCGCCATCTTAAACGCCTCTCTGGCAATTTACAGGTAAAAGCTGGTGTTTATAATGCTGAAAATTTTAGTTATTTGAAAGGTAGGTGTAATACTTTATCTGAAAATGAAAGAATTGTGAATGTTCTTATTGATGAAATATACATAAAATCCTGTGTTACATTCAAAAATCAAACTTTGATTGGGTTTACTGAAAATTCAAATAACCAAGCAAAAACTGTTCAGGCTTTTATGTTTTCCTCCATATTTTCCCCTGCTAAAGAAATTATTGCATTAGTACCAGTGTTTAAGTTAACAGCTGATGAGTTATGTAGCATGACAGTTAAAATTTTAGAAATTTTAGAAAATGTAGGGTTTACTGTGTTCAGTATTATTTCTGATAATAATCGTATCAATAGAAATATGTTTGTAAAGTTATCTGATGGTAATGGCACGAAAATTTCCATTCCAAATCCAGCTAATAAGTCAAAAAAAGTATTTTTCTTATTTGATTCAGTGCATCTCCTCAAATCAATTCGAAATAATTGGATAAATCAAAAAGACGCAGAAAAAAAATTCATTTTTCCTGTTCCTGAAGAATGCATCAAAAATTATTCTAGAGAAAATGACCAAGTTTTGTCAGATTTTAAACCATCTGCCGCTGCATCATTTTCTTTATTACAGGATATCTATCAAGAAGAATTGGGAACATTTTTGAAAACTGACCCAAGTAATTTAGAAAAACAAAATGCCAAATTAGCCCTAAAAATCTTTGATAGGTCAAATATTGCAGCATTAAAAACATTTATTGAAAAGGAAAACTGTACAAATGCAGAACTTTGGGAGAATACAGCCTCCTTTATTGATCGAATTGTTAGTTGGTGGGAAATAATGAATATCAAAACTGTAAATAAAGTACAGTAGACGACCAGCGCAGGATAAAATTTCTTCAGTCATTTGTATCATGGTTAGAACAGTGGGAAAATATGAAGCAAAAGAATGGAGAGGGTGGTTTGTCGCGAGAAACATTTTTTGCCTTAACCCATACTACAACTTGTATGATTTCAATTATAGAATATATATTAAAAGATTTGAAATTTAGTTATGTTTTATGTGGAAAATTTCAAACCGATAATCTTGAGGCAAGATTTGGTCAGTATCGTGAAATGTCTGGTTTAAATTATAATATATCACTTCAGCAAATTTTAGAAGCTGAGAAGAAATTAAGAGTTAAAAGTTTATTACGTGTAAAATCAGAAAAGTATGGTAATTTTAGTATTTCTGATTTAATTTATTCCCATTCTTTTGAAGACAATCTTTGTAATGATGTAGAAGTAGAAAATTTTCTGTCTATATTAGATTATCCCTTGAATTTTGATAATTTATCAACAAATGATTTAAAAGTTTTAACATACAGAGGTGGATATTGTGTTTTCAAATTAAAATTATCTTGTAATCAATGTATTTCTTTATACATAACTGCAAAATGTTTGATACTTGATGAGCAATCCCTACAAAATTTTCAATATTTACATTGGATCGTGGTTATATTGGATCGTGGTGGACCAAAAGCTCCATCAGCATCTGTAATTAGTATTCTTTCAGTATGCTATTTAATATTTATCAAGTTGGTATCCAATATGCATGAATGTGAATTTCTGAATTGTAAAAATCAAGTAATGCTTTTAGTTAAGTTGACTGTTATGTCTTTGGAAGAATCCGATCTTGCAAATTCTGATGAAATTTGTTTTTGTTGTAAACAGTCTCCGAGTTATTTTGTTTCAAAGATTATTAGAACATTTAGTAACATTTGTTTGAATAATTATGCTAAACAATGCAATAGCATGGAAAAAAGGAAAAAAGATGATCGAAAACTTAATAAACTTGCATCTAAGTAAAAAGAACACCTATAAAATAAGTTTCAACATCAAATTAGGCAAATTTAAAAGCTTTCACATTCCATAAACAATCTATTGGAATAATTATGCTGAACAATGTATTAATATGGGGGAAAATATTATCAAAAATGCAATACTTCCATATAAATGCTTAAGAGAAAATTTGAAATTTCAAGGGATTAGTATAATAGTACTGTAAAAGCATATAATTGAAAGTTATATCAAAATCAGCTAAAAGCAGAACTTTGTGAGAATATAGCCTTCTTTATTGACTGAATTGTTAGATGGGTTGAAATAATGCATGTCAAAAGTGTAAATAAGATTTTGAACCTTTTATATTAGATAATCAGCGTAAGTTCAAATATATTCATTTCTATTATAAGCTTTGTGGGAAAATATTGGACGAAAGAATACAAAGGGTGGATTTTTTTACAAAAAACATATTTTGCCTTATCACTGATACAACTTGTATGATTTCGATTATAAAATGAAATTTGTCCATGTTGAAAAAATTACCCAATTTACTTGTTTTGTTTTTTGTTTTAAAGATTTTGGTAATTTGGATCTTTCTGACTTAAAATATATATTGCAAAACAGCAATATTCATTTTTCTGAAAAGCATAATTATTGAGATTTGTAACAAATATATTTTGAAAACAAAAAATCGAGAAAGTTAATAATGTTTATTTTTTATCAAAAGTTATTGATTGATGCTTTTGATTACATTACAATCAAAGTATTTAATGTGTCATTTAGATTTAACAGATTAAATAGTTTTTGTATCTAATGAAAATGTTTATTATATTATTTATAATCCATACCTTATGTACATCATTTAATATATATCAGGTTGGTATTCAGTAGATATAAGTGGGGGGGGGGGGGGGGTAACTTTTGTTTGAATGTGACATATGATATGCAGGTCTTTTCAGACAAAATATGGATCTAGCTTTTGCGGCAGATACATTTTATTTTTATGTAACTTTGTTAACTCCAACTACTTGGATTTATACATTTGTTGTAATAAAGTTTATAAATGCTCATAAAAAGCTCTTCTTTTTTGTATTTTATTTACTTGCTTCAAGAAAAACTTAATAACTTCACATTTCAACACAATATTAATGGTGTGTACTAGTTAAAACATACACACATACATGGTACTCAGATACTCAGAAAATTTGAGTTAATTTTGAATATACTTTTTTCAGACAAAATACAAATCTAGCTATTTATTGCTACATATACAGAATGATACATTTTAATATAAATTTGATGTCACTTAATTAGGTTTGTAAGATAAAATGTTTTTACAACTCATAAAAGCCCTGTTTTTGTATTTTACTTCCTTATTTGAAGAAATGCTGTTACATTTTTTGATGGATTTAATAATTTAAATAGTTTCATTGCATGTAGAAAGACAACGATTTTCTACTTAGTGTGGTAACCTAACTTATGGATAATTAAAATTTGTACATATACTACATGTCATTACAAGTTAAGGTAATTTACATTTCAAGAAGAAAAAAATGATTTAAATTTCATGAAGATATAAATCAATAAATGGTGTGTACTAGCATATAGCATGCATACTGAAGTGTAACTATTGTGGTGATTGTCATTACTAAATTAAAAAGCTTTATATTTAGTCAGAAAGTTAAAATGTTTAATAAATTTCTACTAAGTTATTTTCCTATCTAAAGTCCGACAGAAAATTATGCATAAATTTGTTTGAAATTTAAATGGCGAATTTTCAGATTTTTTAAACAGGCATGTTTCTTCGCATTTTTTATGAATTCTAGATTTACAGTATAAAATGTTGTTCAAGTTAAATAGGTAGGTATCAAGAGTTTTTGAAATATAGTATTAGTGTAAAAGTAATAATGTTGCAAAAGTTACTGTCACAAAATAGAAAAGTTAAATTTAGAAATTTATAATCATAACTATTTCACTGCGTTTTATGTTGCTTATATTTTAAAACTAAATGCTAAATCTGGAGATATATATATATATATGTATGTTAGCTAATAAAATATGTATTTAAAGTCATAGGTAAGTGTCAGCAGTTTCTCCCATTATAGTGAATAATATGTAATTACTTTTTTCCTAATTTATAGTTATAAAATATTATTTGAATTTCTAAGGTTTATAAGTTTTGTTTTTTGATATATTTTAAATATTATATAAATATTAATATAGTTGTTTATTATATTAATATAACTTTAACATAAATATTTACAGAAGAGAGTGAAAAAATATTTGTTCTCAATGTAGATCATTTTTTATTTTAGAATCACAATTTGAAGTGTATTCTAATTTACTTATTAGTTTAGAGATATATTTTTTCATATTAGTCTTATTTATTACTGTAGAAATTCATCTGTGTCAGATCCCGTACGTGTTACGCACGGGAGATACGCTCCCTCCGTTGCTGCGGTTGAGTTGTCAATGTCCGGGCCTTTTGTATTCTAGGTGGCCTTGGCTGTGGTGGCTGAAAGAGAAGGGGAGGGCGGGGCCAAGGACTGACGGGCCAATAGGAAGTCCTGCAGAAGTGCAGAGCGAAATTTACAGTTTTACATAAAGAAATTAAAGTTTACAATAATAAATTTAAGTTTACAAATATATTTAGGTTTAAAACTTAAGTTTAGACAATAAAAGTGTAAATTAAGGTTACAGAAAAAGTTTACCAGTTTAGAATTCAGAAAAATACACTTTAAAGAATTACGATTGCAATTTACAAATTTTACAAGAGTGTCACTCGTGCTGCGAAAAAAGAAGGCCCTTATCAGGCACACAATACAAATAAATTAAACAGTTTAAATAAAAATACAGTTCAAGTTATATACAGAAGCAACAGTGCTATCCAGAGCAGGGCCCCCACAAAGGGGGTCAGTTGGTATTACAGTACTGGGGCCCGGCGATTGTTAGGGGCCCGTGAATATTGCTGCGGATAAAATTTTTATACATTTGTGTATGAATATATAATTTTTTTTCTAAATTAATTGAAGGTTTTGAAATTTACGTATTATGTGTAATTATAAAATTACAAATATAAATTATATATAAAGCCTAAACGCAATCTGTAAGTTTGAATGAAAGAAAAGTACAAAACGTTTTGTAAACATCTGTTTGGATTCTGTGTCTCATTTTTGAAATAGTCAAAAGAGTCTCAAAGAAGGGTCCTTATGCTGTTAGTTCAATATAAACCTTTGAAGAGTAATCAATCATTTGTAGAACCGAAGGGGGACATACTGGCCAGTGGCCATGCTTTTGATAGCTAAAGAAAGGAAAGGCTACCTCTAGTGATTCTAGCTCTTTGATACAAACCGTCTGGGTAAAGATAGCTTCAGTGTCATTGTGTTCAGAATCTGAGGCAATAAAAACCGATCCGGGAGAAATTTTCTAGAATTGCACCAAAACATATACGTTTATGACCCTAGTGGGAAAGTTTCCTCTTGCTCATTCATTCATGTTTACAGCTCATATCAATCACGTCCAGCTAACTACTGAGACGACCCGTCTAGAAATTTCTTTTGAGAAATTATCAGTTTGGGAAGGGGGCGATCCAAAGAGCTAGCCTGGAAGGGGCGATCTTATCTTCCTGCTCTTTGAGGTCGTAAACCAATTAACGCGACGGGGTGTTGCGACCAATTAACGCGACGTTGTGTCGGACTGAATCAGGGAGGGTCAGAGATCAAAAGACCAGAATGCCGCCGTTGACAGTATTCTAGAAGGCGGACGTTATCGCCGTTCGTGACGTCACTGGGTTAGAAGGAGAAGTGCCAGTTTCTCCGACTAGCATTCATTTCTATGGGAAAACATAGACTGTGTCAGTCGTTCTTTTAATATAATTTGTAATTCTATCGTAAAAGTGAAGTTTAAGTGTAAATTTGTGTATTATAGATGTATATATATTAGTATTTTCACGTATATAAAATATAATTTTGGTAAGCACAAAAATGCCTGGTTGATGCTTGGTTGCTTTATGTTCAAATTATTATAAGAAGTCAATGGGATCTATCAGTTTTCATAGATTTCCAAAAGATCCTACACTCCAAAAATTATGGATCGTGAAGTGCAAAAGAGAGGATAAAATAAACATTGTTAACGCAACTGTCTGTTCGAGTCACTTTTCTGATGAAGATTTTTGGGTTAATTTTGAATTTGAAGCCTGTTAAACGATTAAAACAAGAAGCCAACGGCACAAAAATCTCACATACCATTAATAGCGCAGTTAAAAATAATGTTTTTAATATAGCAGTATAAAAAATACTTATGATTGACATGTTTCATTGATATGTAAAATAGGTGGTCCTCTAAGTAATCCAAAAAAACAAAAATAATAAAATAAAAACGACTTCATATGCATTATCTAAAATATATAAAAACAATTTATATTTCTGATACTAGCAATTATGGAGTTTTCTTTCTTTTTTTGGAAGGGAAGGGGGGGGGGGGAGATATTAGCATTTTGTAAGCTAATTTACAGTTTAGTTTATTGCAAAATGTATGCAAAGTTAATCTTAAATACCTTAAGCATTTTACTTTGTTATTAATATACATAATCATAAAACGCAATTCTTTAGTAATCATAATATTGACATTATATTCACATCATCTGAAGTTATGGGACATTTCGTTTTGATATGTAAAAAGCTTATACAAAACTAAAATCATCAAAGTTGAAATATAATGCATAAAAAATTTATTTACAATAAAACTAAAAGCCAGCGGCATATTTTTCAGAAGAAATAAAAAAGTGGGAGTATACTTTCTTAGAAATGCATGGCGCATATATATCAAAAGAGAAATGCGTCATTAAGAACTTGCAGTCAAAGTTAGCAAACATTTATTTCATCTTCTATACCACTAAAAGCCATAACTTTGTTTTCACGAACCAGAACATTCATTCGCATTAAACACTTAAATAAGACTTTCATGCCACAATTAGTAGAGAGAAAACAGCAAAGAAAAGCCTCTAAATGGTGTAAAAGCAGTATCATGGCATAAAAATGGTATGTATTGATTTATTATTTATGATCCACGTGAACATTGCTTTAAAATTTTAAAACTGTACATAGTTTATATATTTAAAACGCTATACAGTTTAATAACATCAATTTTGCATGCTTAAAATATCTTTGTGAAACTGGCAGATCCAGTGGCTTAACCAAGATTCATAATACTCTACTAGCTCACAAAATGCATCGTCTTTTTGTTGGGTAAATAAAATAAATAGAAATACATTAAACCCTATGGTACCTAATTCTTCAAATATTTTTTAAGCGAATTTAAGATTTACAAATTGCTTCGAAAATTTTAGGAAATATTTAAATTATCCCACAAAATATATAAAAAAAATTTCAGAAAATATATTCCGTAGTTTTTTAAATAAAAATAATAATTACACCCATTATATAAAGAGATCACGTGACCCACTTCAAAATAAAAATATTACATCCATCTTGTGTCAAAATCGTGATTTTTAAAGTTCTTTTTAATTTGTATTTAGTGTTGTGTCTGTCCTAAAACCGCTTTATTTTTGCTTGATTTCTGTTCATCAGTGTTCTGAAACAATGCAATTACAATATATTTGGGTTTAAATGATCATCAAACTTTGATTATTTCTACAACGAAGCCTAATTTTCACTTATGGAGATTGTAAACACATCAAACTGTAAGATGAGTTGTATAAGAATTGCTGGATTTTTTTAACGCAAAATTATTTAGCGCATGAGTCTGCAATATAGTTGATATGAATGAAACAGTCAATGATTTTACATAAAGACAGACGATTTTATATCAGACTTTTTCTGTGAAGTTTTAAGCACAGAGTTAAATTACTTTTACCTCCATGGTTTTAAGTTTTTAAGTAAAATAAATTATTGTAGTATTGTGATGAATGAAAGGAATTGAATGAAATTTTTACTGATTTTTCATAGAGAGCCAGGCGATTTATATTTCAATGACGTCATTTGATAAAGTTCATTTTCTTTTGACGAAGTTTTCAAATATAATAAATTATTGTAGTATTGTGATAATCACAAAAATATCGTCGCTGAATGTATCGCAATTTAGAGATGTTTAAATGAAATTGCATTGCAGTTGGAAAGTGTTTCATAATTAATGCTTTATGCATGATTGATCTTTCTTATTAAAGATGATCTTAAATGATGACTGATATATAGATGCAGCATCATATTCCAGAGGAAGTAGGGAACCTCCTGCCCCCTCTGGAATTTACTTTTCTAAGGATTTCTACCTGCGGTTTTTCATCTTACGGTTCAGAACATTTCCTTGAAACGTATATTTTGATTGACTATAGAGCTTAGATGATGACTGATAGGAATTTAGCATCGAATTTCAGTAAGGGTTGGGGTTGAGGATTTACTAAGAATTTTCACTTCCAGTTCTTTTCCCAATACTGGATAAAAAAAATCATTTTTCTTCAAACATTTATTTTTCAAAATCGGCTATAGATAGAGCTAAATGATGACTGATATGGATTCAGTATAAAATTGCATAGGGGTTAGGAGAATTCATTAAGGATTTCCACTTTTGGTTCAACAGATGTCACTTTCGATTAAAATAATTATAATTTTCTTTACAATACCTATTTCTCAGGATTGGCTGTAGGAATAGCTTAGATAATGACTGATATGTATTCAGGAACCAATTTTGGAGAGAGTTGGGATCACTAATGATTTATACTTCCGGTTCTGGAGATGTCACTTCCGATTTTTCCCAAAATTCCTTTGACTATGCGAAATAAGTGTGCAACCGAGTATAAAAATAATTCGTTTAAAATGAAATGTACACACCACTTGCCATTATATGAACGATCTTTCATAAACTGTGTTATATTTCGTACTTGATATATATTATTAAATTGTATAAACTGTGTTACTTTTCTGTGTTATATTGTGTTAAACCCGTACTTAATATATTTTATTAAATTCAACTCTATCCCTAAATAATACATAAAAGAAAAAAAGTGTACCCCCTCCCCCCTGTTTTTATCTAGGGTCCGCAGCTCGACTTAGTACCCGACCCCAAAATTGAATGTGGGGGGCCTGATCCAGAGTCAGCGTTTGCTGACATACAAGAGGACCGGGCTGGCATCAAATACGCGGGCAAAGCAAAGTATAACAAAGGACTCTCTATCAGAACGATTTCCGGATATGGAAACACCACAGACGGTAGGCATAATAACAAATATAAGTATTTATAACCGAATAGAGTTTCGTTCAGAACAGAGCACCAGGAGCGAAGCGCCTCCAATCTCTAGGTGTGGTTCTTATCTTCATACTGTGACATTATTTCATTGGTCCATAGTTGGAGGTTCGAGGTTTTCGATTTAATGTTTTTATTATTTGACCTAGCTCCTAGTGTGGCAGTTTGTTGCACATTTAGAGTTTAAGCAGTTTGGGGGTTGATGCAGATCTGAGGGTTACCTAGCATTTTAGCAGTTTAGGATTTAAGACATTTTGTTGAAAAGCAAAGTTCGCGAGTTTTATTTAATATCAACTGATTAAGGTGGGACGTTCCTAGTCCCGAATATCAAAGTTAAGTACCGAACGGGGTCTCTTACGAGATTTAGCCTTGCGATTATCATAGTCATGCAGATTAAATAATAGTTCATTTGGGACAGATGGCAGATTTTTGTAGAATTTAAGCGCTAGTTTTTTAATTTGGGCTCTAATACCCCGTTCGCACTGAAAGTTAAGTCGACTTATCTCCCGAATGCGACTCAAATATGGCGGCGTTTGCGACTTAACTTCTTCCAAAGCGACTTAGTTTAAGTTCCTTCCGGAAAGCTACTTAAGTTGCATTACGCGACTTAACTGTCATGGCGTCCAACATGGATGACAGTGCTAGCGTAAAAAAGATGAAAATTCGAAAGAGAAATTAAGGTAAAGGAAATATTTTATTGCATCAAAAGGACCACCGATGAGATACAAAAAAAAAAAAAAAATACGGAATTTGACACAAAGTAAGTTTTAAATATTATTGATTATTATTTTTAAATTTAGTCACTGTCTACGGTAAATTATCTCATGTAGTTTCGTACCGACATTAAAACTTGCCCAAAGATGTTTCCAAGCTCTAAGATTAAATCAAAATGTGGATTTGTTTTCTGTATCGTATTATGCAATGAAGATCTCGATAAGTTGGTACTTTTAATAAAGAGATTAAAACATATTAGTCAATGCACAAACTTGACTGCCTAATATAATATGTATTGTAAACTTATGTTTGCAATACATAATACATATGTTTTTTAATGAGAGTGTATTTTGTTTGTTGATTTCAATGTGCAACCTTGCATTTATTTCATGAATTGAGTATTATTCTATGTACCCATTCTGTGTATCTTTTAATTTCAGTTTAATGTTTGGATTGTACAATGGGATTTATAAAGTATACTTACGGTGTCTTCCACTACAGTCATATAAAGCTAAATAATCACTAGAGAGTTATGTTGCTTATAAAATGTCAACAATCTTTCTAGTGGTTTTTTGGCTGAAAATCTTCAAGGATATTTTTCTCATCTCACAGAATTGAAGAATGTTTGATTTTACGTAAGTAGTTGCATGTAATAATTTCAGCATCTTACTATTTTGCATCTTTACAACTTTGTCAGAGTTAGAGCTCAAGAATTGAAATAGCATGTTTTTAATAGATTGCATGAATTCTAACAATTTTGCATGTTTCGTGGAAATAATTAACAGAACAGCATGCTTTCTAACAAGAGTGCATTTTGTTTGTTGATTTCAATGTGCAACCCCCCCCCCCTTGCTTTTATTTCATGAATTGAGTATTATTCTATATACCCATTCTGTGTATCTTTTAATTTCAGTTTAATATTTAGATTGTACAATGGGATTTATAAAGTATAGTTACGTTGTCTTCCACTTCATCAACAATCTTTCTAGTGGTTTTTTGGCTGAAAATCTCAAGGATATTTTTCTCATCTCACAGAATTGGAGAATGTTTGATTTTACGTAAGTAGTTTCATGTAATAATTTTAGCATCTTTATATTTTACATGTTTATAACTTAGTCTAAGTTAGAGCTCTAGAAATGAAATGGCATGTTTTTAATAGATTGCATGAATTCTAACAATTTTGCATGTTTCGTGGAAATAATTAACAGAACTGCATGTTTTCTAATAACAGTGTATTTTTTTTGTTGATTTCAATGTGCAACCTTGCATTTATTTCATGAATTGAGTATTATTCTATGTACCTATTCTGTGTATCTTTTAATTTCAGTTTAATATTTAGATTGTACAATGGGATTTATAAAGTATAGTTACAGTGTCTTCCACTACAGTCATATAAAGCTAAATAATCACTAGAGAGTTATGCTGCTTATAAAATGTCAACAATCTTTCTAGTGGTTTTTTGGCTGAAAATCTTCAAGGATATTTTTCTCATCTCACAGAATTGAAGAATGTTTGATTTTACGTAAGTAGTTTCATGTAATAATTTTAGCATCTTGATATTTTGCATGTTTATAACTTAGACTAAGTTGGAACTTAAGAATTGAAATGGCATGTTTTTAATAGATTCTAACAATTTTGCATGTTTCTGTTGAATAATTAACAGAACTGTATGTTTTCTAACAAGAGTGTATAATGTTTATTCATTGGAATGTGCAGCCAGCCCTGCATTTATTTCATGAATGTAGTATTATTCTATGTACCCTTTCTGTGTTTCTTTTAATTTCAGTTTAATGCTTGGATTGTACAATGAGATTTCTAAACTATGGTTCGGTTTCTTCCACTACAGTTATACAAAGATAATAATTATTAGAGAATTATGCTGCTTATATAAAATGTCAGCAATCTTCATAGTGTTTTTTTTGCTTTTCCTTTAAGGATATTTTTCTCGTCTTGTAGATTTGAAAAATGTGTGATTTTATGTACAGTGTGGCATATAAGTAGCTTCATGTAATAATTTTAGTAATTTTAGTATCTTGATGTTTTGCATGTGCATGATTTAGATTATGATGTAGTTGAAGTGAAATAGCATATTTTTAAGAGTGTGTCAAGTAAGTAATTGTATGTAAAAAATTTGTATCTTGCATGCATATTTTGATTATTTGTCATGGCATAATAAAACAAAAAAGAATGGATTATGTTCAGGTTGTATAAATCTGTTTTTATAATATTGTGAATGAACTGTTATTATGTTATTAATTATAGTATATTATATATTTATATGTTATAATATTTTAAGAATTATTTATACAAAGAAATAAATCACTACACTTTGGATATTTTGATGGAAATGTGCTTTCGATAACATTAAAATGCATAACTTTCCAATCTGGTCTCCCCCCCCCCCTGAATCTTCTATTGATATTGAGACTATTTTCCATTTGCATTCGTTAACATTTCAGTATTCTTTTCCTTACAGTGGTCATTTTATTTAAATGTCACTTAGCCATAAAAGTTTAATTTGGCTTTAGGTTAGTTGGTAGCATTGGTGAAAGGGTGTCTAACACAATGTTTGCAAATATGCAGTGTATATGTTATACATTGAAGCACCAATTGATGCAATAACATTTGGTACACTTCCGTTAGCTGGGTACCAGACCAAAACCACCGAACTTTAAAGTTGACATAGTCATCGACAAGCCTAAATGTTCGCTCTGGTGGACATTTATTTTTATATGCAATAAAAAAAAAGATCAATTTGTATAGCAGGCACGAAATTGTAAATTTCATGATCCATCAAACCAGGTTTGTGTACACATTCCTTTCTTTTCTCGGCATGATCGTAAACTGCATAGCCATTTTGGTGATGAATCACTTGTGCATAACTTCATCGGATGATCCTTTGAACATCGTTTTTCTTTATGAAGAATTCCATTTTTTTGGAAAAATTGAATGCTTGCCTCTTCGTCTTTAGGCAATTGCCAAATTGTGTAGTCCATCTTAGCGTTTTAAAAAGTGACTAGTTTTTCTAAAAAGAAACTTATTTTTTAAAATACGGTTTGTTTTAGGGTTGCTATACATGTTAAAAATAAACTCTTTAAAAGTTGTTAGTTTGAATGAGTTATCGCTGTAATTCGCTGAATGAGTTATCGCTGTAACATTTAAGCTATGCATTTTTTTACGGAATGATAAAAAATGTGTATACTATCTGCCATCATTTTTAAAAAGTTTCTATTTTCTATGACAACTGCAATTGTTCCAACAACCGAAGCTAAGTACTTAAGGACATGAAAGGTATTGCCTACAATGACTTCACCCAACTACCTATGGCATTTTTATACTCTCTCATCTAATTGTCAAACATAATTTTTGAGAGGCAGTTCTGTTTTCTTTATCATTGTTGCAAATGTTTTACAAATAGGTTTTGTTTACATTTTGTAAAACTAAAATGTATTGTTTTGCATTGCGAAGAAATAAGCAGATATGTAAAAAAAAAAAAAATAGAAGATTTTTATAGCTAGAAATGGAAGCAGAGGTTATAAATAAATTTGGTTCAGAAGACATCAAGTTCCACAAGCCTGATAAAGCTCCAGACAAAACGAAAAGTCGCTCAGCTCACAAAGATGCTTTCCTAATCTTAGGACTTTAACAGTCCTATTAAACTATAGCAAAATTTGGTGATGAGATTTGAAAAATACATTATGAAGGATAAGGTCTATTACTGGTATTATCTACAACGTCAAAATAGAAAATAAATTTCATTCAGGCAATAATTAATGAAATATTAGGATCACATTCCATGTATAAATTAAATCTGTCGATTTTCAAATATTTGAGAAATATTCCAAAGTAGAATGCTTTTTTCTTTCTGTAGATTAACAACATATAATTATAAAATATTTTTTGAATCATTTGCAATATTTTTGTTAGAAAGTTTAAAACACCAATTTGATTAGTTTCCATTTGCTGAATATTTAAAGAAATTTGTAGGTGATATGCTTGCTGATTGGTAAGTAATAAATAAGTAGCAAATACCAACTTGAAATAAAAATACCACTTAAATTTATCTTAAGAGGAATTTTTACCCCAATATAACTGTGGATGAGACTGTTCCATTATATGATTAGAAGGAACGTTAACATAAAGATAATAATTTTTTGAGTAAGAGCATAATGTACAAACAGAACAAGTAGTTCTAAGAGCAGTGATTTCAACTTTTTTTTCATACGTCATTTTGTTTATATTGTTGTGAAAGCTGCTTTTAATAACTATAGTAGCATCTATTTCTTAAATGTATAATATTCTATTAACTTTTTGTACATAAAATAACAGCAGTAAAACTTTTATAGATGAAAAATTTGAATATTTGCTTAATTTTTATTTTTTCCTTAATTAACAAAGCAGAAATCCTCGAGAAATTCATTTCTGAGCATTTATGCTTGTAATCTATTTCTATTTTAGGTAAATAAAACAAAAATTACGTTTTAAAAAAATAAAAAACACTATATAGTAATCAAAACACTGGAGAAACAACGCAAAAATTAAAAAGTCAAAAGAAGCAACGTAAATAAACAATCGTAATCTCGAAGAAGCGACGACCGTTATTTTCTTAGATTCCCCTTGTGCGAGAGTATGGGACTTAGCAGTGCGAACGCTATATGGAGATGCAACTTAAGAGTTAAGTCGACTTAAATTTAAGTCGACTTAACATCGGCAGTGCGAACGGGGTATAACAGTTTTTATTTTGAAGTCTTTCCTAATTACCGAGTTTCTTAAGTATCTAGGGGCTTTCCTTATAATCCTTAGGCTTTGTTTTGTGTTGTCTCTAATAAGTCTATGGTAGTTTTACAGGCATATCCCCATACGGGTGCTGCATACAGCATTCCCGGGCGGGTGACCGATTTATAAATTAGGAGTTTATTTTGATAACTAGATTTCCGTTTCCTATCATTGGGTATAAGGTTCCTATGGTTATATACGGTTTTTTGATTATTTTCGTTACGTGCAGTTTCCAAGTTAGGTGGGAGTCTATCGTTACACCTAGCCCTTTCGGGACGGCGGCATTCCGAAACTACCGTGGCCCAAAGGACGAAGCGCTTCGTTTCCGAAATGTGCCCAAAAGACGGCTATATTTTTGCGCTAAGCCTAACTCTCGAAAAAAATTCACTAAAAATCACCCGTTCAACACAGCATTCTACTTTTTTCAGGAAGAAAGGAAATACTTATTTTCTATTTGATGTATATTTTTTATACAAATTTATCTTTTATCAAAATATTAAAAATTTTAGTGTATATATGTTTTAGGTACAGATGGATAATTCTTTGGCATGTCCTTCCGATTTTTTAAAACTGTACCACATACATGCGTATTCTTAGACAACAAATACTTTGCAAGTACAGGAGAAGTAAAAAATTTATCCAAATACAAAGTATATCCTTTCCCTAAAAGTTCACTCAGAAATGTTTTCACAACGCGTTCTCCATACCCACCATCAGAGCTTGATAATCCCGTGTCCTTTCCAGTATACACAAGGAAATTCCATTTATGGCCTCATTCCGATTCTGACGATTTATATATTTTTATTCCATATCTGGACCTTTTCGATGGGATATATTAACGAAATCCCAGCCTTCCTTTCCATGAGAACATAAATAACCTAATCATTTCATTGCCGCACATTCCTTTACTCTCCCCCCTCCACCACCCACTAAAAAAAAACCCTCTTATATTCCTCTATTTCAACAACGAAATCAATAAAAGACAAAATCAGAACGAGACCCGGAACTCAATTATAAAATTGTTGATGCTACGAGAAGTGCTCTGTTTACTTTACAGATCCATGTGTTTCACCGCTCCAAATGGAGAAATAATTCATTGGATTCTCCTTGTGCCAAGGTCAAACATCTACAAAATACATTTAAGTTGCTTCCACGGGCATTTAACGCCATCTAGGAGACAAATACATTCAAATTAAAACGTTCCACGTAGAAACACTAATACGTGCCAGTCGTCCTTTAGGGTAAAATTTCCTCCGGCCCGTGGGCGTGCCGTTCGTCCTTGAATGCAAGTTCGCAGCTGGCACCTGGGCGTGCCGTTCGTAGCGAAAGGGCTAGGTATTTAGTAGATTTTTCCGCTTTTAGGGCATGGTTGTTTATGTACAGAGGAGGCGGAGGTTTACGTTTTCTAGAGAAATAAATCCAATGACATTTATTGGGGTTTAATTTTATTCGCCATTTTTCCAGCCATGTTTGGAGTATGTCTAAGTGTTGTTGTAGCTGTCTGTGCATTACTGAGACGTAAGGATGTTTTGCAAGTATCGCGCTGTCGTCTGCGTAGAGTGCCAGCTCCGTGTCTGGGGTCCTGGGAGTGTCATTTAGATATATGTTAAAGAGTGTCGGCCCAGTTTGGATCCTTGCGGTACACTACTTTTAATGATCTTGGGTGTAGATAAGTTATTTTTTACTCTGACTTGAAAGTGTCTGTTATTTAAGTATGAAATTAAAAGTTTGACAAGTGCGTCAGGGACTTTTAGAGTGATCAATTTGTAAGCTAATCCACAGTGCCACACTTTATCAAAGGCTTTTTGGATGTCAAGAAAAATCGCAGCTGTGGGTGTCTTATTATTAAAACTAGAAGAAATGTACTCTACCACTCTCAGCAATTGATGAGTGGTGGAGTGTTTTGGCCGAAATCCAAACTGCTCCGGAATGATAATGTCATTCTCACTAAGGTGCGTGTTCAGTCTCTTAAGAATTATTTTCTCAGTAATTTTACTAAGTGTCGGTAGCAAACTGATTGGTCTGTAGTTGGCTGGAATTGAGGCATCCTCACCAGGTTTATGGATCGCTATAATTATCGCTTCCTTCCATTCTTTGGGGAAATAATTTAGTTCTAGTATTTTATTTATTAAGATGGTCAAGTAAAATATTATATTTAAGGGTAGGTTTTTTACCGCGATATTCCTGATTTTGTCGTGCCCTGGGCTTTTACAGTTTTTAAGGTTTTTGATAATCTCCACAATCTCTTGCAGAGTGGCTGGGTTAGTTCCTGAAATTGTTTAGAGTTTGCCTAACCATTCTTAGGGTGTCCTGACACATTAGATCGTGGTTTGGTTCAAATTGCTTTTCGTAATGCCTAGCAAATGCCTCTGCCTTTTCTTCGTCTGAGTACGCGATATTAGCGCCATCAATTAGTGGCGGGAGTTTAATTTGAGGTTTTTTGAGTCTTTTAGCGAATTGCCACAGCGATACGTCTTCCTGACTAAGGGTTTCGATTAATTCTTTATATTGCTTCTGCGACAATTTTTTCACTGACTTTACACGTGTGTCTATGGGGTCTCTGTTAGCCTGCCATGTCTTACGCATTCTATTTCTCTGTTTAACTAACTGTTTGACATGGTGGGAAAGTGTTGGCATTTTTGGTGACTCACGATGTGTTGTGGCAGAGGAAATAGCTCTCCTGATTTCTGTTGTGAGTGTGTGCGTGGCAGAGTCAATATCCGCCGTGCTCATAATGTTGGGTACTGCTAAGTACGGCTCGAAAAGTGCTCTTTTGAATACGTCCCAGTTCACCCTCTCTTGTCCCAGAGAGGCTGGAAGGGGAGTGTTCAAAGCGAATGTCTCCAACACTGGTAGATGATCCGAGTCGAATTCATCCAGGGTATCAATTGTGTGAGCGTATTCTATGTTTCTCGTTAGGACAAAGTCTATGAATGAGCCATTGGCACCTGAGAAGCAGGTTGGTCTCGACGGTGCAATGATGTCAGTGTAGTTTTTATAACGCTATACACATGAGTATATTTACAAACTTAACCGAAAAACATGAAATATATGCCTACCAGCAATGGTTGCTAGGTGGCAGCTTGGCGGCGTGACGTCAGCTGAAACAGCTCCTCGTGTGAATCTCGGCTTCTTGATTGACATATTTCCTCAGGTATATGTTTTACGTCACACTGGCTCCTCCTCAGGTCTCGAACATACTTACTACGGACACCCTGTCTATATGCTTACAGAAGATATGAATTTTGTGCAGGAGAATCTAGTTTTCTAGCCCCATTCTCTGATTGGTTAGTATATAGCAGAAAGTACAGAAAGTGGGCTGTTTAAGTTTAGTCCTGATTAGAGCAGTAAGGAATGATAGTGAGTGTGTGTCTTTCTTTGAAGCTAAAACAGTAAAGTAATGTTTATTCAAGTTCTGTCGCTCCTTTAAAAGAAAATTTATTGTATTATGAACAAATTTCGAATATTTCTTAATGTGTCTTGCATTTTTTCCGTATTAGAATTTCAAATATAAATGATTTTCTATATTTCGATAATATGAATAATTTCCCACTAAATAAGATTGTTTTTCCATCACTAGCAATTCCTGTTTACTTATTATGAAATTTGAAACGACAGTTTATATCACGTTTAAAGCAAGTAGAAGCACATTTCTCTTTATTAAAGGTTAATGGTCAGATTAAAAAACTATTGGCGACTTTTTTGGCACAACTACGTCAATGCGTTCGATGTTATGTAAATTATCCTTTTCTCAAAAGTGAGTTTTTCCGTTGGAATTTTATTAACTTATTTTTTTTTTTTTTTTCACGATTTTTTTGCCATTGTAACCTGCATGAAAATGGCCAATTTTTTTATAAAATTCAAACCAAAAAGTCTTGAGAAAAAATCATTAAAATACATGTAAAATACATTTAGCATATTTTAACATTAAAAAATTGCTCCTTTAGGGTGTTTTAAGCATCATTGTTGCATCTAGTGCTATTAATATTGGAGATTGATGATGCAACACTCTTGTTTCATATTGCATTCTTGGCTACTTTTGAGGTGTAAGGAAACAGTTGCGTATAGAAGGAAATTGACAAAATATGCATTGATATTTAAATAGAAAACAAAAAGTCAACTAATCTTTAGTGTGTGGGACAGCTCAGTCGTAAAGGCACAGGGATTGCACTCAGGACGACTCAAAGGTAAATAGAAGTAAGAGAGGTGGGCCATTCATTTCTGGAAACTTACTCCTGTCCAGAGTTCTTGGAATTACTGATGCCACTGGTTTCTTCCGAAGCATGGAGAAAAGATAGACATAGAGCACAGATATTAGTTTGATAATAAAGCTGTTGCAGATTGATTTGGTAGATTCTACTTGACCCTTAATTAACCACCAAACACATAAATATAGCCAAAAGTGAAAGGCAAAGAGTGTTAATGCAGTGCAACTCTTTTCACGTCACATAGCCTGTGCTCTGAAAAAATATTTTCCTAAGGAAATGATTATATATCAAGTTTTTTGAAACGGTAAATTATTTTTTTTTATGCTTTTAACTCTTGTGTTCCTAACGATGAAAGAAATTCAAAACACTCAGCTTTTAGAAAATAATATAGAAAACCAAACACAAATTCTGAGTCAGATGCAAGTGGGCATTGCGAAATTCTGAGTCATTTCTAAAACTTCAATACTGCCTTTCCAAAAATGCATTCTTGTTTCAATAGCAAGTTTAGAAGGACTTTATGATGACATGAAAGAAAATAATATTAAATACACAATGACTAGTAGAGTCAATCAAGGTGCTGTAGAAAATATATTTTCAAATTAAAGGTCTTTGGCAATTTTATAACCATCTTCTTGTTACTGATTTCAAATCTCGACTTCAAAAATTAACATTACTGCTACCATTAACATTACCAAACATTACTGCTTGGATCTAAGCTTTCTATGCCAATAAATACAAATGTGGGAAATGACCAAGACCAGACACTAACTGCAACTTTATTTTTCAAATTAGAAGAAAAAGACTGCAGTTGGCATCACTGTAGATGTTGAACATCAACATGGCATTCATTTCAATCCTCATGTAAATGAAAAAAAGCCTTGCAGTGTTTTTGCATGATATTTGGCATATCGTCACAAGGAAGTGCAGTTAGGAACTTATTCATACCTAGTGGAATCAACATCTAGAAATGACAAGAAATGGATTGAATCTTTATCAAGAGGTGGTTTAATTGTTCCACATGATACCTGAGTAGAAACAGTCACCAAATTAGAAGACTAAAACTCCACAGAAATTTTATTTCTAATTCAAAAAATATTTTAGAGAACCTTCAATTTAAAATAAATGAACAATTTCCTGAAATAGCTCCTGATGTTGTAAGAACATGTACCAGAACCTTTATAAAAAGTAAAGCTGAAAGAATTTTTGGTCATTCATATGAAGAAAGAAAAATAAGCAATGGAGAGAAAACTTTAAATTTTAAGGTGGTTAGAATTATTCTTCCCTCCATTAGGGGAACATCTGTAACCCAGCCATCTGATCATTGACCTATGTAACACCAGAATTAGCTGAAAGATTGAGAGATCAAAAATAGTAAAATCACTAAAGAGGAGTTGGGAGATATATCTCTCTCTCTCCCCCCCCTCCCAGGAACCTATTAAAGTTAGAAGGAATGATATTTCAGGAAATGGGGAATAACTTATTTGCTTATTGCCCCCCCCCCCCCCCCCCATATTTTCTGTATGCAACTGATCAAACCTACTGACTGGCTGGACATGTTAAGTTTTTATTGTTTTTCAAACATATAGCTTAAATAAGCCATAATTTCTGTAGATGTTTCTTTATAAAAGGCATTTTAGAAAAACTGGTCACAATTTGACTTCTTGAATCAATTTTTTTTCCTATCCCTTTACTTTTTAAATTTTTTTTTCATCATGAAGTACCCATATTCAAAAATTACCTATCATTATATGAAATTCAATGCTCATCCAATTTCTTGAATAATTCAGTTTTTTTACCATAGTAAAATAATACATAATTAAACAAAGCCCATGCACATTGCTCTTTTGTATCGTACAAAATATTTTTACATTTGTTCGAATTTGGATGAGAAGTCTTTAAATAATTGGATTTCGTACACATCAATTTCATTATGAATAAAAGGTTAATACAAGCATTTTTTTGCCTGAAATTTTTAAGATCACATTTTTATTTATTTCTATACTCCTGAAAACTATTTTTGATAGTTAAGTTACATTCAGTAAGTCATTCACTGTCTGTTCATTTATCTTATCATGTCAAAATCTACAAGTCTTATATTTTAAAGCAGTTCGATAAAAATGGTGAGGTTCTGTCCGGCTAATTATTCTAGTTTCAAATATTGCTTGTATTTTAGCTAAAGCCTTTGACATTTTACTATGCACCTATTAAAGTAAAGATAATAACAATTTTGAAATGCAAAAAATATTTTAACATAGTTTAAATAGCTCAATTGCTACTGCCATCGTTAGATATGCTTAAAAACATCTCTAACAATACAGACCTAAATAAAGTTTACTATAACTAGTTTTATTTAATAAATTCTTATATAGGAATAATCAAATCTAATCTATCATTTTACTCTGTAGAAATTTCAATATACTATATGATGCACCTTTAAATTAAGATAATTGCTGTGGTATTCAATGCATTTCTGATGAAGCTACAGACTACAGACCTGTCTTTAGGACTAGTGACGTAAGTTGCGAAGGGAGTAGAGGTCTCCTGATGTTCACGTACAATCTTTGGCCAACCTTTCCTTTTAGTGGAACTTGGGACGACCAGAATCTGATTCTCAGCTCTGCCCTAACTGTTCATATTGAGTACTAACATGCTCCAAAAGTCCAGAGGCATTCTGAGGTTTCTTGAGGGTCTAAGTGAGCTTTTTGGAGAGACCCCACCCAGGAGCGATGCCAAGAATTCGCCATCATAATTCCTCCACTTGCCCCCTGAGAGGCTAACAACGCCACGACTACAAAAATTATACTGTATCTATTAAGTATTGTGATCATTGAGCTATTCAATTTGAGCCATAAATAACCCCTTTTATGCATGATTATGTCAAATTTGTCCTGTGCTGCCATGTTAAGAAAATATAAGATTTGGGATAAATTTAGAAGTTTTTGGTCGAATTTAAATAATTCTATCTAGTTCTAGATTTTTCGATAATATTATCGAATATAAAGTTTCGTGAAAATGCATTAATATGTGTGGCAGCTATCGTGTACACAAAAAATTGACTAGACATACAAACAGACAGACATCACTCTAAAATAGTCAAAACGTAGAAGGTCCTAAAACATTTGGCATCAAAGTCTCGAAATCGAATATTTTCATGAAAGCAATACTTTCTCAATACTAAGTAAGCAGGGTCCGCGCTAGCCATTCGCTACGTGCCAAATGCGAAAAGATCGCAAAACTGGCGATAAAAAAAATACTTTGGCGAAAAAATGGCAAATGATTTTTTGGAAACTGTGAAAATTTCGTAAATATATTTTTGGGAAGTGATATGGAATAAAAGTCCGATTCCAGACAAGTAGGCCTATGACATACGAGCGTTGTTTCCCGTCTGTTTTGGGGACGCTCGTTCTCGTGTGACAAGCTCGAGGTATTCTTTAATTCCCAGCACGCTGCTCTTCAAAACGGACGGCAGACAGCTCATTCCTGTCTCTCAAGCATCCTTGACCCACCGCGGCAATCAAAACATTATCTGGATTCCATCCGTTATGTGAGCCGATTTTTTTCGTTAACCCTGAATCGCACAAACGTTAACCCCCAACACAGTTATTAGATACTCTCCAATAAACAAAACAAAAAACATTTTCAACTTAAAATCCTGCATTATAGTTTTAAACAATCTGTGTTACAGAATTATTTCTGAAAAGAGCCATGTTTGAAAAGAGCCATGTTTGTCGAAAACGATCAGCCGTAATCAGAGAATAAGTGATAAACATCGAAAGAAAATGTATGTATATTTTTTGATGATGCATGTACAATGGTAGTCCGGAGCATCTGGAGGGCACAGAAATTAGGAGTGTGCAATTGCGTAATTACTACCGCATCGTTTTAGGATCGATTGTCTTGCGGGAAAAAATAACTTTTAGACTTACGATGTTTTTTTTTTCTTTTGACTCTGCATATAAATCCCCCCCCCCCCCCACTTTGAAGCATTTTTTTTTGTCACAAATTTCTCGACTTACGCGAGTATATACGGTAAATAAGAAAGCATTTAATTTTAGTTAAAAGCAACTGCAAAAAGGTCACTGCTGATTATTATCACAGATGCCAACTTGCGGTTTGCTGTTTTTGTCATAAGTTGAATCGTAGTTTATCTTTTTGTTATGAAGCCTGCCTGGCTTGTTTTCGTTTCATCTTCATCATCATCTTTGTGGTTTTTATACGATCCTTACGCCTGCCTGAATTTTAAAACCGACATAAAAATTTATCCCTTAGATAGTTTTGGTACCTAATTTTAAAGAAATATGATGATACTGCATATAAAAATATTATGGATGTAGCAAGAATTGGTTTCACATGTACTATGACAACAATCATCGTTGAAAGAGGCTTTAGTAAACAGAACATAAATTTCATTAAGTAGTAACATCAGAATAAAAAATCTCAGTGACTTGATTCTTATAAATAGTGAAGGGCCAGATATGAAAGATTTTAACTTTAAGGCAGCTTTTGAAAATTGGTGTATAGTACAGAAATTCGATGCTTGCCTGGTTTATAGGATAATGATAATGAAACTATGTGAATTATAAAATAAATTTATCATTTTTGTAACTCATTGTGATCTTTCATTGGTAAATACAAGTTTAATTTACTAATAGCCTATTTAATGATTAAAAAAATGAAATCTACCTATCTTTATATCTTGTTTAGAATGAAATGAATATTATTAGCTGCATTATGGCTTAAAAGTAGAAATTTTTTCACCGATGGCGACGATAACTTTGACTAATAAACATGTAATTTGGCTAATGATTTTTCAATTTGGCTAATTTGTTGGCTAACAGTTTGAAATTCCTAGCGCGGGCCCTGAGTAAGAGAAAGTAAAAATTAGTATAATATCACAAGAACGCAAGTTAGCATCCATACATAATGACATAATTGAAGGAAGAATAGTTTATTCGTACTCTGGGATGCTCAAAATTTGTAAATCTATCTATTTCAAGAGAAGGAGTTTGGAACCTGTTACTTTATGTTTACATATACGTTGTATCACTGAATAAGTAATTTAAACACTTGCCTCTTTTCCTTTCAGTTCTAGTGGACTAATGGTGTTATTACACAGAGCAATTCCTTCCAGCAATATTTCAACAACACCATATGTTTCAATGGGAAAAAATCTTGCTGCCGAATTGCCACAATTTGTTCGTACTCGACAATAAAAATTGCTCAATTTCTGAGCGGTGAACCAGTTGGAGAAAGATAAAATTTGCCGTCACTCCGTTCGGCCTTTCCTCTCCCCATTTGCATCCAAGATGGCGATGACGACTAATGCAAGCACATTGAAGCAGCTCAATTACGTTAGGATCTGGAGATGGAAAAATAATAGAACTTCTACCAAATTACAAACACCTGTGGGATATAAAAGATTCAAATTATATGAAAAAACACACTAAAGAATCAGAATGTTTCCTAAAATTGGTGGTATAGAGATTAAGGACCTGTTAGAAAGAAGTGGCCTAAAGTATCATTGGTGGGTGGAATTGCTGAAGTCTGGAGATGTAAAAATATATCAAATCAGACACCTGTGGGATATAAAAAATCTAAATTATATGAAAAAAAACCCACTAAAAAATGCTTTCTGAAATCATCAGCATTAGTGAGGAGGGGTATATTAGAAATGCGGGGACCTAAAGTATCATTTCCGGGCGGAATTGCTGAAGTCTGGAAATGGAAAAATAACAACAGAGCTTTTACCAAATTACAGACATCTGTGAAATATAAAAGATCGAAATTATACGAAAAAAACACTAAAGAATGCTTCTTGGAATGAAATCGGGGGCATTAGAGAGGAGGGGCATGTTAGATAGGCGGGGGCCTAAAGTATCATTGCCGGGCGGAATTGCTGAAGTCTGGAGATGCAGATGGAAAAAATAATAGAACTTCTACTAAATTGCAGACGCATTTGGGATATAAAAGATTAAAATTATACGAAAAACACACTAAAGAATGCTTTTTGGAATGAAATCAGCGGTATTAGAGAGAAGGGGCCTGAAGTATGATGGGTGTAATTGCCGAAGTTCGGCAATAAAAATTGCCCTGTGTAATAACACCATAAGTAAGCAGTTGCTTAGAGTCTCGGTCTCTGAATACAGTGCCAAAATCCTTTAATTTGTTAAAAATGCAGAATGGTGTTTCTAAAACTCATCGTTAAGACAGTAAATCCATTACTATATACAGATTCTTTAGTAAGAATTTCATTTAGTTTCGAGTCATCTATTTTAATTTTTATGCAATCAAATCATTATATATGGTTTCAAGCATGTCTAGCTCAATTACAGGATTATGCTTTATCGTTTTCAGTGTCTTTCATTAAGAAGCTGATTTAATTTGTTATGAATGTATCATAGAGAATTATTGTCACTGGTGTCAGTGGCAACGGTGGTCTAAAGAAATTATTTGCGAGCAAAATCATACATTTTCCTTCTGTCATGAAAGAAAATGCCTTTTTAAAATAATATGGAAATTTAAAACCTAGTAATCTAAAATATGATTTAAGAAAACAAAAAAAAATGCAGTGCAAATTTATAAAAGAAAAATGTATTTATGTAAAGTGTCATATTTATGTAAAGTTAGCCAAATGATGTAGTGCTGGAATCTCAAACTAAAAGGGAACCCCCAATAGCAGTTTTTCTTTTTCAAGGACTATAGGAGTTGTTTTAACCATTTGAAAAGTTAGTACTTTATTTCAAAAGCTTAATTTCTGTTTTCAATAAAATCTAGTACATAAATACTTGTATGAAAACTCATTTTGAGGCCCCTCCTTGTCACGGCCCAGTCGTTGAGACATCAGAATTGTTAGATATGTTTTTATCATTGTGTGAATTTGCCTTATTCAGCTTGTGTACTAGCTAGCTTGCAATGTTTATACCCAGTCAAGTAGATTTTTAATAAATTTGTCAGAAAATTATAAATGCATTGAAGGCTTTTTACAACAACACCTCATGAGATTCCTGCAAGCATAAACGGGCTTAATTTAGTTATTAATGTCATAAAGAAATAAGACAGTAATATTTAAATCACTAAGCATTAACTGTATTGCCGGCAGACATTTTGGACCCCTATGCAGCAAATGCACGGGCCCCTATTACTCCCTGTGTTACAAGTTATTGGCCTTTTATCACGAATTGCTTCTACAGTCCGGACCTACAAGTTTTTCGGCCCCTATGCAATGCATCTTTTTGTCTCCTCTATTGGCTTGGGCATTATACTAGGTGGTCCATTTAAATTGAGACATTGAAATATCTCGTGAAATACGCATCATAAAAAAAAAGTGTTTTAATAAAGTCATCATATTTTCAAGAGAGGAAATTGATCCCCGCAAAATTTAGCCCTCCCCGACCACCTCCATGGATGGGGGAGGAGTCAAATTTGAAATGGGAACCCCCATTTTTTATTTGAGATTCGGATTCTATGTAAATACAAAAAAATACGTAACTTTTGTTTGAAACATTTTTTTCTAATCTTTGTAGATTGTGCTGCAATCACAAAAAATTAGTTAAGTTTCATTTTTTCAAGGGGAATCCACATGTTTTACTTACATTGGTGCATCGTTGAAAAAAAGTCTACGTTCATGTCATTGTTCCCAGGTAGCGCTAGAAGTAGTTATTTCATCAAGTGCTCCTCTTACGTCAGTTAGACATGTTTTACCATCTTCAAGTAGTATTTTTATACCTGGAGTCAAAATGAGGTATTTATTAAATTAATTTAAGTTATTTATTTTTTGTGATTGCAGTGCAATCTTCAAAGATTCGAAAAAAGTGTTTCAAACAAAAGTTACGTATTTTTTCCCGTAGAATCCGAATCTGCAATAAAAAATGGGGGTTCCCATTTGAAATTTCAAAGTTGCCTCCTCCTACACCCCTGGAGGTGGTGGAGGTGGGTTAAATTTTGCGGAGTTCAATATCCCTCTCGAAAATATGACTTTGTTAAAACATTTTTTTTTTATGCTGTGTATTTCGCAAGATATTTCAATGTCTTAATTTACATGGACCACCCGGTATTTCAGTCATGCATGTATAACTATCATACATCATATTATGACTTAAAGAAATCAGAGTCTTGGGAAGTCTATTTTGATAGACCTGTTTCCAACAGATTTGCATAATAAATACAATTCTGGTAAGCAATGGGCATTATGAATCCTAGAACTCAAATGCCCTGTGGACATGATCTGGAAATCTGGTAATAAATTGGATCTATTTATTTAAGGCATTTTATTATTTTTGATGGCATAGGCAAACGTTTTCTTTTCTAGGGTCTCTTTCAATTGTAGCATAAATATGCATTTAAAGTGACATATTGCTAATAAAACAGATACTTTGGAACCCTAAAGCTTAGGACCCTTTGAAAAAATGTCCATGTCCAGAGTTCTATCGATAGAGAGCCTCACACAGAATTTCAAATATAGCCTAGGGGGTCCTCATATCGAAAGGGAAAATATCGCACATGTTGCTTCTGGACAATAACATTCTAAGTACGCTACTGTTCGATGATGGTGATAGCTATAATTTTGCTACTTGACCTTCTATTACTAGAAGGCCTATAGTTATAGTTGAAGCAGGGTGAAGAAGGAATACAGATTAGGCAAAAGTTTTTAGGCGAAGACCTAGTAGGCTCAATGGAGCCCCTACAGCCACAAAATACACAAAAGCAAATAGACTAAAACTACTAAAAGATGCTACTGATTCTGCCTTACCAGCTTAAAACCCTATTCAGATTGCAAATACTGAAATCTGAATGACTGACGGTAAATTCCAGAATAACACAAAATATGAAATGAAAACATAAGAGGGGCTAATTAGTGGTTAAGATTCTACGTTGAAATCATCGGCTCCAAACAAAAGCTAAGAAATTCTTAGGATAAAACCAAAATCGCCCTTTCCAATTTTGAGGCCCTCTCCGAACATGAGGCTCCAAACAGTCGCATGGATTGCTTGGCCCTCGGGATGTCCCTGCAAAAGTCCTTCCGAGAGGTTGGTCGTAGGGGAAGAAGGGTACAGTCCTGTGGATGCTGACCCACTGGCATAGGCGGCACTAGGTTTTCACAATTGGGAGTGCTATGTATTGGGGCTCACAATTGGGGGTGCTTATTTGAAACATGTATAGTTTAAAAATAACGAAGTTTACTTGTGGAACTGTAATTCATTATAGTTTGTCCACTGATTTCTGCATGATATAGCTATGATCTTAATTCATAAAAAATACTAAAAGAAATTTGAAAATTATGAACACGCTAGCATAGATGCCAATAGAATATTAAATATGTTCTGCCAAACTCGATACAAAACTCTGTATCCTTGCGCGAGTTCACGACATTTCTTTATTGAAGCCTTGCGCATGAGCAGTCATTTGGAACTGGGTCTAGCCAGAAACCCTAAGAATATCTGATCTCAGATTTATAAATCCGTAAAAAAATAAATAAAATAACTTTAAAACAGAGAGAAAGAGAAAGTGAAAATTGTGGGAATAAGGGGCAATTGTTAAGTAAAAAGGAGTATTTGCACAGTTTTTAATGAGGGTGCTGAAGCACCCCTAGCACTATCCTGGTGCTGCCTATACCCACTGGGTTTCAGTCAAAATTGGGTGGCACTGCCCTAACCACCCGAACAGATATTTTGCACTTTCTGGTAGGTCGGATGTTCTGGGTTGGGTTGAACAACTTATCTTTAATCATCTTCATACAACACTACATATCATCACTAAAATGCATACATAGGGAGGGGGGGGGAATGCAATAATTATAAAGGTTCACCAAACTTCACAAAGAACTAAAATTACACGCATCAGTTTTCAAAAACTTTCAGCTACTAACTTTTAAATGCATGAATATATTTCAACACTCATGGTTATTCATTTCACTCGCAAAATGTGGTCTCATTAAAAGCGGTGCCTAACCATCAAGTTAATTATATCCAAGTTACAACGGCACATTATGTAATACCAGATACCATAGCTGTGTAGAAGTCTTGTACAGTCTGTTTCAAAATTATAAGACCACTCAAAATTCTACTCTTTCTCAACAAAGACAACTTTGAATGTGAATTTCAAAGGAGGTGTATGAAACGAAACAATTTTGCAGTGTTGATTTAGCTTAGAGAAAAAAAACCGGATCGAATATCTTTTTGGTGCTAAACAATTTTTCGAAATCACGGTGTTACATAAATATAAAACCACTTCAGTTTTCTAATAATGCAGATGATTTTTGTTTAACTTCGGAGTTTAACTGTAACCTAAACCACCTGGAAAGGATGGAAGGAAGGAAAAAAGGCAGAAATTCAGAATTGAACTGTTTGATTCTTTGGATTATTAAAATGTCTCGTGGAAGTGATTTGTCTGAAGCAGAAATGTGAAAAGTTTGGTTCTACAATGGAAAATGAAAGTCTTAACGTAAGTAAGATTCTCAATCATTCTAAAACGACTATTCACAATGTTTGTAGTAAAAAAGAATTGTATGGAAAGCAGAAAAGATGTGGTCGCAAAAAACAGTTATCAGCTCGTGATAACAGGCAAATTTTCAAGATTGCAATGAAAAACTACCAGTCCACTTGTAAAATAGTACAGAAGACAAATAAACAAGTGTCTCGTGTAACTGTGTGGCGAAGTTTGAAGTCGAATGTTGATGTTAAACTTTGGAAATTAAGAAGCAAACCATGACGTCTTAAACATCATAAAGAAGCACGTCTGTAGTGGGCAAAGAATGTCATGTCCTGGAACTCTACATGGAAAAATATAATAGTTTCGAAGGAGAAAAAATTTAACTTAGATGGTCCGGACATCAATATCTACTACTGGCATGACTCTCGTGAGTTCTTCAGTAGACAGATGGGAGGCGGTTCCGTTATGGTGTGGGACGCTTTCTCATATGCAGGAAAATGCAATCTGCAACTCTGACAGTTATCAATGGATGTTATACGAAAGTCTGATATCCTTTGGACCACTTTTAGGAGGGCCGAAGTGGAAGTTCCAACAAGATAATGCTCCCAGTCATGCATCTAAATCAACAAAAGCATGGTTCAAAAGAGAAAATATTGATGTTATATCTTGGCCGAGCCTTAACCCTGACCTAAACCCCATGGAAAACCTGTGGGGTTATTTGTCTCGCCAAATATACGAAAACAACAAACAATATCATTCGGCATATGAATTGGAAGTCTCCATTATGGAGAAATGGGGCAATATTCCATAATCCATTCTTAAAAATTCAATTAAATCAATGCCAAATCGTGTATTTCAAGTTATTCAGAATAATGGTAGAGCAACAACTTACTAAATTTGCTAAAACTTTCTTTCCACATCTGGTCTTATAATTTTGTAATAGGTTTTTGTGCCACTTTTTTGTCATATTGCTGTTATATTTATCCTAAATGAATTTAGTACATGCAAGTTGCTAAATTTTATTTAAAACTTGTACTGACATGGAGTTGTTTTGATTTTGAATAAAAAACATTTCATTAATTACCTAAATAACAAAAAATCTCGTGGTCCTATACTTTTGTAACAGACTGTATGACTCAAATGGATGACTTAATGATTCAGCACAAGAGGCTTCCGGGTCGCTTTGCCAGACTATTTACCAATTTTATGCTGTAAGGAAATGTCTTGTACAGAAATAAATATACGAGTCATCTCTAAATCAGCTTGAAAGATGATGTTTACACTGTTTACAGTAATGATATTCAATTCTGATCTTTCAATTTTTAAATTACCATATATGCTTGCTTATAAGTAGAGAAATTTATGACAAAAAAAAGCTTGAAAGTGCTGGGGGGGGGGGGACTTATATGTGGAATCTAAGAAAACAAATCGTAAGTCTAAAACTTCTTTTTTCTATGAGGCAATCTTCCTGAAAACGATGCAGTAGTAATTACACAATCACACATTCGGAGTTTCTCTGCACTTCAAAACTCTCCTGTGAGTTACTGCCCTCCTGATTCTCACACTACCAGCGTATCGCGTCATATAAAAATATACATACGACTGTTATATACTACATGCAATTCACTCTTTTTTGTTCGATGTTTATGTCTAACTTCTCCGATTACAGCTGATCGTCTTCGACAAAAAATTGCTCTTTTGCAGAGAGTACCCAATAACAACTGTGTTGTTTCAAGTCAATTCGGGATTCATGAAAAAAATCGGCTCAAATAACAGACAGATATTGTTTTGATTGCACTGTGAGTCAAGAATGTTTGGGACAGGGATGCAATACCTGCAGGAAATGATCGTGAAATTGTTCAAGAAATGTTGCTTTAGTAATGAATTTTATGGCATAAATCATGAAGCTTGATGATGGGTTTTTTATAAATGACAGGGATTTTTATGGCATGGGCATAGATGGGATTGCCAATATTTAAATGACACGCCAATCGTTTTTAAATCTTTTGGCAAGTTTGACTCGGGCTATATGTATTAAACTTGCTTGGAATCAGACTTGAAAGGGTTCTGATGAAGTTTTTGTTCTGAAAATTACATTTTATTACTATATATAGATTTTTTTTTAAGTGTTTTTGAATAATTTATTGAAAAATTTTTTTTTTCTCTTTAAGGATTGATTTATACACGAGTTTTGGATTTTTTCTGATTTTCTTTTCTGAAAGTAGGGGGGTCAACTTATATGCCAGTATATATGGTAGTACTTTTTCCATATTTTATACTGCTGATCAGATCAATAAAATGAATCATTTTATAACAAATCATTAAATAATTTCAAACAAACATATATCACTAAATATTAAAATTATAAATTGCAATTTCAAATGATTTTATTCTTTTCATTAACATGGCCATAGGAATGTAGCAATTCCTATTCTTTATTCACCCAAGTAACCTCTGACTATCCATTTTTTTCAATTGTAACCTCTGACTGTCCATATCACTCAATTGTACCCTTTATTACATAAGTTATGTTTGACTGAATTTTTGATGAGCCGAAAACAATATGTAGCAATATGCAAACAATATGTATTTTTCTAAAATTTTCAGTCCAATTTGATTAGACTTCATGACAATAACACTGCAAAAAGAAACAATTTTTGTGTTTATGCAAATGCTGTATACAATAAAAATTAGTTTTCAAATGTATATCAAGGCTTTTATAAGAATTTAAAGTAATATTGTTTTTTTTCCAATTATAAAGTTTTATAATTGTTGTATAAATGTTAAATGCATTTTTAAATAATTATCAATCATGCATCTTAAAATTTATTTTTCAGTACCTTTTGAAGACTTGAACTATGACAGCTTTGTTAAGAGGTTAATTTTCTCATTTGTTATCTTCATTTATATATGAATTTATTTATAATTGATTTACATATCATTGCATTCTTATAATGATTCTCTAAATAATCTATATGTGTTTAAAGTATAATTAATAGTTGATAATAGTTGAATTTTGATGAATTTTTAAAATATATATACTTTTCGTGTGTTGAAGATTTTGGAATAACTTTAGTATAAAGAATTTGCATTTGATGAGATTTTAGGTGTGATTATAATAGTGTGATGGGATAATCCCTTGGAACTATGTGACAATCCCATGTTTAGCTAACTGTGCCGCATCGTAATAGCAAAGAATATGTATGTGAAAGCACACATTTGTTTTGATTTGAAATGGTTCATTTTTTTCAACTGTGTTCTTTGTAGAGTAAAAATTTGAATTTTCTGAATTTCATGTTACGTCTGTAGTCTATAAGCCATGAAACATCTGTTATACAAACAGCTGTTGCTACTTGCGACCTCAGACAAACATTCTGTACTGTGGACCGGATTCTGTAATGTTTTTTAGTGGGCGAGCGTAGTGAGGTAAACTTACAAAGTGAGCATGGGTCCATGTTCAAATTGTTAGGAATCAACAGTTGTACAAACAGCTGTTTCCACATTGCGGCCTTTGACAGAGAACAAGCATTCTTATGTCCTAGCTGTCAACTCGACTGGTTTTTCTGGGAAACTCCCGGTTTCCCTTATTTTAACGATTTTCCCCTTATTTTTTTTAATCAATATAAAATGTTGGTATTATTTTTCTGTATTTGGGTTCAAGATTCGATTTAAAAGCAGTATTGCATCACAAATTACAAATTAATTTTGCTTAAAGAGCAACTGAAAAATTGCACCGATTTGCAATAACTGTGATGCATCTTCTTTGATTGTAATGATAGTCTTTCATCACAAGTTTATTTTGAGAGTTCCCACATTAACATGTTGCACACTTTTGAACATATATTGGATGTCATGTACCCATAGTATGTTGTTGTTGAAACCCAGACCGTCCGACCTACTAACCCTAGTATGTTGTTGTTGTTGAGACCAGACTGTCCGACCTACCAGAAAGGTGTAAGGTAACTATTTAACCCTAGTATGTTGTTGTTGAAACCCAGGCCGTCCGACCTACCAGAAAGGTGTAAGGTAACTGTTTGGACTTTTGGGTCTACAGACTAACATGCTCATACACTATGTAGACACAGAAATAGTTTTAGGCATCATCGGCATTGGAACCCTTGCCATACTGTTGTTGTTGACACCCAGACCGTCCGACCTACCAGAAAGGTGTCAGGTAACAGTTTGGACGGTTGGGAAGTGCCACCCAATTTAGACCGGAACCCAGTGGGGGAGGCATCCACAGGGACCGTACCCTCCTTCTCCTACCACCAACCTCTCGGAAGGACTTTCGGACCCACATGCTTAACGTGATCGTACTCCGCATGAACACTTCGGCAGTGGCTGGAATCGAACCCGGGCCTACCGAGTTCAACTCCAGCGCGCTAACCAATGGGCTACCCCACCCCTAACACTAGTATGTTGTTGTTGAGACCCAGACCGTCCGACCTACCAGAAAGGTGTAAGGTAACTGTATTAACCCTAGTATGTGTAATATTACTGTAAATCCTTTGATAACTGAATGCTTTTATCAATAAGACCAATTTCAAATCATTACATCCATGTTACGGTTTCAGATTAGCTGCATCTACCTCATAGCAAAAAGCTGTTTTAAAAATACTTTACAATGACTATCTCATGGAGCGATTTCTGCAATGCAGTAATTCCATACTCTCCTCTGTCTGCCCAGAAAATTTTTTGCTGTAACATGCCATTCCATTCTTCAGTATGTATTGATGCATCACAGCTTTTTGAATGATAGATATGAACTATTGTTTTTTTATGAGTATATGAGTGGAGGGCAGAGCTGTCAACTGTTTGGATTTTCGAAATGGGTGAAATATGTCTGGGTTCATAAAAATGAAATATCTGGCAGGTAATATTTATTAAAATGGCTCAGAAAATCAAAATTTAAGTTGTTAAGGCTCCCCCCTTTTTCCCCTTTTTTTGTGAATTAAGTTCTATTAATTTTTTTTAATTTTTGAATATTTTGTGCATTTGCCAAGATCTCACCTACTATTTATAAAACTGCAACTTTCTAGCTAAAGCTCGCTTTTACTCACGATTGCCACATCAATCACCATGTTTTTAACTAAAATTGACTCGTTGAAAAACTGTGAGTCAGATACAACTCTTAAAACTCACTGCCTCCCCCCTCTCTCTCTAGTGTTTTTTTTTTATGTCTGACTGTTTTATATACCTATGCTGTTTAAAATAAAAAGTGCAGTCATTACAGTAAATAGCTTTAACAAAAGTAATAATTGTTTCAAAACTTTATTACATTATTAATCACAGTATAAATGTGTATGGTATATATGTACAAGTGCAAGACTTCAGCTTTATCGTTCTTAAATTATGTTAAAGAGTAGCAAAATATGACTCACAAATTTAAAAGTTTGACATACTTTTGATTAGTAAAAGTCGCTGACTCAATTGTGCTATCCAAGAGTGAGCTCTGCTAGGCCAAGAAGTATTTTAAATTGATATACATGTATATTAACATTGCCAGACTGGTTTTAATACTGTAGATTTTGGATCAAATGTCATCACATGATCATTACATGTATTAATCCTTAAAAGTATTGGATAATTTCTCAGGGGTTGCAATAGCTACACCACAATATAACATTTTTAATAAATTCTATATTAATGCATATATATAATTTAGCAAAGCCTAATACTTATTACTTAAAAATAGGTGTATTTATTGTTGGTGCGAAGAGAACCCCATTTGGATCTTTTGGGGGAAAATTAAAAGATTTTACTGCCACTCATCTTGGTGCTATTGCAAGCAAAGCAGCTCTTGAAAGTTCAAATGTAAAGCCGGAGCAAGTAAACGCTGTTAATTTTGGCTGTGTTATACAAGTAATGTTATTTATTTGTATTTTTATATTTTTAATTTTATTTAATTTGATACTTTGCCCTCAAATATTTGTTAATTACTTAATATTTAAGGTGGGTTTCTTTTCAGTATTTTTGTCAATTTGATGTATTATTTAGCAGGATATTAATTTTGGAAAAAATAAAATTTGTAATGCAAAACATTCATTGTTTCAAATGAAGAATGATAAACAAATACATTTTTAAAATCTTAAATAATAAAAGGCAATGTCTGTGTGTCTTATACACTATACGTTCAGCGACCGCGCATCGGAGAGCTACGAAATTTGGCAGTGGGTGGGTGGGAAGGGGACACGTGAAAACCGATTTTTAAAATTTGAATTATTTTTTTAGTTTTATGCGATTTCGACCTTTTTTTTTCCCTTTTTCCTCCACGATCCAGACATAATAAAAAACAAATCACACCACCGGAGAGAGCAGACAATTGCAAGTAAAAATATATCAATTTCTATTTCTAATATTTTTTAAAGATTTTAAAACAAAAGTCACTTTTGGCTCAAAAAAACGATTTTTGGTTTTTAAATTCTCACATAGTAAAAAGTACTCATAATTTCGACTAATAATTTAAATTTTTAGAAAGGTCAAAGATCTGGCATTCTTACAAGTCCAATCTGGTCAAGAAATAATTATAAATATCCACAGGATCGCGATTTTAATGACCTAAGGATTTTCAATTTCTCTGCAAACCGCATTTTCACCCGTTGAAGTTTTTCCTCGTCTCCATGGAGACCGCCCTTCCGGTTTTAAATGAATTAAGATATGTGTTGTATACAGCGGGTGAAATGATTATATTTATATGATATTTTAAGTGGATATTTTAAATAATTTAAATTATTGAATTATGGTGGATTGAATTGTTGTGATGTATTTGAAATTATTGCTGGTGACTGGGAAGTCTTTTAGAAATTTTAGTGCTGTTTGCCCTTTCCTTATAATTCTGGCGTGCTGGTATTACTATTAGCAGAGTAGAAGTTTAGCAGAGGATGATACGCAGTTGTGAAGTGTACTTCAATAAAAAGCAAGTTCGTCAAACACAAACACAACTTTTATTCTTGTGAGATCCATTGCATAAGTTATAGTTACAAAAGCACTGTAACATTCGTTGCAAAGCAAACAGTATATACAAAATGAGCTAGCAAGCTCATGAAAAAGGGTTTGTAAACAGTTTATGCCTAGGCACACACTCTCAGTTACTCGTACAGTTGCTATAACATTGGTAAGTAGAGAAAAAGCTACATTACCACAAATGCCGTGCACGTTAACGAAGCCACCATCGTCAGGTCACACGTCATGGCATTACTCTGAGTCCAAGACCGCGAAAAATTAACTTGGTCTCTTTAAAATTGAAAGAGCCAAACCACTAGAAAATATTTTATCGCACTTTCTGAAATAACTATCGGAACCTTGACTCCTACTTAGTTTAAGCAACTTAGCTGACAATGCTAACGTACCGCAACATACTCATACCGAGTATTTGCTAAGCATCAGATCATACGATCTATCTATCGATCAACCTATTGATCAGACAACCAGTCTATCAAAGACAACAGACAGAAGAAGAAGATAAGTAACTGAGATTGCGTCCTATCATCTATACACCGTGATGGGTACGTTCCGGAACTGAACCGTTGACGGCAGCGCCCTCACTATATGCAAATCAGGATGCGCGCGCGGCAAGAAGGCGATTTGCATGAATGGCATGTTCTGTTCCCGTCACGAGTCGTTCACGGTAACGGTAAAACCATTCTTATAATGAATACACGTTCCCGCAATAATGAGAATTGCGACGAAAACAGAACCAAGTTTCCAACAATTATTATATTTATGTATTTGTGGAACGATATGGATGATTGATGGAACGTTTTAATTTATGGATATTTTAAATGATGGAACGATGGATATTTTAAATGATGGAACGATGGATATTTTAAATTTATGGATAAATAATAATGATAAATAATAATAATATGGATAAATAATAATAATGATAATATGTATAAATAATAATTTTAAATGGTGGAACGATAGAATGAGGATGATGGAATTAAGAGCTTAGCATATGGTCATTATAAAATTTAAATTAGCGCGCGGGAAGTTAGCGCACGGGAATTTCACTTGGTAGGCCCAGGTTCGATTCCCGCCACTGCCTAAACTGCCTCTGTGTTCAGGTGGTGTACGATCACATTAAACTTGTGGAACTGTAAGTCCTTCCGAGAGGTTGTTGGTAGGGGAAGGAGGGTATGGTCTTTGTGGATGCCTTCCCCACTGGGTCCCGGTCTAAATTGGGTGAATAAATAGAAAGTTATGGAGATTGTCGCGGAGGGCGCTGTAGCCCAGTGGTTAGCGCATGGAAATTGCACTCGATAGGCCCGGTCCGATTCCCGCCACTGCCAAAACTGCTGCTGTGTTCACTCAGAGTACGATCACGTTAAACATGTGGGACCGTAAGTCCTTCCGAGAGGTTGGTGGTAGGGGAAGGAGGGTATGGTCTTTGTGGATGCCTTCCCCACTGGGTCCCGGTCTAAATTGGGCGAATAAAAAGAAAGTTATGGAGATTGTCGCGTAGGGTGCGGCAGCCCAGTGGCTAGCGTGCGGGAATTTCACTCGGTAAGTCCAGGTTCGATTCCCACCACTGCCAAAACTTGCCGTGTTCACACGGAGTACGATCACGTTAAACATGTGGGTCCGTAAGTCCTTCCGAGAAATTGGTGGTGGGGGAAGGAGGGTACGGTCCCTGTGGATGCCTCTCCCACTGGGTTCCGATCTAAATTGGGTGAATAAAAAGAAAGTTATAGAGAATGTCGTGGAGGGGAAGTACCCCAATGGTTAGCACGCGGGATTTGCACTTGGTAAGCACGGGTTCGATTCCCAAACCTGCTGACATGTTCACTTCCGTAAGTCCTTCCGAGGATTTACAGACCAAAACAAATTTACATTGGACTGGAAAAAAAGAAAGTTACGGAGATTGTCATGGAGGGCGCGGTAGCCCAGTAGTTAGCGATTCCTGCCACTGCCTAAACTGCCGCCGTGTTTAGGCGGAGTACGATCACGTTGAACATATCGGTCCGTAAGTCCTTCCGAGAGGTTGGTGGTAGAGGAAAGAGGGTACGGTCCCTGTGGATGCCTCCCCCACTGAGTTCCGGTCTAAATTGGGCGAATAAAAAGAAAGTTATGGAGTTTGTCTTGGAGGGCGCGGTAGCCAAGTGATTACGCGCAGGAATTGCACTCGGTAGGCCCGGGTTCGATTCCTGCCACTGCCGAAACTGCCACCGTGATCACGCAGAGTACGATCACGCTAAACATGTGGGACCGTAAGTCCTTCCTAGATGCTGGTGATAGGGGAAGGAGGGTACGGTCCCTGTGGATGCCTCCCCCACTGAGTTCCGGTCAAAATTGGATGGCACTTCCTGGCCGTCCAAACCTTACAGCTTTCTGGTAGGTCGCGCCAGCGAGTTTGCAACGATCAGAATTTGCCACGGTCAGAATTTTCAAGGGTAGCGAACAGGCTGGTCGCCAAAGGCGGCTAGTGTTAAATAAATTCTCTTCACCTCAAGTAGCCCAGCTAAAAATTGAACTGAATAACAAAACTTAGTCAATTGTTAAATTTTTACTAACCAAATTATTTTTTGCATTCAGCTTATGTTCACTTGCGTTTCTGAGAATCCACTATATTTTGCCATCCATCTCCATCCCTTAATTGTTGTACATTAGATTGACTAAACTAGCTTTGAGTGTATATTTTAATTATTTTCACATAAATTGTGCGATTGCTCAATTCAGTTTGTATTCTTGTGTTTTGCTGAGAGTTCACTAGTATCTTTTTCAGTCTGTCTCCATTAACTAAACTAACATGTTTTCATATCCTTGTTATTTATTATGGTTAATTTAATTATCTTCATATAAACAGTGCAATTGCACAATTCAGTTTGTATTCCCGAGATTTCATAAGTATTTTTTCTATGTTAATATCTTTAATGTTTCATATAATTTGCCAAATAGTATGAAAGTTAGCTCTTTTAGCTATAAGTTTCTTCTTATATTTAACAATTAACATACCCTTGCTATGTTGTAAATCTAAGGGCATTTTTCTCAGTTAAAAAAAAAAATCTGGTTTTGAAATGCCAAATTTTAAAATTTTATTTTAAAATTTATTTTAAAAAATATTTTTATTGATAATGCATGAAGTAATAAATAAATTAGTAATATTAAATTAATAAAAACGTTTTGTATGCAAGTAAAGAATAATGTTCATAAGGTAGAATTTGAATTCACATTGAGAAAAAAATCCTTTTTCTGTATTTTAGCTTACTTTTATTTATTTCACGATAATTATTCAGAACATCACGAATTTTTTCAAGTAAGAATCTACATATTTTTAATCATTCCGAGTAGGCAGCTATGTCTGTAGTTTTCACACAGGGATCATTCCATGTGAAATCAGCAACAAAAAGAATATTTGGCATGACCATTTTTTAAATTTTTTGTGCAGATTTTTTTTGTAGTTTAAAAACAATTTTTAAATGTTTTTTCTTATTGTTTGCTTTTTAGGTACGGCCATTTTTCCAACATTGCTGACTATAAATTTGGTTAATTTTGATGCTCATGTAAACTTAAATACATTGAGACTCAAAACAGATAGACTTGGGATATAAACTATTTTACTGGTCTTAAAGTGGACTATATTTCATGTCATTGTAATGTTTGGTTAACTGCAACGTGATGGGCTGATATTAAGCATTGAATTTCAGCATCAATTTTGCTAAAAATGCAGTTTTTAGGCCTGTTACAATAAATGAAAGAAATTAATCTGAATCTTCAAATTTTCACCACATCTTATTTTACTTCCGTAGTCTTAGCCTAAAAAAAATCTAGTTTGTACTTCACTTTTTACTTAGATTCTAGGGTTGCCAAACTTCTAGAATTTCATAAATGATCTCTTTTAACACCCTTAAAACTCCATGTGGTGCATAATTTAAAGTTTTCAAAAACTAGTTCAATAAGACAACAATTTAATGCAGATAAGCAGGTGAAAGATAGAGATGAAGTTGAGTCGGCAATCAAAAGGCCCAAAAACAATAAGTCACCTGAGCATGATCTTATCTCTGCGGAGTTGCTTAAGACTGGAAGTCCCCGACTGCTTGAGCACTTGCATAGACTTATTTTGATTATTTGGAACTCGGAGAAGCTGCCATCGGAGTAGAGTATTGGCATTTTATGCCCCATCCTTAAGAGGGGAGACCCAATGATCTGTTACAATTATAGGGGTATTACCCTTCTGTGCACATGTTATGAAATCCTTTCCACTATTCTGTGTCACAGACTCAAGCCGTTTGCTGACTTTGAGATTGGTAGCTATCAATGTGGATTTAGACGAGGAAAATCCACTATTAATCAAATTTTCTGTTTACATCAGATTTTGGAAAAATCAATTGAATATGGTATTGACACTCACCACTTGTTTATTGACTTTAGGGCTGCATTTGACAGTGTGAGTAGGAAGCATTTAATGGACGCAATGTATGAATCTAATATTCCTGCTAAACTGATTAGACTTGTGATGTGTACATTGCATGATACCAAATGTAAAATCAAATTTTTGGGCGTTCTTTCCGAGAGCCTAAGTGTCAATAATGGTGTGTAACAGGGGGACTCTCTCTCGTGCATTCTCTTTAATGTCACACTGAAGAAGGCTGTACGAGATTCAAAAATTGATGTACGGGGAAACACCATACACAGGTCTGTGCAGCTCCTAGCCTATGCTGATGATATCGATATCATTGCTAGGAGTGTTCCGGGCTTGAGAGAAGCATTCTCCTCCTTGGAGGTAGCTGCAAGTCGAATGGGATTGATTGTAAATGTTTCTAAAACCAAATATATGCCAGTACAGAAAACATCAACTGGTGATACGTTCAACTTTCTGAAAATTGGCTGACATGAGTTTAAAACTGTTTCTGGTTTTAAATACCTGGGATCTTTTGTTAATGCAAAAAATGATATTATCCCTGAAGTTCAAAATCGTATTTCACTGGCCAACAAGGCATGTTTTGGACTTCGCCCTGTTTTGAGGTCTTGTTTCCTCTCTAGAAAAACAAAGTTCCTTATCTATAAAACTATCATTAGGCCGGTCCTAATGTATGGTTCGGAAACACGGTCTTTAACTAAAAATGGAGAGGGTAGAGTTGCTGTTTTTGAGCGTAGGGTTCACAGAGGCATCCTTAGTGGAGTAAAGGAGAATGGCCTATGTGCAGAGGCATTTTAATTCAAGAGATTTATAGATATTTTAAGGAACCCGATATTATTAAATATTTTAAAATTAAGCAAATGAACTGGGCTTCTCATATTGCTAGAATGGATGAAAGGGACCTGGTAAAGAAGATGTTTGCTGCAAGGCCCTTTACTAGTAGAAAAAGAGGAAGACCAAAGCTGAGATGGCTTGACTCAGTTGATTCGGATTTTAGAGTGATTGGAGCAAGAGACTGGCAGATCAGGTCTAGAAATAGACAGTCCTGGAGGAATCTTCAGCGGAAGGCCATGGCTCATCCTGGGCTGTCATGCCAAATATGATGATGAAGCAGGTGAAAGGTCCTTTTTTGTATATTTTATCCTTTTTATTTTTAAAATTGAAAAAAAAAGTGGCATTTTCAGCACATGGAAAATTTTTGAAACAGGAAGTTAGTTATTACTTAAATGTCTATTTAAAAATATGTCGTTTTACTTGTGCATTTGTTTTCTTATTATCATTAACATTAATTTAAAGGTGATTTCATCTATTTTTGCTTACAATTGGGCATGGAGAGGGGAGAGGAAGAGAAGTTGTCTGTGTTAAAAAAAAAATGCATATTAAAATATTATTTGTACCATGTTACCTCAAACAAAATGTTCTTTCAATGTTATAACTTTGCATTATCTTCGACTCGTATGAAAATTGCCACTTTTACCCCCCTTCCCCCCAAGAAGATGTATGTTTTCTGGCAATCTCAACCCTGGACTACAGAACCTGGAATTCAAGGAATATCAACATTCTGAAAAAATTGGGGAATTCCTAAAAAAAGAAAACTAAAATCTGGACAAGAGAGTTTTAAAATTTCAATTTTTTTTAGTGAGCCCTCTCATCTTTATTGTTTTGAAAGTTGTCAAGATATTTCATATGACCAGAAAAACAGATTTATAAAATACTGTTTTTGCTTATATATAATTTTATTGCAATAAGTGATATTTAACTATATGAATTCTTGACTGAATTTTACAGAACACTGCAGAGTTTATAGCAGAGTTTTATAGCTTAAATAGAGTTTCAATGCTTGAAGGGTTGATATTTGTAATAATATTGTTTTTATATAACTCTTGCATAAATTCTATACTTTGATTATTTCAATGCTGAAAGTAATTAATTTTAATTAGTTGTTCTGAATTATCACTTTCAATTTTATAAATTGACTATTTTATGCTTGTTAAACTCATATTCAGTAAAAGTACATATCGGACAATTTTTGAAGATATTATCTGGAAGCCAGGAAAATAACAGGGATTTTTTATTTGAGATGCTGTAGCCTCCCTGATTTCTTTGTATTATGTTTCACTATTAATTCATATTTTCTTAAAGTATTGATTATTTTTTATTTGTGATATCGCAGGTATAGACATATAGACTACATTCCTGTGTATTGTTGAAACATCCAAAAGCTTACATTTCCATCCATGTTTAATTTCATTTTATTTCAATTAAATGCTGCATAACATTCATTTCTATGTATTATGTTTCATTTTTAATTCATATTTACATATAATATTGATTATTTTGTATTTGCTATTTCACGAATATATATTGCTCTTATGTGTAATGTAAAACATCCAAAAGTATCCATTTCCATTCATGTTTAGTTTTAAATTGTTTTAATTAAAAGAGGCACAACATTCATTTCTTTACATTGTTTCATTATTACTTTCTTATTTTATAAAATAATTATTTTTATGTGATTTCGTGAGGATAATTTAAACATTCAATTCCATCCATCTTACTTCTCATACAATCTTAATTTATATAAACAGAGCTTTATATTTTTGCAATGTGTATAAAAATGAATGATTATTTTCTTGAAAAAAAAAAATGAGGTATTTATTGTGCTTTTAGTTTTATTCTGTTATTTTCTTGGTAATGAAGTATTTCAAAAGCATTTCCCCCTCCCCCCCCCCAGCTTAGCTGGGTAACTCAGTTTGTTCTTCTACTGTCTTTTTAAATAATTAGTATCATTGAGGGCATAAATCAGCATTTTGAAATACATTAAAATAATTGCACTTTTTAAAATTTTTTATATTACTTTTTAAACAGCTTTAAATTCTAATTTCAATCAATGTGTCGCAACTTAATATTTTTTCTGCATGTTACTATTAGAACTTTAAAGTGTCCACTATTGTTATATTTTATTTATAAATTAAAAAATGTACATTATTGCAAAATTTCAGTTCTTACTGAAACATTACTGAAAATATGTTGAGTTACTGACTAGACCATGCAGGGATTTGGCAACTCTGCATTTATGTAAAGCATGTGGGAGGTCTTAAACTTGTAGACCAATGTCAATTAATCCTCTAAACTAGACTTCACTCTAAACTTCATGACTAAGCAGAGTCGTTGTACAATCTATATTGCTGCCTCAGATTTTTAAGTGTTTAAATTTCAAAAAGTTACCAAATATCCTGTATAATTTTTATAAATTTATTGCAGGCTAGTTCTAAAGATGGCCCCTACATATCACGACATATTGCTTTAAGAAGTGGTATACCAAATCATGTACCATGTTTGACCGTAAATAGGCTCTGTGGCTCAGGTTTTCAGGCTGTTATCACTGGATGCCAAGTAAGTTTAGTTTGTATATTTTGCAAATATGTGTGACTTTCTTTTTAAATTGGATAAAGTTAATTTTCATGCTATTTAAAATATGGTTGAATAGATTTCTTTCTTTTTGAGTGAAATCTAATATTTTAGTCCTCATAGAATAAATGTTTCAAAATGATATTTATTAATGTACATATACGAAGACTTGAATTACATGGAAAATGCCTATTTAAAAATACATTCAACTGTTTTAAATTACCATGAAACTCAAAATTTTCTTTCCTAATTTAGCAATAATAGACAACATAATATGAAGTTGGTGTACGTTTGGTTGTGTGTAGAAGTATTATTTAAATTTACTTTTTATGTAGGAAAATTGTTTCCTATTGCAGATGTGACATTTCATATTCTCAAGGCTCGAGTTTTCATGTTAAAGCATTTAATTTGCATGGCCCAATATTTTTAAAAGAATGCATTACATGTCAACATTGAGGCTTTGGAATCGCAAAAAGTTTTCATGATAAAAATAGCCATGAATCCTATTTGGTGTTCTAGCCATTCTCAAACACACATCGAAAATGATGTAAATGTGCAGTGTGCATTTTGACTTGCATGCTTTTGAATAATAGTCATTTGGTGATGAATAGAACATTTCCAGGGATTGTCCAATTTTCCATTTGGTGAGTTACATTTTATTTAAATTTTGAAATTTTAATCTAATGACCTAAAACGTGGTGTCGATTCTATAAAATAATGGTGACTTCCCAATGGTTTGAAGCACATGGCAGATTTCAAATTCTGTTTTTAATTTAGGTTTGGAATTTTACCTTGAATTGTCACTGTGGGGGGAAAATCGGTATATGGAAGCATTAACTGGACGAGTATATTATATGCAGTGTATGAAAAGGGGCCTCTCCTCCACTTGCGGAGGATACCGCTCTGCTACCATTATGATGTCACGAAGTAATATCACAAAAGTGACGTGCAGCTCTTTCTAAATTAGTATGAAAAGTACCGACATGTTTAGGACCCTTCTCTTACAGCGGACAATAAAACCTCTTAAACACATTTTTTGAAAGATAAAATATTTTCCAACTCTTTATTGGCTATTGCCTCACAACTTTGCTAGCATAGGAAATCCAAAAAGAAAATAGAACGCTTTCTCCTACATTTGCATGGCAGCTTCAGGACTCCATTGTTGCAAACCTTACATGAAGCAAACAGCCACGGACAATTTTCTTTTCAACCAATCAGGTGAAAGAGAACAGGACTTGGCATATTCAGCTTCAAATTGATTGGCCGTAGTGACTCCTTTCAAGATTTCCAAATTTCATGCATGAGTGGCTAGCTACCATAATGATTTAACAGTATGCTAATACACAAGCGGATAATACAATCTGACTAGTTTTTAAATTAATATAGGTGATATTAGCAAATTTAAAGTAATTATAAAAAAAGTGCAGTTTGTAGTTTTTGATATTAATTATTAAGTTACATGCCTCTGTGATGAATAAACTGTAACCGTGTTAAAATGAACTTGTTTACTTTTCTCACGGTCTTTTCTATTTAGTTATAATGCCTTAGAGGGTTGTGGCAGGTTGTAAAAGAGTGTTTTATATTTTCTGTTTGCTCCTTGATTGTTTTCCTAGAATACAGAGGTTTAAACCTATTGTAAAGTAAAACTGGTAATTTCTTATCCTATCACTTCAATTAACAAACTAATCTGGATTTTACAGATTTTTCTTTAAGAGGGTTAATTTCCTTTGGGATAGAAATTGGTTAGAGTACTTAGAGAATATGAGAAATCAGTAATTCCTTTGGTTGACAAAGCTTCACACATTTAACTTCAGAGATGTTCAAACCAAAAATGTTTATTGGTGGTGGTAGTAATCGGCGATCAATATTAGGATTAAAAAAACAAAAATAGATGACTTTCCTTCATCAGAAAAAACAAATGACTCTCCTGCAGCAGAAAATAAAAATTTCAAATAGTATTGCGACAGAAACCAAAAGTTCAGATGTTGATTGCTCCAGTTTGACCATTCCTGAAAGTGTTCAATGTAGGAAATCTGTAAATAAACCAAAGCAAAGAAGAGGCTTTTTGGATAAATGGACAAATGAATTCAGGTGGATTTCTTATGAAAAAGGAGTTGCAAATTTTGTAGCATCTCAAAGGGGGGAGAACAATCTAGCAAATTTTCAGTTGGATTTAGTGGTCCATTCTAGCATGAAACTTTTAAGCTTCATGATAAGTCACTGCAGCATAAAAAGAATGCTGAAATAATTGAAAACTCTCAAAAGCCACTCGAAGAAATACCTTTGGTAAAATGTATTCGAAAGATGGACAGTGTGATGTTTAGCCAGTTAAAAGTTCTATTTAACATGAGTTACTACATAGTAAAAAATAAGCCATTTTCATATATTGCCTCTTTTGCAGTTTTGACCGAAAAATTGGATGTAAATGTTCAACAACAGTATTTGAAAAGACATGCTTGCCGGGAATTTATTTCTTATGTCTAAGGAAAAATTGGATTTAAAAATTCAAGCTGTAAAAGAATCCCAGTTTGTGAGCATCCTTTTAGATGGTTCTACAGACAAAGCAACCTCAGAAGAACTTATTTCGTATGTTAGATACATAAAAAGGGCAAAAGTAGAAGAATGCTTTATAGGAGTTTTAGAACTTGAAAATAGCACTTCTGCATGGAATTTTCCCACAATTGGAACACTTTTTAATAGCCGTAATTTAAACATGAATAACAAATCATGGATTGTTGGTATAGTAACAAATGAGGTTTCGAACATGATTGGCTCAACATCTGGTGCCAGATTTAAAGAAATATTGCTTCATATGTTGAATGTCTATTGTGTGACACATCAGTTGCAATTGAGTGTGCTTTTCAGTATAAAAAATGTCCCATATCTTACAGCATTTGACTCTCTTCTAATTAAGATTCACAGGTTGTAATGGACATTCAAGCAAAAATATTCAATAACTAAAAACAGTAGCTGCAGTATTGACACAAAAGATTTTGAGATTTATCTTTAGTCTTTCAAACAAAATTTTACTTCTGAGTCAAGTAGATTGTGAGGTTCGAAAGGCTAAGAAACTAGGAAGATTTGAAGAATATGAAAGGAAAGAATGAAGAGATGTTTTTCCATTTGTACAATGCAGAAGAGGGTACATACAAAGGTATTAGACTAACTGTGAAAAGGGAAAATAGCATTTTGAAACTGATAGAAATATACTTCTAGATTCAGGGAAAAATTGCATTAACACTAGAACAACAGAAGCAGTCATTTTGACTGCATAACTACATGCAGTCAAAATAACCGCTTCCGCCATTCTAGTGTTAATGAAAGATTTTGTGTAAATAATTCAGCCTTCATAAATGCAACATCTATTTTTTATCCTTACACTTGGCTAACAGGAAAAGTTTTAGGTGATTTTGGGGAAATGGAGATTAAAATTATTTTGCAGAATTTCAAAACAGTACTATCAGAAAAAGAACAGGAAGATATTGGAAAGGCAGTATTAGATGAATGGTTTAATTTTAAAATATGCAGTAAAAATGTAAAAGTTGAAGAGTTATTGCCAAAATGTGTAAAACACAAGGACAAATTTTATTACTTAACTCAAACTTTTTTTTTAAATCATTTGTGTCATTCCCTCTTCTACAGCCACTTGTGAGCGAGGCTCTAGCCAAATGAACTTGATAAAAATAATTTTTGAACTAAGTTGGCGAACAATAGTCTGAGTGATCTCTTAAATATAGGCCTTCATTACAAGATTTTGAACCTGAGAAGTCCATTGATATGGTATTTTTCAGGTAGAAAAAGACATGTTCAGGGGCATAAAAGGGAACTTTTATCATCCTTATATGAATAACTTTTTATTGACCTTATGAAGTCCTTATTTCAAATTTTACACCTTTTTAGATACTATAAAAAAATTATTTTCCTCAAAAGCTGTTAATAGTGCTTATTTTTCTTAAAAGTCCTTATTGTTTCCTATTAAAAATTTGAAAATGATAAGCAAAAATTAAAAAAAAAACTCATCACCAACTAATCACTTTTACAAGTGCACTTTAATCAATAGTGCCATTATTTAATTTATTCCAGTGTTAATGTTTCATTTAATCAAGAGTGTTATTTCATATAATCAAGAATGTCATTTAATTTAATCATTATTTCCATAATTGTTACTGTCAGTGATACATATACATAGGTAAGTGCTCAAAATTTTAATGATTTTTTATATGCAAAAATTAAGTTGTGTGTGCACATTGAAGATTTTAATAGAAAAAGTTATAAAAGTGTAGCAAATTGCATATATTTATTATTTTACTATTGTATTTAAACTTGTGCGAAATGTGTTAAAGTGTATTGGGTTCCTATTTTTTGTTACTTATAAAAAGCGAGAACCTTGACAAGTGCAACAATACGTGCAATCTGGCTGGTGGAAATTTTTTCTGGTTGGTACAATTTTCCAGTTCCCCACCTTTGGACATTTCCAATCAATATAATGCTTTTGACAAATATTTTGTTCTGCTTTCTGCTCAATTGGTGCATGTTCAAACTGGTGTCCATAGTGTGGCAGACAGACCTGAAAATAGGCACTAAAATTTGTTTATTTTCATATTTTGGTTTATTATTCCTGTTAATTTTTTAATTATTTTAACACATTTAGTATGATTGCGCAATTTGGGAATTCTTGTGTAGTCCAGGTCACAAGCATCCATTTCCATCCATCCCCATCATCTAAATATTAGTCATTAGATGGACTAAATTAGCTTATTTTCACATTTTGGTCAATAATTAAGGCTATTTTATAATTATTTTCTTGTAAATAGTGGGATAGTATATTTCAGGTGGTATCTCATACATTACTAAGAGCAATGATTAGTATTTTTTTCCATCCATCTCCATCCTGTAATTATTGCACATTAAATTGATGAAACTTGTCTATCTTTATATTTTGCTTTATTATACATGTTAATTTTTAAATTATTTTGATGCATTCAATATGATTGCACAATTCAGGAATTCTTGTGTAGTCCTGTGAGTCCACAAGTATCCTTTTCTATCCATCTCCATCCTTTTAATATTAATCATTAGATTGACTAAACTCGATTATTTTCACATTTTGGTTAATTATTAATGTTATTTTTTTAATTATTTTTACATAAATGCGATTACACAATTTAATTTGCTCAGAGGAATTTAAGTTTATTTGGAAGAATTTAATAATATTTAGTGATGAAAGCAATATTATATGTTTCTCATAATAATGCTGTGCCAGAATGTATATTCTGTATTTTTTGAAAATATGCGCATCTTCTGCGTCATCACTAAATGTTGTCCCACCACCACAAGTTAATGTTACAGTTTGTAGTATATATAATCTTTGTTTGGACACCTCAATATTTTACCTTTCATTTTTAAAATATAAGGAAAAAATTCTAAAAAAGAAATATCAAATTGAATTTGTTATTTTGCATGTAATAAATAATTAGTGTATCAGTACCAGGATCTGGGAAGATTTTTACAGAATACCTATTACATAGCTGCCAACTCTCCCGGTTTTACCAGGTGACTCCCGGTTTTTTGCTGTATCTCCCGGTTTTCTCTCAGCTGCCCTTATTTTCCCCCTTTCTAGGCAGAAATCACGTGAATGCAAATCGTGACTTTCAATTGTTTTCCGCGGTGCAGTTTTCTGCTACCGCGGTGTAGGAATGGATCGCGATTGACGTTTGTATTTTTGTATTTGTATCTACAGGGTACAAAAGTAAAAGAATCGGAAATAGATCACGAATATTCCGAAAATATCACGAAATGAGAAACGAAGTCACAAATTTTGAAATAGAAGTTTTCCCCGTTCTTTTGTCTAAAAATCCATTTCCCAGCTATCGCGTAATCAGCGCTTGCAAACGGCGATTATTCCCACAGCGTCACGAGAGAGATGACCAATGATTATCTAATTAATGTGGGAAAAATGCATTTGCATCGACTAAAATATTATTACATTATTTTGTTTTACATGCAAAACTATTGTTTAAACATAATATTAATGAAATGAAAGGCCATTTTGCAGCAGTATCAGGAAAAACAGCATTTGTGCGCGGTCCTCCTAATATTTCGTTTAATTGTGAAAATAATTTCCACTTTTGCAATCTGTCAACATCATCAAATTTTTTTTATAATTATTTCGTATTTCATACAGAAAAACTATTGTTTAAACGTATTATTGATGAAATGAAAGGCTATTTTGCAGCAGTATCGCGAAAAACGGCATTTGTGTGCAATCCTCCTAATATTTCGTTTAATTGTGAAAATAATTTCCACTTTTGCAATCTGTCAACATCGTCAAATTTTTTAATAATTATTTCGTATTTCATACAGAAAAACTATTGTTTAAACGTATTATTAATGAAATGAAAGGCTATTTTGCAGCAGTATCGCGAAAAACGGCATTTGTGCGCTATCCTAATTTCCACATTTGCAATCTGTCTGCATCGTCTAAAATTGGGCTGATCAAAATCTCTCGGTTTTTTCATATTTTCGTACAAAAATCTCCCGGTTTTTCATATTTAGAGGTTGGCAGCTATGCTATTAACACTAGAACATCGGAGGAATTTTTGGAGGAATCGTTTCTCAATATTGTTATGCGGTCAAAATGATCTCTTCCGTCATTCTAGTGTTAATGGACTTTTGAAAAATAAGTCTTACAATATTTTTTAATCTTATTTTTCAATGCAATGAATTAATGAGTCCATATTTTGTTGTATTTCCATTAAATATTCCTTAATTTGAATTTTTAAATTAATTTAAATCTATACATAGTTATAAATCTATACCATGTTAAGTTTCTACTGGTAGTATACAGCATGTTTGTGCAAGCTCAAACATATTGCATTTGATGTCTTTCAAATTTCCACATTTTCTGATGGAAGGCTGTACCATGTCTGTTATACACATCAATGGGCCACAGTGGCTGTCTCATGTTAGTTGTACAGATGCATTGGTAAGCTGAGGAAGGATAAAGCTCTCTGTTGTGTATACGCACCGCTGGTGCTCAAGGGACTAAGCAGTGCAGTTGGTCTATAAATAAAGCAACTAATATATCACTACTCCCCTATTCTATTTTTATTTAAAATCTGCCAAGAAATTTTTTAACTGTGCTCCCAATTCTCTTCTCATCAACTCAATTCAACTCATTAGATGATTCTCTTTCTTCCCTCCGTTCTGCCCTCTCACATCATTAGCATATTTTTAAGAACTAAAAGTGGAACAAACCAGGGATCACAGAGCTTTTATTTTTCATATATATATATATATATATATATATTTCTCCTATGTTTTGGACAATTTCAAAATTAAAGTTAGAAATGACTTGTGGAATTTCCCTTTTTTGCCTTGTTCTTGCAGAGAAAGTCAAATTGTAAAAAAAAATTTCTAAAATACTTTTTCTTCTTTTGCTTCCAAATCCATATTCACAATGGAATCAAAAGAAATAAAACATTACTTTTCATCTCTTTCTTGAAAGAAACAAAGTAGAAAAAGACAGAAAGATTGTTGAATAGTGTACTTCTCCTTCCTACTTGATAGATTACTTTAAGTTTCTTTTTCTTTACAAAATTTAAATTTTACAAACTCATTCTTTGCTTGGTGTCAATTTGATGTAAAAGTTAAAAGAAATTTTGTTCTAAAACCAATATTTCCAAATATAATTATTTGGACTAGGATTCACTAACATCATCATTTGTGCAAATGATATTTTCCTGACGTGCATTCAAGGACGAACGGCACTCACTCGGGCCAGAGGAAATTTTACCGCAAGCGGATAGTGGCACCTATAAGTGCCACCACGCGGAACGTTTTAATTTGTGTGCTAGATGGCGTTACTTGTCCATGGAACTAACTTCAATGCATTTTGCAGAGGCATGATCTTGGCAGAAGAGGATCGAATGAATTATTTCTCCATTTGGAGTGGTGAAAATCATTTTGTAACATAAACAGAGTAATTCTCGTAGCATCAACAATTTTATAATTGAGTTTCGGTTTTTATTTTTATTTCAGCTATATGATTTCAATGGTGAATCATAGGAATATAAGAGAGTATTTTTTTTTGTTTGGGTTTTAGATACAGTCAAATTATTCGTTTATTTCGGATAAAAGAATGGGAGCAACTAACGAGTATTTTGTATTCAGATTTGTATGAAAATTATACATCAAATAGAACATAAATATTTCTTCTATTCCTGAAAAAAGTAGATTTCTATGTTGAATAGGTGATTTTTAGTGAATTTTTTTCGAGAGTTAGGCTTAGCGCAAAAAATGCGCTGTCCTTTTCGACCAGTTCAGAAGCGAAGCGCTTCGTCGTTTGGGCCACGACAGCTCCGGAATGCCGCCGTCCCGAAAGGGTTAAATCCAAACACTGGATAGGAATGAGAACTTTGTGGGAGAGGAATTAGTCAAGCAAATAGACATATTTAAGGAGGAAATATGGGATAAAACCGAGGTATGATTTCATTTTTTTAAACCAGTAGTAAAATTTGCTAGTGATCAAAAATGCTAATAGCAAAAATATTTTTTGACTAGCGAGCAAGTAAATAATTTGACGACATGGAAACAGCCGACGTGCCTGCTAAGAAGTGAACAATGATTAAAATATTTAGAAACTATAGAAACTACAGTGAGATTTTCTCACCCTAGTCAAACATTTGAGTGAGATTTTTAAAACTTCAGTGAGAATTCAAAAAATTTTGCTCCTATGAAACAATTTTAATTCATAAACATTTGCATGATGTTACAATAAAAAAAAATGCATTTAGTTAGCTCAGGTATGATGCACCTGCTGGAAGAATGTAAACAAACATCGTGATTCACCATTTCCCTGAATGATATTCAGAAATATAATTTTATTTTTGAATCACTTACTTCGTTCTCAGAAGTGACACACAGCGATCTTTCCTCAGAAGTCTGCATGCAAATTGAATATATGATACGTACATAAACTCATTTGCATATTTAGGGGCAGACCCCTGGACATTGTAGTATTCCGGTAGGTACCCATCCCCTTATATATAAGGAGTTCACTTTGGAAACATATTTAGGTATTAGATCTTGGAGATCATGAACTATGGTTATAGTATGACGGTCTTCAAATAGAAAGTCTTAGTAAATAGATTTTGGTGTTGAAGGATATTCAGATGTATTAATCTGTAGGTGACGGTTTTTGTCATAAATTATACACCAGTGATTTATGCTTTTAATCTTAAGCATGTGTACGACCAGTGCTGGAATTGTGGGTAGACACGGGGTGTGTGTGTGTGTGATGCATCCCTCCCAGTTCTAAAACCACTGAAATCTATCCCCTCATTCTAAAAATTACTGAAAAAAAAATAACCTTTTTAGCAAGAAACATGTCCATACACTTTGGTTGTTATCATTCAACTGTTTACACACAGGCTCCACCCACACGTTATCGAAATCGATGCTGTTGCCAATGAAGATCATATAAACAAGTTCTTCCGATTCGTGTCCAATGGGAAGAATAATTGTTTCAATGTATTGTGTAAAATATGTTAAAATTATCCATTGCCCCATTTCAATATGAGATCTTGATGTTTGTGAAGCCATATTGATTTATGAGAATTCTAAATTCTTGGTAAATGAACCAGACGCGCCTCCTGTTTTACACAACACATTGATACAATTATTCTTCCCGTTGGCCATGAACCGCTTATTTTTATGATCTTTGTTGGCAACAGCATTGACTGTTTACTTTTACCGTTACCCCTGAAGAATAGTAATAGAGCGTCATTGAGCATTCTTGATTTCATTCGTGGTCTATCTAGTATAAAAACAAGATAAGTTTAATGAATTGACTTAAAAAATGCAAGAAACAAAACAAGAATGGCTCTGATACACTGCAGAATGTCGAGGAAGCACAGCAGTGGAAAATTTGCAACAAGTAAAAAAGTGACCTCGTGAAGACAATCTACTAGCATGTGACGATACTGGTAATCATAAACATCATTGCAGTAACGATTATCCAAACTGTTGGAAACACGATATATACCTTGAGAAATGTAACCAGTATCCATGGTTTACCTGTAAAGACCAAAAACTTGGATTCAATACATGCAAGGCTGTTAAAAGTTTGGGACCAGAAAAAAAAAAAACAAGGTTTGAAACTTTCTACTGAATGGATAGGGTGTAACATTTTGTCACATGGAGATAATGGATCTGATGAATGAGATTCCCTAAGAAAGAATATTTTTAAACACAAAACCAATGAAGCGCATAAATGTGCAGAAAGAAAGATCGGCAAAGCCAAACAAAAAAAGCTGAAAAATGCAAATACTAAGCTTGAAAGTGATATCTATGAAAGTACCCAGCGAGTGTTTTGAACTGTGCACAACATTTCTAAAAAAGGTAGGCCATTTACTGATTTACCAATGGATATTGATCTCCAAACTCTGAACGGAAATAAAATGGGGAGAATTCTTCACAGTAATCACTCCTGTGCTGACATTACATCTCACATAGCAAATGAAATGAGAAAGACTGTAACAATAGAAATAATTGAGAATAAATGTAAAATAGCTGTGTTGATAGATGAATCAACCACAGTATCCCACGAAAGTGGTTTGTATTAGAGCTATGGTGGCAAATGAATCTCTTACAGGAGCTCCTGTAACATTTTTTTCTGGATTTGATTGAACTGCAGAGCTTAATATCTACAGAAATAGTCAGTGATCTATTGTTATGTCTTCAGGGGTCGCATTCTACCTAAAATTCCTATTAATTTGAAGCTTCCCTTAAATTCCTAAAATTACACCTAAAATTTTTTATTTATCCTAAAATTTTGTAATTATAAAGTTGTGGCATCACATTTACTCTACTAAAGCCTGAGTCCATTCCATTCATATGGCAATCAATGTTATAAAAGTCTTCAGAAATTAAGACGATCCTTTACAAAGACAACAAAAGTGTCATCGAGAGAATCACTGATTCTCTGTGACTAAATCGCTTAAGTAGTTCTGCCTACAGGCAGTTTTAGTGAAATACGATCGAAAGATGAATGGTGGTCCACATGATCATTTACAGACCAGTGTTTGGGAAATGCAGAAATCTCTGAAGGATATCCACGATAATCTCCAACGCAAGCAAACAAACCATAGAAGTCTTTCAATGTTATTTCTTTGAGCGGGGAGGTTAAAGACTTTAACCTCCCCTCTCGAAAAAATAAAGTGGAAAAAGATGGGTTCGATTGCTGAATAGTGTGTTTCCTCATATTTATTAGATAAAGTATGAAGTTTTTCTTTCTTTACAAAGTTAATATTTTTAAATTCATAAAAAATACAGTTTTTCATAAATATGGTTTTCTGCAACTCTGTTACCTCAACAGACGGCACACACTTTTTTGTGGTTCTGAAGTGTCGGGATAATGAGCTCCGGCTGTATATATCCAATTTTTGATTACCCGCCTAATGCAATTTAGTTGCTTATGTATATAAAATGTGTTTTGGTGACAAATCATTTTTATTCTTACTCTAACATATAATTGGCAATACATGTTGAATTTTTAATCTGTGTGTTTATATCATGTGAAACCTTTTGTATTTTTAGTATTTTTGTCCAATTTGTTAGTATTGATAATGCATACTCATCTCGCACCAATGTACTAAAAAGATGAAAATGATTATGCTTTTAGACTTAAATTTAATCTTTATACCTAAATTTCTTGTAAGCTTAAAATTAATGTTTATACCTAAATTTCTTTTAAAGTTAAGTTTAATGTTTATACCTAAATTTCTTTTAAACTTAAATTTGATGCTTATATTTAAACTTTGTAAACTTAAATTTAACATTTATACCTAAATTTCTTGTAAGCTTAAAATTAATGTTTATACTTAAATTTTAAAGTTTTTAAAGTTAATGTGTTAAATGTTAAATATCCATCTTCATAGTGAATGTATTATACCTAAGATTTAAACTTGAATAATATGATTATACTCAAATTTAAATGTCATATAAAATTTGATAGTTATACTCAGTTTTTTTTTTTTTTATCTTAGATTTTAAACTTTACTATGTTGATATTTCAAAAATTAGTTATCCCTTTTAAACATAAACTTTTTAAAATGCTTATTCTCAAATATTGAAAAGTTGTGGATGTGTGTGCTTCTCTCAAATTAGATATGATGATGTAAGTTATACACATTTTCAATGCTATAAGTGTTTATACTCAAATTTGAATTTGCTTAATGATGTGATTTTTTTTAGCTCCTTCAACATGTTTTTGGTAGGATACTGGGGGCCATGGCATTTATTAACATGCCATGTTCCTTAGAATAAATTTTTGTCTATTTGCATATGTGTCGAGACTTAGAGATTTGCATGAGGGGGCCTGATTATTGGAAAAACGCATGTAAACATCGCAATTCATGATTCCCCTGAATGTGTTTCACCTTATAAATTTCTTGTGAACGACTGACTCACTTTGTTCTTGGGAGTGAATCGCGACTTTTTTCATGCATGCAAATCGTGTGCTTGACCCGTATGCAAGTAATTTGCATATCCAGGGGCGTTTCCGGCTACAATTATATTCCGGAATGATCTCATCTTCTGATATATATAGTGGACTCATCCCAAGGCAGTTCAGATGACGTAGCAGATGTTGTGAGGTTTTGACGTTCATTTCAGAAGTTCGTATCAGACAATTCAGATCCTGATCGAGTTAGATCGAGGTCGCTGCTATCGAGCTTAAAGAATGATTTATGTCTGAATGACCATGTTATGTATGACCTTGTTAAAGGTCATAATGCTTTTTTTATGATAGTTTTGAAGTCGTGGAAGGTGATTTTAGGTATCAAATTTACTTAGAAATATCTTTTCCAAAGGAACCATTTTTGCCAAGTGTGACACCAGTTCTGGTAGCTACGAGTGCACACATCAAGTTTTTAGGTAATATTGTTATTGTTTATTACCTTAATGATCTGAACTGCTTTGAGATGGTCCTGAGAGCAACGAAAAACTTTTGAGCTTGTTAGTTCACTCTGTAAATAGAACTGCTTTGCCTAAGTATTACCAAGTATTGTAATTCTGATTGATAATGGATTTCTTTCACCAATAAAAGTGAATAGATTTTTTAACTTTGTCTTAGTTTTGCTTCTTCTTATAAGGGCATTTTTTCATGTATACACTTTGCTACGCAATTAATAATTAATATTCCAATTTGCACTACGTGGCAGAAAAGAAATCAAATTGTGCCAATTTTCGTGTTTTCCGTATATTTTGTGCCGACCTGTGCCAATTTCAAATTCAATAGAAAAGAAAAGTTTGGCAATTATTAAAAATTTTCTGCAAATTTTTCAAAATTCCCGCAATTGTCGTGCATATCTGGGCGCTTTAGGAGCATTTTCTAGTACCAATTTTTTCGATTATTTCCATAAAATGTGAGAATTCATGGGGAAAATTAAATTAACTATTTAATTCATTTTCCAGTGCTTTGCTGAGCGTCTGTATCAGTTTGCATCCACTTTCATTTTCTAATGATGCCATTTCAGAGCAATAAACTATTTTATTTTTATAGTGAGAGTTAAAATAAAAAATTATTTTACTAAACAAATTATTTTTTTCTTAAATTATGCTATTGCGCAATTCAGTTTTCATTTTTGGGCTTTGCTGAGAAAACACAATTATCTTTTTCCATCCATGTCCATCCTCTTATTAGTCACATTAGCTTGGCTGAACTAGCATATTTTCCTATTTTAGCTTCAAATTTTTCTATCTTGCAAAAGAGTTTTAAGCTCAGCTATTAAAATTGTTTTGAAACTTGGCACTGTCCATTTTCTGATTATGCAAATTTACAAAAATGAAAATGTATGTTGTATTTCATTTATGTACTAAATGCGATTAAAAACTTTCTAGGATTATAAAATATAAAGCCTCCAAATTAATATTTTTAATTATAATATCTAAGTTTCCTTTACTAAATGTACATTTTAGATAAAATATAAGTTCAGAAGAAGTTTTTCCCAAATTAAAAAAAATGGATGCAAGTGTAATTTGCTACTATAACTAGTCTTCTTTTTCTAGAAATATATAAAATAGAATATATTTTTAATAAATTTATAAATTAATTGAAACTTGTTTAGAATTATTTATACACACTTTTATACCTGCTACCCTTAGAAAGGGTAAAAAACAGGTTTTAATGAGATTTTTTAAGGTGGGGAAAGTTGAAAGAGAGAAAATTTTCTTCACGACTGTGATTATCAAAGCACAATTTACCTTTCTGTGAAAGAATAAATGTGTAAGATATATTGATTTGTTATGCACTATTTTATTTATTGTTTAATGAATTATTCAATTAAAAATATACTTTAAAATAAACAATAATGTAATTAAACAGATTTACCACCTCAAAATCTGAAATTTTGCAAGTCTGAGAAAAATGTCTTTAGATTTACAGCCCAAAATGTCTTTAGATTTACAGCTCAAAAAGGGTTATTCTAAAGGTTAATTTTTAAATTATTTTTGCATAAATAGTATAATTGCGCAATTCAGTTTTTATTTTGGGGCATTTCTGAGATTGCACAATTATCATTTTCCATCCTCATGTTATTGCATATCAGTTTGCCTAAACTAACTTATTTTAATATTTTGGTTAATTTTAAAGGTTAATTTTTTAATTATTTTTGTTTGAAAGTTACTATTGTGCAATTAAATTTTTTTCCTTGGGCGTTGCAGAGATTACACAATTATATTTTTCCATACATGTCCATCCTCATATTATTGCATATCAGCTTGCCTAAACTAACTAATTTTCATATTTGATTAATTCTAAAGGTTAATGTTTGAATTATTTTTGTATAAAAGTTATGATTACACAATTCAGTTTTTATTTTTGGGCTTTGCCGAGAGTATGCAATTATCTTTTTCCTTCCATGTCCATCCTTTTATTATTGCACATTAGCTTGCCTAAACTAACTTATTTTCATGTTTTGGCTAATTTTGTAATTATTTTCGCATAAATAGTATGATAGCGCAATTCAGTTTTGATTCTTGGTCGTTAAGAAATATTTCGTGCAATTTACCAAATAGTGTAAAAGTTAACTCTTTAGTTGTGACACATTCCTTTGCTGTGCTGTAAATCTAAAGACATTTTTTTCTCAGATTTACAAAATTTCAGATTTTGAGGTGGTAAGTTTTTCTTATGTTAATGTTTATTTTAAAGTATATATTTTATTTTTTATTTTAATAATTCATTAAACAGTAAATAAAATAGTACATAATAAATCGATATATCTTACACATTTATTCTTGCACAGAAAAGTAATTTGTGCTTTGATAATAAGTCATGAGGATAATTTTTCTCGCTTTCAACTTCTCTCACTTTAAAAATTCTCATTAAACCTGTTCTTTTACCTCTTCTAAGGGTAGCAGGTATAAAAGTGTGTATAAATGATTCTAAACAAATTTCAATTAATTTATAAATTTATTAAAAATATATTCTATTTTATACATTTCTAAAAACAGAAGACTAGTTACTGTAGCAAATTACACTTGCATTCACTTTTTTAACTTGGGAAAAACTTCTTCTGTACTTATATTTTGTCTAAAATGTACATTTAGAAAAGGAAACTTAGATATTATAATTAAAAATATTAATTTGGAGGCTTTATATTTTATGATCTGTGATGAGTTTTTAATCGTACTTGGTATATAAATAAAATACAGCATGCATTTTCAATTTTGTAAATTTGCATAATCATATAATGGACAGTGCCAAGTTTCAAAACAATTTTAATGGCTGAGCTTAAAACTCTTTTGCAAGATAGAAAAATTTCATTTAAAAGTTGAAGCTATATGTATGCATTCAAAATTATACAAAATATGTAGAGGATTTTTTTATTGTTTTCTACCTTTATCATGTACATATAATAAATATCAATTAATAAAAAATATTTTTTTGCAAAAATTTTGTTAAAATAACAGTATGCACTATCTTGAATTTTGCTGTAGACAACAGGGCAAATCTGGAAAACTGGGAATTTCACTTTGAAAAATGAGCAGTAGGTTGACAAACATATTGGCTGTTTTTAAATTGAATGTGCTTGTAAATAAATGTTCAGTGTTGTACAGGCAACATTGTTATTTCTTTGACTCATATTTTGCTAATGTACTTAAATGTATGCAGACCAATTAAATATTTTAAAAGCACTTTTTCGCGGATATTACGTATGCGTATAGACATATTTTAAATTTACTGCTCCTGAAATTTGTAAATTTGCTGCTCCAAAAGTGAATTTGTGCCTGCTCCAAAAGACTTTATGCTGCTTCAAATGAGAGTTTTGCCTGCTCTAAAAATTGATACAAAGAGCAAATAGGTAGGCAACATGCCTGTTAGCTAATATACATATTTATAACAAATAGTGTAAATGATAAAACCATAGCGAAATGAATTTGCATCCTGTAGATGTAGAAAGTCTGCTTTAGCAAGTATTTGCAGAAGTTTGTCTTAAATCACATTTTACAGTCACTAATTTTTTTTCCTGTTTGTTTTTTGGGTATTTTGGCGAAAGAAAGCCCAATTAAATTTTGAGGATTAATTAAAGTGCCATTTTGATGTTTAACAACAAGAATTTAGTAGTGTGCATTTGAACCTCCACAAATTGAGGTTGTGTTTTTCTTCTCGGCATTTTGCAGAAGCATAGCTTAAATAAATTTATAGCACTTCAATTTAAAAATGCTATTTTAAATATTTAGCAGTAGGTAATAAGATTCTAGCAGAATGAATATGACAGGGTTCGTACACCTCCTGGAAATCCTTGAAAACTCCTGGATTTAAGGTTTTTCTTATAAGGGCCCTTGAAAACTCCTTATTTTATTTGTTTTAGCCCTAAACTCCTCAAAATCAAAAAATACTCCTGGAAAATTGGCATCACGATCTTTTATTTCATAATATAATCAATAGGTGGTGCCACCAAATTAACAATAGTGCACACATACTGTTGTTGGAAATACAGAGATGCCAATCATTATGGATTTTTCATAATTCTTATGGAACAAAATTACGGACTATGGAAAACACCTGTAAAATTACGAAAAATTCCTGTTTTTTTTTTTCATCCATCCTGTAATTATTGCACCTTAAATTGACAAAACTTGCTTATTTCTATATGTTGGTTTATTATTCATGTAAATGTTTTAATTATTTTGATACATTTAGTATGATTGCGCAATTCAAGGAATTCTCCTGTAGTCCTCGGCGTCCACAAGTATCCTTTTCCATCCATCCCCATCCTCAAAGTATTAGCCATTAGATGAACTGAGTTAGCCAATTTTCATATTTTGGTTAATTATAAAGGCTATTTTTAAAATTATTTTCTTATAAATATAGGGATTGCTTAATTCCTCCAGTAGTATTGCGTACATTGCCGAGTGTTGACTAGTATATTTTTCCATCCATCTCCATCCTGTAATTATTGCATATTAAAGTAACAAAACTTGTTTATCTTTATGTTTTGGTTTATTATTCATGTTAATTTTATAATTATTTTGCCATATTCAGTACGATTGCGCAATTCAGGAAATTCTGGTGTAGTCCTGTCAGTCCACAAGTATTCTTTTTTATCCATCTTCATCCTCTATATATTAATCATTAGATTGACAAAACTAGCTTATTTTCACATTTTGGTTATTTATTAAGGATAATTTTTTAATTATTACTTTTTAATATTTTATTTATTTACATAAATAGTGCGATTGCACAATTCAATTTGCCCAGAAAATTTTAACAGTATGTCTAGAAGAATTTAATATTATCTGGTGATGAAAGCAATATTATTTGTTCCCCGTAATAATGTTGTCTCAAAATGTATATTCTGTATTGTTGTTAGAAAATATGGGGCTGATTTTAAGCTAAATTTGAGTGCAGACACATTACATTTTTTTATAATTAAAAAAAATAAAAACTATGTTGAATGTTCTTTATTTTTCATGTTTTAGGAAGAAATTATCAAAATCTGAGCTAGAGCAGGCTAAAAAAAAACTTAAAGAATTAAATTTAGTTTAAGCTAAGCATATTCTGCTTTCTATTAAGCTAAGCATGTTCTCTTTCCTACTTATTTTTTAGTTTAAGCTAAACATGTTCTATTAAGGATTTTGAAATTTCTTTTTTGTTTAGTAATGAACACTAATATATTCATATTTTGTTCATTTAGTTTAAAAATTTGACCATTTTATATAAAATAATATATAAAAAATTTGAAATGTTTGATCAAATATTTTTCTGATTATCGTTGCAAACAATTTGTTTTACCGCAAATCGAACCACTCTAGTCATTACTGAAAGATTACTGAAAATTTCCTGTCTAGATTACTGAAACTATAAGCAGCCATTATTCAAATAAATCTTGTGAAAATATAAAGCACCAATATACAGCAATACAAAGCAAATGTGAGCAATGGCATTGCTGAAGGAGGAAGATTTGCAGTCCAACCCCCCCCCCCCCCCCCCACCTCCCCAAGAACCCATTGAGTTTCAAAGAAATTATATATGGAGAAATGGAAAATAAAATATTTGCTTACCAACCATGCCAGCCAAGTTGATGTTTTATTCATTTAAAAAATTATTAAAGACTTGGTTAAGAAGGAAGTTGTTAATGAACCCTGTTCCATCACTGATATTTAATAAATTATGGAGTGTAATTGGCAAATTTTACCTTTATTGGTGCATTGTAATTCAAGACAAATTTTTGTATTGCCAGAGTGGTGTAGTTTGTATAAAACCAAGCGACGTGGCTGAAAGAGAAATATCTGTAGAATCTTGGTTTCACTTTTACTTTTAATGTTTAGAAAAACTCCTGAAAAAATGCTTGAACCCTTCTGGAAAACTCCTGGAAATGGGTTCTTGCAAAAGAGTATGAACCCTGATATGTTTCTTACGGACACTGGAATTGTGATATTTTTACTTGGCATTTTGATGAAGGTTAACTTAAGTACATTTTGGGGATCAATTAATGAATGCTATTTTTTGTTTAGTAACAAAATTTTATCAAAACAAATTTGTCTCCTGTGGATATGAGGATTGCGATCTTTTTGTGAATGTCGATAAAATTTTGCATAATTTATGCATTATATGTTTTATAAATTGTAAGAATTTATAAAACATTTAAGAATTATTAAGAATTATTAATTATTATTAAGAATTTCATAAATTAGGAAATTTTGTATAAATCTGTAAAAAATCAAATTATTTTCATTTTTTGTATCGAGAGAACGTGACAAATTGTGATCTCCCGTAAATATCAAGAGATTAGCAGCTATGCAATTGTGATAAAATTGTGAATGAACTAGCATGTTAACATCATTGAGCATCATTAAAATAATTGGGACATTTCATTATTAATTGACAGGTCTGCCTTGGATATGGCCGGGTCCATTGAATTAATTCTTTTTCTTATCAATAATGTGTAAGATGGACTGAAGTTGAAAAGGCCAATCATGCCTTTCTTTTCTGGAACAGTTCCAAATTTATAACTCAACTCTTGGCTTTGTCAGAAAAATTTAAAATGCAGATAAGATTGACTACTTACAAATGCAATTCCATTCTTCTTTACCGCTTACAGTGTCATTGCAGATAGGCACTTAACCCTTTCGCGACAGTTGGCACGCCCGAGTGCCGGCTGCGAATGGGCATTCAAGGGCGGACGGCACGCACTCGTGACTGAGAGAGAACTTTACCCGAAACTGCGAGTGGCACGTATCGGTGTTTCTATGTGAAACGTTTTCATTTAAATTTATTTGTCTACTAGATGGCGTTAAATGCCCGTGGAAGCAACTTAAATGTATTTTGCAGATGCTTGACCTTGGCATAAGGAGGATCCAATGAATTATTTCTCCATTTGGAGCAGTGAAACATGGTTCTGTAAAGTAAACAGACAGAGCACTTCTCGCAGCATCAACAATTTTAGAATTGAGTTCCAGGTCTCATTTTGATTTTAGCTTTTAATGATTTCGTTGATGAATTACAGGAATATGAGTATTTTTTTTTTGGGGGGGGGGGGTAAAGGAATGTGCGACAATGAAATGATTAGGTTATTTCAGATAAAATTATGGCTGGTTTGAGACATTTCCTTTCCGTGGAAGAATATACGCGTATGGTAAATGAACCAGACAGTAATGAAAGCGATGCAGATAGTGAAGATTCGTGGAACAGTGTTATTTCTGATGATGAATCTGAAAATGCAGTTGATTCTTCAGATTCTGAGCGCAACGCCCCCCAGCTTCAGTTGCTGTTTTTCGAATAATGTTTGGACGTGTGATTTGAAAGATCTGAATTCTTTGGAGTTTTTGAACATACCTGGAATAAATCACAAGATTTTTTTAGCATACTTTTTGATGATGAACTAGTAGAATTTAACGTAAAAGCAACTGATGAGTTTGCAAAGAAAAAATGGGAAAAAAATCTCCTCTCTCCTTCCACATCGAAGACTCCACCTGTTTCAAATGTATTTACACCTGTGACAGGAAACGAATTTCGTGTGTTTCTCGCACTAGTAATTTTGACGAGCATTGTCAGAAAACCAAATCTTAAAATGTATTTTTCTAAGAATCTAATTATCAGTACTCCTTTTTTCAATTCAGTTATGAGTCGCGATCGATTTTTAGGAATATTACGTTACCTTCATTTTACTCTTGATAGTAATGCCCCAAAACTAAATAAATTGAAACCCATGTTAGATGCATTAGTTTCAAAATTTAAATCTATATACACTCCTTGAAAAAATGTGTGCATTGATGAATCTTTGTTTTCCTGGAAAGGAAGGGTGGGATTTCTTCAATATATCCCCTCGAAAGGGTTCAGATATGGAATAAAAATATATAAATTGTCAGAATCGGAATCAGGATATATATGGAATTTCCTTTTGTATACTGGAAAGGACACAGAATTATCAAGTTCTGATAGTGGGTATGGAGAACGTATTGTGAAAACACTTCTAAGTGAACTTTTAGGAAAAGGCTATACTTTGTATTTGGATAGATTTTTTACCTCTCCTGTACTCACCAAGTATTTGTTGTCTAACAATACGCATGTTTGTGGTACAGTTTTAAAAAATCGGAAGGACATGCCAAAGAATTTTCCATCTGTACCTCTACGCAAAGGAGAAATTGCAGCAGTGCAAAAGGATGGTGTGAATGCCATTTTATTCAAAGATAAAAAGAAGGATGTCTTAATTTTAACAACTCTTCATACTGACAAAATGGAAAATTCTGGAAAGAAATACCGGAAAACATCCGAAGACATTTTAAAACCAAATTATATTTTGGATTATAACAAATAAATGAAGGGTGTGGATATTGGAGATGCGTCTCTAACGCATTATCCAGCTTATAGAAAAACTATCAAATGGTACCGAAAATTATTTTTTGGCTTTCTAGATATTGCAATATTAAATGCTCAGTCTTTTTGACAATAAGAAAGGGAAAAAATCCCCAATCTTGCAGTTTCGTCTTCATCTCATAGAGCAACTTATTGAAATGTTGTTTACCCCTGAACAGTCAAGTAGAAGTAGTTATCTCATACCCTCTCCTCTCCGTCTAACTGGAAGACATTTTCCAAAATTGTGTCGCAAACTACAAAAGGCAAAAGAAAGCACATAAAGACTTATTATGAATGCAAAGATTGCAATGTTGGTCTGTGCGTGGGTACTTGCTTTGAAATATACCATATGCAAAAGGTGTATTAATTAATGAAAATAGCTATGCTATTTTCTTGTGTATATATGTACATAATTTCTATTAGCTATATAAATATTTCATTACCATCATTTGAATATTTTTTCTGATTAACTGATAACTATTTTAATCAAGGTAAGTAATCATATTTAATGCACTAAAATTTTTAATATTTTGATAAAAGAAAATTTGTATGAAAAATATACATCAAATAGAAAATAAGAATTTCCTTTATTCCTGAAAATAGTAGAATGCTGTGTTGAACGGGTGAATTTTTTTCGAGAGTTAGGCTTAGCGCAAAAATATAGCCGTCTTTTGGGAACAGTTTGGAAACGAAGTACTCTGTCCTTTAGGCCACGGTAGTTTCGGAATGCCACTGTCGCGAAAGGGTTAAGTAAATATACCTGTGCCCACAATGCGAGATTTTACTACATTCCTCCTGGGAGATAAATGGGGTCATGTTCAGGTAACTCCTTTGAATCCAATTATCTGCCAGTGAAGAGAGATTCAAGAAAAGGGGATGAAAGAAAAGAGAATGCAAGAAGTGTGATATTCTTGCACTTTAACAGGAACCCTGGGAAAGTAAATTATAAAAATTGATTTTGCCCAGGGGGAGGGGGGGGGGAGAATGCCCCTACATTGACAAGTATGGTTATGAGTCGGCGAAAGATTTTGTCAAGCCCTTTAAAATGGAGAGTAACACGTTATAATTTTAATCATTTAGATCAATGATAATGATTTTTTAAAATTTTTCTTGAAAAGAAGGTATCTTTTTCCGCAAGCCATGGGTGGTTCGAGAGATTGAAACAAAGACATTCATTACATAATCTGAGAATGAAAGGTGAAAGTGCATCTGCTGATTCGGATGCGGCACAACAATATCCGGCAAAACTTGCTGAAATCATTGCCGCTAACTCCTACACTTCTGATCAGGTTTTCAATGCTGACGAGTCCGGATTATTCTGGAAAAGAATGCCGCAAAGAACCTTTATAGCCAAAGCTCACAAATCAGCTAGTGGTCATAAAGTAGCGAAAAGTCGTATAACAGTTCTTTTCTGTTGCAATGCTTCTGGCGATTATATGATGAAACCATTGGTGATTAACAAATCAAAATCACCACAATCATTCAAAGGAATAAATATCAAAAACCTTCCCGTCTATTGGATGGCTAATAGAAAAGCATGGGTCACTGCCATAGCTTTCAATGAATGGTTCCATAACTTCTTTGTTCCAGATGTCAAAAATTATTTAACTCAAAAGGGATTGCCTTTTAAGGCTCTTCTATTAATTGATAATGCACCAGGTCATCCTCCAGATTTACAACACGAAAATGTAAAAGTTGTTTTTTTACCAAAGAATACAACTTCCTTATTACAGCCGTTAGATCAAGGGATAGTTTTGACTTTTAAATCACTGTACATCAAGCAAACTTTCAGGTATCTCTTAGAACAAATGGGGAATGATGAATCTCTTACTCTGATGGATGCTTGGAAGAAATTTACAATTTTAGATTGTATTAAGCATGTTGGACTGTCATACACTCAGATCAAACAATCAACGATCAACGCCTGCGGGAAAGCAATATAGCCGAATGTTGTTGAAAGTGGAAATGATAAATCACCAATAGAGCATGAATATTCTGAGATAACTGAGTTGGCCCCCCATACTATAGGAGAAGGTTTTGAATATTTAGCTCAGGCAGATATTGAAGAAATAATGGCTGATGAAGAATTGAATGAAGACTATTTAATTAACATGATTCGTGAAACAAACAAACATGATGAAGACAATGATTCTGATGAAGAGCAAGCAATCTGAACCAGTTGCGTTCACAGCAAGAATCATAAGCGTAGGACTTGATTTGGGAAGAAAATTAGGGAACCATTTCTTACAATATGACACGAATGTTGATTGAGCTCTCCGATTCCAGCTAGACCTTTGTAAATGCTTAAATCAATATAAAGAGGTCTATAAAGATTTAGCAAAAAAACCTACGCAATTGTTAATTACCGATTTCATGACAGTCTTGTCAACCCGAGATCTTTCCTAATTCGTCAACCATTGAGCCAGAATCGCATCAAGAAAGCTCAAGTGATGAAAGTGACATCATACCTATCAGAAAGAAAAGACTGATAGTACATGAAAGTGATGACAGTGATTAAACTTATAATTAATTTTTAAGGGTATATTTGTATTTTTTTTGTACTTTGTTCCTAATGTAAAATAAATTAAATATGTTATATTACTACATTCATATATTTGTTGTTTTATAAACTAAGTATAATTTTAAGTTTTCTTAGATGTCTTACTTTTGTTTTACTTCAATAAATGACTGAATCATGCATATTTTGGAGTTATTTTCGTTTTACACGATTTTACTTAGCAAAATCCAAAATTTCATATTACACTGTTTTGTGCAGAACCTATCTTCCGTGTAAATCAGGGGACAGGTGTATATAATAATTACATATGATTCTCTGTAATATTAAATGTGTCCAGAATGCCCTCCCCCCCCTCAAAGTATGCCCGTAAAGAAACACTGGTTATGCCACGTGAGTGCACTGATGAGACACTCTCAAAGTTGGCAGGTATATATATACTGTAATAAAATCTGAGTAAACAGAAATCTACCAAAGTCAATTTTGTAATTTAGGTGTGATTCCATCTTATAATCTCTTATATTTCACTCTACTATTACTATTTATTTTTCTTATATATTCTCCACAAACTTTGGACTGAAAATCATCTGCACTTTTTCATGAAAGCCATGTTCTACAATTTTACTCATACAGTGCATTCTTTTAACTCAAGTCAAATGCTGCTGAAAGTGCAAAAATACAATACCTAGAATTTTACTCATACAGTCCATGCTTTTAACTCAAGTCAAATACTGCTGAAAGTGCGAAAAAGTTGTTGGCATCCAATTTAAATACTCTATTCTGTAGTTAAAAATTTAAGATGTGTATTTTATGATTCTACTTTGAATTCCAGGAAATTTGTTTAAGAGAAGCTGAAGTTGTTCTTGCTGGTGGAGCTGAAAATATGAGTCAAGCTCCTTATGCTGTTAGAGATATGAGATTTGGAACAAAGTTTGGTACTGATTATAAGGTACGGTCTTTTAATTTTTATTTATTTCAATTGGTTGGCTGTTCAGATCAGATTTTGCTTGTAACATGCTGAAAAATTATTTCCATATTCTGCAACACCTGGGAAAGTTGTCACTTATATTCTGTGGAAAGTAGTAGCATAAAGTATGTGAAGAAATGTTTCATTTTCTAAACATATCAATATATCTATCAAATGAATTTTAAATTTTAATTAATGTACCCAATGATTTACTAGGAAAAACAATATTTAATGATCTTATTCCACATTTATTAAACTAAACTGTTCTATTGGAGAGAAGGAGATTTGGAAGTTAACTTTTCATGGAATGAAATATTTTGAAATAAAATGGGAGGAAATGCCAAAAGACTGCCTAGAGAATATAGTATTTATTTGTATTGGGCATCACCTGATGGACCAGTCCAACCTTGATACAAACTTAACCATAATAAAACAGAGGGAGTACAAAAAATACATTTTAAGACTATTAGCAAGATGTTTGTAAGGATGTGTACTATCAGCAAGATGTTTGTAAGGATGTGTACTATTAGCGAGATATATGTAAGTTACCAATTGTTTGAATTTTTACACAGTATTCTAAGGTTACGGCTCTAATCATAAAAAATCTGATATGGGCAGCACATGACTTTCCTTATATAATGCAATAAATATACTTCTTTCACAGTTAAAAAATGATGAAAAGATCCACGGGACAGTGTTTGTAATGTTGAATTGTACATTTGGCACTTGGATGACAACATGTAAAGCTATTTTATACCCAATTAACTTTTATTTCATGCAACTCTAAATTAACAGTTATCAATAATGATAGCATCCTCAATAAGCAATATAGTCCATATATTAAAATATTTTAATAATAAATTCATCATTAGAGCTTCATTTTCATTAACTTCATCATTTTTACAATTTTGATATTTTTGTCAATATAAGGCGAAATATCACCAAGTTGGTGATATTTCACTATATTATTCGCTAAGTTCGACATATGTATCTTTAAGTCGAAAGCCCAGGCCATCCGTCTCGTCCGAGGACTTAGAAAAACCATTTGGATGGCCGGGATGTATCTTTGTCACAAACAAATGGAGAGCAGTGCCTTTCTTATATATTAGAAGCTATGCTCGTCATATGAGGAAACTAAGATTTTGCAAAGCATTGTCTCCTATTTGGTGTCATTTTTATTAATTTGACGACATTTTCATCAATCTGGCAATATTTTAAAAAGTCGCCAAGTTTTCAACATCCTGCAAATTGAATTTTTATCAACTAGTTGTCAATTTCATTGATTTATTATCACTTTTATCAACTTGGCAACATTTTCATCAATTTAGCAACATTTAAAAAAAACTCACCAAATTGGTGTTATGCCACCAAAATTCATCGCCAAAGTTTTGCCAAGCATTACAGACAGAAAAATAGGTTACTCTTATTGTATTCTTACATTCTTTTCAAGATATTGAATTTTTACCAATTTGTCATCATTTTCATTGTTCTTGTGTCATATTTATCAATTTGGCGATATTTCCGTCAATTTGGCAACATTAAAAAATACCGAAGTTGGCAATATTCTGCCAAATTCATCACCAAAATTTTGCCAAGTATTAAGGAGAGAAATAGGTTATTCTTATAGTAAATAAACGACTAATGGTGTCCAAATACAAAACTATTACCCAAAGTATCATCTCTTGTGAATGAAATGAGCTAGATCCATGAGAATGATGATAATAAATTTATTGCATAATATTACATATAAGTGAACATATTTCACAACAGTTAATGTTTTTTATTTTATATGATTTTTTGATAAATTTACTTGAAACATGTGCAATATATCGAACTGTTCATGCTAGCATTCATTCTAAAGTTTGTGTCAATCATTTTCTAATAAAAAAAATATATAAATGATTATTTATTTAACTTTATTGAAGGTTTTGATATTTTGATTATTTTTTTCAAAAAAAAAATTTTTTTTGGGGGGGGGGGGGATGTCTGCACATTTGATTGCGTTTAAAAATATAGGCTTCCAGTATTTACTGATTGAATTTTTGTGCCAAATTTCGTTCGTGAGATATCGTCTCCACGGTCTCACTGACACACACAGATGTCACCTCAAAAATATTGGATTCATCTTCAGGGATGTTTGAAACATGCTCTCCCATCAGAAACTCAAATTTGAATTTTAGACCCATCTCAATACTTTTCTTATACGTTATAATATGTATATAAGGAAAGTAACAGTGGACTGATGATAACAAAAAAAAAAAGCGAATTTTTGTCTTTTCAACTCCATTAGAGGTTTGAATGGGTTGTGCTGCATTTCTTTTAGAAATTTTCAGTATGAACTTGGATTGAGTTTGAAAAAATTTGGGGTAGCATAAAAAATGTTCAGTTTCTTACACGAAGGACCATTAAACTATACATAGTTTGCGACCAAACCAAACATAGTTTGCGATACATTGCAGTTTCTATGACACTCCTTCCATTTTCACGTCTATATGGATGAAAATTCAAGTTTTAAGTGCTATGTTTAAGCATGACATATTTGCGTTACGTTAATCTAACTCTTATTGAGTAGCTCCTATCAAGTTATTATTACTAAGTATATGCTTAATTTGTTGTCAATAAAAAAAAAAAAAATCAGAAGGGAAAATAAGTACACAATCTTTTTTAAAGTATATCTATCATATGGATAATAAATTGTCTTTCTTTCCAGAAATTTTTTAATTTTTATGGTATACAGGATGTCTAGGAAAGTCCATATCAGGGGAAATTTCTCGAACAAAGAGAGTTATCCTTATATTTTTTAATGCAGTTGAATAGAAAACCTTTATGCTCTACACACCGAGACCACTTTGGAGGGAGGGATTATTGAGGAGCAGGGACCATCTCGCTCCCTTTTAGAGATAGAGAAAAAAGTTAATTACAAAGTTATAGGACATCGCTGAATTAGTATACACATGTGTTTGCTAGACAGAAAAAGCTGCAAATGATTATTCAAAAAAAATTTTTGGCAGCATGTGATTGTTTAAATTGCAAAATAGTCTGGCGATAATTGTATAACAACCGAATTAATAAATTTAGTTTGATTGCTAACTGTTTTATTTGACAGACGATTTGTCGGTAAACATCGTAATTATAACTAGAAAAATAAACTAATCTGAGATTGAAAGAACATTTCATCTGCAGTATTGTATCTTTATGCTGTATGTTTGTCACTTAGTCTTAAATTTATTTCGATTTTATGAATCATGCCTACTATGTTTACTATTGAAGAATATTGATAAATGATCCTTATTTTAAGAGAATCTAACCAGAATGTCAGTGCAGCTGAATGATTATATGCATAGCATTTTCCAAATGCAAGGCATCCAAAGCGTCTGAATACATTAATGTTGTTTTATTTTAGGGGATTTAGAATCTATTTCTGATGGATTTTTTTTCCCTCCAGCTTTTTCTGTTGGGCAAATACATTTTTATACTAATTTGTTAATACCTCTTACATTTTCCATGATTTTCGTCACATTTTAGAGTGTGGATCAGCAAAGTACGGTACTACACAACAGTACGGTACTACGGTTACTACACAAAACTCTTAATTGTTAATGTCTGAGATAAACTATGTATCAAAAAAGGTATAGAAATCAAAATCGTCAGTCAAGTAAAAATTAAATAAAATAAAGCAGAGCTTTACAAATTCCGGTAGCTGTGGCAACTATAAATTTTGGATTAAAAATCTAAAATTTAACAACTAAGAAAACAGTTTAAGAATTTAAAATAAGTTTTAAAAAAATTACCAGACAGAAAATTTGACTAGAATTTACTTTTCATGTTTTTATTATTATTTTTAATGCAATGATAATATTTGTTGGTGAACTATCGATAGCCGAAACGTTCGTATGGCAAAAACATTGAAGCCAAACTCCCACAGGGATATCATAAAACGCAGGCTGTAGCATCTTCATATCCTGGCTGCCAGCAATTTACTGCCGTGAAGCCCTCGCAGAAAGCTGATAATCGTAGGGGCAGCCGCTGAGAGTTCTATTGCAGTTTTCCTTTTTTAAATTTTATTTCTCTTGCACGTATTTATTTATCCAGATCGACCACCTGCCTTTGCCGTAAGTGAGTCATGCCATAAGTACTCGAAGATCTATGTAGGCGCCAAGTACCAAAGACAGTATCTGGGGGATAATCTTTCACAATCGCAACAGGGCCGCAACCATTGCCAGTTTGATTATTTTGAAGCGGATTTATTTTCCAATCGTAGTATATCATAAATTTGTGCTTTATTTATTTGGTGTTTTTAAATTTAAACGTAATTTGCTGTAAAAAACAACAAAGCTGTCACATTTAACGAGTTTCTTTGTTCAACGTACATTGGACAGAAATAAATGATAGAATTAATGTTAATTATATGAACTTTAACTCTGAGCAATGAAAAACGATTTCATATTATAGGATTATTATTATCAACTATAAAATGTACCCGTGATTTAAAAATAAGCGTTCGTGGCATGGCTGTGTGTGCACTGACACTACAGTTGTTTTATTTTTTTTTTTGTTATAAGCAGGTTGTTAAATCGTTATTTGATGTTAATGAATTTGCTGTGAGTTCTAGTGTAGTTTTTATCAGAGATTTGCATTTGAAATTGAGGAATGGTCTAGAAAATGTACTCTGCATTGTCCGGAATTTAAGATGCAAACTGATTACAATTACACCGGAACCCACAAAGAATTCTTGAAAATCAAAGAATGTTTTGACATATATAATAACAGGAGGGAAAAAACCCATTGCGCTGATAGTGTTAAAATAGAGCCTCAACTGCAATATCCTGGCCCAGGAACCTAATTTCAACAAGAGAAAAGTATATACTTTTTAAATATTCATGAGAATTCAACTATTAATTGTATGGATTCCATTCAAAGTTGATTTGAAAGAGAATTTTTCGATCTTTTCATTGGTGTTAAGATGGAAACTCTGAAATAATATTTTTGGTCATCAAGAAATGCATTTGTATAAAAAATGTAATAAAACATAGAAAAACTGAAAAACTAATTCGAATTTAAAAAAATATAATGCTGAGGCATATCATCCTGGGTCCTGAAGTACCTGCATGCCAAAATGTACATGATCAGTGCAGATAAAGTGCAATATGTGCATGAATGTAAAATTAATAATTAAAAATTAAATATTTTTATATTATGTGAAATATATATATATTGCTTACCTCAAAATTTAGAAATATTTTAAGGATTAGTGTTAACTGCTGTGTGTAATTATACCAGTGTAACTATTTATTATAAGTTCTTTATAACAAATGCTCATCAAAATGTAAAATATCGTAAAATTAAAAGCTGGCTCCTAACTTTTTGACCTGGCTCCTAAATTGTGGAGAAATTTGTCGAGCCCTGAAATAAAGTATATAATTTTCTTCTGTACATGATCTTGCTTGCAAAGAAATGCATCCTTTTAAAAAAGGGGATTCTTAACGAATTTTTCCTCCTATCTTAGTGTGGCAATCAGGTTTAATTGGTCTAAATAAAATCAAATAAATCAAAATTTCTTGATTTGAAAGGTGACTGGCCAATCTACCAGTCTGCAAAATTTATTAATTTAAATTTAGGCAAACCCAATGGCTACACAGTAATATTTTAATCACCAAAGGTGCATTGGTCAGGTATACTGACCTTTCGTGATGTAAATCAAAATCTAATGGCCGTGTTAGATGTTTAATTAATACTCTCATTAATTCAACAAAAATACATTTTATTATAAAATTATTATTTCTTGACTAAATGCTCTTAAATAGTTGCAACTTCAAAACATATACATATATATAAACATTTTTACTCAAACTATTCTATGGCCAAAATTCATGTAAACATTTTGTTTCAAATTAATCTCATATTTAAATTAACTTCAATTCATTAATTTTACTTATCACAAATTTAGTTAATGGCCAATTTAGTGCTTTTTCAAATCTCAAGCGATATCAAAATCATTATCATCTAAAAGCATTAATTTCTTAAAAATTCATATATATATATTTCACACATCAGAGATAAGATTTTTTAACCCGTTTCATTATGGACTATTCTCTAACTGAATTTAAAATTCACACTTTATCTCTTATAACCAAAGCGTTTTTCAATAATAAAAATACTCAAAGAAAACTTACGTGATACTTCATCTTTAGTACACACTGACCTTTTTCTTTTTTTTTACAGTTATCTTGCATTATATAATGCATATGTAGTTATCTTCATTCACTTTTATAGTTCACCGTAGTCCACTGGTTTCTATATATGAGCATTATGAGCAGTTTCTATATGAGCTTATTAGAATTGCATGTAATTAACTTGTCGTATTCATTAATACACTGGATCACGTTTTCTTCCTTCATCATGTTTGTCTGGGAAAAGTTCAGGTCAGCATTAATAATATAAAAAAAAAAGCATCAATATCTCATTGATTTTCCGAGAAGCAGAAATTCGTCTTCAATTCGTTGTACTTCTTATCAATGAGTTTCAACTTCAGGAAAGGCTCTGCTTGGCGTAGCACTCTTTGGTAGTCTATTTCAGGTTATTCATCATGAATTTACTTCAGTCGATTTTGAATGGAGATAGAATTCAGTTCGTCAGCCGATGTCGATTTTCATTCAGTGTGAGACTGCTAGAATGGGGCTTAAGAAAGTCATTTACCGACAGTCGTAAGCAAATAATCTGAAGATCTAAGTCAAGTCACATTGGCATAAAATCATTATTATTGTATGCATGACTTCCTTATTTGGCCATACAGCATTCAAATACAGGTCGATAACGACATTGTTAAAATTGTTCTCTTATGAAGTAGCTTGATCAGTCCTAAGACTCCAGTCATATTCAGTCCCGGCGCGCAGTACAGAAGCGTCCTTCAAGTTCGATATCTCATTAGAAAGTGGCATATTGCAGCAAAAAAAATTGTCTAAGAAGAGCAGCGGCCGGAGCCCTGCTTCCTTCAACTTTCGAATCCAAGTTGCTTCTGCTAATAGCTCTCTAGTACAACCATATGCTTCTGTGCGTTGGTATAACGGCGTTACAAGGTCAGTAGGCTATGGATCTGTATCCGTCCGCCAAAGTTGTCTGTCACGTGGTCAGCAACAGCGCTGCATCTTGTAAGGTCGAAAACATCCCTGGGCAACAAAAAATGAATAAACGGTGATAACTGCTCGCCAGTAGAGTCATATAGCTATTGCTGTACTTGTAGGCATAACTGAAGGTCATAAATACTCTCGCTTCCATTGCAACTGTTTGCGTTGCATTTCGCTTCTTTGTTATTTTGAATGCCCCAGTTTTTGGCTGTCGTAAAGCGGGGCGTTGCAAGGTATAAGAGTATTGTGACTTTCTTCTTAAATTGGCTATTAGCTGTTCTTCCATGCCATTTGCAAAACTCATGTATTATGCCCCTTGCACAGAGAATGTACGTCCTATCTTACAGCATCTTTCTTCATTTATTGCACTTCTTGGAAAATTGTCGTTTTCTTCTGGATGGTCTAGCTTTCTTAGAATGGTTGTAGTACTGGATTGTATTTTCCCATGTGAAAGTTTTCTCTGGAATCTCAGAATGTTTCTTCAAAAGGACCATTTCAAAATCATTTGCTTTCTTGGCAAAACTTAAAATGTAAAATTCAGATTTTCAAACATAAAAATTCACAGAAACACACAATATGTCCAGTTAGTTCTAAACTAACTGTGACATAATTCGAATTTAAAAAAAAATAATGCTGAGGCATATCATCCCGAGTCTGAAGTACCTGCATACCAAAATGTACATGATCAGTGCAGATAAAGTGCAATATGTGCACAAATGTAAAATTAATAATTAAAAATTAAATATTTTTATATTTTGTGAAATATGTATATATTGCTTACCTTATAATTTTAAAATATTTTAAGGATTAGTGTTAACTGCTATGTGTAATTATACTAGTGTAACTATTTATTATAAGTTCTTTATAACAAATGCTCATCAAAATGTAAAATATCGTAAAATTAAAAGCTGGCTCCCAACTTTTTGACCTGGCTCCTAGATTGTGGAGAAATTTGTCGAGCCCTGAAATAAAGTATATAATTTTCTTCTGTACGTGATCTTACTTGCAAAGAAATGCATCCTTTTAAAATACTTTTTTCAGGAACAAATTACCAATGGTGGTGGCCCTACCTTGCTGAAAACACCGGTTCTCGTTAGATCACCGAAGTCATGCAATATCAGGCGCGGTTAGTACTTGGACAGGTGACCACCTGGGAACACCGCATGCTATTGGCACATTTCGGACGCGGTAGCCCGGTGGTTTGTGCGTTGGGTTTGCACACTGCCACAACTGCCAATGTGTTCGTGTGGAGTATGATCACGCTAAACATGTGGGTCCGTAAGTCCTTCCGAGGGATTCGTGGTAGAGGAAGGAGGGTACGGTCACTGTGGATGCCTCCCGCACTGGGTTCCGGTCTAAATTGGGTGGCACTTCCCGGCCGTCCAAACGGTAACCTTACACCTTTCTAGTAGGTCGGACAGTCTGGGTCTCAACAACAACAACATCAAGCCACACTTAAAGAGGATCTTCCCACAGTGTTCACGCTGAATGTTCACAAACCTGGGTCCCAGAGACCCATTAATGTAAGAAATGTAGGTCCTTTTATAGGAAAAATGGGTTCTTTGAAATTTATTATAAGAAATGTTTAAAATTATTAACCATAAAAAATAGTACAAACTTATATGAAACAAGAAATATTAATTATGCATAAAGCATTGATTATGAAACACTTTCCAACTGAAATGCAATTTTATTTAAGCATCTCGAAAATGTGGTACATTCAGTGGTAATATTTTTAAAATTATAGTACAATAATTGGAAACTTCATTAAAAAAGGCAATGCTTATAAAATCATTTGCTTCTCTAAGTAAAATCAATGAATATTCTATTCATATCATTTATATTCCACAGGGTTCGTGCATACTCTGGAAATCAGGAAAATCGGTAATTTACAGGGAATTTGAAAGTGGACTAAAATGTCAGGGAAACTGCAGGGAAAATCGATCTTTTGTTCAAAATTCTGGAAAATCAGGGAGTTATCAATTTGCTGACCTGCTCACTGAGATGCCAATTACTACGAATTCTCTGTAGTTTCTATGGGAAACTTCATACTGCAGATTACGAAATTTGCATAGTTTCCTATGGAAAATTGTTTTCTATGAAGGCTGATGTAAATTTACAGCTGTGTGCATGGTAGTTTTAATGTAACAACGGGGATTTATGGCAGCATGGGCATTAATGGCAATCAAATTAACATGACAATGGGAATTTACGCCGCATGCACGGTAATGCCAATCAAATCACCATGACAATGATGATTTACCGCTGCGTGGAATGTAAAAGATCCTTTGTTTTTCATGAAAGTTATATATGTACTTCTTAAAAGTTGTTAAATTTTGCATAAATAGCTGAACGGTTAATTTTATAATTATTTGTGCATAAGCAGTGTAATTGCGCTATTCAGTTTCTCATTCACATACGGATTATCTGTAGTTTCTACGGGAAACTTCATACTGAGGATTACAGAATTTGCATAGTTTCCTATGGAAAATTGTCTTCTGTATAGGCTAATGTAAATTCACCACTGTGTGCACTTTAATTTCAATGTAAGAATGGGAATTTATGGCCGCATGAACGTTAATGTCAATCACATTAACCTGACAATGGGGATTTACAGCCGCATGTATGATAATCCCAATCAAATTACCATAACAATGATGATTTACTGCTGCGTGGAATGCAAAAGATCCTTTTTTTTTTCATGAAAGTTATATATTTCTTAAAAATTGTTAAATTTTGCATAAATAGCTGAACGGTTAATTTTATAATTATTTGCGCATAAGCAGTGTAATTGCGCAATGCAGTTTCTCATTCAAGTACGGATTATCCGTAGTTTCTACGGGAAACTTCATACTGAGGATTACAGAATTTGCATGGTTTCCTATGGAAAATTGTCTTCTGTGAAGGCTAATGTCAATTTATGACCATGTGCACATTAATTTCAATGTAACAATGGGAATTTCCTGCGGCATAAACGTTAATGTCAATCACATTAATGTGACAACGGGGACATTGTTAGAAAATCTTCAGTTGTAAACTAGCACGTACACGAATCGGTTGATGTATGGTCTAAATCCAAAAGATACTTCGTTCTAATTGGCTAATCGCTTTCGGATCACTTGTTTAGAAGTTTTACCCCCATGGTCTGTGGTCCTACAAATTGAGATGTCAACTTCCGGTTTATGCTAATTTCTACTTCAACCGATTAGAGATTAGCATACTCCGGAAGGAAAACATTAACTACAACTTCAATGATACTGGGCTATTTAAGCTAGTGCTTGTGTCAGTTGATTATCTTGATGTTTCTTGATGTATCTTGATCTTACTTTGTCTTCGTGATATGTATTCATGATCACGTATGATCGTTATCTTCATGTACACCGGTTATGGCGATGTTTTTTTCCAATGCTGTTAGGCCTAACTAAAGTCTTATGATTAAATTGACGTGACTTTATTTTACTAAACTTTACGATGTTACCAGTTTCCGAAGTTGCGGAAATGGATATGTTTTTGTTCGTTATGATGTTTTAAGTTCGCATAAAGTGATTTTTCGTTTACACTGACTACTTTCATTTTCTCCACTGTGACGCTCTGCTATTCAACTGGTTTTTGAATTTTCGCCAATGCAATAAGAAGTAAAATTCCAACAGATTTACAGTCGCTTGTATGGTAATGCCAATCAAATCACCGTAACAATTATGATTTACTGCTGCATGAAATGTAAAAGATCCGTATATACATAGTATAATGTATAAGGAAGTATTGTGACGGGGTCGAAAATTTGATTTCGAATTTTTGACGGGAGAGCACGTTTCAAGCATCCCTGATCATGAATCGAACATTTTTGAGGTGATGTCTGTGTGTGTGTGTGTGTGTGTGTGTGTGTGTGTGTGAAAGTATATATGTGTGTGTATGAAAGTATGTGTGTGTGTGTGTGTGTGTGTGTGTGTGTGTGTGTGTGTATGAAAGTATGTGTGTGTGTCAGTGAGTCTGTGGAGACGATATCTCATGAACGAATGGAGTGATTAGAATGAAATTTGGTACAAAAATTACAATCCGGAATACTGGAAGCCTATTGTTTTTAAACACAATCGAATGTTCAACCCCCCCCCCCCCCTAAATTTTCGAGTGAAATTTTGAAAAAATCATCAATAAATTAAAACCTTTAATAAAGTTATGCGAATAGACTTTTAGACATTTCTTATGTGAATTTTCCTTAGAAAATGATTGATTAACTTTAGAATGCTAGCATGAACCATTCTCGAGATATTGCACATTTTTCAAATAAATTTATCAAAGAATCCCATAAATTAAAAAAAATATATTAACTGTTGAGAAACATGTTAACTTTTCATATGTAATATCATTTGATAAATTTAGTGACATCATTCTCGTGGATCTAGCTCGTCCCATTCATGAGAAAAGTTACTTTGAGTAATACTTTTGTATTTGAGCTCCAATAGTCATTTATCTGCTATAGGAATAACTTATTTCTCCATCCATAAAGCTTGGCGAGATTTTGGCGACTGATTTGGCATATATGTTACTCTGCAAATGCTAATAGCAGCAAGCCACTGTAATTTGGCAAGATTATGCATATTAAATAAACATAGGTTCTGTTAATTAACTTGACTCATGAACTTCTTTCCTTTACCGCTGCACAATTCTGCTCACGACTTAAATATCCAAGCAAAAAATTTTTGTTAATGTGATAAATTTTTGATCTTTTCTTTGTTTTTTAGATATTTAGAATAGAAAATTATTTTGGGTCATTGGGACCCAAAAGTAGCTGTAAAGTTGGGCCCTCTTTAACAAATTTGCGTAAAAAACCCACTATAGCATGTAAACGTGAACCCTATCTCATACCATTTTTTTCTTTTCCTATTTTTGAAAGACTTAAAGAATTGCAATATGGTTTTCACATTCATATAGTAGCTTTCTTAAAATTTAATTTCAGTGAGTTGAATAGTTTTGGGAAAAAACCTCCAATAAAATTTCATAATGTAAAATGCTCACGATGTGAGCAAGATTTGAAAACAAAATTTGAGCCTTGTTTTCACGGACATATAAAAGGCTATACTTATACAAATCTAGAACGTCCTTTGGGTCCTATAAATAGGTGTCCACAGCATAAATAAGAGATAACACCACTCACATTCTGAAATACTCGTTTACAACAAAACCCAATCAAGAGCTTCATTTGTGAATTCAGAAAATTGTATAATTCAATATAACAACATATGTTCACTTAAAACCTCCTGTAATTAAAAAAAGTCTTATGTGGATGGCACATGACTTTCCCTTTAGACATAAAATCATCCTCTTTCTTTCACAATTCATTAAATTAATACATTCAAAAGAAACTTTATTAACTTACATTAAAAGTAAAATAAAAGGAACTTATTTAGGAATTTATTAACTTACAAAAATATGAAAAGTAAAGAATAAAGCCCCTTTTTTCATTACAACAAATCTGTGCAAACATTGATGAATTCATCCCTTTCAGAAGCAGTAAGGTTCAGTTCTTCCTCGCTATCTGGGAATTTAAATGGTGCCACAATCCAGTCCAACTTTTCCATTGATAGGGATGGAAAGTATTGATCAATCATATTGTCTAGTTGTGAGATGTGGTCAAGAATGAGATGTTCTATATTTCTTAAACTACTGAAATCATCTTCATTCATCAGACCAAGAAGAGAGGGAAAATTAGACAGATCCCCTTTTTGGATCGATGATTTCCACGAGGCCAGTTTTCTCTTAAAACCTTTTATATTGTTTGTTGATGAAATTAGTGTCTCTTTCCGACCTTGCATAGACAAATTTAATTCATTAAACTTTTTGAATGTGTCAGCCAAGTATGCAAGTTTCAAACACCAAACATTATTATGCCAAAGTTCATTAAACATGTTCTGTTTTTCTTTTTCAAAAAAAAATTGAAGTTCTTCCTTAAGTTCTAGAAGCCGGCTTAAGACATTGCCTTTAGACGGCCACCTGATTTCTGTATGTAGACCCAATGAAACATGAGCAGCGCCCATTTTTTGGCATATTTTTTCAAAAATTCTTGTTTTTAAAGGTTGTGTTTTTATGTAATTTACCATTTTGACAGCCTAATTAAAAACCTCGAAAAGTTCGTTGTCGCAAGTTTTTAAAACTAAAGCTTCTCTATGCGAAAAACAGTGAGTTTTTATCACAGAGGGATTTTCTGTGAGGACTCTAGTTGTAAACCCCTTAAATTTTCCTACCATGGATGGTGCGTCATCGGTACGAATTCCGACACAATTCTCCCACAGGAGGCCATGTTCTGTGAGGTAAGAAGACACTGAATTAAAAATGTCTTGACCAGTGGTGGTCGTTTGGAGCTCTTTACAAAAAAGAAATTGTTCTATAATGTCATTGTCATTAACGAATTTACCAAACTCAAGGAGTTGTGATTTGGAGCTAATATCTGTGCTTTCGTCTACTTGTAAAGCATATTTGCCATGGGCTCTCATTTTCCCCATAACTTGCTTGTTTACATTTATTGATATTTCAGATATCCTACGGCTTACTGTGCTGTTCAAGAGAAGAACTTTCGAAACCTGATCTCTAGCTTCTTGACCAAGTACGGTTTCAACAATGATGCTTATCCATAATCAAAAACATGGAAGCAGTAAAATTGAAAACCACGTTGTCAGCACAAAAACAATGTCCCCTATTCCTCAGTTTGTGATTTATGTCCACTAATTTCCAGCCTCGTGGTGGAGTTCAGGGTTGCCAGAGTGTACGAAAGAAAACTATGCAGAAGAGCCCCCACATCCTCTAAAAATAGTCCCCACTCCCTCACAAAGGGTGCCAAAGACTGTCTGCGACTTTTTGAGGGCACACTCGGACGCGTCCGTGTGTCCAGGAAGGCTAACCCATGCTTGGCCCCATCCCACCCCACTCCAAAGTTTTCACTTCGAATTTCACCGAATTATTCCATACTAAAATGTTCGGTGCCGAATAATTCTATCAATGTACCAAGACTTACATTGGTACGTTAGCGAATTTATATCGTCTGGCATACGTACCATAAGCAAAAAATATTTTTCAGTACAAACATAATATTCTGGTTTTTTCTTAATTTTTCAAAAATAAAATTTTTTTTCCCTCCTTAAAATCTCATGGCACCGTGATTGAGAACTACTGCTCTAGAAAAGATAAATAACAAAAAGGTGGGAACATTGACTATAAACATTAAAACATAGTTTCGAATGACCTTCAACTTTAACATTTCCCTTTCATTCAGATGCACAGAATGGACAATTCCGATTTTTTTTTAAAAAGATCTTAAAACCAATTGATATTTATAGAGAATTTTTTTCTGAATCAAGAAATGAAAAAGTGCAAAATCTATTCGAACACAAAACGGCCCATGATTGATTGGCTGTGACATCACATGGCCTGTTCGACCTGTGATGCAACATTCCTCTTCTATGTGCTGTTTCTACTGAGATATTTGCTAGTAGTTGGCGTTTAATTTTGTTTACAATTTGTTTATAATTATTTTACTCATTTGTTTTTGGTCTGCTTGAGTTTAAATTATTTGTTCTTTATTGTATTTTATTGTGAACATGGATTCTGGTTTAGTTAAAGGACAATCAGACAATTTGCCTAAGATCGATTTTACTGTGATGGCACTCTCAGAAATAATAAATATTTTGTGACAGCTTGAACTCGAGATGTAAACTTGATACCCTTTTCTTGAAGGTTTATAATAGTAATAATAATAATTATTATTATTATTATATGAATTACATCTGCGTTTAAGATATTTGTGGTGAAAATTAGAGCATTACGAAAAATGCAAACACTTTGGATGCCAATTTCTCCGAACGTGATAGATAAAAATGTACATATTTTTTTGTTTGTTTCGTTGGTTCAGATTATGAATAAATGAAATAATTTTAATACTTTGGAACTTTTTTTAGAAAGCACTTAAAGCGTCTATCCGAGCAAGTGGTTTTTAATTTTTCCTACTTTCACTCAAACTTCAAAAGATAGATATAAATAGTAAGCGACAAAAATATGTATTAGTAAATTTAGTTTCTGAATCTACTTTTGGAGGGAAAAAAAGCTAATATATTGAACCTTACTGACTTAGTTTTCGAGTAATCATTTTGACAAGTTGAAGATTGAAAATTTTTCATTTTACAAGTTTGTAATGCTTATATCTCAAAAACTGAAAGTGCTAAATATGAACAATAAGCAAAAATTTGTAACTCTTTTAAAGTCTTGCAAGTGTATATAATTGGGTTTTGGATCGAGTGGTTGTTTCTTGTTGTTGACTAAATGACCTCCTGTTTCGGCGAAGCCAATTCAGGACCAGTGACGTAGGAAAGAACGAAGGAAGACACAAGACGAGAGAACAAAGTTTATTACAAGAAAGCATCACTGACGAAAGTCGGAGGGGGTGCAGCTTCACATTTGACGAGGACCCAGAAGGCAGAAGACTGACTTTATCCTCAAGAAACATCCATACCTTATTCGGGATTCGAACCCGAGCCCACAAGACAGCAGCCGAAGACGCTCTCCACTTCACCGCCTGGGCGGTGTGGTTGGTTCTAATTTCGATAGCTTAGTTTTTAACCTGGATTTTCCAATAGCTAGGAAAGTTGCAATATTTAAAATATCACAATTGCTGCAGCTCAGTGTCTTTACTTACTCCTTGGTGAAATATGGATGCACAAGGACGAGATATTTTATTTTGTTTAAAAAATTAGAAGGATTAAATAAACTTGGGGATTCTAAAGATGTTTAATGATTAGTGAGGTTTGAACATAATACATGGAATTATACATAATCAAGTAAGTAATTATGTGCTGCCAGACAAGTTTATAAATTAATTTGAATGTAAAATCTCATTAGATATATTGTTAAGTTTAATATATACACCGCAAAGCTAGCTTTGCCACTAGAACCATTACGTGTTAGCAATCAGACCCATAGCATGGTAGATTTGAATTGGCCCTGCCGGATAGGGTTACCAATTCGAGACTATGTGCCAAGCGACGGGACACTCTTTAGTCGGGTTGAAAATGTAATTGCAATCTGTTGTTCTATTTTTTACTCACTGGGTAAGAAGCCTGAGAGATTTTTTTTGTTGTTGAAACACGAGACGTAGCTCTCACTTTCTCCTTTTTGAGCAGGCGCCCCATGACTATTGCAGCGATGGCTGTTTCTCGTTTCCATGCTAAAATCTCTCATCACGCTTTCCCTTTTCAATGTCAGCTGCCAGTCTCTCTCTTAAGATGACAGGTGGTGAGCGCCCAAGCCTATTCTAGCCAGGTCCAACCGTTCCCATCGGAGTTTGACTTGCAGGTCAACCGTTCTAGCCAAGCCTGCTATTCCTGGCCTTCCCGATCCATTCTTGATCACTGGATGATCACCACCTCTTAAAGGGAGTTTTCCATCTACACAGTTAATCTGCATAGATTTGCCTGCTATGAAACTGATATAAATCTTAGTTTTACCTAATACAAAAGATGATATGAATGAGATTCTTAGGAGTGTGATTCTTGATTATTCACATGTAATCAAAACTTTACATCTGGAGTTTTTAAAAAAATTTTAAAATTGTATAATCAGTGTCAATCAAGTTTATGAATTTCACTTATTTATAAAAGCATTTCACTTATATCATATATTGAAACAAATTTATTTTGTGTTTAAATTCTTCCCAACCAGTAATTTCTAAAGCAAATTTTCTGTCTTTTGATTTCATCTAAGAGGCTTTGATCAGATTTGATAAGTTGTCTTGAACTGTTTGATCAAAAACAAAACCCCTCTGTCATAAATTGTATCATAAATTCTTTATTTATAACAGTTTTTACAAAATTATGTATGTGTAAACTTTAAGTATATAAAATACAATATTTAGTGTATTTTCACAAAACACTAAGTATTTAAAAATTATTACATTCAAATTTTATTTGTTTCTTGAAAATTTTAAAATGATTGTGATAAATGTTCCTGCACATTTATTTTTATATTATCTTTAATGCATGATAATTTTCACTAGCTTGAAGATATGCTGTGGAGTTCTGTCTATGATACATATGTTGATATGCCTATGGCCATTACTGCTGAAAATTTAGCTGTTAAATATAACATATCCAGGGATGAGTGTGATCAATTTGCTTTGCAATCACAACTGCGATGGAAAGAAGGTATTAGTTATTTTTTAATTTAAATGTCATGTTTGAAATATAAAATTACTCATTTCCATTATAAGATTACTTAATTTGAATTTATGGGTAACATAATATTTTTGAAGTTAGAGATGGAGATAATATTCAAGTTAGGATGTTATATATTCAGGGTTAATTGTTCTGTTTTTTATATGAATTAATCGTAATTTTATGTATTGTATCTGGCAATGTATCTTTAGTAAAACTTTAAAAATTTCAAACTCGATTCCATTTTTATATGGTTCATTGATTCTACTAATGACACAAATAATGAGCACCCCTTTGGGCCACGTTAATATATTTTAATTGTTTAAATAAGTACCTTTTGCTTACACAATAAATAAAATTGATACCAGTAAGAATATAAGCTTCTAATGCTTCCTTGAAGAAAGCAGACATAGGACTATTAAGGGGACTACATTTGTTCTAAGGGTGTTTAGAGCCATTTTCTTCAGATCAAAAACAGTTTGTTCTTAACAATCATTGGCAGCAGGCCCGGATCTACATATTTTGGGGGCCCTACAGAAAAATTAAAGTCTAATCGCAAACAAAATTACAAATAAAGTCCAAAATTCAAAAAAACTATTGACATCAAAATAGGATTAGTGATTTTAGCATCATGACGCTAAACTAAAGCTTTGAAACTTTCTAAGACAATTCCATCTTGGACCGATGTAATAGTAAATATGTATAGTAGAGGGTTTTGATCCAAAATATAAAGATATTAAGTTCATTCACATCACAGGTGCATGGGGAAACACATTATTTTAAGCTATGGCATTAAAAACATTTCAATTTAACAATTAAAGGTAAATAAATTAGCATCACCAGAACAGCAGTTGTCATTTATAAAACTGGTTTTTGTCAATTAACATTTGTTACTTCACACAGTAATATGGCAATTATTCTGGTAATTTGCACCACCCAGGGTTCCTTAATTGTCACTATTTTTTTACTCTTCAAGTCCCTATTTTTGTAGTTTAAATTCTGTTTGAATCCATGTATTTTATATAGTGAATGATTGTAATAGTAATATCCAGTCAGAAATGCCAGTCAGAAATGGATTTTCTGTGATTCTTCTGGATTTCTGAATAAAATTACAGACTGCAGAAGACACTTCAAAAATTAATGAAAACTGTTGTTCTGCAAACATCATACAATTTTGACAATTTCCTTGCAATCTCTAGATTTTTATACTGCTAAAAGCAACAACACAGCATGTTGATTCATCTCCCAGTTGTGTGATGTCATATGGCAGTTGAATTAGAGCATCTTGTTTCTATCCTAGAATGAACAATAACTGTTTCTGTTCAGAGATGTGAAATATTTTTCTATTTCACAATGCATTTCAGTTGTAACTAAGAGTGTACTGATTTGTCGCACAATTGCGTAATGTCATTTGATGGGCGAATCAGAGTGTTTACACTGTTTCCATACTAAAAGAGAAGAGAAACAACTGCTACTTATAATAAACTGTTTAATGAAATGAAGTGAAATGATAGTGATTTTGTAAAGCTTTGTTACCTGTTTATTTATCAACCTTGTGTTTAAAGATTTACTTCTGACTGGATGTTGTTATGCTTAATTTATGAAATGTTCTACTTCTACAACTTCTGTTTCTGAAGTTTAAAAAGCCGCCTTGTACAGTGGTATTATGAAAGATATAGCATAGTCTGGCCATGTGTCTTCAAAAATGTCGAAGAATCACATATTTTAGAGAATGTGCATCTTTGACTTCTGCATAGCCCATGGTGGTTGGGACAATTGTCACAGGCATGCTGAATCGTGAATTTCTTCTCAAAACATCATTAACAATTTGACATTTTTTTTTCTCAAGTAAAGCCATGAACAGGTGTACATCTTTGCAATTTGTGTGTCCGAAAACATTGCCTGAAATAAATCTTCACCAACCACCATCACATATTCACCAACATATTCACCAACCACCAACATATTCACCAACCACCAACATATTCACCAACCACCATCAACAGTTTATGCTCAACAGCATAAGACATGAAGAGCAGTTCTGCCTTTATGGCTTTGTTCGATGCAAGTTAGATCAGTCTAAAAAAAGCAATTTAGCTTAAGCTAAATATATTTTCTTATAGATTTCTCCCCCCCCCCCCCCCCCATCCAGTAATGAAGAGTTTTTTATCTATTCATATTGTCTTTAGTTATAATTATAATTCAATTTGAAAATTTCATGTTTTGTCATTTCATACATAAGTATCTGTCTCTCTGTATTAAAATAAAAGTAGCTGATGCCGTCTACTCTGCTGTTTGACAAATTTCTCGTTTCTCGAGATTCTTTGCTTTGCTCGAGATTACTGCAAAAACTATTTCATATAAAAATATGAAATTTGGTGCACTTGTAGAAAAAGCTTTGGGGAATACACTGAAATAAACTGTTTATTGATATATATTGTGGTTTAAGAAATATTTAATGTCAAAATCAAGGACAAATTATTTGAGCTGAGAGTTCATGTCCTGGATAGACTAACAATAGCAAGACCACAAATTTAGGCATTGCAGAGCCCTTTTTTTAAATTTCGATGTAGTTTTCGAGATATTTTACTTTATGCACTTTTGAAGTGAAATTTTTTTTTCGTATCGACATGTCTAGCAGTTTTTCTGTGTCATACTGCAAAAACTATACAAAAATATGAAATTTGATACAATTATAAAGAAATAATAGGGTAATACGAAATAAACCGTTTATTGATTTAAACTTTAGTTTCGTATGAAATTAAATATATTGTTATATATTGTTATATATTATTATGAAATTTAATTAACCCTGGGTTAATTAAAATCCCTACTTTTATCTTCTGCGGAAATAGGTATGGATAGAAAAAGAGCTTTATGAAAGTAGAATTTTTGGGAGAGATAGGTATGCAGTGAGTAGGTGGCAAAGTGTCCGAAGAGGGTTGGCGAAGCATAGCAAGCAGGGGGCAGAGTCCCCTAGTCATATAAAATAATTTAAAATGATGATTTGATTTATCACTATTTTGATTAGTGATATGAATGATTTTTTAATTCAAATCCATAGCTGCTAATGCTTCTGATTTACCCGGAAAGTTTCCATTTTTCGGGCATCATTCCGATCTTCCGATCAGAAACAGATTTCATCTGATTTTTCATTCACAAGCTAAAAGTCCCTACTTTTTCCTGATTTTACTACAAAAATTCCTTAAAAATTTCCCCTCTTCCTCTGAAAATGATAAATAATTTTTTTTCACTTCCTTTCTGGCGACTTGCAGATGTATTCCATTCACAGAGAATAGCAGTCGTGAAGATGTACCAACTGGCACTGAGTACTTATAATACTCAATGATTAGATGAATAATTCCATGGAAAAGTAAGTCATGTGACCAAATGCTCCTTTTGCTGTGGAATGTCATCAATTTAGTTTTCCCCTTCTCGTCTGCCTGCAGCCCCAGTCCTTATGCAAGCTTTGTTTTCACCATCATATTAGTTGTTCTAGCATATGTAGTAGATCTTTTTTATCTTTAGAAATGTCTAATTAATAAAAAAAAACAGTATTACTAAAGTTATAAAGAAAATTACCCAAGTATTTTTAATTTCATACAAAAGTCAAGACTTTATGAAAAGTATGTATTTTGCACATGTTGTAGATGTGATATCGTCATCGCACATGGAGAAAAAAATGACATTCTGCTACAAGCGAAAGCAGCAAAGCACAGAGATAATTTTAAAGTTGTGGATAGCTATACCTCCATAAAATCTATGTTTTATATAAATAATGCAGAATGTTTATTTATATCGTTCCTTGTTGAACACAATTTACCTGTATCCTGCAGTGATCACGCTGGAGAATTATTTCGAAAAATGTTTCCTGTTAGTACTATTGCAAAAAATTATAGCTGTACTCGAACCAAAACATCTGCAATTCTTCAAGAAATGGCAGTTAAAGAACAAAACGAAATTGTTTCATCATTAAGAATATATGCTTTCTTAATTGCAACAGATAGGAGTAATGATGCAGATTCCAAACTGTATCCCATTGTTGTTACTCTTTACAACCCACAATGTGGTTTAATTAAAATTTGTCTACTATCTGTGCCATCTTTGGAAGGTGATTCATCAAGACTAAACATTGGAAATCTTATTTAAAATTACATTAAATAAAATGCCTTTTCCCCTCAATTAGCTTCATTTTCTCTTTTCCCTATTTTAAGTTATTTTATCCCCCTTTTTTAAGTATGATGTATTTATTTTACGATGATTTTGCATAACGTCGATGAATTTGCCTAAAGTTGTGAATTTTAATCTACAGATTTTCTGCTATTCAGAGTTGGCAGCTATGTATTTGTAAAAAAGAGTAATGAGTAATAATAATCCATAAAGTAGAATTTGAATTTTCTTTGGATATAACGTTCCTTTTTTCTTATTCTGCCTTATTTTTCACTTTTTCCTTACTTATTTTTTTCTCTTTTTAGTATGGTGTGAATTCATTTTACGATAATTATTCAGAATGTCACTAATTTTTTCTGCGAGTAAAAATCTACAGAATTTAAGCCATTCAGAGTTGGCAGCTATGTAAATCGAACCATACATTTCTGTCCAGTATTGAAAAATACTAGTGCAAATACTACATTAGGATTCTAAAAATCACTATCCTTCTATATTTTTTGGTTGTATGTAGTAACTTGTTGCAGTTAAGTGTTGAAGACCCAGACCGTCCGACTCATCCTAAGGACTCGAGTAACCGCTTGGACGGCCGGTGCAGTTAAGTGTGTAGAGCTCCTTTCATAGTCATTGAGAAGAATTGTACATCTTTACCTGTTTCAGGGCAAAGTAGACTTAACAGTTAATTTGAGTATATCTCAATAACATTAAGGGTAAGGTGTCTGTAGTGTGCATGTATGCAAGCATCCTAAAGGCATATTTTTCATATGTACTTTTAGCCAATAGTGAATTCTGGTCTAGAAAAGCAGGTCATATGAAAATGCATATTACATCCCACCACTTGCATTATCAATTGCAGCACGATATTTAAGGGATGTAATTGTGATAATAGTAATGATAATTAATAATGTTACTGCTTTCTAAATAAGTTATATATTGAAAATAGGGAAGGGTTTTTGTTGAGAAATTTGATATGGTGGTGCCCTACCAAATCGTAGGACTGTAGAAGTAAAGGGCTAGGTCTTAGTGAGTTTTCCCCTGAAACCGGAAATGTTTTGGTGTGACATCACGGCGCTGCATGAGGAGTAGTGGCATTCATAGAATCTAATGGAAGGTTTGCATTTCAAATTAAAAATGAGCTAAAAAAAAACAACAAACACGTTAAAACAAAAATAAAACATTAACGGTGAGAGCTCTAATTGAATCTTATATTATTACAACTTTTTATTTAATTTAATCTGGTATTTCTCAGTTATTTAAAGTCTTAAGGCCATGACTAATCGTGTTAAATTCATAACAGTAATATGAAATTTTTTGATATATATATATATATATATATATATATATATAGTATATAGTGTATCTTGTGGTATATTTTAATTATTTAGATTTTTTGGTGAATAATCTGTGAACCAGAGCATCTAAATAGTTCAAATTCGGTATGTCGTTGTCTTTCATACATTTAAGTTACGTACATTTTTATACATTTAAGTTACGTACAAATAATAAAAAAAGGTACCTTAAAAACTATGTTTTTGCTTTTACTTGTTTTAAAGTAATGTAATTGAATATTGAGACAAAAATAAAATAGTTTTAATAATTTCTTTTGAATTTTTATTTTCATTCTGCTGTTAAACTCTACATCAGAGCAAATTTCTATTAAAAATACCTACATGAGTGTCCTTGCACTTGTTTCAAGTTAGTAAAATTGTACAATTTGAATTTAACTAATGAGAATGCTCGAAGCAATCCATTTATATGCCTTTTTTTGTGCTTTTTTATGGGATATGAGTTTAGTGTTTCTGTTCAAATGGCGAATTCAGTTGAAAGTCTGCACTCTGCAGAATAATCTAATTGCGTCTTTGCGGACAGATGAAAATTGATTTTCAAGTTCATTGATAAGAAACTTTATCACTCCCTTTCCTTTATAAAATGTTTGGCCGTGGACAGACAGAACAAAATATCTCATCAAATTGTTTTACAAAATTCATTCATGATTTTACAGTTAATCCTGGGGTACAGTTAATCCACCTAATGATAATAGATTAATCCAGCTTGTGTGATCAATGGTTTCATCAGAATTTTTGGAAATTGTTCCAAGGGTAGGATCCATGTCACACACACGATCAGCGACATAATCGACAACATAAGACAATGCTTCTTTTCTGAAAAAGAAAGTTGTTTACAATTTTCAGAATTCTATTTCCGAAGACATGGCAGATGACAGGGGCAAATTAACATACCAGCAAATTCGGCGAATGCCGGGGGCCTTGCTTCAGAGGGTGGGCCTTATTTTAAACGAAAAGTAAAAGTAAAAAAAAATTTTTTTTTTTAAAATTGATCTTGAATTCTAAAAAAAATGTAAGAAGTTTTTTTTTTTGCTTAAAATATAAAAAATATTTTTGATTTTCTGTGGTGAGCCTCCCCTCCACACACAACTGAAGGTATTATGCCAACACCCCTTTATCAAAAGTCAGAAAACGTCCAATTTAAAGTACCCTAAGAAGTTTTAGTTTTTCCTTAGTATTGTGCTGTAATACCAATATTTAGTACACAGTTTAACAAATAAAAATGTATAATATTTAAAAACCTGTATCATTCAATATTTTCATAAAATATTACTGTTCTCATTTTAATTTAATTTCTGTTCAAACTTTTGGGTGCAAATATTTCAAGTATGTTTATTAGATAAAAAAAAAGGGCATAGCAAGATTTGTATAGAGCAAGATTCAACATGTTTATTTTTAAGTACTTTTCTTTTTTTTTTCTAAACTGGCTTTTTTTTGGGGGGAGGGGGGTGCTCTTCGGATAAGATTGCCGGGGGCTTCACTCTTCCATGATCCATCCCTGGCAGATGACACATTGATTAATTTTAAACCACAGTCAGAGGTAATAGGTGCAAATATATTTTTTTCAACATTGTTTTAAAAAGCATTTTCAACTATCTGAGATGTGAAATACATGTCGAAACTTAGTTTCCTCAGAAGTTGGTACACATATTGTTGTTGAGAGCTTGGGCAGATTGTTTGCTATTATCACTTGTTTTAAGCTTTGAATTACTTCTGTGGGAGAAGGGTGGTCATTAAATCGGCCAAGCCCACGAATCTAGCTAAACAGATTTTCTAGTGCATCTTGCGTTGTTCCAGCAGTTAGCAAATATTTTACACCAATAGTTTGCAAGTCTTTGTGTAATTTTCTAAGGGAATTAATGGATACTATCATTCCTTTTTAAAAAGGAAGCATAATAGACTTTCCACTCACTATTAGTCCTGTTATGACATTTTCCACTTAATGTAATGTATCCAGCTACTTCTGATAATATTCATTATATCAAATAAACTATCCACTAGTTCAAAAAAATCGGATGCTTTTTTTATTTCCTGTAAGATATGAAATTCCTTTCGATGTTGTCCTGGAAAATAATGTTTTCGCGGGTGTCACTTTTTGACGCTCATTCCCTTTAATCGTTAAAAGACTTTGTTTTAGTTTGGGGCAAATCTTAATTTCTCCAGAATCTTTATTTAAATCTTCTTTAATTATATCTACACTTAAAATAGTGCCATCATTCAAAACAAATACGTTATCTAAAAAATGGTTTCTCAGTAATTTTAAGTAATGAGCTAAATCTTCAAAAACCATTTTTTTTTAATTTTGGAGATATGGATTGACAAAATATGTATTTGATATTGAAATTTACAACACCTTTCATAATTTGCCACACCCTCCTAAGTCTGATACAATGGCTTTCACTTCAATCCCATCATGCTGAATATTTTTTATTAATGAAAACAAAAGTTCTTTAGTCATACAAACTTCAAAATCAAAATAAACAGGTTGTTTCCATTAATGAGTTAAACCTCTAATTAAAACAAACTGAACTTTTTAGAATGGGCCAAGAATTTGGTCTAATCCAGAGTCATAACATAGTTTTGAATCAACATGCATTTCGTCTAAACTAAGGGCACAATTTTTTTTTTTTTTTCATGGCTTAAATGTTCGCAGTTTCTCTACAATAAAGAACTTCATATTGTATTCCTGGATTACAAGAAAATTTAGCACACCAACGTTTTACCGGCCACACATCAAACTGCCGTTAATCTCAGGGTTGGCTGTGTGGTCTGGGTCTTCAGCACCAACGTTTTAAGGTGCTGGCACTGGAAAGAGGAATACCCATTTTATCTTTCCAAAAATTATAACTTTTAGAGGAAAGTGCCCAAATTTCAATACAGCATGAGATATCATCAGCAGTCCACTTAATTCACTGTTTCTTCTCTAGTAAAACTTGAATTTGAGTTTTTTAAAAATTCGACATTTTAAGTTTTTCTGATTCCCATTTTTCCTTCTGTAATTTTCTTATTTGCATCTTTAACCTTTGAATTTGCAAAAATAAATATTTTCTTGATGTGAGCCATCATTTTTGTTGAGAATTGGAGTTTTGAAGAATTAAGATGCAATTTTAAAATTTTATTTTATTTTTTATCATATCATTGTATGATTCATAACGTATGCAGTTTGAACATTCTACAGTATTCAAATTTTCTGCAGTAATAGCATTCTCTTTACAGTAATTTGAATTTTTGTTTTTACTGCCTGATTCACTGTTGTTAGCTTTTTCTACTTTATCACAGTTATCAAAATGAACCTTTTTAGGATTAAATTCTTTTAATCTCAGTTTCATTTCAGATAATTTTCCTTTGCTCGTGTGTCTCTTTCCCCTTTCTGTAAGTTCTGCAAAGTGTATTGACGGTAAATTGACTTTGGGAAGAGCAATCAATTTCAATATTTTCTTTATTGGCAATTTGAGTAGATGATTTTTCATGTCATCTTCATAATTGCTGCTCAAAAAATGGTCATTACAAATTCTAACATTCTTAGTATTTACAGGATCTTGTCTTCTATATCTAACCATTCTTGCATCAAAATAGGATTATTCTTTCGAAATACGTGAAAGACTTCTTTATAACCGTTTTTGTTCCTCGAAGTATTTAGACATGTTGTGACTGTGCAGCTCGACATTTCTTGCAATATTTTTAAAAATGTTAAAAATAAAGGTTAAAAAGAATTAAATAATATATACAAGAAAATAGAAAGACTGGTGCTCGACTACTGAACTATAGATCTCTGATTAAACAAGTAAATAAACAGTGACTCTAACAAATACTTTCTTACTCTAACATTATATCTAAAGCATTAGGACACTTTTAGACAGGCAGCACAGTGATGTCAAGCATGCACTTCCATTCACACCTTAGTTGGATTCGGCACGGCCAATGTGCTTTCAATGGGATGATCCAAACCTTCTCTGTTAGAGCCCTGACTAAATCCTTCTGCAGCATTTGGCCCTTGGTTCATGAAAGGTATCAGACCAATGATCTATGGTATAAATTAAAAACTTTTTCATTCAGTTCCTTTTGACTTTCTCATGGTCAAGCCACAGTTTTATTTATTTATTTAATTTTATATAGCTTTAACTTTAACCAATTTTTCCCTAAAAGAATAAAATTTTAAAAATAGGGGCTTTTATTTTTACATAATGCTTTTGATAGACAATATAACTCTAAAATTTTATTAGATGCTATCTGTTTAGGAATAAAATGAAAAAAAAAAACCTAATGTCGATTTTGAAACTTGAACTTTGAACTCTGTTTTGGCATACATAGAATTTATGAAATTTTAATTGCCATATATCATCAGATAATGTGAGCATTCATTTCTCTGAAAATTTTGCCAAGTCTAGTCACATAGTTACAAGCCATGTCTGGAAATATCACTCATTCTTTTTTTTTTTTACTTCTTCTTTATTCCTTTAAAAAAAAAAACTGGCAATTGCTATTGAAAACAAAAATACCCACAGTCCAGCAGATAAACAGCAAGGTTGTTTAATAAGAGAGTAATGGCGTTCTCTCTTATGATGTCACTGCCGAACCATTCACCCAAGTCCTAGGAAGACACACTCGTATTTAAAGGAAAGCAAATGTTTTCTTAGACTATTCAGATTCTTTTTTTATACAATCTGTAATTTAAATATATCAATACAATAATTCTTGTATAATGTTATGGGATTTATCCATTTAGTTAGCAAATAGAATACTAAAATATAGCATTTTATTCAAGTTACAATTTATCCAGATTTTACATTTGAGGAATTTAAGCAAATCATGGATATTGTAATAAATTTGTTGCATCTGCAGTTTCTGAATCTTTTGTTCTCTGAATATTTCTCATGGTTAATGTTTCATTAAACTTGTGATCGATGTGTGTGTATTTCAAAGGGATAAGTTTTTATTGTAAATTGCTCAGTGTTTTTATATGAAAATTATTTTAAAAATAAAATACACAAATAAAATCCTTTGATTTAAAATTAGTGTCATAGTATCTATATTAAAAGAACTTTAAATTTAAATATTTTTGTATCTGACAATAACTGATTTTTCTCCAATAAATGAAAATTTAAAAAGTCCTACCAATGCGGCTCATTTTAAGAATTTATTTTCATCAAATTTCTTCTTTCTTTCCCTTCTGCTTTCACCACTTATAATAAGAAAAATATAAATCAATAATTCAAACTGTAGTGTAGAGAAATTTTAGATGTGAAAAAAAAAATTATTTAAAGAATTGGAATATATAAATTGGTGTAAATAACCAAAACACACTATACGATGTAAACAGAACAAGAATAATCACTTACTGTTACAGTACAGTGATATTTCTTCCTTTGAGTTGAAAATAAATGATAAATTAAAAATAGATGATTAAACGTTGTGGCACTTGTGACCAGGAATGGTATTTAAATGGCATGGTGTAAATAAAACTATTTTTACAGGAAATAATTTACATACAGCTATAATACTTTGTCAGGATATTTTTGAGTATATGAAGTATGTTTAGGAAGTAATAAAAAAAAATCACTTTATGGCTATGTAGTGATTCCCCTTAAGCAAAATGTCAATTTGGCTTTGAGTAACTTTTCTAATATTTTGTTTTCTAAACTCTCGAATGGTTTATAATCTGCATATTTTTCTTCTATTTTAAAGTTGTAAAGTAAGATATTTTGATTCCAACTTTTTATATTTTTCTTCCAGGTCATCATTTTTTTTTACTTAGGCACAGTTGGTTCTTTATTCCAGTTTCAAAATTTTTCACTGTTTCTATAATCATTTCTGCTAATTTTTTTGTTCTCTGTGTTCTTGTCTAAATTCAAGTTCACATTTTATGACCTGTGCTTCATTCATGAAACTCACCATTTCTAAGCATCTACAAAGGAGCACCAGTTTTCTTTAATTTTCACTTTTAGACAAATTTAAAAGTTCAGCTTTTAAATTTTTTCATAAGCATCAGCTGTAAAATGCTGTGAACACAAAGTATAAGTTGGGATTCCAATTTCCATCTTTTTGACATCAATTGATCCATTGTTTCCTAAGTTCTTCAGGAAAATTGTGATACATAGTATGGTATGTATGGCTAATGGTTATGGTATCTCTCAGCAAACATAAAACTACCTTCTTAAGGACAAAAATCTTTACCCTAAACATTCTTCAATAGAATGCTGGTGGCTTATCGGGTTCAACATTTATGGAACTCAAAAGAACTGTGATCGCGGAGAAGGTCAACGTTATTATTATACTGAAAGCAAATATTACTGAGAATAATTTAAGATACTATAATATGAAGAACTTTTCTGTATATGGTCTCTACACGAAATGTCAGATCGCCAGTGGTATACTGGTTGCAGTCCATGTATATAGTCCCCCAAATAACAAGCATCTTAATTTGGACGTAATAACATTTTCAAGAAATACAATTTTAGTCAGATTTTAATGCTGCTTCACCCAATTGGGGATATGCATACCAAAATCAGATTGAGTCAATTATGGAAGATTTTGTTGACAGTGATGTGCAATTTGTGCTGTACGACATAAAAGATCCCAAAACCTTTATCTACTATTCAGAAAGCTCCACGAATCCAGATTTGGCTATAGTATCAGCTAACATTGTCTATAATTGCAAAAAATTTGTGAAAGGAAATGCCAGTAGTGTCCACAGAATGACAAAGATGACAATAACAACTAAAGTGAAACCACAGGAGAGGTTGCCACGAGTTATGGGGAATTTTAAAAAGGCAAACTGGACTGAATTCACAGACTCTTTAGAACAACTAGTTTTAAATTTTCTTCATGATACTTTCTTTCACCAATTAACCCTGACCTTCTCGGAAGCTATACAGCAGAGTGCCAAAATGAATATCCCGAGGGAGTGGATGTACTCATATAAACCTTATTGGAACAATGATCTGTCAGATCATAGAGACATTAGAGAAAGAGCTAGAGAGGAGGTTGAAAAGATGGAGAGAAAATCGTTGAAAAGATGTAGGCAAGATGTTTGTCAAATGACAAAGGGAAAGTGCAATAATGAAATGGAAGATAAACGAAGTCAAAAGACCAACCTGGAATGACTTCTTAGGTAAAATGGATTACAAAACTGGTGGAGCTAAAATGTGCTTATTAAATGCCCTGAATAATACAAAAGAATGCAGAAAAAGTCACCCTATGAAAATCAGAGGAAAAGAAGTTGTTGAACCAAAGATAATAGCTAAAAAAGGTAAACAAATACTATCTAAACCAATATATCATCAGTAAAAGGCTAAAGAGGCAGGAGAGGAAATTTTGAAGGAAAAAACCCATTAGAACTGATTTACAGACATTGTTCATTGAGGACTTTTCCCGTATAGGAATTAAAAAAAGCTATAAAATACTTACAGATTTGAAAACTCCCAGGACCAGATAATATTTTTCCTGAGTTCTTGAAACATTTAGAAGCTAAAGCAAGAACTATTCTGCTATCAATTTACAACATATTCTTGAAATAAAAATCTAATCCTCCCAACTAATTGAGTAAGGGCCACAGTAATATCAATTCTTAAGTCATGGAAACAAATCAAAGGTATTTGGTCATATAAACCAATTTTGCTATGGTCCATAATGACCATTCATAGTGGCTAAGACATTTAAAAAAATGCTGACTTCCAGACTTACATATTTCTTGGAGTCCCAGGAAATCATTGAAGAAAAAGTAGGATTTCAGAACAACATGCCTACATCTAACTTAATCATGAAGCTTGTACATGGAATCAAATCAGGCTTCTATTTTAAGTGAAGTTCCTTGGCTGTATTTGTTGATTTCAAGGGAGCCTATGACACAATCTGGAGGAGTAAGCTTATGCAAAAATTGAAGATGTATGGTTTTTATGGAAATATGTTGAATTGGATAAAAGGATTCTTAGCTCAAAGATGAGCTAAAACATGTAAAATGAAATCATGATATGGCTAATCAAGAGAGTAGGTTTTCCACACTGTGCTGTTAGTAGCTGCACACGATTCAATGCCTATATTAATGATCTAGTTAAAAGGTTGAAGAATGTCCAAAATATCAATGTAAGTATGTTCACGGATGATGTAATCATATGGACTGATCCAAAAAATTGCCAAAATTATCGTGGTCAATGACAAAAACTGAAAACTACCATGAACAAGGCGTTAAAGATTCTTCAAACATGGACACCTGAAAACATGATAATAAACAAATTAAAAACTGCATACTAATTCTTCTCTCTGCAACCTGTAAAACCCAGATTTTAAACTAAAGATTGAAAATGATGTACTCCTTAAGAGCTCTAACACCAGATACTTGGATGTGGTGCTGGATAATAAACTGAACTTCGCAGGAAATATAAATGCTATCAAATAAAGAATTGAAAATAGGTTACCAATCTTAAAAAGATTAGCCAGTGCCAAGTGGGGATGTACCTAAACTTTTAAATAAGACATACAACATAAATATGAAGGCAATCATTATATATAGAAGTGGAATATTGATTAATGTGTGTGTGTGGAAAGGTAAATATTTTAGAAAAAGCTCAAAATAAGACCCTTTGACTCATTATTGGAGCAGTCAAAACCACTCCCATTGTTACAATGCAACTATACACAGTGAACCCTCCTATCCTCGCAGAGATAGAGAAACAGACTGTAAGTACATATATTAACTGAAGACCTCACAGTGAACTAGTTGGATTCGAGACACAACCAAGTTGCTCGAAGATGCAAATTTCTCCTGTTGAGGCATGTCAAAAGATATTGAATGACCTAGATGCAAATATACCCATGGACAGTACAAAAAGATTGGTCAATCCCCTTAAGTATATAGATATAATAAGCCAGTTGACAGTAAACGATGTTTGAAAAAGTGACATATGAAATACTATCTTAAGAGCAACTGCGCTATGAATGATTAACGAAAAGTACCCAGAACCTGAGTAGACTAGAATATATACAGGCAGGCAGTGGCATATTTTGAAATTCAATTTGGGGGGAGGGGGGTTCAATTATTTAAATATCAATCTCAAGGGGTTTAAGTTAGAGGTCTGCATGGACTTGGGCCTGGCTTGGACTTGGGCGATTAGACCCTACCTGGCCCATGGATCAGGCTTGGTTTTATTAAATGCAGCCTCACGTTTTATTAAATCCAGGTCGGGTTGGGTCTGGCCAAAATAAATAATCCAAAAATAGATCACAATAAAAGCCAAAAATAGATCAAAATTGAAACAGAAAAATTTGATAAAGATTTCCAGCAGCAAGGTAATGTTTGCAGACTATTGGGATGCTAGAACTTATATGAACTGTCCCTGAGGTCGCAACTACTTCTTCGACCTCTTCTCATTGGGCTTTGTGTTTATCTAATTTGTAATATTCTTGTTTTGTGTTTAGTTAGTTTATTTGTTTTCTACCTTTGTATCATTGTGAGATGCCAGTTATGTAATGGATTGATTTCCAATAAAGCTATATATTACAACACTATGGTTTGTTTCAAGATTTTGTTTAGTCTTTATCAAACTATTTTTGCACACAGCAACTGTACATCTCATTCCAGACATGATTAGCGCATATGACAAACATTGCTTGCTTTCTGACCGTGTGTCCATTGAACTAAATATATTAATATGGAATTTAGGCAACGAACTTACTTTTTTCTTTTACAAGTGAAAGTAATTTTACTCCAAATATGTACACATTGGAATTGAAAAGCAAATGCATGCATATTGACATTACTTTGATTGATTTGGCAAAGGAGATTAGTATTACCTGAGGGATTTGGGTCAGGGAGTGATGTCACTGAGGTAAAAGAAGAGTGACTACAGGAAGTATAGGGGTGAGAACAATTTGTTAATGTTCTATTTACCTTGTATAAATAATACTACAAGTTTCAGAAATTTTAGTAAGATGAAGTGTAATGACTTCTGATATCTTGGCATCTTCTTATGACATTGAGCAAGAAATTTCAATAGCATTAAATGATTTCTTCTGGAATGACTTAAATATTAAATAAGTAAAGCATTTATGTCATAAGTATAGCATATAGCATACTGTATGCACAATCAATAATGAACTGATTCATAATGTAAAATGCATCACAAATGAAAACAAATAAGCATGTATGCATTTCAGAAATTATTTGGATTTCCTCTTCGGTGCCGCATGTCTGGACCTAAATACCTAAATAAGCACAAGATTGTGTTAGCCGAATTGAACATGGCTAAATGACAGATCTCAATATAGTAGCACTACCCAGTATCACGAAAGTGAGATAAAAATAGAAAAATAATCTAGTTAATTTGTCAGTGACTAAGAATATATCCCTGAGGGTTTTCATGACTATGCATAATTGTTTCTTTTGATTTCATATTCTCTGCCTTTTATTTTTTCATGTTTGCTTCTCAGTTTTATATTTCCTTGTTTTTGTTTTGTTTTTTTCTTTCCATCACATTAGGTGGCACTACTATATTGGGATTTGACCCACATATAGTCTAGTGCTTATTTGGACGTTCTGGAAATCCACTTGATTTTCAAAATGTACATAATGTATCTTGATTTACATTGTGAACTAGTTCATTACTAAATATTAAATATTGCAGAAAGAAAATAATTGGAAAATATGCAATATACATTACCCGACATAGAAAATACAACACCATGAAGCTTTGGCTATATAATTATGCAAATTGTGAGACAAACGCAGCTGACTGATGTATGAAAAGGATGTGAACTGTAAGTAGGTCACGTAATTAGAGCACGGGATAAAAGGGATAGAAACAGCAGATAAACTAATAGTTGTTACTGTCTATCTCCTACGGAAACCTGTTTTAAAAGCTATTTTATTCAGAAGGCATGTTGTTGAAGAGATACCTGGCTGATGACGATGAAGTCCATTTCAGCATTTGGACAATTGTGCCAGGGGATTCATTTTAGACCTACCTATGGCTGGGTGGCAGTACCTGCATATTGCCGCTGAAACACGCATTAATGCATCCATTGTGCAAAGGATTTGGAGAAGATTATTTGAAGAAAGGCATGTGAATCATTGCAGTAGTACAGGTCCATCCAGATGTACATCAGCACATATATTGATCGATGCATTCGAAGGCATGCAGTGGCTGTGATGACTTACAACATTCTGCAGAATTTGCAGGGTACATTGGATATTCCAACATCAGCAAGAACAGTTTCTGGACTATTGACTGAATGCAGCTTGCACTCAAACCATCTTTTACGAAGACTGCCATTGACGATAAGACACCGACATGAGAGATTACAATGGTATCTAGCCCGAGCCGCTTGGATGACTGTCTGGAACAGGGTAGTGTTCAGCAACGAGTCTTGGTTCTGTTTTTCAAATGACAGTCACCATGCGAGAGTCTGGATATGACATGGAAACTGATCCAATCTTGCTGCGAGATTTGAACTCTCTTCACAACTCAATGGTTCAGCAATCTTTTGAAGGTCATTCCATCCTCACTTAAAACAATGATTTGTTGTCTGTTTCGTTGATGACAACTGAACACATGCAATACGTCTATGTATTCTTGGCATAATGTGATGATTTTTACAACTTCAAACCAATAACATTACAATTTAGCTATGATATTGCTCCTCTTTGGCCTGACTTTTATGCTGCTCGGTAAGGTGTTACGTCACTATGCGTAACGAAACTGTGATCATTTGCATATCTTGCTTTTCTCTTTCCATTGTCTGGTTTACATAAAACTATACCTACAACTATATGGTGTTGTGATTTCAGTTGTGAGCAGTGTATATATGCCATCTCTCTCTGTGTGCTCTTTATCATCAAACTCTATTCGCTCTTTCATGGTGTTTCATTTACTGTGTTGGGTAGTGTATATAATAATATTTAAATGTTTTTTATAACCTAATGTGAAAAATATGATTTTAAAAATTATTCACAACATCATTGTGGTTATTTTTAATGATGCATTTAGGTAGAAATGGATACACTGGACTTTAAACAGTTTAGCAGTCTTAAAAGAACTTAATTTGGGTTGTATTTTACTGTCCTTAAAAATACTTCATTTTTTTCTCATTTAGGCTGATATTATAAACTTTAATGCAGAAGATTAATTGCGGAACCCATGATTAAAAGGGGGGGGGGTCAGATAATATAAATCTCAAGAGCCCAGTGATCTAAAGAAAGGGACATCAGATAAGTTAGATGACTGACAATTACCAGACAAGAAAACAAGGTCAGAAAGAAAATATGTCAAAGACCTCATTTT